>JBBGZY010001222.1:1200000-1940000 GCA_037952925.1 Lithobates clamitans | reverse complement strand
CAAAGCAATACACGTGTAACCTAGAAAGAGGGGAGAAACCTCTGTGTCTCCCGTGATGTACTCCAAGAAAAGGATTTTACAGGTAAGCTGTTATAAAAATCCTATTTTCTTTATTGTACATCACAGGACACAGAGCTATAGTAGTAACTATAGGGGATGTCCCAGAGCAATGCTATCTGAGGGGAGGGAGACACAAACAAAAGTAGGGTGTCATCAGACCTGAGGACCTATATTGCTGCCTGCAGCACACTGCGCCCAAAGGCGATATCCTCCTGTCTTTTTACATCTACCTGATAGAACCTTGTGAATGTATAGACTGAAGACCAAGTTGCGGCCTTGCAGATTTGAGCCATGGAGGCTTGGTGGAGTGCGCTTTGATTTGAGGTGGAATTTTCCCTTTCAAACCATAAGCCTGAACAATCACTTGCCGAATCCACTTAGAGATAGTGGATTTTGATGCTGCCTGTCCTTTTCTAGGACCATCAGGCAACATAAACAAAACATCCGTTTTCCGAATCTGAGCAGTTGCTTTCAAGTAGACATTGACTGCTCTCACTACATCAAGAGAATGTATCGACTTTTCTTCGGTGGAAAAAGGTTCTGGAAAAAATGAAGGTAGAACAATATCCTTCTTGCAGAAGATATGGCAACCAGAAAAACTAACTTCCTTGTCAAAAGGATCAAGGGAGTATGCCGTATAGGCTCAAAAGGCTGTTTTGTAAAGCTGACAAAATTAGATTTAGGTCCCAAGGTTTCAAGGGTGACCTAACCAGCGGATTAAGCCGTGTTACCCCCTGTATGAAATTATGGACCAGAGAATGCGAAGCAAGTGGTCGCTGGAACAATACCGATAAGGCCAAGACCTGACCTTTGATGGTACTGAAGGCCAGCTTCATTTCTAATCCCATTTGCAGAAAGGCAGGAATTCTACCTATAACATATTTTCTAGGATGCTAACCCCTGGATTCACACCAGGAAGCATATGGCCTCCAGACTCTATAATAAATGACTCTGAAAGCTGGCTTTCTTGCATTAATCAAGGTAGATATTACTGAATCTGAAAGCCCATGATTATTCAGAATGTGGGTTTCAATTGCCAAGCCCTTAAATTTAGCATTTGTAAGGTAGGGTGGAATACTGGTTCCTGCGAGAGCAGGTCTGGATGTGGTGGTAAGATCCATGGGTCCCCTACTGCCATCCTTACGATCTCTGCGTACCAGAACCTTCTGGGCCATGCTGGGGCCACAAGAACCACCAACTTCTTTTCCTGCCTGATCCTGAGAAGAAGATGAGGTAGAATCAGAATAGGAGGGAATGCATAAATCAGTGAGAACTGATCCCACAGGGTCTCTAAGGCATCCGTTCAGCATGCGAGCGGATCCCTTGTTCTTGACACAAAGTTGTCAACTTTGTTGTTGAACCTGGATGCAAACAGATCCACATCCGGGACCCCCCATCTTTGGCATATGACCAGGAAGATGTCGGGGTGAAGGGACCATTCCCTGGGAACAACTATTGGCAACTTAAGTAGTCTGCCTGCCAATTCTCTATCCCTGGAATGAAGATTGCTGATATGCATGGCACATGATCTTCTGCCCAGGCTAGGATATGGTTTACCTCTCCCTGGGCTGCATAACTTCTGGTGCCCCCTTGGTTATTGATATAAGCCACTGTTGTGGCATTGTCGGATTGAATCCTGACCAGACAATTCCGCAACCTGAACATCCAGGCCCTTAGGGCTAAATATGCTGTCCGAATCTCTAGAATGTTGATGGGCAAGGTCCTTTCAGGCCCTGGACCATTTTCCTTGGACAGTCACTTCTTCCGGGACTGCTCTGTTGTTACCACCTTCCAGGTAACTGGCATGAAGGATTTCCCCTTCTGCAAATTCTTGGATATCCTCCACCAACTGAGGCTCTGGTGCACTTTTGGCAACAGACGCATTGGAAAATCTAGCGCTTGAACCTTCTTGTTCCAAGCAGATAGGATACTGTTTTGCAGCAGTCTTGAATGAAACTGAACATAGGGAACCGATTCGAATGAAGCCACCATCTTTCCCAACAACCTCATGCAAAGGCGAATAGAAGGATCCTTCTTCGCCCTGACCACCCAAACCAGCTCTTTTATGGAACTGATTTTTGCCTGGGGTAAAAACAGCCTTTTCTGGGCTGTATCTATTATCAGACCCAAGTACTCTAGTCTTCTTAATGGTTTTAAAGAAGATTTCTCTAGACTGAGGATCCAACCTAGGTGTTCCAGGTAGTTGACTGTGGTGACCATGCTTTGGTCTAAGCGGGCTACCGACCGGTCTATCAAGAGCAGGTCGTCTAGGTGTGCCACAATTGTTATACCTTGAGCCCTTAACTTGGCCAGAGGAGGGACCAGAACTTTTGTAAACACCCGAGGTGCAGTAGCTAGACCAAAAGGTAAAGCTACAAACTCAAAAATTGAGTTTTTCTACCTCAAAACGCAGATACTTCTGGTGAGCGGGGAATATAGACACATGCAGGTATGCATCCTTGATGTCGATTGATGCCAGAAGTTCTCCTCCTTGTAGGATGGAAACAACTAATCGGATTTATTCCATGCTAAAAGAGTGGATATTCAGGAATCGGTTTAGATCTTTGAGATCTAGAATGGGTCTGACGTCTCCATTTGGTTTTGGCACCGTAAAAAGGTTTGAATAAAACCCCAACCCCTGCTCTTCCATGGGGACCACCATGATCACTTGTTGAGACAAAAGTCGGTCTAACACTTGAAAGAGAGACTTCTTTTTTTCTGGATCTTTGGGAACGTTTGACCTGAAGAAACGAGGAGACAGAAACTTTCGGAACTCTAGTTTGTAACCTAGAGATATTGTGGAGACCACCCATCTGTCCCGAAACTCTTCCTGTCAGACCCTTGAGAACTTCAGAAGCCTTCCCCCCACTCGATCGAATGGGGGCGCCCCTTCATAAAGAGGCTTTAGTATTCTGTCTTGTAGGTTTCCTGCCCCAGGACTTCTTTTGTCCCTGGGGTTGGCTTTAAAGTTTACCTCGTGAACCTGACGACGGAGGCCATCGAGCCTGCCTGAAGGCTGATGCCCCTGGCCCTGGAGAAGGAGCCCGTTTAAATGAGGGATGTTTACTCCTTTTCTTAACTGTGAAAAATATATATACTAAATATATATACGCTCGCGCTAATGGTGTATCAAACAAACAAAACACAAACACAATAAGTGAAAATTTGTTAACCAAAAAGAAAGTCCAAAATACAATAAGTGAAAAATAAAGTCCAAATAAGGTGACTGAATGTGCTCCATTCCAAAATGAAGGAAATATTAGGTGCTTCAGAGAAATTCAGGTGTGCAACACCCCCTCATTGATCCCCACTCACCAGATCACAACTATCCCCAGCTTTTCAGTCTGGTGGGTCATTAAAGGCTTGATAGAGAATCCTGGGATGGCGGATAAGGTGATATGCCTTCAGGTCCAGAAATCCTTTAAAGAGTTTCTCAGCCAGAACAGAGCAGATACCAAGAAGCAAAAACAAAAGGAAACTGATAGTGAAGTACCATTAAAAAGATTTTATTGAAAAAGGGAGTGGGTACTTACAACATGTATGATAAAACAAGCCTCAAAATGGAGCTGTGAGTGTAAAAACGCAGTCGCTGGCGTGCATTCCACAGGACCGGAAGTGATGTCAGTGATACCGGAAATAGCTATGAGCTATTTTTATCCCATCACGGGATATTAATGTACGCATTTTGTGGGTGCAACCCCTTCCTCGCAACTCAAGTAGCTGAGAGGAAGGGGTTGTACCCCCGAAACACATCCATTGATCTTCATGATTCCCTGAGGGGGATTCATCTTCTCCCTCCCGCTGTTCCTCTGTTTGAGGGTCCTAGGTGGTAGAGGGGGGCCTAACGCGCTTTCTCCCATTCTGGGAAGACGCAACTAAAGCCATTAACCTTTCTTCCAATCCCATCATAGCTGAGGAGAAAACATCCTCAGTAATAAAGACAGGGGCTGAAATGTTGGAAACAGTGGCAACACTTGCCGAACCCGATGGCTCACTCTGACTGCCCCCCCACTTTCTTCAGGGGAGGATGGTGCTGCAGAAGCAAAACCAGGGTCCTCAGAGCCCGAGGGTGACACCTTTGGGGGTTTTTTTGGGGTGTTTGAACCTCCCCTTCTGCCAACCATAGTGCCAAACACAAACACAGAAGTACTGACAGAAAAAATGCACCCACTGCTGAGCAGATAGTCCAGCAACTATTAATGCTCAGCCTGATGCTTAAGTAAACGTGCCTGGGGAATGCCTGTGTCACCACACTCACATGCCCCCGACTGCTCTGTGTGCCCCCATTAGGAAAATGCAGCCTGCAAACATTGCATTTAAAGCCTACGCAGTCCTGTGTGTGGACTTTGAAGCACATCAACGCTGTGCTAAGCAATGCCCCCCTCCTCCTCCGTCTTCCGCCCCCCCCCACTATTTTTAAAAGAGATTGTTTCCTGGCCGAGCAGCTCCGATCGACCGGATCGTCATGTGTGGATGGGGGGGGCGGTGGAGAGGAGGAGAGCCACACTCACATGCCAATCTGAGGGGAGGATGGAGAGGAAAAAATGCTGCAGACAGCGGTGTAATGCCGCGTACACATGGTCGGAATTTCCAACAACAAATGTTCGATGGGAGGATGTTGTCGGAAATTCCAACTGTGTGTAGGCTCCATCAGACATTTTTTGTCGGAATTTCCGACAAACAAAATTTGAGATCTGGATCTCAAATTTTCCGACAACAAAATCCTTTGTCATAAATTCCGAGCGTGTGTACACAATTCTGACGCACAAAATTCCACGCATGCTCTAAATCAAGTACGATACAGAAGCGCTCGTTCTGGTAAAACTATCGTTTGTAATGGAGGTTGCACATTCGTCATGCTGCAAATTTTAAAATCTTTTAATGCAGCGCATTCTCTTCTTCTTTATAATGCTGGAATAATGAAGTTGTTTTGCTGCTGATATTCACACAGAGTTCTCACAAACAGATTTCTTTATTATCTCTTGTGATCTCCTGAATAACATTGAAAAACAAAGCGCCTCTGAGGACCTCCACATGGAGAAGCAGGCTGCTGATCTGCTGGGCTGGATTGGCACTTCCGCGTTCCAGCGAAGCGCTCAAGAACGTGTGATGTCACCCGGATGGCTCAGATGGATGGGGATACACGACGCATTTCTGAGCATGCGCGAGGCTCCCAGCGGCCATGCGCGCTCCTTTGTCAAGTGTAGATAGGACGGGAATGGTAGAAGCTTAAATAGCTCAGCATTGAGGACAAACAATTGCTCCGGCTGAATAGAGGAGGAGCATGAACTTACAGGCAACGAGATATTTAAAAGGCCATGAGCAGCAATAAAAGGGAATAATTCTTTATAGATTATTGTACATTATACATTATCAATAATTGAACTGTTTAAGGTATATTTTATATCAAAGGATAAAATATTATATTAAAATGATAACGATGGCAATGATTAAAAGGCACAACAATGTGTGCTCAATATCGGTTGCAATGTCTTGCTATCAACAATGTTTACAAGATTATTTGTTGCATATAAGGATAAAAATATATCAATTAGATAAGATAAAATTAATAAATTAATAAAATAATCCCATTTTTGATATCACATTGTCAATGGCCCTCAATAGAAATTCAGTGGCAATGGGACATCATGTATACAGTAATAATATATAAAAAAGGGGGAAGGTTGAAGGAGGGGAGGGATTTATATTATAAATTAGTTAAAAACACGACACATCTGCACCAAAAACAGTGTGTTGTAAACAAAAGAGTATATATAAAATTAATGATGAAAAAATGTGTAGGGAGAGAGACAGACAGGGAACAGTGACCAGTTGAGACAATAATATAAGAGACTATAGTGTAATGTTATATAATGGTATTAACCTCTAATTCCTCATTCAACCCATTGGGTACCAAAGTGTCTAAAATATAAATCCAAAACGTTTCACGTTCACATAATTTGGAGAAACGTTCAGCTTCGGACAATTTGCGTGGTATGGATTCTATCACCCATACCTGTAGACCTACAGTGGACTGGTGATGGTGTTCAAGAAAATGCCATCGCATTTTTTATGTTTGTCGCAGCCTTTTTCTATGAATCGGCGATGTTTGCCAAAGTATTGTCGTAATGGACAAATAGTGCCTCCAACGTATAATAATTTACATTTACATGTTAGGCAATAGACTACGTAGTCAGTAGAACAGTTATAGAATCCCTCTAACTGATAGCTCTTATCTTTGTGTTGAAAACTACGCTGACCATGTCTAACAAAGGCGCAGGTCTTACATAAGGCTTTGTTGCACCTATACATACCTATAAGGGGAATGAGACAAAGAGGGTTTTCAGGTTTAGTGGTTTTTAGTTTACTAGGCGCTAGCTTGTTTTTCAGTGTTGGGGCCCTTCTATAGGTAACCTTCGGTTTATCGCCAAGATCATTATTGAGGAGAGGATCCTGTTTTAAGATATTCCAGTGTTTATAGAATATATATTCCATTTTCTTATATTCACTGCCAACCATAGTGCCAAACACAAACACAGAAGTACTGACAGAAAAAATGCACCCACTGCTGAGCAGATAGTCCAGCAACTATTAATGCTCAGCCTGATGCTTAAGTAAACATGCCTGGGGAATGCCTGTGTCACCACACTCACATGCCCCCGACTGCTCTGTGTGCCCCCATTAGGAAAATGCAGCCTGCAAACATTGCATTTAAAGCCTACGCAGTCCTGTGTGTGGACTTTGAAGCACATCAACGCTGTGCTAAGCAATGCCCCCCTCCTCCTCCGTCTTCCGCCCCCCCCCCCACTATTTTTAAAAGAGATTGTTTCCTGGCCGAGCAGCTCCGATCGACCGGATCGTCATGTGTGGATGGGGGGGCGGTGGAGAGGAGGAGAGCCACACTCACATGCCAATCTGAGGGGAGGATGGAGAGGAAAAAATGCTGCAGACAGCGGTATAATGCCGCGTACACATGGTCGGAATTTCCAACAACAAATGTTCGATGGGAGGATGTTGTCGGAAATTCCAACTGTGTGTAGGCTCCATCAGACATTTTTTGTCGGAATTTCCGACAAACAAAATTTGAGATCTGGATCTCAAATTTTCCGACAACAAAATCCTTTGTCATAAATTCCGAGCGTGTGTACACAATTCTGACGCACAAAATTCCACGCATGCTCTAAATCAAGTACGATACAGAAGCGCTCGTTCTGGTAAAACTATCGTTTGTAATGGAGATTGCACATTCGTCACGTTGCAATTTTAAAATCTTTTAATGCAGCGCATTCTCTTCTTCTTTATAATGCTGGAATAATGAAGTTGTTTTGCTGCTGATATTCACACAGAGTTCTCACAAACAGATTTCTTTATTATCTCTCGTGATCTCCTGAATAACATTGAAAAACAAAGCGCCTCTGAGGACCTCCACATGGAGAAGCAGGCTGCTGAGCTGCTGGGCTGGATTGGCACTTCCGCGTTCCAGCGAAGCGCTCAAGAACGTGTGATGTCACCCGGATGGCTCAGATGGATGGGGATACACGACGCATTTCTGAGCATGCGCGAGGCTCCCAGCGGCCATGCGCGCTCCTTTGTCAAGTGTAGATAGGACGGGAATGGTAGAAGCTTAAATAGCTCAGCATTGAGGACAAACAATTGCTCCGGCTGAATAGAGGAGGAGCATGAACTTACAGGCAACGAGATATTTAAAAGGCCATGAGCAGCAATAAAAGGGAATAATTCTTTATAGATTATTGTACATTATACATTATCAATAATTGAACTGTTTAAGGTATATTTTATATCAAAGGATAAAATATTATATTAAAATGATAACGATGGCAATGATTAAAAGGCACAACAATGTGTGCTCAATATCGGTTGCAATGTCTTGCTATCAACAATGTTTACAAGATTATTTGTTGCATATAAGGATAAAAATATATCAATTAGATAAGATAAAATTAATAAATTAATAAAATAATCCCATTTTTGATATCACATTGTCAATGGCCCTCAATAGAAATTCAGTGGCAATGGGACATCATGTATACAGTAATAATATATAAAAAAGGGGGAAGGTTGAAGGAGGGGAGGGATTTATATTATAAATTAGTTAAAAACACGACACATCTGCACCAAAAACAGTGTGTTGTAAACAAAAGAGTATATATAAAATTAATGATGAAAAAATGTGTAGGGAGAGAGACAGACAGGGAACAGTGACCAGTTGAGACAATAATATAAGAGACTATAGTGTAATGTTATATAATGGTATTAACCTCTAATTCCTCATTCAACCCATTGGGTACCAAAGTGTCTAAAATATAAATCCAAAACGTTTCACGTTCACATAATTTGGAGAAACGTTCAGCTTCGGACAATTTGCGTGGTATGGATTCTATCACCCATACCTGTAGACCTACAGTGGACTGGTGATGGTGTTCAAGAAAATGCCATCGCATTTTTTATGTTTGTCGCAGCCTTTTTCTATGAATCGGCGATGTTTGCCAAAGTATTGTCGTAATGGACAAATAGTGCCTCCAACGTATAATAATTTACATCTACATGTTAGGCAATAGACTACGTAGTCAGTAGAACAGTTATAGAATCCCTCTAACTGATAGCTCTTATCTTTGTGTTGAAAACTACGCTGACCGTGTCTAACAAAGGCGCAGGTCTTACATAAGGCTTTGTTGCACCTATACATACCTATAAGGGGAATGAGACAAAGAGGGTTTTCAGGTTTAGTGGTTTTTAGTTTACTAGGCGCTAGCTTGTTTTTCAGTGTTGGGGCCCTTCTATAGGTAACCTTCGGTTTATCGCCAAGATCATTATTGAGGAGAGGATCCTGTTTTAAGATATTCCAGTGTTTATAGAATATATATTCCATTTTCTTATATTCACTGTGATATCTGGTAATAAATCGTACAGTGTCGTTGTCAGATGGTTTTATCGTCTTAGGTTTTTTGCCTGGAAGGAGAGTGGCATAGGCTTGATCCACTAATTTCTCAGGAAACCCTTTTTCTAGGAATCTATTCTTAAGGTGCACACTTTGAGTAATGTAATCTGAGTCCCTAGTACAGTTTTATCTTAATCTACAGTACTGGCCTTTGGGAATATTATTGACCCACTGTGGGTGATGGCAGCTATTAAAATGTAGATAAGAATTCCCAGCAGTGGGTTTAGTGTAATTTCGTGACAGAATTAAATTCTGGTCATGAAAAAGTTTGAGGTCTAAAAAAGGGAGGCTTTCTTCATTGTGTACAAATGTGAATGACAAACCAAGGTCATTAGCATTGCAGTGGGAGACGAAACAATTGACTGAAGATGGTGGGCCATCGCAGATCAAAATGATATCATCTATATATCTACATAAAAAAATAAGATGTTGAGCAAAGGGGTTATTATTCCATATAAACCTATCTTCCCACAGACCCATGGTCAGATTAGCGTAGGATGGGGCAAAGTTTGTTCCCATAGCTGTACCATGGGTCTGTAGGTAGAATTCATCGTCAAAATGGAAATAATTATGATTCAAACAAAAAGAGGTAGCTTCTGAGATGAATACGGTCTGTTTAGCATTAATAGAGGGGTCAAGAGACAAGAAATGTTGGACTACCATTAGACCTATCTGATGGGGAATGGATGTATACAGAGAACTGACGTCCAAAGAAAGCCAAGAATAGCCATCTTGCCATCTATAGGGGGCCAGGAGTTCCATCAGGTGTATCGAATCTCGCACATAGGAAGGAAGATCCTGAGTAGGGATGAGCTTCATGTTCGAGTCGAACCCATGTCCGAATTGCGAACGATATGGGCCGTTCGCGCCAAATTCGTGTGGCGCGTCACGGCCCATAATTCACTGCGGAATCACAGTGCATTGCTTGCTGATGATTGGCCAAGCATGCACTATGACCCTCATGCTTGGCCAATCAGAGCGCCGCCTGAACAGAGAGCCGTAATTGGCCAAAGCCAAGGAGGCTTTGGCCAATTATGGCTCAGGGGATTTAGTACACGCCCCACACTATATAAAGCCGCCTGCACGGCGGCCCTGTGCAGTGTGTTCCGGTGTGCTTAGAGAGAGAGAGAGAGAGAGACAGTGTCATTTTATTTGAGTTAGCTAGATTAGACAGGACAGTCAGTCAGTTAGCTGCACTTAAAGTGTATTGTGTATATATATGCATCCCAGGTGTTGCATATATATATATATACACTGTATTCAGTTTAGCTAGATCCGTTCCTGTTATCTTCTAGACTATTTACATTTAGTGCAGTGCGTCCTGCTCACAGTGTTCAGCTAGATCCGTTCCTGTTATCTTCCTACTGACAGGCAGGCTTGTCTTGTTACAGTATATAAAGCTACCTGAAGAAAATTACTGGTGTTCTTTTGATCCTATTAGTACCACGGTCAGGCAGCTAGACTATTTACATTTAGTGCAGTGCGTCCTGCTCACAGTGTTCAGCTAGATCCGTTCCTGTTATCTTCCTACTGACAGGCAGGCTTGTCTTGTTACAGTATATAAAGCTACCTGAAGAAAATTACTGGTGTTCTTTTGATCCTATTAGTACCACGGTCAGGCAGCTAGACTATTTACATTTAGTGCAGTGCGTCCTGCTCACAGTGTTCAGCTAGATCCGTTCCTGTTATCTTCCTACTGACAGGCAGGCTTGTCTTGTTACAGTATTTACAACTACCTAAAGAAAATTACTGGTGTTCTTTTGATCCTATTAGTACCACGGTCAGGCAGCTAGACTATTTACATTTAGTACAGTGCGTCCTGCTCACAGTGTTCAGCTAGATCCGTTCCTGTTATCTTCCTACTGACAGGCAGGCTTGTCTTGTTACAGTATATAAAGCTACCTGAAGAAAATTACTGGTGTTCTTTTGATCCTATTAGTACCACGGTCAGGCAGCTAGACTATTTACATTTAGTGCAGTGCGTCCTGCTCACAGTGTTCAGCTAGATCCGTTCCTGTTATCTTCCTACTGACAGGCAGGCTTGTCTTGTTACAGTATATAAAGCTACCTGAAGAAAATTACTGGTGTTCTTTTGATCCTATTAGTACCACGGTCAGGCAGCTAGACTATTTACATTTAGTGCAGTGCGTCCTGCTCACAGTGTTCAGCTAGATCCGTTCCTGTTATCTTCCTACTGACAGGCAGGCTTGTCTTGTTACAGTATATAAAGCTACCTGAAGAAAATTACTGGTGTTCTTTTGATCCTATTAGTACCACGGTCAGGCAGCTAGACTATTTACATTTAGTGCAGTGCGTCCTGCTCACGGTGTTCAGCTAGATCCGTTCCTGTTATCTTCCTACTGACAGGCAGGCTTGTCTTGTTACAGTATATAAAGCTACCTGAAGAAAATTACTGGTGTTCTTTTGATCCTATTAGTACCACGGTCAGGCAGCTAGACTATTTACATTTAGTGCAGTGTATCCTGCTCACAGTGTTCAGCTAGATCCGTTCCTGTTATCTTCCTACTGACAGGCAGGCTTTTCTTGTTACAGTATATAAAGCTACCTGAAGAAAATTACTGGTGTTCTTTTGATCCTATTAGTACCACGGTCAGGCAGCTAGACTATTTACATTTAGTGCAGTGCGTCCTGCTCACAGTGTTCAGCTAGATCCGTTCCTGTTATCTTCCTACTGACAGGCAGGCTTGTCTTGTTACAGTATATAAAGCTACCTGAAGAAAATTACTAGTGTTCTTTTGATCCTATTAGTACCACGGTCAGGCAGCTAGACTATTTACATTTAGTGCAGTGCGTCCTGCTCACAGTGTTCAGCTAGATCCGTTCCTGTTACCTTCCTACTGACAGGCAGGCTTGTCTTGTTAAAGTATTTACAGCTACCTAAAGAAAATTACTGGTGTTCTTTTGATCCTATTAGTACCACGGTGAGGCAGCTAGACTATTTACAGTTAGTGCAGTGCGTCCTGCTCACAGTGTTCAGCTAAACCTACAAGTTAGTGGGGTGCGTCCACCTCACAGTGTTCAGCTAAAGCTACCTGTAGAAGGTTGGTGGTGTTCTCATACTACAGGCAGGCAGTTGATTTTGCTAGCTGCAGTATATATATATATTTATATATATATAAATATCCCAGCTTAGTGCAGCTACAGGCCATTAGTATGTCTGGAAGGCCAAGAAGGAGAGGCAGACAGTCACAAGCCAATAAGAGAGGGCAAGCAGGCTCTGTGTCTAGTGCTGGTCGTGGAGACGGTGCATCCTCATCAGCACGTGGCCATGGGACACGCTTGGCCTTTTTTTCGGCAGCTGGCCGTGTTGAGCTGCAACATGCGGAAGACTTGGTCGAGTGGATGACCAAGCCGTCCTCATCCTCCTCATCCTCTCTCACCCATGCCCAGGGTGCTTTGTCTGGCAAAGCAGCGGCCTCTTCCCTCGGCTCAATGTCATCAGTGACTCCTTTCCTAGCTCCACCATGTCCTCCTGAGGAGTCCCTCGAACTGTTTGACCACAGTGTTGGGTATATGCTCCAGGAGGATGCCCAGCGTTTGGAAGGCTCTGATGATGATACTGAGCTCGATGAAGGCAGTAACATGAGCACGGACAGAGGGGGTGCCCAAGAAGGACAGCAATCTGGCAGTCATGCTCCCCCTGCTGCAGCATACTGCCAGGTTTGCTCCAGTAATGAGGAGGGAGGGGATGATGAGGTCACTGACTCAACGTGGGTGCCTGATAGGAGAGAGAAGGAGGAGGACGAGGAGGCGGCGGCACATCACCAACGAGGCAGGATGCCCTCCAGGGGCCAGCCTAAGGGCAGCACATTGACTGCATCACATGTGCAGGGCGCTGCAGTCTCTGCGCGTTATTCAAAAAGTTCTTTGGTGTGGGCCTTTTTTGAGACGAGTGCATCAGATCGCACCGCTGCTATTTGCAACATATGTCTCAAGCGTATCTCACGTGGCCAAAACATCTCCCGCTTGGGTACCACATGCTTGACCAGACATATGTTGACCTGCCATGCAGTTCGTTGGCAAGCGCATCTAAAAGACCCACACCAAAGAACAAAGAGGAGCTCTCCTTGCTCCTCATCAGCAGAAATTTCCAACCCCACTAGACCTTCAGTCCTCTCTGAGACCTGCACTGAGAGAAATGAAGGTGTAGAATTAGGTATGTCACAGCCAAGTACTTGTGGGCAATCTGCTTTTGGTACACCGACGTCAGATTGTACCAGGCAAATTTCCCTGCCCCAGCTGCTGCACCGCCGAAAGAAGTTTGCTCCCAGCCATCCACATGCCCAGCGGTTGAATGCTAGCTTGGCAAAATTGCTAGCACTTCAACTGCTGCCTTTTCAGTTGGTAGACTCTGCCCCCTTCCGTGAGTTTGTGGAATGTGCGGTTCCTCAGTGACAGGTACCCAAACGCCACTTTTTCTCACGGAAGGCGATTCCGGCTCTCTACCGGCATGTGGAAGGCAATGTCCATGCCTCGCTGGACAGGGCGGTCAGCGGTAAGGTGCATATTACCGCTGACTCATGGTCCAGCAGGCATGGACAGGGACGTTACCTAAGTTTCACGGCGCATTGGGTGACTCTGCTGGCAGCTGGGAAGGATGCAGGACAAGGTGCAGTAGTGTTGGAGGTTGTTCCGCCACCACGCCTCCAAAATGCTAATGATTGTGACACACCTCTCTCCTCCACCCCCTCCTCTTCTTCTTCCTCCATGGCCTCTTCCTCGGAACCAGCGGTGCTCCGTAGTCGTTCAAGGGGCTACGCAAGTACGCAGGCCAAAAGATGCCATGCGGTGCTTGAGCTGGTGTGCTTGGGGGACAATAGCCACACTGGGGCAGAGGTTCTGTCAGCTCTGCAGGGGCAGGTTCAGAGGTGGTTGACGCCACGCCAACTTAAGGCAGGAATGGTGGTTTGCGACAATGGCACCAACCTCCTCTCTGCCCTCCGACAGGGACAAATGACCCATGTGCCCTGTTTGGCTCACGTCCTTAACTTGGTGGTGCAGCGGTTCTTGGGCAGGTACCCGGGCTTACAGGATGTCCTGAGGCAGGCCAGGAAAGTCTGTGTGCATTTCCGCCGGTCATATAATGCCAGTGCTCGGCTGACGGACCTCCAAAAGGAGTTTAACCTGCCCAAGAACCGCCTAATCTGTGACATGCCCACCAGGTAGAACTCAACGTTGGCCATGCTGCAGCAGCTGCACACGCAGCAGAGGGCCATCAATGAGTACCTGTGCGACTATGGCACCAGGACAGGGTCAGGGGAGCTTGGTTTTTTTTTCCCCACACCAGTGGGCCATGATCAGGGATGCATGCACTATTCTGTCACCATTCGAGGAGGCCACAAGGATGGTGAGCACTGACAGTGCATGCATCAGTGACACTGTCCCCCTTGTCCACCTGTTGGAGCACACGCTGCATGGAATAATGGACAGGGCACTTGAGGCAGAACAGAGGCAGGAAGAGGAGGACTTCCTTAGCTCTCAAGGCCCCCTTTATCCAGACAGTGTTCCTGCGTGCCCGACGATCACACAGGAAGAGGAGGAGGAGGAGGAGGAAGATTGTGTCAGTATGGAGGTGGAGCCTGGCACTCAGCATCAGCAGCAGTCTTTAAGGGATCAGTCCCAAGAAACACATGGACTTGTACGTGGCTGGGAGGAGGTGGCTGCGGACCATGTCGTCCTTAGTGACCCAGAGGACTCCGGACCGAATGCCTCAGCAAACCTACGCTGCATGGCCTCCCTGATCCTGCAAAGCCTGCGTAAGGATCCTCATATTCGTGGTATCAAGGAGAAGGACCAATACTGGCTGGCAACCCTCCTTGATCCACGTTACAAGGGTAAGGTTGCGGACCTTATCTTGCCATCGCAGAGGGAGCAGAGGATGAAACATCTTCGGGAGGCCTTGCAGAAAGGTCTGTGCAACGCGTTCCCAGAGACTGGGAGGTTACAAACTCCTGTTTCTGGACAACGTGTTGCTGAGGCTTCGGTCAGTCAAAGAAGGAGCGGTGGAGAAGGTGGCCATCTGACCGATGCGTTCAGACAATTTTTTGGTCTGCAGCCCCAAGGTATGATCGGTTCCAGCAACCATCGCCAGCGTCTGTTTTACATGGTGCAGGAATACCTAGGGGCAAGATCAGACTTGGACACCTTTCCCACCGAAAATCCTCTGGGTTACTGGGTCTTGAGGATGGATCACTGGCCAGAGCTTGCACAGTATGCAATTGAGCTACTGGCCTGTCCTGCATCCATCGTTCTTTCGGAACGCACATTCAGTGCTGCTGGAGGCGTAGTAACCGATCACAGGGTGCGTCTGTCCACCGACTCGGTCGATCGACTGACCTTCATAAAAATGAATCAGTCTTGGATCACCACCAGCTACCAAGCACCTGATGCTGATGTAACCGAATAATTTTTTTTGAAATCTCAGATCCCTTCAAAGACTGCCTATGCTGATGCTGAGTGACTATCCCTGAGTAATTATCCTCTTCCTCCTCAATCATCACGCTGATAGCTTGTAAGAACATTTTTGGTTCTGGGCGCCACTACCAGTGCCTAAGGCACAATTTTTCAGCCCCTGTTTAACAGGGGCGTGTAATTACAATTTTTGATGTAATACTTTGCAGCAGGGCTCGTTCCTGCATTCCAACTAGAGTGTCTGTGAGGGGTTGCAGTGTTGTGGCACCAGCACCAGTGCCCAAGGCCCAATTTTTCTGCTCCTGTCTAACAGGGGCGTGTAATTACAATTTTTGATGCAATACTTTGCAGCAGGGCACATTCCTGCATTCCAACTAGAGTGTCTGTGAGGGGTTGCAGTGTTGTGGCACCAGCACCAGTGCCCAAGGCCCAATTTTTCTGATCCTGTCTAACAGGGGCGTGTAATTACAATTTTTGATGCAATACTTTGCAGCAGGGCTCGTTCCTGCGTTCCAACTAGAGTGTCTGTGAGGGGTTGCAGTGTTGTGGCACCAGCACCAGTGCCTAAGGCCCAATTTTTCTGCCCCTGTCTAACAGGGGCGTGTAATTACAATTTTTGATGCAATACTTTGCAGCAGGGCTCGTTCCTGCGTTCCAACTAGAGTGTCTGTGAATAGTTGCAGTGTTGTGGCACCAGCACCAGTGCCTAAGGCCCAATTTTTCTGCCCCTGTCTAAAAGGGGCGTGTAATTACAATTTTTGATGCAATACTTTGCAGCAGGGCTCGTTCCTGCATTCCAACTAGAGTGTCTGTAAGGGGTTGCAGTGTTGTGGCACCAGCACCAGTGCCTAAGGCCTAATTTTTCAGCTCCTGTTCAACAAGGGCATGTAATTACAATTCTTGATCTAATATTTCACAGCAGGGCCCTGTGAGGGCTTACAGTGTTGTGGCCACAGCAACACCTAAGGCCCAAATTTCTGCTGAGTATATAGGGCAGGACCCTACTTTCAAACATCTAACTTACAAACGACTCCTACTTGCAAACGGAAGGAGACAACAGGAAGTGAGATGAAATCTACCCCTAGGAAGGGAAATTCTCTCCTGTAAGAGTTAATATGGGAAAAAAAAATTCTCCTTTCCACTGATGCTTTCCAATCCTTGTTCCACAAAAAAACCCAAATTTTCAAAAAACATTTTTCATTGGGACAAAAAGTGAGGTGAAATCTTCTGAAGAGGAGGAAAGACAGCAAAACAAATGTCACAGGGGTGATAACCCTTCCCTATGTTTTCCAAAAAGCTTAAAAAAGATTTTTTGGCTGGAGCTAAACACGTTAAAAATGTACCCGTTCAAAATTACAAACAGATTCTACTTAACAACAAACCTACAGTCCCTGTCTTGTTTGCACCGCCTGTATACTGCTGTTCAGAGTATATAGGGCCTGGTGGCCCCACACCTTTCCTTATTTTAATTTGGGTGCGGGGTTCCCCTTAATATCCATACAAGACCCAAAGGGCCTGGTAATGGACTGGGGGGTACCCATGCCGTTTGTCTCACTGATTTTCATCCATATTGCCATGACCCGACATTACATTAAACCCGCAAGCAGTTTTAAATGAGATTTTTTCCTTTAAAAATGACATTTGGTGCAGGGACTGTTCTAAACACGGGAAACACGCGTCACTTCACAGTCATACTATAGACACCCCCCAGGTACGATATTTAAAGGAATATTTCACTTTTTTTTTTTTTACTTTAAGCATCATTAAAATCACTGCTCCCGAAAAAAACGGCCGTTTTTAAAAGTTTTTTTTGCATTGATACATGTCCCCTGGGATAGGACCCGGGTCCCCAAACCCTTTTTAGGACAATACCATGCAAATTAGCCTTTAAAATGAGCACTTTTGATTTCAAACGTTCGAGTCCTATAGACGTCAATGGGGTTCTAACGTTCGTGCGAACTTTCGGTCCGTTCGCAGGTTCTGGTGCGAACCGAACCGGGGGGTGTTCGGCTCATCCCTAATCCTGAGCTATAGGCTGTAGAAATGAATCAACATATTGAGAAAAGCCACTAGATACACTATTCATAGATGCCACAATAGGCCTAGGGGATGGGAAGAATTTTTGTGCATCTTGGGCAGATGATAAAAGTAAGGCGTACTATAAAATTCTTTGCATAGAAAGGAGGCCTCGTTTTTAGTAATCGTTCATCTGAAAGAGCTAAGTTAATCAACTTTTCTGCCTCCAGTTTAAATTGGGGCAGAGGATCCGAGGACAGTTTCCTATATGTTTGGTGGTCAGATAATAATCTAGATGCTTCCAGATGTAGGAGATGCAATCTAATATGACAATTCCACCCCCTTGTCCACTGGTTTGATGATGATCTCAGAGTTATTAGAGAGAGAGTGAAGTGCGGCCTTTTCTCCAGGGGTGACATTATGAGGGCGATATTTATGTGTGTTGTCTGTATGTTCACACAATTTTTGAAGTTCAGAAAAAAACACTCTATAAAATGTTTCTACATAGGGGCCCTTTGATCTAGTGGGATAGAATACGGATTTTGGTTTAAAGTTGGTATGTTTAACTGGAGGTGAATTCTCAAGATGTTGGGTTAGTAGCTCAAAGTCTATGTCAATGTCTAGGGGGCCTACTTCTGAATCATAGACACTAATAGAGCTCTCAGATGTCTCACTTACAGTCGCACACGAAGAAGCTACGGGTATGGTTGTATTAGATGTACTATCGGCTAGTTTATTCTTAGTAGATTGAATGTTGAAAAATCTTTTTAGGGTAAGGTTCCTGATAAATTTGTTAAGATCTTTGAAAAGAAGAAAAGAATTAGGCTGTATAGTAGGTGAAAAAGTGAGTCCTTTGCAGAGTAAAGAGATTTCATCTGGAGATAGTGTATGGTGAAGACAGGTTAAATAGCTTTATCGTTTCAGTAGTTTTGCCTTGGTTTTTGAGTTTATTACGTCCCCCTCTGCATCCTCGTCTATGTGTTTTTCTTTTTAGACGTTGTTTGTGGAGGTGGGCCCTTCTCCAAAAAAGAAAATGACAGGGCTTCAGAGTGGGAGGCTATTTCACCACTATAGAAATCTCCTAGCAAAAGATTAGGTCTAGTAGAAGTAGAGTGAGCAGTATCTGATTTGGAGGCGGAAGATATATGTGTATTATTATCAGACTGGGAAGGAGGGTTAATCCCATGAGTGGTAGGTAAGGTAAGATCTGAGTTTTGACACCCTGGAGGTGCAGATATTAGTAAAACCTGGGATGGATTTTTGGAGGAAAGTGAAGAGTGGGGAGCAGTCAGTGTAATGTCTGTTCTGGCTGCTGGTTGTTTGGTCTTATTCGTTTGTATGGTATCATGTCATCCGTATTCTATCCCACTAGATCAAAGGGCCCCTATGTAGAAACATTTTATAGAGTGTTTTTTTCTGAACTTCAAAAATTGTGTGAACACACAGACAACACACATAAATATCGCCCACATAATCTCACCCCTGGAGAAAAGGCAGCACTTCACTCTCTCTCTAATAACTCTGAGATCATCATCAAACCAGCGGACAAGGGGGGTGGAATTGTCATATTAGATCGCATCTCCTACATCACAGAAGCATCTAGACCACCAAACATTAGGGATGAGCCGAACACCCCCCGGTTCGGTTCGCACCAGAACCCGCGAACGGACCGCAAGTTCGCACGAACGTTAGAACCCCATTGACGTCTATGGGACTCGAACGTTCGAAATCAAAAGTGCTCATTTTAAAGGCTAATTTGCATGGTATTGTCCTAAAAAGGGTTTGGGGACCCGGGTCCTACCCCAGGGGACATGTATCAATGCAAAAAAAACTTTTAAAAACGGCCGTTTTTTCGGGAGCAGTGATTTTAATGATGCTTAAAGTAAAAAAAAAAAAGTGAAATATTCCTTTAAATATCGTACCTGGGGGGTGTCTATAGTATGCCTGTAAAGTGACGCGTGTTTCCCATGTTTAGAACAGTCCCTGCACCAAATGTCATTTTTAAAGGAAAAAATCTCATTTAAAACTGCTTGCGGGTTTAATGTCATGTCGGGTCATGGCAATATGGATGAAAATCAGTGAGACAAACGGCATGGGTACCCCCCAGTCCATTACCAGGCCCTTTGGGTCTTGTATGGATATTAAGGGGAACCCCGCACCCAAATTAAAATAAGGAAAGGTCCCTATATACTCTGAACAGCAGTATACAGGCGGTGCAAACAAGACAGGGACTGTAGGTTTGTTGTTAAGTAGAATCTGTTTGTAATTTTGAACATTTTTAATGTGTTTAGCTCCAGCCAAAAAATCTTTTCTAAGCTTTTTGGAAAACATAGGGAAGGGTTATCACCCCTGTGATATTTGTTTTGCGTCTTTCCTCCTCTTCAGAAGATTTCACCTCACTTTTTTGTCCCAATGAAAAATGTTTTTTGAAAATTTGGGTTTTTTTGTGGAACAAGGATTGGAAAGCATCAGTGGAAAGGAAAAATTGTTTTCCCATATTAACTCTTACAGGAGAGAATTTCCCTTCCTTAGGGGTAGATTTCATCTCACTTCCTGTTGTCTCCTTCCGTTTGCAAGTAGGAGTCGTTTGTAAGTTAGATGTTTGAAAGTAGGGTCCTGCCCTATATACTCAGCAGAAATTTGGGCCTTAGGTGTTGCTGTGGCCAAAACACTGTAAGCCCTCACAGGGCCCTGCTGTGAAATATTAGATCAAGAATTGTAATTACATGCCCCTGTTGAACAGGAGCTGAAAAATTAGGCCTTAGGCACTGGTGCTGGTGCCACAACACTGCAACCCCTCACAGACACTCTAGTTGGAACGCAGGAACGAGCCCTGCTGCAAAGTATTGCATCAAAAATTGTAATTACACGCCCCTGTTAGACAGGGGCAGAAAAATTGGGTCTTAGGCACTGGTGCTGGTGCCACAACACTGCAACCCCTCACAGACACTCTAGTTGAAACGCAGGAACAAGCCCTGCTGCAAAGTATTGCATCAAAAATTGTAATTACACGCCCCTGTTAGACAGGGGCTGAAAAATTGGGTCTTAGGCACTGGTGCTGGTGCCACAACACTGCAACCCCTCACAGACACTCTAGTTGGAATGCAGGAACGAGCCCTGCTGCAAAGTATTACATCAAAAATTGTAATTACACGCCCCTGTTAAACAGGGGCTGAAAAATTGTGCCTTAGGCACTGGTGGTGGCGCCCAGAACCAAAAATGTTCTTACAAGCTATCAGCGTGATGATTGAGGAGGAAGAGGATAATTACTCAGGGATAGTCACTCAGCATCAGCATAGGCAGTCTTTGAAGGGATCTGAGATTTCAAAAAAAATTATTCGGTTACATCTGCATCAGGTGCTTGGTAGCTGGTGGTGATCCAAGACTGATTCATTTTTATGAAGGTCAGCCGATCGACCGAGTCGGTGGACAGACGCACCCTGTGATCGGTTACCACGCCTCCAGCAGCACTGAATGTGCGTTCCGAAAGAACGCTGGATGCAGGACAGGCCAGTAGCTCAATTGCATACTGTGCAAGCTCTGGCCAGTGATCCATCCTCAAGACCCAGTAACCCAGAGGATTTTCGGTGGGAAAGGTGTCCAAGTCTGATCTTGCCCCTAGGTATTCCTGCACCATGTAAAACAGACGCTGGCGATGGTTGCTGGAACCGATCATACCTTGGGGCTGCGGACCAAAAAATTGTCTGAACGCATCGGTCAGACGGCCACCTTCTCCACCGCTCCTTCTTTGACTGACCGAAGCCTCAGCAACACGTTGTCCAGAAACAGGAGTTTGTAACCTCCCAGTCTCTGGGAACGCGTTGCACAGACCTTTCTGCAAGGCCTCCCGAAGATGTTTCATCCTCTGCTCCCTCTGCGATGGCAAGATAAGGTCCGCAACCTTACCCTTGTAACGTGGATCAAGGAGGGTTGCCAGCCAGTATTGGTCCTTCTCCTTGATACCACGAATACGAGGATCCTTACGCAGGCTTTGCAGGATCAGGGAGGCCATGCAGCGTAGGTTTGCTGAGGCATTCGGTCCGGAGTCCTCTGGGTCACTAAGGACAACAACGTCCGCAGCCACCTCCTCCCAGCCACGTACAAGTCCATGTGTTCCTTGGGACTGATCCCTTAAAGACTGCTGATGCTGAGTGCCAGGCTCCACCTCCATACTGACACAATCTTCCTCCTCCTCCTCCTCCTCCTCCTCCTCCTCGTCCTCTTCCTGTGTGATCGGCGGGCACGCAGGAACACTGTCTGGATAAAGGGGGCCTTGAGAGCTAAGGAAGTCCTCCTCTTCCTGCCTCTGTTCTGCCTCAAGTGCCCTGTCCATTATTCCACGCAGCGTGTGCTCCAACAGGTGGACAAGGGGGACAGTGTCACTGATGCATGCACTGTCAGTGCTCACCATCCTCGTGGCCTCCTCGAATGGTGACAGGACAGTGCATGCATCCCTGATCATGGCCCACTGGCGTGGGGAAAAAAAACCAAGGTCCCCTGACCCTGTCCTGGTGCCATAGTCGCACAGGTACTCATTGATGGCCCTCTGCTGCGTGTGCAGCCGCTGCAGCATGGCCAACGTCGAGTTCCACCTGGTGGGCATGTCACAGATTAGGCGGTTCTTGGGCAGGTTAAACTCCTTTTGGAGGTCCGTCAGCCGAGCACTGGCATTATATGACCGGCGGAAATGCACACAGACTTTCCTGGCCTGCCTCAGGACATCCTGTAAGCCCGGGTACCTGCCCAAGAACCGCTGCACCACCAAGTTAAGGACGTGAGCCAAACAGGGCACATGGGTCAGTTGTCCCTGTCGGAGGGCAGAGAGGAGGTTGGTGCCATTGTCGCAAACCACCATTCCTGCCTTAAGTTGGCGTGGCGTCAACCACCTCTGAACCTGCCCCTGCAGAGCTGACAGAACCTCTGCCCCAGTGTGGCTCCTGTCCCCCAAGCACACCAGCTCAAGCACCGCATGGCATCTTTTGGCCTGCGTACTTGCGTAGCCCCTTGAACGCCTACGGAGCACCGCTGGTTCCGAGGAAGAGGCCATGGAGGAAGAAGAAGAGGAGGGGGTGGAGGAGAGAGGTGTGTCACAATCAGCATTTTGGAGGCGTGGTGGCGGAACAACCTCCAACACTACTGCACCTTGTCCTGCATCCTTCCCAGCTGCCAGCAGAGTCACCCAATGCGCCGTGAAACTTAAGTAACGTCCCTGTCCATGCCTGCTGGACCATGAGTCAGCGGTAATATGCACCTTACCGCTGACCGCCCTGTCCAGCGAGGCATGGACATTGCCTTCCACATGCCGGTAGAGAGCCGGAATCGCCTTCCGTGAGAAAAAGTGGCGTTTGGGTACCTGCCACTGAGGAACCGCACATTCCACAAACTCACGGAAGGGGGCAGAGTCTACCAACTGAAAAGGCAGCAGTTGAAGTGCTAGCAATTTTGCCAAGCTAGCATTCAACCGCTGGGCATGTGGATGGCTGGGAGCAAACTTCTTTCGGCGGTGCAGCAGCTGGGGCAGGGAAATTTGCCTGGTACAATCTGACGTCGGTGTACCAAAAGCAGATTGCCCATAAGTACTTGGCTGTGACACACCTAATTCTACACCTTCATTCCTCTCACTGCAGGTCGCAGAGAGGACTGAAGGTCTAGTGGGGTTGGAAATCTCAGCTGATGAGGAGCAAGGAGAGATCGTCTTTGTTCTTTGGTGTGGGTCTTTTAGATACGCTTGCCAACGAACTGCATGGCAGGTCAACATATGTCTGGTCAAGCATGTGGTACCCAAGCGGGAGATGTTTTGGCCACGCGAGATACGCTTGAGACATATATTGCAAATAGCAGCGGTGCGATCTGATGCACTCGTCTCAAAAAAGGCCCACACCAAAGAACTTTTTGAATAACGCGCAGAGACTGCAGCGCCCTGCACATGTGGAGCTTTGGGGTGTGATGCAGTCAATGTGCTGCCCTTAGGCTGGCCCCTGGAGGGCATCCTGCCTAGTTGGTGATGTGCCACCTCCTCCTCCTCCTCCTCCTCCTCCTCCTCCTCTCTCCTATCAGGCACCCACGTTGAGTCAGTGACCTCATCATCCCCTCCCTCCTCATCACTGGAGCAAACCTGGCAGTATGCTGCAGCAGGGGGAGCATGACTGCCAGATTGCTGTCCTTCTTGGGCACCCCCTCTGTCCGTGCTCATGTTACTGCCTTCATTGAGCTCAGTATCATCATCAGAGCCTTCCAAACGCTGGGCATCCTCCTGGAGCATGTACCCAACACTGTGGTCAAACAGTTCGAGGGAATCCTCATGAGGACATGGTGGAGCTAGGGAAGGAGTCACTGATGACATTGAGCTGAGGGAAGAGGCCGCTGCTTTGCCAGACAAAGCACCCTGGGCATGGGTGAGAGAGGATGAGGAGGATGAGGACGGCTTGGTCATCCACTCGACCAAGTCTTCCGCATGTTGCGGCTCAACACGGCCAGCTGCCGAAAAAAAGGCCAAGCGTGTCCCATGGCCACGTGCTGATGAGGATGCACCGTCTCCACGACCAGCACTAGACACAGAGCCTGCTTGCCCTCTCTTATTGGCTTGTGACTGTCTGCCTCTCCTTCTTGGCCTTCCAGACATACTAATGGCCTGTAGCTGCACTAAGCTGGGATAGAACACCTGTAATTTTCTTCAGGTAGCTTTATATACTGTAACCAGACAAGCCTGCCTGTCAGTAGGAAGATAACAGGAACGGATCTAGCTGAACACTGTGAGCAGGACGTACTGCACTGAATGTAAATAGCAGGAACGGATCTAGCTGAACACTGTGAGCAGGACGCACTGCACTGAATGTAAATAGCAGGAACGGATCTAGCTGAACACTGTGAGCAGGACGCACTGCACTGAATGTAAACAGCAGGAACGGATGTAGCTAAACACTGTGAGCAGGACGCACTGCACTGAATGTAAATAGCAGGAACGGATCTAGCTGAACACTGTGAGCAGCACGCACTGCACTGAATGTAAATAGCAGGAACGGATCTAGCTGAACACTGTGAGCAGGACGCACTGCACTGAATGTAAACAGCAGGAACGGATGTAGCTAAACACTGTGAGCAGGACGCACTGCACTGAATGTAAATAGCAGGAACGGATCTAGCTGAACACTGTGAGCAGGACGCACTGCACTGAATGTAAATAGCAGGAACGGATCTAGCTGAACACTGTGAGCAGGACGCACTGCACTGAATGTAAACAGCAGGAACGGATGTAGCTAAACACTGTGAGCAGGACGCACTGCACTGAATGTAAATAGCAGGAACGGATCTAGCTGAACACTGTGAGCAGGACGCACTGCACTGAATGTAATTAGCAGGAACGGATCTAGCTGAACACTGTGAGCAGGACGCACTGCACTGAATGTAAATAACAGGAACGGATCTAGCTGAACACTGTGAGCAGGACACACTGTACTAAATGTAAATAGTCTAGCTGCCTGACCGTGGTACTAATAGGATCAAAAAGAACACCTGTAATTTTCTTCAGGTAGCTTTATATACTGTAACCAGACAAGCCTGCCTGTCAGTAGGAAGATAACAGGAACGGATCTAGCTGAACACTGTGAGCAGGACGTACTGCACTAAATGTATATAGCAGGAACGGATCTAGCTGAACACTGTGAGCAGGACGCACTGCACTGAATGTAAATAGCAGCAACGGATCTAGCTGAACACTGTGAGCAGGACGCACTGCACTGAATGTAAATAGCAGGAACGGATCTAGCTGAACACTGTGAGCAGCACGCACTGCACTGAATGTAAATAGCAGGAACGGATCTAGCTGAACACTGTGAGCAGGACGCACTGCACTGAATGTAAATAGCAGGAACGGATCTAGCTGAACACTGTGAGCAGGACGCACTGCACTGAATGTAAATAGCAGGAACGGATCTAGCTGAACACTGTGAGCAGCACGCACTGCACTGAATGTAAATAGCAGGAACGGATCTAGCTGAACACTGTGAGCAGGAAGCACTGTACTGAATGTAAATAGCAGGAACGGATCTAGCTGAACACTGTGAGCAGGACACACTGCACTGAATGTAAATAGCAGGAACGGATCTAGCTGAACACTGTGAGCAGGACGCACTGCACTGAATGTAAATAGCAGGAACGGATCTAGCTGAACACTGTGAGCAGGACGCACTGCACTGAATGTAAATAACAGGAACGGATCTAGCTGAACACTGTGAGCAGGACACACTGTACTAAATGTAAATAGTCTAGCTGCCTGACCGTGGTACTAATAGGATCAAAAAGAACACCTGTAATTTTCTTCAGGTAGCTTTATATACTGTAACCAGACAAGCCTGCCTGTCAGTAGGAAGATAACAGGAACGGATCTAGCTGAACACTGTGAGCAGGACGTACTGCACTAAATGTATATAGCAGGAACGGATCTAGCTGAACACTGTGAGCAGGACGCACTGCACTGAATGTAAATAGCAGCAACGGATCTAGCTGAACACTGTGAGCAGGACGCACTGCACTGAATGTAAATAGCAGGAACGGATCTAGCTGAACACTGTGAGCAGCACGCACTGCACTGAATGTAAATAGCAGGAACGGATCTAGCTGAACACTGTGAGCAGGACGCACTGCACTGAATGTAAATAGCAGGAACGGATCTAGCTGAACACTGTGAGCAGGACGCACTGCACTGAATGTAAATAGCAGGAACGGATCTAGCTGAACACTGTGAGCAGCACGCACTGCACTGAATGTAAATAGCAGGAACGGATCTAGCTGAACACTGTGAGCAGGACGCACTGCACTGAATGTAAATAGCAGGAACGGATCTAGCTGAACACTGTGAGCAGGACGCACTGCACTGAATGTAAATAGCAGCAACGGATCTAGCTGAACACTGTGAGCAGGACGCACTGCACTGAATGTAAATAGCAGGAACGGATCTAGCTGAACACTGTGAGCAGCACGCACTGCACTGAATGTAAATAGCAGGAACGGATCTAGCTGAACACTGTGAGCAGGACGCACTGCACTGAATGTAAATAGCAGGAACGTATCTAGCTGAACACTGTGAGCAGGACGCACTGCACTGAATGTAAATAGCAGGAACGGATCTAGCTGAACACTGTGAGCAGCACGCACTGCACTGAATGTAAATAGCAGGAACGGATCTAGCTGAACACTCTGAGCAGGAAGCACTGTACTGAATGTAAATAGCAGGAACGGATCTAGCTGAACACTGTGAGCAGGACACACTGCACTGAATGTAAATAGTCTAGATAGAAGATAACAGGAACGGATCTAGCTAAACTGAATACAGTGTATATATATATATGCAACACCTGGGATGCATATATATACACAATACACTGTAAGTGCAGCTAACTGACTGACTGTTCTGCCTAATCTATCTAACTCAAATCAAATGACACTGTCTCTCTCTCTCTCTATCGCTCAGCACACCGGAACACACACTACACAGGGCCGCCGTGCAGGCGGCCTTATATAGTGTGGGGTGTGTACTAAATCCCCTGAGCCATAATTGGCCAAAGCCACCCTGGCTTTGGCCAATTACAGCTCTCTCTACTGACGGCGCTGTGATTGGCCAAGCATGCGGGTCATAGTGCATGCTTGGCCAATCATCAGCCAGCAATGCACTGCGATGCCGCAGTGAATTATGGGCCGTGACGCGCCACACGAATTTGGCGCGAACGGCCCATATCGTTCGCAATTCGACGGACGGTCGAACAGCCGATGTTCGAGTCGAACATGGGTTCGACTCGAACACGAAGCTCATCCCTACCAAACATATAGGAAACTGTCCTCGGATCCTCTGCCCCAATTTAGACTGGAGGCAGAAAAGTTAATTAACTTAGCTCTTTCAGATGAAGTGATTACTAAAAACGAGGCCTCCTTTCTACGCAAAGAATTTTATAGTACGCCTTACTTTTATCATCTGCCCAAGATGCACAAAAATTCTTCCCATGCCCCCGGTAGGCCTATTGTGGCATCTATGAATAGTGTATCTAGTGGCTTTTCTCAATATGTTGATTCATTTCTACAGCCTATAGCTCAGGATCTTCCTTCCTATGTGCGAGATTCAATACACCTGATGGAACTCCTGGCCCCCTATAGATGGCAAGATGGCTATTCTTGGCTTTCTTTGGATGTTAATTCTCTGTATACATCCATTCCCCATCAGATAGGTCTAATGGCAGTCCAACATTTCTTGTCTCTTGACCCCTCTATTAATGCTAAACAGGCCGTATTCATCTCAGAAGCTACCTCTTTTTGTTTGAATCATAATTATTTCCATTTCGACGATGAATTCTACCTACAGACCCATGGTACAGCTATAGGAACAAACTTTGCCCCATCCTATGCTAATCTGACCATGGGTCTGTGGGAAGATAGGTTTATATAGAATAATAACCCCTTTGCTCAACATCTTATTTTTTCGGGAGATATATAGATGATATCATTTTGATCTGGGATGGCCCACCATCTTCAGTCGATTGTTTCGTCTCCCACTCTAATGCTAATGACCTTGGTTTGTCGTTCACATTTGTACACAACGAAGAAAGTCTCCCTTTTTTAGACCTCGAACTTTTTCATGACCAGAATTTAATTCTGTCACGAAATTACACTAAACCCACTGCTGGGAATTCTTATCTACATTTTAATAGCTGCCATCACCCACAGTGGGTCAATAATATTCCCAAAGGCCAGTACTGTAGATTAAGACAAAACTGTACTAGGGACTCAGATTACATTACTCAAAGTGTGCACCTTAAGAATAAATTCCTAGAAAAAGGGTTTCCTGAGAAATTAGTGGATCAAGCCTATGCCACCTTCTTTCCAGGCAGAAAACCTAAGACGATAAAACCATCTGACAACGACACTGTACGATTTATTACCAGATATCACAGTGAATATAAGAAAATGGAATATATATTCTATAAACACTGGAATATCTTAAAACAGGATCCTCTCCTCAATAATGATCTTGGCGATAAACCGAAGGTTACCTATAGAAGGGCCCCAACACTGAAAAACAAGCTAGCGCCTAGTAAACTAAAAACCACTAAACCTGAAAACCCTCTTTGTCTCATTCCCCTTATAGGTATGTATAGGTGCAACAAAGCCTTATGTAAGACCTGCGCCTTTGTTAGACATGGTCAGCGTAGTTTTCAACACAAAGATAAGAGCTATCAGTTAGAGGGATTCTATAACTGTTCTACTGACTACGTAGTCTATTGCCTAACACGTCCATGTAAATTATTATACGTTGGACGCACTATTTGTCCATTACGACAACGCTTTGGCAAACATTGCCGATTCATAGAAAAAGGCCGCGATGAACATAGTGTTCCCCGGCATTTTCTTGAACACCATCACCAGTCCACTGTAGGTCTACAGGTATGGGTGATAGAATCCATACCACGCAAATTGTCCGAAGCTGAACGTTTCTCCAAATTATGTGAACGTGAAACGTTTTGGATTTATATTTTAGACACTTTGGCACCCAATGGGTTGAATGAGGAATTAGAGGTTAATACCATTATATAACATTACACTATAGTCTCTTATATTATTGTCTCAACTGGTCACTGTTCCCTGTCTGTCTCTCTCCCCACAATTTTTTATATACTCTTTTCTTTACAACACACATTGTTTTTGGTGCAGATGTGTCGCGTTTTTAACTAATTTTTAATATAAATCCCTCCCCTCCTTCAACCTTCCCCCTTTTTTATATATTATTACTGTATACATGATGTCCCATTGCCACTGAATTTCTATTGAGGGCCATTGACAAAGTGATATAAAAAATGGGATTATTTTATTAATTTTATTAATTTTATCTTATCTAATTGATATATTTTTATCCTTATATGTGACAAATAATTTTGTAAACATTGTTGATAGCAAGACACTGCAACCGATAATGAGCACACATTGTTGTGCCTTTTAATCATTGCCATCATTATCATTTTAATATAATATTTTATCCTTTGATATAAAATATACCTTAAACAGTTCAATTATTGATAATGTATAATGTACAATAATCTATAGAGAATTATCCCCTTTTATTGCTGCTCATGGCCTTTTAAATATCTTGTTGCCTATAAGTTCATGCTCCTCCTTTATCCAGCTGGAGCAATTGTTTGTCCTCAATTCTGAGCTATTTAAGCTTCCACCATTCCCGTCCTATCTACACTTGACAAAGGAGCGCGCATGCCTGCTGGGAGCCTCGCGCATGCTCAGAAACGCGTCGTGTATCCCCGTCCATCTGAGCCATCCGGGTGACGTCACACGTTCTCGAGCGCTTCGCTGGAACGTGGAAGTGCCGATCCAGCCCAGCAGCTCAGCAGCCTGCTTCTCCATGTGGAGGTCCGTGGCCATCCCCTCGGATTTACATCGAAGCCTACTGCATATGGCCTCTAGACTTACCCTGGATGTACTCTTCACTGGAAGCTGCAATTCATTTACTTCTATGTAAGTGTGAATATGTGCCTTTTATCTTTAATTAAACACTTGTACTCAGAGGCGCTTTCTTTTTTTTTTTCTATGATTGCTATGGAGAGCTGACTTCACTCAACAGGAAGCTGCCCTTAGTGCTGTGTTCACCGAGATCTCCCTGGTTCTCATACCCATTTATTATCACGGACTATCTATAGACTTTTCCATATATACTTTTTATTAAGCAGCATTGGACTATTGCTGTGATCTATGCCATTGGACTTGAGCACTGTCACATAATATATATGATCATCCTGAATAACATTAGTCATTTTTTTCATCAGATCTCCATAATAATGTTTTGTATTTATTGTTATAGTGATTTTTTTTAATCAAGATCTCCTGTTTTTTTTGTTTTTTTTAATTTCTAGTGATCTCCATACTATTTTTTATTGTTTTGTGTGTCAAGTTACCACAACACCATTATTAACTTGTATTTTTTAACCTCAAGGAGGTTGGTTGGTGTGCCTTGTTAATTTGACATTGTATTTTTGAAATGTACCTGCCTACTCACAAACTGCCTTTTTTGAACTAAAACACATGCAAGTATTTGTCAAAACAAAATAGACCTTTATTATGGGTCCTAACAAAATAAAGAGGAAGGCAATGCTGGATAAACTGGTGAAATTTGCAAAGCCTTTGTACCCCAGGGCACACATCAACTATTTTACAGCCAAACCTGTAACCAAACCGGTGACCTGAGCAGTCCATATAATAGTGAGCACAATATGGTCCAGGAGTCCAAGAGATCAGGAACAGCAGCAGATGACATATATGTCCCCAGGCTGTGGTCATACCACAGCCTGCATCTTTTGCCAGACCAGACTGAACCCAAGCCATCACACTCTTGTCTTCCTTAGACGCTTCCTTCCAGGCTGTGGCTCTGGTGTTGCAGTTGTGGCAGGAGGTGGAGGAGGAGGTGGAGTACGATGGTCGACCTCCTGGCTGCCAATTACCCCCGCCACCTTCTGGCTGAGGCTTTCCTGTGTCTGAAAAATATGTAACATATTGTAACATATGTAACATAGTTTTAGTTTTTTGTTCATCAATCACACACAATTTTGAGCTCATTACTGTTGCATGTTGAATTGAATGTTAACAAATAGAAAAGACTATCATTCTGAGCCCAGCATTTTTCATTCTTGTCCCAATCATTTGTGGCTTTGAGCAGGATGCTGTCGGTGTGAGCTGCTGCCATACTGTAAGTAATCTCAACACTAGATCGAATTTATGCACACTTATATACCTAGATCTGTATCACTTGAACTATAAGCCATGAATAGTTTATTACACATGTGCTCTCTATGTCTCTTCCCTTCTTCCTTTCTCTCCTCTCTTTTTCCTTTTTCCTCTTCTTTCCCCCCCCTCTTCTCCCCTTTCCCCCTCCTTTTCCCCTCCCCCCCCCCTCCCTTTTCCCATTATCCTTCCTTCCTTTTCTCCCCTCCCCTCCCATTTTTCCTCTCCTGCCTATCAGGGACTAAGTTGTTGAACCTAGGGTTTACCCTCTTTATCCTTTATGAAACTCTCAAATATACACCTTCTAATTATACCCTAAACTGTCAACACTATTGACAGAAGTACAAAAATGAGACTTTTTATTTGTCCCTTCTCCTTCATGTTGACTTTCTAGCCTTCGAGTCCCACCTGACCTACACTTACCATCAGTTGGTGGCCTCCTTTGAACTCTATACTATAGGCCTATCAGGTAGGAAACATCTCTAAACTTTTTACCTATCACTGAATCTATCTATTTATAATTTCTGGTCACTATACATTTATTTATACAATTCCACAACCTACAGGACCCGCATTTGGCCCCAGTGTGATTCCAGATCCAAACATTTGCACGCCCATGTCTAATGGGCCTCTCCTCCTATCACTAGGAAGGAAAACCACCTCATACATCCTTACCTAGTTATTTCCACCTCGATTGAGGCCATATGAATACTTTGGACATACTAAACAAGGTTCTACACACCAGGATTGGAGGATACGTTTGATGAGCAGTATGTGTCAATATCGTTGTTTTTAAATTTTTCTGGAATGCGCAGTCAACATATATATATACCAATGTAAGTGTAAACGAAACTAATATATACTGCACTTATATGCTTTATAGCCTGATATGCACATATATTTATTATGTTTATGTTGTATATATCATTTCTTATATAGAAATCTCTGTTAAAGCTTACAACCACCCCTGAAGAAGGAGGCTAAAAGAACTCCGAAACGCGTCGGGTGCAAGCGTATTGGTATTAATAGCTACAATATGTGTAATCGCATTCCCTCTTTTTTTATCAATGTTATTGTTTGATGTCTTTATGAGAACTTTTTGTGACCAATAAATTGTTATTTACTTATTATACTTTTTTACATATTCTTTTTTATATGTGCCTTTAAAGTCCACTAGGGGAATTTTTTCTGTCTAAATTCTTAATCTAGGATGTGGCACAATTTGTAGATAATCAGCCGATCAAACCCCTGGCTTCTATTAAATTGGTAGTAGATACCGCTCCCCGCATTAGACCGGCAATTATCTCTACACGGCTATCCAGAACTCTATAAGAGTATTCTGGATCGTTGAAAAACTCTTTACTATTTTATTTTTATTGTTTGTGTATAACATTTCTATACCAATAAGGAATAATGACCAACTTTACAGGTGATGGATGGGAAACACTGATGGAGGGTTATTTAAAAGATTTTGGAGACAAGGAATCCGTTGACTCCGAGATATCCTCCCTTTTCTCCAGACTCTCTAAGACTCTGGAGAAAAAATCATTATTTTATTGGCATGTCAGATCTTTTCAGGACTATATCAAAGAAGATATTAACCCTGCAGGATTACGAGTCCAGATCTTCCCTACATTGGAGGGCCTGGACTCGGAATTTAAAAGTAAGTGGGAACAGGCCCGACGAGCATGCTCACAAAGTCTGATGGAAATCCTAATTGAGGAGTATAGAAAGAGATCTAACACCTTAGATACAGACATCGTAATTCTCTGTAACAAATTACAACAGTTAAAAACGCAGAGACCCCTTACCAACAAAGAAGATAGACTAAAAACACATTTAGAAACATTCAACAAGGATGTACTCATCAAAAAACGACAGAAGCTCATCCGTGACAGGAACGCCTTTAAAGATGGAAGGGCCTATAGATGGACCCAAAACAGATCAAACCAAAATAAAAACTACCAATATCAGGGACACCAAGCCAACCCCCCACAGCCCACCCCTAACCCACCTCAAACTCACACCCAAATGTTCCAGAAACCCAACATGGGACAAAGCACCAAACGTACATTCCGTGGTGACCCCAATGAGGGGCAACAAGCAAATAAATTAACCCTTGACGTCTCCAAAAAAACCAATCCCCCCACATCCACACAAGATTCCACTTTAAAAACACCAAACGCACAGCATAACACACATACCCCGATAAGGGAAACGAATTCCCAATCTCATCCCTCCACGGTCATGACACTAGACACGATTTTCAATGACCCATCTTTTTTAGAAAAAATCTTGATGGGTGTACAACCCACACAATCCAACCCCAATACCTACACTCAAATAGCACTCTAACTGTCCCAGATACTGATCAAGAATCAAAATCAAATAACCTGAATATTATTAATCTCTCATCTTATAAACTCTCTCACGATGAAATTAACGTCCTGAAAAAAGGTCTAAATTTCTGTCCCAATCAAAATCTGGATAAGTTCGAGATCTATAAGGATCTCCAACTATTCATACGCAAGTTGATCCTAAAAAAACTATACCATAGGCAGGAGAGACCTATCAATCTGACCTCACAAGAACACCAAGCATTGAAGCAGTTGGTGTCCCTTCTTGATGAGAACGATCCAACTGATCTCATAGATGAAATCAACCTTTCTCAAATACTAGAATCTATCGAAACGCCCAATGAACCTCCCAAGGGAAATTTGTCCACACTTAAGAAAAAGTCTGACTTCTGCCCTGCGCCAAGTACCCATCCGAATGCAGCGGCCTTTCTAAAGCTAGTTGGTAAAGAATTAGACAAGTTAAGAATTCATAGCAAATCCCCTGAAAACCTAACTACAAGTGAGAAGGCAGCACTCAAATCATTGTCAAAGAATGACCATATTACTATCAAGAATGCGGACAAGGGTGGGAACATTGTGGTGTTCCATAATGAAGACTACATTAGGATGTGTAATAGACTACTGGACAACCGAGAGTGGTATCGCCCTATACCGGCAAGTCTGGTTAAAAAATATAATCAGGATTTCTACACACTGATAGACATGGCCTATTCTAACTCAACAATCACAAAACCCTTATGGGAATTTATTCGAAACAACTTCCCTCGCACACCGGTCTTCTATTCATTACCCAAAATTCATAAAGACATAAAAAACCCCCCCGGTAGACCAATCATTTCCGGTATAGGGGCTATCAGTGAAAATGCAAGCAAATTGATAGACGAAGTACTAAAACCATTTGTTTACGCCCTCCCTTCTTTCGTAAAAGACACAGTACATTTCTTACAAATTATTGATAAACAACTAATCCCCGAACATGCCACGTTTGTCACAATTGATGTTGAATCCTTATATAGTTCCATTCCCCATGAGAAGGGCGTAGCAGCCATTAAACATATCCTCCGCAGAGCCAGAGATATGGACCCCATATATGGAGAGTTTATTACTTCACTTTTAGAATTCATTCTCAGCCACAATGTGTTTACTTTTAATGGCTCCCACTACCTCCAGGTGCAGGGGGTTGCGATGGGGACATGCTGTGCCCCATCGTATGCCAACCTGTACCTGGGGGAGTGGGAGGCCATGTTCCTGAATGATGAGGGTCTGTCGATGTATACGGACCACATACTCGGATGGCACCGGTACATCGACGACCTCTTCATCATATGGGACGGATCGATCGACCTCCTCAAGGAGTGCCTGCTGAGAATGAATCGTAACGACTTCAACCTGAACTTTACGATGTCGTTTGATAAACAGTGCGTCACATTCCTTGACGTAGAGGTTTGCAGGGGTGAGGAAGGAAATATCATTACAAAATTATATAGGAAACCCACTGCAAGTAATGCGATTCTGCATGCGAGCAGCTTCCACCCCAAACCCCTCCTCAATTCAATCCCATATAGCCAGTACCTTAGAGTAAAACGTAACTGTTCCGACGATAATACCTTCAGAACAGAGGCAAACAAATTACGTGACAGACTATTATTACGGGGGTATTCCCATGCGTCACTCAAACGCTCTTTCAAAAAAGCTTTGATGCAGCCAAGAGAGGAGCTACTATACTCTAAAAAAGTAAATAAACCTGACAAAAATGATACTGACACCCTCAGGATCATTACTAAATTCAACAACCAACACAGACAGGTCAGAAACATTGTGACAAAATATTGGCACATGCTACAGTGTGACCCAACATTAGGACCATTGGTCCCACATAGACCCCTTTTCACCTTTAAAGGAACTACTTCCCTGAGAGACAAGATCACCGCAAGCGAGTTCAAGGCAGGGACCAATAAAACACACTGTAAGTACAAGGGAACATTCATGTGTGGAAAATGTAAGTACTGCAAATTTATGCTTACAACAAAAAACCCGATCCTTCCAAATGGCCAGCCCTTCCACCCCAAACACTTCGCCAATTGTAGGACCTACGGTGTGATATACCTACTCCTGTGCGAATGTACATGTTTTTATATAGGAAAAACCAAAACAGAATTTTGGAAGAGGGCATACAGACATCTAGTAAGCATGGAAACATGCGATCCCGATCTCCCACTTGGGAGACACACTCTAACAGTACATAAGGGTAAATGTCCTAAGATCAAATTCCTTATTCTGGATCGGGTACATCCGGAATCTAGGGGAGGTGACTGGAACAAGACACTTTTACAGTTAGAGTCTCGCTGGATATATAATCTAAAAGCTACCCAACCCCCAGGCTTAAACGAAACCATCTGGTTTAAACCGTTCCTCGAGGGTTTTTCATCGGGTGGTAGAGAGCAATGAATATGATAACTATTTATAATATATATCTACACTCAGACCACAGACTGAATTTTTGAATATACGAATACCTCGTCTGTCAATACCCCTTATCCTTATGACACCACTGCCCGTTTCTCTAGGCTGTATCTGTATGCCCAACAGACTCTATATTACTGGCCACTTACAAATAATAACTTAGAAGAGGCGTTTTGAATCTAGCAAAATATATATACATGCCTAGCCTGGTTATTGCCTACTATCTATTATCTCGAGTAATGTCTACATAGAAACGAGACCTATAGAATGCTCTAGGTTGTATTATAACGACATGTCTTGGATGTTCTGATTAAACCACTGTCATGCATTGCATATTGTATACTGTGACATCCTAGGTCCCAATAATCCGGACTGTATATATGTATAACTGAATGCAATCCTTGGATTCCACCCTTACAATGTATATCTGAGTTATATAATCTTTATGCTTGTCAATCTAATTCACTTGTTTCACTTGTCTACAATGTCTGTCCCTTCATTAGAAACCGTCCCAACCTGTATATACTGCTCACTAGCGTCTCTTCCTACATAATGGTGATTCATTTTTGTATACGTGTACCGATTTGTTCACAGTATGCACAATATCTGTGCTTCAACTTGCATTCCTTCACCCTGTGATCTGTCATCCGCCCGGCACACAAAGCCGCCTGAGCGTATCTGGCTCTTGGCGGCGCTGTGTGAGGTACAGTGTTGCTGACACTGTCCTCCATCTTGCGACCCCGGCGGGCATGCGCAGTCCGTCGGGGAAGCTGGACGTGCCGGCGGGTGTAGTGGGCGTGGCCACGCCTCACCGCGTCTGCGAGCGCATGCGCTGTGCGGGCCTGGTGACGTTCGCTCCACCCGGGGGGCCAGTCGTAGCGTGTCCGTCCCTCCTCCACCATCCACAGTCAGCTGTTACCTGTTGTCATCAACAGCTGATTGGTGGGGAGGGCTTTAAATACTCTGTCAATACTCACACCGAGCGTCATCTGCTTTGAGCAGGACGCTGTCGGTGTGAGCTGCTGCCATACTGTAAGTAATCTCAACACTAGATCGAATTTATGCACACTTATATACCTAGATCTGTATCACTTGAACTATAAGCCATGAATAGTTTATTACACATGTGCTCTCTATGTCTCTTCCCTTCTTCCTTTCTCTCCCCTCTTTTTCCTTTTTCCTCTTCTTTCCCCCCCTCTTCTCCCCTTTCCCCCTCCTTTCCCCCCCCCCCCCTCCCTTTTCCCATTATCCTTCCTTCCTTTTCTCCCCTCCCCTCCCATTTTTCCTCTCCTGCCTATCAGGGACTAAGTTGTTGAACCTAGGGTTTACCCTCTTTATCCTTTATGAAACTCTCAAATATACACCTTCTAATTATACCCTAAACTGTCAACACTATTGACAGAAGTACAAAAATGAGACTTTTTATTTGTCCCTTCTCCTTCATGTTGACTTTCTAGCCTTCGAGTCCCACCTGACCTACACTTACCATCAGTTGGTGGCCTCCTTTGAACTCTATACTATAGGCCTATCAGGTAGGAAACATCTCTAAACTTTTTACCTATCACTGAATCTATCTATTTATAATTTCTGGTCACTATACATTTATTTATACAATTCCACAACCTACAGGACCCGCATTTGGCCCCAGTGTGATTCCAGATCCAAACATTTGCACGCCCATGTCTAATGGGCCTCTCCTCCTATCACTAGGAAGGAAAACCACCTCATACATCCTTACCTAGTTATTTCCACCTCGATTGAGGCCATATGAATACTTTGGACATACTAAACAAGGTTCTACACACCAGGATTGGAGGATACGTTTGATGAGCAGTATGTGTCAATATCGTTGTTTTTAAATTTTTCTGGAATGCGCAGTCAACATATATATATATATACCAATGTAAGTGTAAACGAAACTAATATGTACTGCACTTATATGCTTTATAGCCTGATATGCACATATATTTATTATGTTTATGTTGTATATATCATTTCTTATATAGAAATCTCTGTTAAAGCTTACAACCACCCCTGAAGAAGGAGGCTAAAAGAACTCCGAAACGCGTCGGGTGCAAGCGTATTGGTATTAATAGCTACAATATGTGTAATCGCATTCCCTCTTTTTTTATCAATGTTATTGTTTGATGTCTTTATGAGAACTTTTTGTGACCAATAAATTGTTATTTACTTATTATACTTTTTTACATATTCTTTTTTATATGTGCCTTTAAAGTCCACTAGGGGAATTTTTTCTGTCTAAATTCTTAATCTAGGATGTGGCACAATTTGTAGATAATCAGCCGATCAAACCCCTGGTTTGTAGAGATGGTGGAGATGGTGGACATCTTGAAGAGGGCTGACTATGATGGGAAGTATGGACCTTACCCAAACCCAAATGTGAGAAAGGCCAAGATCATAACTAAAGTTGTGAAAAGTCTGCACAGGAATTTTGGGGTACGACGATCCAAGGATCAACTGAGGAAACAATGGTCAGACCTGAAATTGAGGGAGCAGGATCAGTACAGAAAGATCAAGAAAGTGCTTCTAAAAAGTAAGTATTGGGAACAGTAATCATTCGTAGTAAACATCGTTAGTTCGCTCCCTAAAAATAAGATGCTTTTGGCAGATCCAGGTTAACTACATTTGTTCAGGCCTATTTGTATTAAAAGAAGTTTAGTACATTGTTGTCTAGATAGGTTTGTAACTAGAATGAAATGTAAACTTGATTCAGTGTAAGGAGAGGACACTCAGCAGCTGTTTACACATCTGGATGTAGGAGCACTAGTGTGGGACACCAAAACAAACACACGAATGCTCCAGTGGATAATAGGGGTGTCTCCATGTGTGAAAATTGTACAAAAAAGGTAAGTATTCCAGCTTTAAAAAGGAAAAAAAATGTCTTCAGCTTGGAACTCTGCCCAAAAAGACAGTTGTACGACACTTCAAGCAATGTTTCAGATTCCTATTTCTGCCCTCAAATATCTGTGTGCTAAGTATACCTTTTTTTTATTCAAATAGGGGAGAAAAGACTCAGGACAACAGAGGACACCAGGGACCCCCAACCTCATAAGGAAGGGGAAATACCAACACCACAACCAGAGGATGTGGAGTAAGGAGAGGTTTATGAAGTGGGCGAAATAGTGACCACAACAGGTGAGTGTCTGAGACCACAGCTTCAGGTAGTAGATGTATGCCTGCATATTAATACATGGTGTGTTTTATTATTTTAGGTGATGTGGATGTTGTGGAAGAAGAAAGTCATTTCACAAGTGCAAGTGCACACGTCCTCATTGGGGAGATCATGGTGTGCAATCGGGATTTACAGAAGATCAAGTAAGACATCAATGATGTTGAAAAAAGACTCAAAAACAACATTGATGTTTTAGGCATAATCTAAAACACACCTAAATTCTTCATTTTGTTTATATTTTTAAAATTTTTTAATCTTTTTTGAAGTATATTGAAAGCCAAATTTTGAAGATGCACACAGTGTGCCAACATGTGCTATCTGCCATTGAGGGATATCAATGTACGCGTTTTGTGGATGCAACCCCTTCCTCGCAACTCAAGTAGCTTAAAGGAAGGGGTTGTACCCCCGAAACACGTCCATTGATCCCCCATGATGGGAGCTATCACATGTTGACATTAGACATGGGATCAGGAGGAAAATCCCCATTTTGACTCTCAATTTGTGTGCATCTTCAAAATTTGACTTTCAGAGGGGTGACATCACCCCATCTGATGAAGGCAAGATCAACACAGTTTTGACATACTAATGTCTGATATTGCCTCCAAATTATCAAAGTTGAACTTTGTAAGTTCCTGAGTTGTGTATTGTTTTATGGTTTTAAACATGCCTGTTTAAAACAAAAAAGGCTATTTGTACTGTCAAAATCAAAAATGTTCAAAAACCCTTTTCTAATGCACATGTGAATGTGCACAGAGTAAAATTTTTTCTACTCAACAATGTGTGGCTTCTTCTTTCAATGCTGAATAGCAGTTTTTGGACTAAGTTTGTGTTTACAGTGACAATGGGGGTTATTTGCTAAAGGCAACTCCACTTTGCACTTTCAGTGTGGTTTCAAGTGCACTTTTGCAGTGCACTTGGAGTGCAAAGTGGATTTTCCTTTATTAAATAACTCCCACAGTGCTTTATAATTTGCAATAATCAGGCCATTTTCGTGACTCCCAAAAATTGATGGTGCTGAAAATGATGAATATTTTTATCAGTAATGCATTACATACATTAACAACAAAAACAAGGTGTGTGTGTAGCAGACTCACAACATAATAGGGAATAAGGAATAATAGGGAATAAGGAACTTTAAAAACTTCCAGCATGCATGAGAACAAAGGGGACATTCACAGCATATCACAATCATGGTAATTAGGGAATTATGAAAGAAATACAATACATTAACAAACATTAAATACTTAGAATGTGATGTTAAAGGATAAAACTTACCCTAATATAGTCCTTCGGCAGGACCTGAATGATGGTAGAAGGGTTCTCTGGAATAATGATCCCCAGAGCCTGGGGTGAGATGCCTGTCGAGAACTTGATGTCTGCAGACTTCTCCCCATCGCCAAGTACCGCAAGGTGGCTACTAGCCTCTGTTCCGGAGTGATGGCTTGCCACATGCAGGTGCCCTGCTTCATAATAAAGGGGACAGCAAAGCCAACAAATGGTGAAAAACGAGGCCTGTCATCTGGAGATAATTCCTGAAATCATCAGGATTATTCTCACGGATCTCCCGCAACAAAGGCATGTGAGAGAATTGGTCACGCTGGTGTAACCAGTTCTTCGTCCATGAACTCCTCCCCGCCCTGTTCATGGACTGGGCTTGGGTCAAAGTAAGAACAATCAACACCAAGCCCCTGCATAGCATGAACTCTACGACAAGTACATAACCGCAATATGGCTTCAAAATGGTGGGCTGGTCAGAACAAACTAACAGAACGCACTGAAAATCAGAAAGGCCTGAGAAGAGTGAGCTGAAAATCAGGAATGAGCGGACAAGAATGCACTGAAAATCAAATACGTACTATAAAATACGCACTGAAAAACAAATGCAAACTGACTACACTCACTGAAAACCAGATACAAACCCATAAGCACAAACTGAAGAGCAGTAACGATCTGAAAAGGCTGAAAAGCATGAATTGTCTCTCACCAAACTTCTACTAACACAAGATAAACACGAGATTAGCAGAAGGAGCCCAAAGGGTGGTGCACTTGGTATTGAACTTCCCTTTTATAGTGCTGTCATACATGTTGTACGTCACAGCGTTCTTGACGTTCGGAATTTCCGACAACATTTGTGTGACTGTGCGCAGGCAAGACAAGTTTACTGCCAACTGCCAACTGTTCCAGGCTCCCTCTACCTCCTGGAGAGGGGAGCCCTGGTGGGGAATGTATTCTGAAGAAACCCCCACCCATATCTTACCAGAGGCTTGGGACTGGAGGAAGCCTACAACTTCTGCTGACACAGAACGAGATCTGATAAGCATGGAACAGGTACATGTTCTTGACAGCCCCCGGTGGTGACTTTAGGCATGACAACGTTTACTTAAAGGAAAAAACCCATAAGAATTTAAAAATTCTTTAGAAATCTTCACTTACCTTATCCTGCCGTAGGGTTCTGTGGTAAACCAAACAGACCCAATCTTCACCCCTGACTACGGGCTCCGTTAGAAAACCTTCAAGGACCGGGGCCCCTTTTTATCGGGAGTTCGACACCCTTGGACCCATATAGCACCCTGCCAGGAAGCTATTTGGCTGAAAAAACCAAAGCACTGCACCCGGGGGTCCAGCTCTCTAAAAAGAGAAGCGTTACAGGCTAAACCTCGTTTCTTCTGACATGAGGCCCAGGTACCATTCAATTTGGCCTAAAAAAAAACTTTGAATTGATCCGGCTGTATAGCTTGCCCCTGCAAAGATTACTCCAGCAGAGCTCAGCCTTAGACACTGGCAAAAAAACTGAAAAAACTAAGGGGACGGGTCATATTGGGTAGGGAGTAAACTTCCTGTCTAGGGTGTGCCAGTGTCCATCACCTAAAGGTGGCCTATATAACCCATATAGTTACTATTATGGCTCTGTGTCCCGTGATGTACGATAAAGAAAAAAAAAATTATATATATATATATATATATATATATATATATATATATATATATATATATATATATGTATATATATATATATATGTATATATATATATATATGTATATATATATATATATATATATATATATATATATATATATATATATATTTTTTATGAATCAGTAAAGATAATCTCCTAGCAGCGAAGAATATTTGGTAGAGTATCTTCTGATCCTCCTGATTCTCTGCAGCATACCACCGAAAAAACCTAACTATAGCGATGAATATTCAAAGCTCAAGGTCTAACTGGTACACATTTTAGAAGCAATCATTTAATTTATTTCTTCTTTTTGCATACCACTGTTGTACATGTTACTGAATTATCTATCACAACAATTACAGTATAAGACAGATGCTGATTACTGGAGTATGGGATAGGTTAATTCAGTATTAAAAGGTTCTTCCGCATTTGCTGAAACACAGTTTTTGTTTTAAGCCAGGTACAGTATTTGTTTTTAAAGGGAAGCCCAGATAGAGAAAGACTATTTAAGTAGGGGGTTCTCAATTTATTAAACACAATAGTGTGCAACAACAGACTTTCAATGATGCAATATTCCCTAAAGCTCTGCCAGCAGCCCCTTGCTTCTTCCTTGCCATGACAGACTGCAGGTGGAGAGAGCAAACACAGGAGAAGAGCAAAAAGAGCATTAATTCAAGGTTTTTGCAGCCTAGGACAAGTCTTCCACTGAAAACAGGGCAGGGAGGATGAGAGTTGGTCACCACAATGCCAGGGACTGTAAAGAGACAACAATAGATATTTTTTTTTCAAAAAGGTTTGGAACTTTTGGGAACTTCTGTCATTTTTTTATTCCTGTCTGTGTCCCATTTGGGGAGATGTCCCCTCCCTTCCTGTCCAGATCCACTGAACATAACAGGAAGTGAGGGGAAATCTCCTCAATAGGCACAAAGTCATCATTTAAAACCTGGCAGACATCTAACCCTGCTTTACGATACTTATAATTAAAAAAAAGAAAAATCCTGTTGACTACTGATTCTTTATTGCCTAAGATAGGGGTCATTTTTCCCCCGAAAGTTGGCTGTTGGACATTGTTGTCCTTGATAAATGAGTACTCCCAATCCCAAGGTTCTGGTATAGTTTCTTATTTAGTTTCTAGAACCAATGGGCATCAGTTTGCTTCTTTTGCTGATTTACCTACCACAGTTTCTAGTGAGCTCTACTGGGAACTTGTGAGAAATATTCCAAGAGTTTTTTCCACATTTGAGCCTTTTAAGTGCTAAGATCCTACCAAAGGTTAATAAGTCTGATGATGGAAGTCTGTGTCCCCTTTGGTTGTATTGTGGTGCCAAAAAAGAACAAATAGGAGATAATTTTAGATGCAGCTGGAACTTAGAACATAAGTACTACCATAATTAACAACATAACTAAGCATTTTTTAATGTATTGGTGTGTTTATTTTTATGCTATTTTCCTAACCTGTTCATATAGTAAACTGGTAGGGGGCCCAAAGGAACCCTGTCTACAAGGTAGGGCAGAAACCACCTACAAAGTTATTACCTAAGCCCCTCTACTTGCTAGCACACCTTCTATTATAAATAGAGTGAATTTGTACATGAAACACTAGGGAAATATCAGTGTGGTAAATTGTTTTTAAAGATACACCAGTGAACATGCTGGTGAATCCATTATATATGTACTTCTTAGCGAACATTTGAATAAAACACTTACTTAAACCTGACTACTAAGCCATAATAAAGAAAATGCTTTTAAAATCCTCGTATTGGTCATGCATGGTGTCTGTTCTAGAAGCTCACTGGATATAAGGCCCATGTTCAGAATCTCTAACTGTACTATACATGCATCCACCGTGTGTAACTTTAAGTATCTTTCAAATCCACAATGGGGCCTTTCACTCATGTCTCCATTCTCCAGTATTATTTGTGCTACAGTATGAACACAAGTTTTAGCATCTGCAAGTAGACTCAGACTCAGCAGCCCAGATGTTGTAAAATTAGTGAATGAAGACTTTAAATTAAAGTACAAAGGCAATATAAAGACAGAATTAAAGCAATTCTGCTTTCAATAATATGTAATTTAATTTTTTTTTAGTGTAAGAAGAGTAAGTACCTGTACTTGACCTGGGATTAGCCTCTTCCAGTCAATAGACAGCACCATAAGTAGCAAATCATTACATGACAAAGAGCTGTCCAGTCACAGGCCGAGGGCAGATTCATGACAGCCTTTGCTCAAGTGAAATGTGCATGAGACAGCATATACCAGTATGTAGTTTGATGGAGGTGATCTGGGATGTGTTGTCCTTCAAAGGGGTGCATGGGCCAATGAAGGTAAGACATGGGTGGGCCTTGTTAGGGTCTTGGCTGCTGTGGTAGTGAGAGAAAGATTCCCCGCAAGGAAGTTACTGATGGGTGTAGAAAAGAGTGAGCTTAGTATGAAAAGTCATCATATTTGAGGTTGTTACTAAGAATGTTTATTAAAATTCACAGTTCAAGTGTTGAGTAGAGCCAACGCATTTTGGGGCCCCTGCCTCCCCATTTAACTGGGCTGGGATGGGGGTGCGGTCAGGACTGACCTGGAACTGAAAGTAAAGTACTAAGAATGTTAACAGATTCACAGTTCACAGGTAGAGCCAAGCGTTTTGGGGTAAGTGCCTCCCCCTTCATCAGGACTGTGATGGTGGCTGGCATTCTGGTTCTCCATTATTTGACAGCACCTACAGGGCTTATGCTATATTTTGATTTCAGGTCAGTCCTGACCACAGCCCTGACAAAGGGGGAGGCACTATTTAACACCTTTGAATTGTGAATTTAAAACACATTCTTAGTAACAACCTCAAATGTGATGACTTTTCATACTGAGCACCCCTCTATACTAATCTGTATATACCTTGGGCTCACATGAAGTAGGTTGAATAAGGTTGGCTATCATATAACCCACCCTCAGAAAAAGAAGTGCTTTTAGCTATTATTTAGTGTTTTTTTGTTTTTTGTTTTTTTGTTTTACTGGATTTTTGCTTTGAGATACCATTATTTCTTATTGATATAATTTTAATACCATTGCATGTATATTTTTTAAAATAAAAAAATACTCTTGTAAGCACACATTTTATATGTAAATACCATATCTACAGGATAGCAATGTTTTCCTTAATGAAGGGTCAGGGTTTGTGTCACTTTTGGTAACCTCATAAATTCCCGAAATGTAGCCATTTCCTTTTTGAAGAACATTTGATCAGGAGAATACTCATGACCATCTGTTTGATCCTATTCCTATATAATATATTTCAGAGAGAAAATTGTGTTTGTCTTTTTGTAAAAAAAAATAACCTGTTCTAAATATTATTAAATAGAACCTCTTCTTCACTCAGTATATAAAAATCAAAACATGCAAAAAAGTGCTGTCCCCAAAAAATGTAATTCAATATGAACTATGTGAGTTGACTTTCGGCTTTCAGATAAGTATATATAAATTTAAGCTAAATAATAAATGCAAATTATGCATTTTCTTGGCTCCCTTTCTAATGATTTGACTGTATAACAACAAGATTTTACAATATTTATATGTGTATATAAACCTTCCTTTTTTCTATGGCTTTTCTTTTTATTTTCATTATTTAGACCCCATGGGGTTGAAAAGGTACCAGGTATGTCCAAAATATATTAGACAAACAACTAATGGAATAGATTTTCTACAGGTAGCAACAAAAGTTTATAACTATTATAGGAAATCAGAATATTGTTTGAATTACTTATGGAAATATTTTATTGTGGTTTTTCCCTGTTAGATATTTTTTGATAGTAATGAGCATGAGGGTTCTGCCATGCAAGGCTTCCTTAGAGCAAAAACAAGCACTTGAGAGTATCAGAAGCATAAGCTATCTCACAAAGATTTCCCAGTTAGTGAAACCAATTGAATGGAATGACTATTTCAGCATGTGTGATGTTCTAAGATCAGTTGATCAGGTTGACGTGTACAATTGTGCATTTAAGGATCGGCAGGTGTGTGAGAAATCTGTTTGTCTGTAACCACCAAGACAACAAGTGTTGTAAGAAATCCACATTATATTATTATCAATAGGATGAAAAGATAGCAGCAAAGATGCTTACAATACTACTGCAATCAAGTATTGCTATAAATGTATAATTTACAAAAGACAAACTATTCTGATTTGACACAAATGCAAATGTCTAGGTATATAAAGCATGCTTCAACAGATTGTACAGTTCAGGACAGAAAGTCACTTACAATTTATATAAAAACGATACATTAGTAAGGAAAAGTGACATATTCCCCATGGTGATCATATATTTGTATACAATTTGGGGATATAGTTTTAGTACATTGTGTGACTTTAGTGACGGATTAGAAGTAAAAGCAAGCACAAAAAAAAAACATTTGCTATGGGGCACAAGGTGTCTGCTTGCACTAGTTTTCTTATTTTTTTATTTGTTTAGCTCTATCATCACCTAGTAATCCTGTATATAAAATACTTCCTGTCCCTGGGTGGCTGGATCACTCTTTCACTGTATCTATGGATATGCAAGCAAGAGGTGTGCTGCTCCAGGTGAGATAATTAAGTGAGTTGGACTCCACATGCGGGTGCTAGCCTCGGCCTGACTTAGAATGCATCTGTATGAAAAGAATGGCTGCACATCTAAGGACTGTAAGCTCTAACATATAACCTTTTTGTTTTGGGGTTAAGGGATTTGGCCCTACTTCCCTCACATTATTATTGTAAAAAAAGTTTAGTTTTCTGGCTGTTAAAAATCCAGACATGTTAACTTTTGCTTATAGAAAAAGAAAAAAAAAACTTTCAGTAAAATACCTAAGCATGCAGATGTCGCCCCATTGTATCTAGTGATACTAACAAGAGAATCTGTAGATTAAGAAGTAGGTGAATAGTTAGGTTTGGATGAACGATGTGTGAGACCTCCCTAGATGAGCCTAGAGATGAGGGCCACTGATGGAGGTCAATTGCTCCTGTTGTACCAGGCCCAGCCTCATCAGCTCAAAGAGGTGAGTTACAGGGCAGTTACACAGTTCATTTGTGCAAAATAAAAAAAAAGGGGGGGGCTTTCCAAATTACACCTCTGCTCCTACTAGCTTAAGGGGGGGTATAATTACAATTTCCTTGGCCCCTCTGTTGGTGTGATGATGAGTGCAGTGGAGGGACTTTAATTTATTTTCAGCCGCATGTACATTCTGTGGCCGCCCAGCATGTTGCTGCGTGGCTGGTTTCACAATTAGTCCCGGCCGGCTGGCTGCCACTGCCCACTGCCTTCCCTGGTGGAGTGATCTTGTAATGCTCCACTCATCTCCAGACTCAGTCCTCAGTAGCTGAAACCAAGAGACTTATGTGAGGCAGGTGGGTGGCGGCAGGCAGCTGACAGGGAGTGGCAGGAGCCATACTTCGTGGCTGCACAGGGGTGCCACAAGCTCTTGTTACAAATTACCATGTCTACATTTCATGACGGCTTTAGTAAATAGCTTTCCGTGACTCTACAGACTTATGAAAACAAACTAGATGTTGACTTTAACATATGTGATCCCTGCTCTAAACAAAGAGACCTCCAAGCTTAAACCTCTTTTACAGTATATGGACAAATTTGTTACCCATATGCAAACTTGGTAATTAACCAAGACTAATTTTTAAATAAAAATACATTTAGAATTCATTTATTTTTAAACACATATCACAACAAAACCATTGTTCAGACTTTGGCATTAACTTTGTAGAGATAGGAAAAAAAATGTATTTCTCCTAATATTTGAAATATAATTATTTCATTCTGCAGATAAAAATAATACCATACCATAATAACTCCAATTTGATATGCCATATATTTAACTGGTTTTGTTTTGTATATGTTAAAACAATTCAATTACTAAAAAGGTAAAAATAAAAGATTAATACTTTACCATAGATTAAGGCTCTTTTTTGAGAGATATCGGTTGAGTGTCCCAAAGGATATCTTTTACCCTCATTACTACATCTCTGTGCTTTGTTTTTCTCCTCTCGTCTCTCCGACTCAAGATCTTCTCCCCTCTTTGTCTTTTTTCATGAGTGACGTAAAACACATGTAATTTCCTGGATAACCCATATAGGAAAACTTTTAGTTTCCTTTATTCACCATTGCCAAAGGGGGGCAGTGTTGTATTAGAATTGACTTTATTTAATACTTGAATAACCTTTTGACTTAAGCTTAACAGAAAGCCATGAATTAGACTGAAATGTCACTTATGTGTCAAGCCACTCTAGACCTAGTGACGACTTATAAGATTTATTACTTTAACCACATGCCGACCGGGCCATAACCGAAAGACGGCTACAGCGCGGTCGGCTTATTCTGGGAGGGCATCCATGGACGTCCTCACAGAATCACGCTCCCGCGCGCCCACTGGGGTGCACACCTGGGAATATCCGTACCGTCGGGTCCTCTGGACTCACGTGGCATCATGGAACGGGGTAAAGGGCCAATGACAGCGACCCTTTACCACGTGATTGCTCTGTCCAATGATGGAGCAATCACTTGTCAACAAACCAGAGCTTGTCCGGTGCAGCTCCTCCCCTCTCCTCGCACCGATCAGTACAGTGTGGGAGGAGAGGAACAGCAGTGCTGTGGGATGTCTCTGGAGTGCCCACAGTGCTGATCTGTGCCCATTCATGCTCCATCCCTTCATCCATCCCCGGCTCATCCATGCTCATACATGCCTTATATGTGCCCATCTATACTTCATCCATCCCTGGCTTATCCGTGATTCATCCATCCATGCTCATCTATGCTCCATGCATCCCTGGCTCATCCATGCTCCATCCATCCCTGGCTTAGCCATGCTCAATCCGTGCTCCATCCCTGGCTCATCCATGCTCCATCCATCCCTGGCTCATTCGTGCTCCTTTCATCCCTGGCTCATCCGTGCTCCATCTATCCATGCTCATCCATGCTCCATCCATCCCTGGCTCATCCATGCTCCATACATCCCTGGCTCATCCATGCTCCATTCATCCCTGGCTCATCCATGCTCCATCCATCCTTGGCTCATCTGTGCTCCACCCATCCTTGGCTCATCTGTGCTCCATCCATCCGTCCTCATCCATGCTCCATTTATCCCTGACTCATATGTGCTCACCCATGCTCAATCGGTGCTCATTCATGCTCCATCCATGCTTATCCATGCTCCATCCATCCCTAGCTCATCCATGCTCATTCATGCTCATCCATGTTTATCCATGCCCTATCCGTGCTCATCCATGCCCATCCATGGCTTATTCATGCTCATCCATGCCTCATCTGTGCTCATCCATGCCACAAAAGTGCTCATCCTTGCCACAGCCATGCCACATCAGTGCTCATCCATGCCACATCAGTTCTCATGCATGCCACATCCTTGTCACTACAGTGCCCATCAATGTCTCATAAAAGTGCAATAGGTAGTCAAAATAGATTTGAAATGTATGTCCCTGATGGTGCTCCCTGCATGTTGGGCCTCTGTATGTGGCCAGGCTGTGGAAAAGTCTCCCACATGTGGTATTACCGTACTCAGGAGGAGTAGCAGATTATATTTTGGGGTGTCATTTTTGCTATGTACATGCTATGTGTTAGAAATATCCTCTAAATGGACAACTTTCTGTAAAAAATGCGTTTTTATTTTCTTTCCACGTTTTCCAAAAACTTGTGGAAAAAAATTACATGTTCAAAAGACTCATTATGCCTTATAGAATATACGTTGGGGTGTTTACTTTCCAAAATGGGGTCATTTTGTGGACGTTTACATTGTCCTGGTGCTCCAGGGCCTTCAAAAGTGTAAGAGGTAGTCAAAAAATGAAATGTGTAATTTATGTCCCTAGAACGCCTGACGTTGCTCCCTGCATGTTGGGCCTCTGTATGTGGCCAGGCTGTGTAAAAGTCTCACACAGGTGGTATCTCCATACTCAGGAGGAGTAGTAAAATGTATTTTGGGGTATAATTTGGGGTATGCATATGCTGTGTGAGAGAAATAACCTGTTAATATGACAATTCTGTGGAAAAAAAAAAATCTTCATGTTGCAAAGAATTGTGGGAAAAAATTACAACTTCAAAAAACTCACAATGGCTCTTACCAAATACCTTGGATTGTCTACTTTCCCAAAAGGGGTCATTTGGGGGGTATTTGTACTTTCCTGGCTTGTTAGTGTCTCAAGAAATGAGAATGGTCTTCAGTACATCAGGTGTGATCAGGTGAGATCAATTTTCAGTGATTGGCACCATAGCTTCTAGACTCTGTAACTTTCACACAGACCAAATAATATTTGGGTTATTTTACCAAAGATATGTGGCAGTATAAATTTTGGCTAAAATTTATGAAGAAAAATTACTAGTTTGCTAAATTTTATAACCGAAAAAAAGAAAAATGCTTTTTTTTTACAAATCTTTCTGTATAAAAAACCCAGTGGTGATCAAATACCACCAAAAAAAAGCTCTATTTGTGTGAAAAAAGGTAATTGTCATTCAAAATGTGAGAGCACTGAAAGCTGAAAATTGGTCTAGTTAGGAAGGGGGTTTAAGTGCGCAGTGGTAAAGTGGTTAAGAGAATATACCCATGCCAATGACCTTATCTTTAAATTGCTTAAACTAGGTAATGTAGAACTCAACCCCGTGTTTCTGACTGGAAGTATAATGGCTTATTCCTAAATATCCCCATTAATAGAACTTCTAGACATCACATTCATATAAAGTATTTCCCTCATATGAATAATATGAAGACTAATCAGTGATTACATCAAACAATTTATATATATATATATATATATATATATATATATATATATATATATATATATATATATATAAATAAATGCACAAACCAAAATAGGTGATAAGCCCCTTTTTATTTCCTAATCGTGAAAAAAAAATTAGGTCTGTGAGCTCAGGGTTAACTTGTTTATTTTACTAAGAGTGCAAACCTTTCATTTACGATCTAAGAGAACTTAAAAGAAGACACTTAACCACTTGCCGACCAGCCACCGTCATTATACTGTGGCAGGTCGGCACGATCCCGCCAACTGTCGTAGCTATACATCGGTCCCTTTAAACAGGATAGCAGGCGCGTGCAAATGCATGCATCACAGCGGGGGTGCCAATGCTCGTGACCAGCGGTCGCGATGACCGCCAGCCACGAGCGATTGTGGGCACGAGAGGCAGAACAGGGATGTGTGTGTGTAAACACACACACACAGTTCTGTGAGGAGAGAAGAGGAGAGATTGTGAGTTCCTACGAGCTGGGAACCACGATCTCTCATCTCCTATAGTCAGTCCCATCCCCCACAGTTAGAACACACACACACATAGGGGAACACACTTAACCCCTTGATCGCCCCCTAGTGTTAACCCCTTTCCTGCCAGTGACATTTATACAGTAATCAGTGCATTTTTATAGAACTGATCGCTGTATAATTGTCAATCGACCCAAAAATGTGTCAGAAGTGTCCACCATAATGTCATGGTCTCGATAAAAATCGCATATCGCAGCCATTACTAGTAAAAAATAATAATAATATTAAAAATGCCATAAATCTATCCCCTATTTTGTAGACGCTAAAACTTTTGCACAAACCAATCAATATACTTTTTTGCAATTTTTATTACAAAAAAAATGTAGATTACATATTAGCCTAAACTAAGGGAAAAATTTGCTTTAAAAAAAAATTGGGGCTTTTTATTACAGCAAAAAGTACAAAATATTGTGTTTTTTTCAAAATTCTCGCTTTTTTTGTTTATAGCGCAAAAAATAAAACAGCAAAGATGATCAAATACCACCAAAAGAAAGCTCTATTTGTGAGAAAAAAAGAACGTCAATTTTGTTTGGGTACAGCGTCACAGGACCACGCTATTGTCAGTTAAAGAAACACAGTGCCGTATTGCAAAAAATGGCCTGGTCATTGAGCAGCCAATTCTTCCGGGGCTGAAGTGGTTAAAACCTTCTTGTGAGGGTTTTCTTAGTTTCAAAGACAATGAACTTAAGTTAACCTCCTTAGAATTTTTTTTTAAACAAGATCGCTTCTGAGTTTTTCATAAAATATATATGAAAAATATATGATGCAGAGGCCTTAGGAATTAATTCTTTTTAACCCCAATAGTTCTGACAAATTCCCCCTTCTTGTTCATCATGATATTCAGGTAACCAACCTTAGACATATCTGGGAAAAAGGTCTAAAGAAATATCATAATTCTTTAAAAGATATGATCATATATTTTTTTTCTTATACCTGAAGGACATTTCTCTTTTCATCTATATGATAAAGGAATGTTCTTGCCTGACTTGGATTTTCCTCAATGGATTCAAGTCTTTATGGAAATTAAAATTAACCTTTGCAGTGGTGGTGTACCCCACCATTTCAAGTGTAATTAAAACAAAGTTGGTAGACCAGAAATTGAAGAAACTCTTCAGTTGATCTGTTCTTGTATCCTGGCAAGCTAAAAATAGGATATATTATCCCTCCTTTCAATGGATATTCTTAGATTCCCACACATATAGATCTTCTGAAACAAATCTTTCTTTCCGGCAATAAGAATCCTGGAGCGTCTTGCATCATGAGTCCTGATGAAGGATTTGGTTTGGAGACAGGTTCCACCTGGAACTGGGCGCCAAGGATTAACATCATCCACGATCACTGTGTCTTTGGTAATCATCATCATCTTTACCAATCAACAACCTGGTCTGGATTGTCAATCTTTTTCTATTTAAGTAAATAGACAGTATGAATTCATATTTTTATGAATTAATATTTACATTTTACATGTTATATATACGGTATATGATATAGTGATTGGTTAATTATATTTTAATTAAAAAAAAACAAAAAACGGAAGCATTCCCCCAAGGGTTTTTAAGCAGCTTGGTATTCTAATCAAGAAAGTTTATATAGTTTATAATATTGTAAAATCTTTATTGGACAAAATTACTGTAGTACAAGAATGGGAATAGGATTTAAAATATGAGTTCTGGCTACAGGTGTGTACAATCACGTTCCATTACAGCTGTCAATTATTACACAATACAACTATCAATTGATAGTACATTATAAGAATGCTATCCACATGAACACTACTGGAGTTCTTATAATGTACTACCAATTGATAGTTGTATTGTGTAATAATTGACAGCTGTAATGGAACATGATTGTACACACCTGTAGCCATATTTTAAATTCTATTCCCATTATTGTACTAATTTTGTCCAATAAAGATTTTACAATATTATAAACTATATAAACGTTCTTGATTAGAATACCTAGCTGCTTAAAAACCCTTGGGGGAATCCTTCCATTTTTTCAATTATTCGGGGTGTGCAGCCTTTTTAGACTCTACCACATGCGTTTTTCTATTCTAATTATATTTTAATTAACTAAAATCATCAATTATCTTATGATGATAGTATTCTGCCATAATTGGCAGGATCAATACTAATGCGTAGAAGTATAAGACATGAAGATCTGTCAGTTGGGAGAGAATATCACAATGTCAAATCATTACATTCACAATCTTTTTAGATCCTTATCAAGTCTCTTCCTATACATTACCTTCCAGCATTCTTAGTTGGAACCTAGGATGGCAAGCACACAATTAAATACTTTATACCAGGGGTATGCAATTAGCGGACTTCCAGCTGTTGCAAAACTACAAGTCCCATCATGCCTCTGCCTGTGGTTGTCATGCTTGTGGCTGTCAGAGTCTTGCTATGCCTCATGGGACTTGTAGCTCTGCAACAGCTGGAGGTGCACTAATTGCATATCCCTGCTTTATACCATACCCAAAAATGTCCTCAGGTCACTGATATTGGTAGATGTTTTTGATTCCATCACAGCCTCCAGTTTCTCCTTTTGGGGACTTAGGCCTTTGGAAGTAACCTCATGTCTTGGAGAATTAACGTTGGAGCGACACCATTGGGCTTTCTGTAATGAAATAACACTTGCCTCTCTCAACTAGTTAAGAACATGTCAATCTTTTGGATATGCTTTTCAACAAAAATATCATCCACATATGTTAAATTTCCTCTTTCAGTAGCTTCAGGCATAGCCTTATGTAAAAACAAACAAATGCAGTGTAACCACTTTTTGGAGCCTCAATTTGTCCCTGCTTCCTTTTAAAATGAACCTCAGCTATTATCTGAGCGGGCTTTTTTAATTTATCTTGAGGCCTACCACTGTTCTTTAGAACAGCAAAAAGAGTGGTGCTCTCTGTTGTTAGCCAATCTAGACCATTCTGGATTTGAGTCTTTTTGATTCCAGTGAGAGGAGAGATAACATCTAACCGTGAGTTGCACCAACAGTACACTAACACCAGTACACACAGGTACACTTACCATCCCCTGATCATCCCCCAATCACCCCCCCCAGTAAATCCCTTTACTCCCTGTCTCTGTGTCACCAATTGCATTTTTCAGATTTTTCACTGATCAATGCATTGGTGTCATTTGTGACTTAAATAAGTGTTAGGGCAGTAGCCCCAGTTAGGTCTAGGTTACCCTCCTAAACCCCCCTAATAAAGGTTTAACCCCTTGATCGCCCTCCAAGTAACCCTTTCACCCCCTGTTGCCAGTGTCACTAATCGATCGCCGTATTTGTGTCACTGGTGACGCTAGTTAGCCAGTTAGGTGATTAGTTTCACTGTCAGGTTTTTATAGGATAAGGTACCACCATATATACTGCCTAATAAAGGTTTTAAACCCTGATTGCCCCCTAGTTAACCCTTTCACCCCCTGTCGCCAGTGCCACTAATCGATCGCAGTATTTGTGTCACGGGTGACGCTAGTTAGCCAGTTAGGTGATTAGTTTTACCATCAGGTTTTTATAGTGTCAGGTACCCCCATATACTACCTAATAAAGGTTTTAACCCCTGATTGCCCCCTAGTTAACCCTTTCACCCCCTGTCACCAGTGATCACCCTATTAGTGTTACGGGTGATGATGGTTAGTTAGTTTGTTTCTTATATTTAACCTGCCACTAACCTGACAGGCAGTGTCAGATTAGTGCCAGTAGCGCTAACACCCACACGCACCATACACCTCCTTTAGTAGTATAGTGTCTGAACAGATCGATATCTGATCTGATCATATCTATACTAGCGTCCCCAGTAGTTTAGGGTTCCCAAAAATGCAGTGTTAGCGGGATCAGCCAAGATACCTGTTAGCACCTGCGTTTTAGCCCCTCTGCCCAGCCCACCCAAGTGCAGAATCAGTCGATCACTGTCACTTACAAAAACACAACACCCATAACTGCAGCGTTTGCAGAGTCAGACCTGATCCCTGTGAACGCTAACAGTTTTTTGGTAGTGTTTGAATCAGTCGCTGACAGTCAGGACCTTTTTTCCTGTGAGCCTCACTAGTATTCCAGTAAATTTAGAGACCAAAATGTCAAATCGAAGGTACACTAGTGAAGAGGCCTACACGTTTCTGAGCATGACAGATAGTGAAGAGGAAGTCACTGATCTGTCAGATTCATGCTCAGAATACAATCCTGTAGACAGCAGTGGCACCCTGACAGATAGCTCTGACGACGGAGTTGTGGTCCCTGCCAAGGTCAGGTGTACCCGACCCCGTTCTTCTGCTGTCGTTGAGGTGCAACAACCGCAGGGCTCTTGTATGGAGCAGAGAGCCAGTACTAGTGCCGCTCATCCTTCTGGTGAACTGGCAAGCACCAGCAGCCTAGTACACCCTGGTCGTAGTCAAACCAGCACTGCAGTAACACGTGGTGATGTGTCGAGTCCCAAAGATCTATTATAGACCAAAGCAATTTGTATGCTGGTCAATTCATCGCCGCTAATCCCCATTTGACCCTTGTCAGAGATTGGTAACCTATTACGGTTTCCGAATTTAAGACCTTTCTGGGCCTATCCCTCCTCATGGGCATAACTAAAAAGAGTGAGTTGCGGTCATATTGATCCATTGACCCAATTCACCATATGCCTGTGTTCTCTTCCTCCATGACCAGGGCACGATACGAGCAGATCTTGCGGTTCATGCACTTCGATGACAATGAACTCTGTCATCCTTGGGGTAACCCTGGGTACGATTGGCTCTAGAAAATTCGGCCCCTCGTAAACCACTTCAAACAACAGTTTGCAGCCTTGTTTACTCCCCATCAAGTTGTCTGCATTGATGAGTCCCTGATTAAGTTTTTTGGCTGCTTGTCTTTCAAACAGTATCTTTCCAGCAAGCGTGCCAGATATTGGGTCAAGGTGTATAAGCTCTGTGACAGGGCCACAGGCTATTCATATAGTTTTATGGTTTACGAGGGAGCGTAGAGCCGGAGAACTGCCCAGATTACATAGGGAGCGCTGGTAAGATTGTGTGGGACTTGGTGTCGCCCTTATTTGGAAAGGGGTACCACTGGTATGTGGACAATTATTACACAAGTGTGCCACTTTTTAGTCACTTGTTTGATCAGGCTGGAGGAGAGAAATATAATGTTTTGGGGTTCAAAGTAATTTTCTTGCAAATAAATTAAAAAATTTTATGTAAACAAAAAGTGTCAGAAAGGGCTTTGTCTTCAAGTTGTCAGAAGGGTGGGTGATGTGTGACTTAAGCTTTGAAATGTTGTGCATAAAATGCCAATACACTTCAAATCCCCCCCCCCAATGACCCTTTTTGGAAAGTAGACACCCCGAGCTATTTTCTTATAGGCACGTTGAAACCATGGAATATTTTATATTTTGCCACAAGTTTCGGGAAAATGACACTTTTTTTTTTCTTGCACAAAGTTGTCACTAAATGATCTATTGCTCAAATTTGCCTTGGGCATATGTGAAATTACACCCCAAAATACATTCTGCTGCTTCTCCTGAGTACGGGGATACCTCATGTGTGAGACTTTTTGGGAGCCTATCTGCGTCAAGGATCCCGAAAAACCAAGCACAGACTGCCAAAAGGTTCCACACATGTTCCCCTTTATAATCCATACCAGACCTAAGGGCCTGGTATGCCCCGCGCTCGCCGCAATAGGAAAATTTGTCTTTCCTATTGCAGCGAGCGCGAAATGCAATACCCTGCCCTTGCGTCGTATCTGGTCCGTTGGACCAGCATACACACGAGCGGGCTTTCCGTCGGACTAGCACACAGACGAGCGGACTTTCCGCCTGAAACTGAGTCCGACGGAAAGATTTAAAACATGTTTCAAATCTAGGTCCGGCGGGCTTTTGGGAAAAAGTCCGCCGGAAAAGTCCACCGGCGCCTACACACGGGCGGATTGTCCGGCACACACTGGTCCGCCAGACCAAGTATGCCGGAAAGTCCGACCGTGTGTACGCGGCATAAGGGTGTAAAATGGTGATTTCACTTCCTCACTACCTATCACAATTTTGGAGGCCATGAAATGACAAGATAGCACAAAACCTCCCCAGATGACCCCATTTTGGAAAGAAGACACTTCAAGCTATTTGCTGAGAGGCATGTTGAGTCCATGAAATATTTTATAGTTTGCCACAAGTTTTGGGAAAATTACATTTTATTACAAATTTTTACACAAAGTTGTCACTAAATGATATATTGTTCAAACATGCATGGTTATATGTGGAATTAAACCCCAAAATACATTCTGCTTCTTCTCATGTGACCCCGCCCCCTTATGATGTCACAGTCCCTGGGCATGCTGGGACTGTGATGTTTTAGGGGCGTGGTCAACATCACCCGGTGACCACGCCCCCTAAAATCTCACTGTCCCAGCATGCCCAGGAACTGTGACATCATAAGGAGGCGGGGTCTCCGCCTATATAAGTCACAATGCAGCCCTCAGAGAGCAGTCCAGCCGGAGAGAGCATCGTGTCAACATCTGGAGAAGAGAAGAGAAGAGAAGAGAAGAGAAGAGAAGAGAAGAGAAGAGAAGAGAAGAGAAGAGAAGAAGTCCGGACCTCTGCTGGCAAGAGAGCTACCTGAAGACAGCGGAGGAGCCGGCCGAAGAACTGGAGCACCGGGAGAAGAGAGCGGAGAAGAACCAACCGGACGCCGGGAGAAGATGAACCGGAGGGACCCCCAAAGCCAGAAGAAGACCCCTGAAGTCAGAGAAAGATCCGCCCCCCCGGAGCTGTTTAATAAAATATTTTAAAAACCTGTGTAATGTTTTATTATTTACACTTTTTCCCTAGGTGAATGGGTAGGGGTACCATGTACCCCATACTCATTCACATAGGGTGGGGGGCCGGGATCTGGGGGCCCTCTTATTATAGGGGGCTCCCGGATTCCGATAAGCCCCCCCGCCCGCAGACTCCGACAACCAACAGCCAGGGTTGTCGGGAAGAGGCCCTTGTCCTCATCAACATGGGGACAAGGTGCTTTGGGGTGGGGGGGCCCCGCAGGGCGCCCCCCTCCCCCAAAGCACCCACCCCCCATGTTGAGGGCATGCGGCCTGGTACGGTTCAGGAGGGGGGGGCGCTCGCTCGTCCCCACCCCCTTTCCTGACCGGCCAGGCTGCGTGCTCAGATCAGGGTCTGGTATGGATTCTAGGGGGGACCCCACGCCGTTTTTTTGGCATAGGGGGGGTTCCCCTTTATAATCCATACCAGACCTAAGGGCCTGGTATGCCTCGCGACGGGGCTCACAAGGTGTCAATCTCGCTGATAAAAGCGGCAAGATTGACATCCTTTTCTAGTCCCGTCGCACGTGAGTCACGTTCAAAATGAACGGACTTGTCTGAAAGTCCACCGTAACTCCGGGCGGACTTAGCCCGCCGCAAAGTCCGGTCGTGTGTGGGCAAGTCCGTCCGTTTTAAAGTCCGGTGCACCTGGCGGACAAAGTCCATCAGAAAGTGTGCCAGACCAAGTAGGACAGAAAGTCCGACTGTGTGTACACGACATTAGAAAGCCTGAAGTGCTTGGATATCAGGGTCCTGTACGCAGCCAGGCTCCCAAAAAGTCTCACACTTGTGGTATCCCAATACTTAGGAGAAGCAGCAGAATGTATTTGGGGTGTCATTTCACATATGCCCATGGCATGTTTGAGCAATAGATCATTTAGTGACAACTTTGTGCGAAAAAAAATTGTCATTTTCCCGCAACTTGTGGCAAAATATAAAATACCCCATGGACTCAACATGCCTACCAGCAAACAGCTTGGGGTATTTACTTTGATAACTACAACACCCCCTACTTCTACCACCTTCCCAAAATTCATAAAAGTCTTACCGAGCCCCCTGGACGTCCCATTGTGGCCGCCATGAACAGTATCACCAACCCCTTCTCCATGTACATCGATAATTTCCTGCAACCTCTGGCCCAGAACCTACCGGCATACATTCGGGACGACACCCATCTACTTAATACTTTACGTAACTACCGTTGGGAACCAACCTATCTATGGCTCTCACTCGATGTTTGCTCACTATACACATCGATCCCACATGAAATCGGTCTAGAAGCAATAGAATATTTTCTATCCCAAAAGCCCCAAATCAACTCCAGACAAGCAGAATTTATTGTTGAATCCACAAAATTCTGCCTTAACCACAACTATTTTTCCTTCGAGAACTAATACTACCTACAAACCCAAGGCACTGCCATGGGTGCCAACTTTGCCCCCAGCTAAGCCAACCTGACTATGGGGTTCTGGGAACAACGCTCAATCTGGCATAACAACCCCTACTCTGAGCACATCATATTCTTCGGATGATATATAGATGACATACTGATCATCTGGGATGGCACTCGAGTTGACGAACTTGTGGCCTACTGCAACACCAACAACTTAGGCTTATCTTTTACTTCTGTCTACGATCCAGACACCCTTGCCTTCCTGGACCTTGAACTAAGCCACACAGATAATCTCATTCATGCTAAGAACTATATGAAACCCACTGAAGGCAACTTTTACCTCCATTTTCACAGCTACCATCACCCTCGATGGATTTCAAACATACCAAAAAGTCAATTCTGCCATTTGAAACATAATTGCACCCGTTTGGAAGACTACATTGAACAAAGCAGCTCATTCAAGAAAAAGTTTTCCGATAAAGGCTATCCTGCCCCCCTAGTGGATGAAGCCTATAACCACTTCCTGAGCGAAATACCGCAATCCAGGAACCTAAAATCTCCCTCGCTCTCCCAAGCACCCAGACTTATCACCCAATTCCATACTCAACACAGAAAGATGGAACATATCCTCCAAAAACATTGGGGCATACTACTAGAAGACCCCCATCTCAAAAACAGTCTTGATGAAAAACCCAAAATTACATACAGAAGAGCCCAAAACCTAAAAGAAAAAATAGCACCCAGCAAACTAAAAACCCGCAGACCCAAAACTTCTGCCACACCTACTTTCCTCGATATCAAGGGCATGTACCAATGCTGCAAGTTCAACTGCCTAACCTGCAAATTCTTACAGCACAAACAAAAACATTTCACTACCATGGATAAAACATTTCAACTTGGTCAATTCTTCAATGTTCCACTGAATTCGTGGTATACTGCCTCTCATGCCCATGCAACCTACTTTATGTAGGCCGCACCACCAGGACATTACGCAAGAGATTTGGAGAACACAGACGATCCATTGAAGATAACAAGAACCTAACAATCCCAAGACATTTCACGGAGTTCCACCAAGGCTTCACCAGTGTGCTACGGGTCTGGATTATAGAAGCCATTCCGAACAATCTCCCTCGAGCTGAAGGCATCAAATGTCTGTGCGAGAGGAAGACCTTCTGGATATACACCCTAGACTGCCTAAAGCCAGGAGGCCTTAAGGAAGAGATCGAAACCCATTCCATTCTATAAACTCCCTAGACACTTCCGTGTCATCCGCATTCTCCCACGGCCATATCATCTTAAAACCCCCCCTCCCAATTGTAAACCACATACACACAACCTTCCTTCCCCACAGTTACCCCACCCTTAGCATTGCCCTCCGACTATATCATAGTCTAATTACCACCTGCCCCCATACTTCTTCATTATACTCTATAATTAATATGCTGCATATGTGCATGCATGCGTGTGCACATGCATATGTGCTTGCACTCATGCATTTTTGATGCTTGCTACATGCATTCTCACATGTCTTATACCCTCCCCATTTCTCACTTCATTCTCATCATCCTTGCCATTTATATTTACCCATATTATTCCTTCCATGCATTTATCATTTATTCCTTCCACTCATTTATTATTTATTTACTCATGTGTCACCTATAATCTATTAACCATTTCCTTTTGTTCCATTATCTCCTACTGCACATTATTTTTTTACATTTTTTACATATATATATATATATATATATATATATATATATATATATATATTTCTCTGTTTTTATTATTTTTTTATTTTTTCATTTTTTTACTTTTTAATACTTTTTTAATCTTATTTTTCTATATATTTTTTTCATATATTCTTTATCCTCCATTTTTCTCACCTATCCCAAATTATTTTTCTCTTTCATTATTATTTTTTCCATTCTTATTATTTTTTCCATTCTCATCATTACTTCCCCCTTCACCTCTTTTTTCCCACCCAGCCATACAATCCGCTTTTACACATGATCACATGATCATTCCATTTTTCTACCTCATTACAACTCCCTTTGCCTTACTATGATTGCACCAGCCTGCGTGTGTCTGCCCCTTCCCCCTCCCCTTTTCCCTATATAATCAGAACCTGTCATGGCCGTTACACACACCCGATGAAGGAGCACGCATGCTCCGAACGCGAGCGCTACGGCCACGCCCCCCCGGCTCTCCAGCATCTGACATCTCCACCCACGGACCAGCTGATGTACTGACTGACTGAACCACATACCTCGTAGCTTCGGACGCCACCGGAAGCGGCCAGGGAATGACTCCTCTACAGCCCAGCGGTCCACCGAATGTGATCTCATGATGTTAAAGAGTAACACTACATGCCTGTTTTTATCAGCATAAATGTGAGTGCATATTTTAAACACTATTAAAACCTTTTATACACACTACTACCCTTAGAGCGGTGCTGCTCTTTTTTTCTGCTTGTCTTTCCCACAGAGTCCCTTCTGCTCTAAGAAGCTGGTTGCCACTTACCCCATCCATCTGAACCCAGTACTGTAGGTCCAACGACCACCTCAACTGTTTGCCTCTTGCAAACACCACACTTCCTGATCCACATCACTGTCCCATTTTTTCATTTCAAAAGTAGCACCTGTCAGCACTCCATTTCCCATTTGTTCCTGTGAAATAAAAAATGTACACCCTTAGAAATCCTGAAGGCGGTGATTGGTTTTTGGGGTCCTGTACGCGGCTAGGCTCCCAAAAAGTCTCACACATGAGGTAACCCCATACTCAGGAGAAGCAGCAGAATGTATTTTGGGGTGTAATTCCACATATAGCCATTGCATGTATGAGCAATATATAATTTAGTGACAACTTTGTGTAATTTTTTTTGTCATTTTTTTAATCACTTCACTTGTGACAAAAACATAGAATATTCAATGACCTCAACATTCCTCTCAGCAATTTCCTGGGGTGTCTACTTTCCAAAATGGGGTAATTTGGGGGGGTTGTACTGCCCTGCCATTTTAGCACCTCAAGAAATGAGATAGGTAGTCATAAACTAAAAGCTGCGTAAATTCCAGAAAATGTACCCTAGTTTGTAGATGCTATAACTTTTGCGCAAACCAATAAATATACGTTTATTGACTTTTTTTTACCAAAGACATTTGGCTGAATACTTTTTGACCTAAATGTATGACTAAAATTGAGTTTATTGATTTTTTTTATAACAAAAATTAGAAAATATCAATTTATTTCAAAACTTTCGGTCTTTTTCCGTTTATACCCCAAAAAATAAAAATTGCAGAGTCAATCAATTACCATCAAAAGAAATCTCTATTTTTGGGAAAAAAAGGACACAAATTTTGTTTGGGTACAGCATTGCATGACCGCCCCATTACCAGTTAAAGCAGCGCAGTGCCAAATTGTAAAAAGTGCTCTGGTCATTGAGCAGCCAAATATCCTCTGGGGCTGAAGTGGTTAAACATCATAATAACATAATAGAACTTCTACACATCACATTCATATACAGTTTTTTCCTCATATGAATAATATGAAGACTAATTAGTGAATACATCAAACTATATATATATATATATATATATATATATATATATATATATATATATATATATATATATATATATATATATATATATATAAAAAAATGCACAAACCAAAATATGCGACATTGTTCAGTTAATCATGCCTATAACTACTCCAATATAATTTACTAATATATTGGGGATTATTGTTAATATGATTGTTTATGCAGTAAATAATACAATATGTTTCATATGATCATATTTTAATAAGCCCTTTTTTGTTTCTCAATCCTGAAAAAAAATTAGGTCTGTGAGCTCATGGTTTCCTTAACTTGTTTATTTTGCTAAGTGTCCAAACCCTTAATTTACGATCTAAGAGAACTTAAAAGAAGACACTTAAAACCTTCTTGTGAGGGTTTCTTAGTTTCAAAGACAATGAACTTAAGTTAATGAAATAAATCTAAAACTGATATTAACTTCCAAACTAAATATCATCATCTGAGGGTGGTTACAGATTCCCTCTATTATTCCATATATGTATTACCTTGTCTATTCCTATAGTTAGCTAGTCTATTAAAACTCTGATCACATGTTACTGTTGATATTACAATAATATAAGGTTAGCTATGAAAACAAACACACTGCTTAATGAAACAATGTCTTATTTATTTCCCAAGAAAATAGGAAAACACTAACATGAAAATACTAAAGGGAAATATTACAAAGCATATAACAACAAGAAACATCAAATATACTTATCACAGGCTGTCCTAAAGATACAGTATCTTCAGCTGGGCTCAAGATGGTAACAGAGAGAGAGCTTTCTGTCTCATTCAGCCCTTTTTATACTTTAATCATACACCGTTCAGACCCAACCCCATTGCCAGCCCATCTAGACCTTTGACGAATCAACGTATTTACAGGGCAGTCCTCCTTAATATATTATATTACTGTCCATCCTGCTATATTGGCCTTTAGGGGCAGCATTGTCCATGTCGTATCCTGGGTCAATCTTCAATGCCTTTGAACCTTTGATCTTTGTAACCCACCATCAATTATCCTGGCCGCCATGGCCCTCTTTGATCACACCAGATGGTCCGGAGCCAAGCTTTTGTTCAGCCTTGATGGAGGCCTGATCTCTAAATATTCTAATATGCTGCAAAGCTTTGATGTGCAACTTGTTACATTCCAAAGGCCACATGTCTGCCTCAACCAGGAAGTGAAACTCCAGAAATAGATGGCTTCTGAGTTGTTCATAAAATATATATGAAAAATATATGATAAATTATTTTTAACCCCAATAGTTCTGACACTATGATATAACACACAGGCAGCAGTTAGCATGTTCACTATCATAGCTCTGTCACAGTGTGTCACATGGATGTTGGGTGCTGACCTTGTTAACTTATTGGTCAAAAGTTAACAAGGTCAGCACCCAACAGCCATGTGACACACTGTGAAAGAACCATGATAGAGCACCTGCTGATTGTGCTGCCTATGTGTTATCACATCATAACCTGCTGTGCAGTGTGTTATCATAATGCCCCTATCATATGGGGCAGAATCCATTTGATCAGCAGAGGATATGTCCATGAATCCCTGCTGAGCAGAACTAAGCAGGTGGGTGACAGGTCTGTGTCTGCTCCACTTATAAAGAGTGGACACGGACACAGCCCGCTCTGCTCTATGGGCGGTCAGATGTAAACAGACCAGCTTTCCATTTACACAGGACCGCCCTCTGATCTGATCTGCCCAGAAGGAAGGGAACGTTTCCCTTCCGATTCACAGAAGTGAATAGAGGACCCGATACCAGGCTGGAGAAAGATAAATATCACTTGAAGGCAAACCTGCACTTTGTTTCAAGGTGGGGTCAGGGGAGGGTCCAAGGGCAGGTCCAAAGATGGAGTCAAGGGCAAGGTCAAAGGGGGCCCCATCAGATAGGCTGTACAGGGCCCCATGATTTCAAACAGTGGCCCTGTTAGAGAGTGAGACCAAAGGGTAAAGACAAGTTCATACCTGATGTCTTCTGTATTGAAACGTATTTTAACTGTACAGTCTCTAATAATAGTCTGCAGAGTAAGGTAAAGCTTGAATTAATATGCCCCCACTGGAAAAAAAAACATGGAATGCTGCAAGATGAACTGAGGGCAAGTGGCCCTGTATTCTGACTGTGTTATGAAAGTGGTCTCAGCTAAAAATATAAAAGAAATGCGTTTCTCTATCCATTTTTATGTGCCCCTTTCAGTCACCAAATTCTAAAAGTACATTAGTGGGAGCATTTTATTATTCTTGTAAGTCTAAACTAAAAATAATAATAAGTAAAAATGTAAAATCTGAAAAACTATTCGGTAAAAAATTACTTTGACAAAAATAATAGAGAAGAAAAAAACTTAAACTCATCATCTGCTAAAACCAAGCAGAGAAAAGAACTATAGAAGAATAAATGATATGGCAGAAAAAAATGGAAAGCCTGACAAATGCACTCCCTTGAGAGCTCTATGAAAAGCTTAGCACAAGCTACTAACAAATGAAAGACTTTCTCTAATTTTACCAAGCGATTTCTGCAAGTGTATTGTATGAATTCTAAATGCTTTTAATGGTTGACTAAACTTTCGATTTCATTATGATTGCTTTCTGCAAATAATTTTAACTTACTAAAAGTGCATAAGTCATACAGTTTGACTCCTTATATATAATGCTTTGTAATGATAAATTTCTATTCCTTGCTGATGCACATTGGTCCATTTCAACATCTCATGTATGGTTAGCTACTGCCAATACCTCTACTTTGTACTAAACACCACTGAGAAAAAATCTTTTCCACCCTTTGCTACCTTAGTGATGGCTATTACTGAAAATAGCAGTCATCACTCAATATTCCCCATGGATTGCTGGACCTTTGTATTGTTATGAATGCAACTGTCAGACTGATATTCATATAATATCAATTAGGTTGCAATACTTATATACAGTATACTCAGTCTTTTTGCAGACTTGCCTTTTAAAATAATTGGGACAAACATTGTCAGGTTTCACTGCTTCCACTTTTGATGGTTTCAAAGGATTCCTTGTTGTGCTGCATTTAATATTACAACATCACATAGTTATTATGCCTATAAATGTTAGTTGCTGGGTATATTTTGAACTTTATATGAACTGAAATGGAAATTTGGCTGCACACAGAGCACACAGCCCAATCTCCTGTTTCTAATAATAATAACAATTTCGTCTAATGATATAAATGCATCTCTTCTGATGGTATGCCATCCTCTGGTGTAGCCCTCCTCTGGTGTGCCCCCCTTCCCCACAAACAGATATTTATTTATTAGCATAACAGGAAGTCCCAAAACTCGAGGGTTGGGCTTCCAACAGCCTGACCTCACAGGAAATGAACACAGGATGTGAATGACCATATAAGGATTTAACAACACAACAAAATGCATACAACCAAATGACGATGACTAGAGTTCCTAGTGGATGGGAGATTATCTGCAGGTGTACGTCATGGCACCCCAACTATGTTGATCAGGCATACCGGGGTGACAAGGGCAAACAACCACTAAACCGATAATGTCTTTGCAGAGCGAACACACCCCCACCAGCCGATCGTTCTGTGCATTCCACAGGGGCCCTTTGCTGGCGGACATGTCCTCTCTCCGCAAACACCTCTCTCCAAACACCAGGAAGTTTTCCACTACCTAACAGATCTCAACCAGCATCAGTCTGCCCCAGTCAGCTCTTTAGAGTGGGCTGCGAGAGAACAGACACTGGAAGACTCTTATGACAATACATTAATATAAAATTTTCAGTCCCTCCTCTTGTCATATGATCCCATGTGTCCCTCGATGAATCCTGATCTTCTTCTTAGCCTATAAAAAGTAAAACACGGCTTGACATGTAGACTCTGTTGGAGATAACGTGGTGAGCTGTAGTAGTCGCCGGTCGTTCTGGGATCCACTGTGTCTTGTACGTGGGTCGGGCTTCGGGGCATCTCATCAGGAAAGATGTGGTCATCTGCTCAGGCTCTGGTCACGCGTCCAATCAGGCAACAGGAGCACCTCATCATGGCATATAGAAGGAATAGAAACAAAAACAACATGAGTATATATACCCCTACTTCCTTCCCTATGATCCACTGCAAAATAAAAATTAAATCCCCAACGATTCCCAAACCCTTAAAAAGGATTCCAACATTCACTAGCTATAGCTCTGGCTTTGCCTTGCAGGGATCTAAGTATTATCCATATGGGCCTGAACTTTGTCACTACCATCCCCGATCAAGATATAACAACCTTTACTTATGAATTCCCAGAAACCCCCTTGGACTGTGGGAACTTCCTTTTAGCTTCAACAGTTACATGAAACATCCCATCCTCAATGGATGAGAAATTGTTCAAGCGTTTCATAAGCTCAAACCCCCACTGTGTACAAGCAATTACCTTCCAGCTGTCCCTGCCATTCTTACCTTCTCTCACGCCATCAGATCCTCACGATCTACTGCGACATAAGATGCTGGGACGAGTTTCACCAGCACACATGAACCTCTTGCCTTACGGGAAATTACCTTATAAGCTGTAGATCCTCATTAATACCAAACTACAGTTGAAGCACACTTGTGGGCTACCTAGTTGTCCCGATACCAACGCTGGCAAGAACCAGAGCTATTGTTAAAATTATAATTAATTTTACCCTCTAGAAATGTTTTGTTGTTAAGTCCTATTGACAAGTGTCTGTTGATTTTACTAGTCTGTCAAAACTCCTCACACCAATATGAACATCACATATAGCATGTACCGCCGTCATCGCTGGGGCACTAATACCCGACCATATGTCCTGTTCTCTTTCTTAGCTAGTTGGGATGCTTTTCATCGTTACCCTTGCCAAAATTTATTAAACAAAGAATATAAATTAACGAAGATACTTCTCTACTCTTTGTGGTTGATCCGCTTCTTGCAGTGGCTGGCGTGGTGTCATCCCTCAAGCTTCTTTACAATGACCCAGTCACCTGGTTGGAAAGAATGTAATCTGGTTATTGTGTCAGGGTCCAGGATGGACTCGTGAACCCTGTGGTGGACTTTTTGAAATTCATGTTACAGTGATTGCACCTATCCCATCAGCTGAGAATGTAGGTGACAGCTAATGAGGAAAGTACAATTCTGTTTTTGGTTGACCTCCAAACAAACCTCATATGACAATAACCCAGACATCGGGACTGTGGTCACTGCATAACCTGTGCGTGGCTTACCATCTGGGGTGTAATACCTGGAACCAGTGACAAAAAGGTTCATAGCATTTGGGATGGGAGCCTACTTCATCAGACTGCTGCTTGCTGATTCAAATTCTATCAAAGAAAGACAGTCAGTTAGAATTACAAAGGTTAGTATTATTGGTTTGAAAAATTGTCATTCTCATCACTATCATCCCCCCTTTTCTTCCTCCTCATTACAAGCTGGAGGAAGACATGCAGGGTTTAGAATGGTGCAGAATAAAACAGTGAAATAGCCTATGATACTTTTACCTTCTTATACACCTGTACACACACTTCCAGAAACTCTTTGGACCTGAAAAGATACTTATAAACAAAAGTTATTACTTTATCCTTCAAAGAATGGTAAACAATACAACATTCATGTACATTGGTAAATTGTCACTGACATTCCTCAAAACTGATAATAACTAAACCCTCTGTAAGTCTTACTTTCATGTTTTTACTTAAAAACCAACAGCCGCAAGAGGGCTGTCGCGGTAAGTTCAAACATGTTACTACATACAAACATTGAAAAGAGACAAACATTTAGATACGACCAGGTGGAATGTTGCCTTCACTCTTTTAGTGATAGAAAAAGTATACAATTTGAAAGGCACGAGAGCATTTCGAAATCTTTGCATGGACCAGCCACACAAAGTTTAAAAACAGGCCTGTGTATTTTTAATACTACGCATCCATCAACTCACTCAACATTACAGATTTCTGAAGCCGCAGTCGCGCTACATCAACTCCAGAGGGATACCCAAAATAATATCCTTTGACCACCTATGTCAATCTTTCTGGGGTTTAATGGCCTTTTCCTCAGAACTAGACTCCATGCTCTTGTGCATCCGTCTGACTGTGGGAAGCCTCTCATTCCTTCCCTTGCACGGACTGCCATTGCCCATGGCGATTCGAATCAGCTTATAGTCTTACCCCTGCATCCAGGGAAAACCCTTGCACCTATTTCGGAGACCGCTGCCCGGTGTCTTCTTACACGGTGGATTGACAGACTACAACCACTATTAGTCACTCAACTAGAAACACTAAAACGAATCATCAACTCTATGGCTTGTTGTCCCAACACGTTTGGCAAAGAACTACAGAGTACCACTCTTTTAACAACCAAACTAATAACTATGTCAAATGATTCGCCAACAACCACAGATCAACCCCCGAATTATGTCTCTACCCCTCACAGTGTATGCATACACAAGCGCATTGCGCTGTACGACCGTATATACTCTGTGTATATTCGCCAGATGAATATACACAGAGCACTTTTGCCTGCTTCTTTTACAAAACACTGCGGCTTCTCTCTGTACCTCGATAACATGGATGGTCCCTACCAAAAACTGTATTACAGTAAAACTAAACAGACAGCTGGGAGATATTTAAAACACTTTCAAATGACCAGTATTTCCCCATTGTCCTTCCAAGCACAAATCTCATTTGCTTGTGTGATACCCAAGGCTCCCCCCAACTACCTGTGGATACATAAAATGCTGAAAAGAGCTTCCTGTTGCATGCCCAGCTCTAAAACCCCTCAAACTGGTTTATTTACATATCAATGTACAGGAAAAGGGAGGGGAGGGTAAGCATAGTTTCATATATTGCAGGCTATACAATACAACCCTCAGCTAAAGACACAAAAACGCAAAAACAAATAAAAATTAAACACACACCGCTAAAAGTAAAAGAAACTCACAGTTAAAGCTAGTCTTGTTATTCATTGAAATTCAGTGCAAAGTAGAGATTTCACTCAAAACCAATATTCAATACAGAAAACGCAATAGCTTCCTTGAAAAGTATGTAAACAGTACAAAAATAGAATTCACTTAAAAAGGGAAAGAAAATGGTGCCTAGAAGCCAGATTGTAACTTATAGCACATGGCTTTTCACACACAAGGAGTCTAGAAACAAGATGGCAGCTTATACCACATGGCTTTGCAAACACAAAGGAATACAAAATGGAGCAGCTTCCCCTGTAGGAAGGCCCACAGGTCTTCAAAATGGCCGCCGATCCACATGGTGGCTCCAACAAAAGCCAGACCACAACAAAATGGCGCATTTTCCTAAAAATTTCTCCCCACAAAATTACACATTTGAGATACTAAATGAACACTTAGACAAACATTTAAAAAAAGTGTTGGAGTTACAAAAAAGCACAACTTAGGAACATATGCTATCCAATAAAACAACCAAGCCACATAACCCACAATTACATGGCTGAAACATACCCTCTCTTCTCAAACTCAGTTCACATCAGCTTTCACAGGAACAAGACATTGAGAAATACAGACAGTGAATGCTTGCATGTTCTTTTCATCTCAAAACAAAACCTTTCTATTGTCCACAGGGAGCAGCCAACTTTTCACCATTGTAAAATGCTTGGCCGCCCCTCCCCCCAGGCCGCATGCCAACTTAAAAATGCAGCAGCCATCTTCAACAAAGTCTGTGTCTTGAGACAATTAAACACTCTACAAAAGTCATGAAATCTACTTGTCCCATACATAAGTAATAATTGCAATTCATTCATTTCTCACATGCATTACAAACTTGTTACACAGCATCAGTCACACACACATTGCAGACTGCAAATGATCAGACATTTCTATTTCTCATATACTTATTACACAACATACAGTTACTTACACATACACACAGTCCTGGCACACACACACACACCAGACATACGATCAAACTTCCAGCATTATCTCAAAAGACGAAGCAGACCCTCCCCAACACATCTTAATGATCCGATTCTGAAGGAGGTTCTGTTCACTCCTACGTTCTGACTCGCCATTCTGACATGGAAATTTGGCTGCACACAGAGCACACAGCCCAATCTCCTGTTTCTAATAATAATAACAATTTTGTCTAATGATATAAATGCATCTCACCTTCTAATCGTATGCCATCCTCTGGTGTGTACCCCTTCCCCACAAACAGACACAACACACCCTTACGTTCTCAGCTCCAGCATCACACAGCCCGCAAGCCCCCCTCTGCCGAGCAGTCTCCTGGCTCTTTATTAGCATAACAGGAAGTCCCAAAACTCGAGGGTTTGGCTTCCAACAGCCAAACACTTCTTACAAAGCTTGTGACCTCACAGGAAATGAACACAGGATGTGAATGACCATATAAGGATTTAACAACACAACAAAATACATACAACGAAATGACGATGACTAGAGTTCCTTGTGGATGGGAGATTATCTGCAGGTGTACGTCATGGCACCCCAACTATGTTGATCAGGCATACCGGGGTGACAAGGGCAAACAACCGCTAAACCGATAATGTCTTTGTAGAGCGAACACACCCCCACCAGACGATCGTTCTGTGCATTCCACAGGGGCCCTTTGCTGGCGGACATGTCCTCTCTCCGCAAACACCTCTCTCCAAACACCAGGAAGTTTTCCACTACCTAACAGGTCTCAACCAGCGTCAGTCTGCCCCAGTCAGCTCTTTAGAGTGGGCTGCGAGAGAACAGACACTGGGAGACTCTTATGACAATACATTAATATAAAATTTTCCGCAACAGAACACAATGGGGGGGATTCACAAAAAACTGGTGCATAGAGAATCTGGTGCAGTAACCAATCAGCTTCTAGGTTTTTGGTTACTATGCACGCCTGCACCGGATTTTGTGTGCACCAGTTTAGTAAATCTCCCCCCAGAAAGAAACCCATCCCTTAATTTAAAAAAAAAACACAGCATAGTTGACCAGGTAATTTACTATTTTCTGTGGAAGATATTTTCAAAGCTCTTGCAGAGTAAAAGTTGAGCCTTCTAAAAACACACAGATCAAAGGATTTTTTGCAGCAGTAGAAAGCAGGGGGAGGGTATCTAATGTCACATACGAGTGCAGAGCTAGCGCATAAAGCTGTAGTGTAATCTGACAGCTGCATGGAAAGAAGAAATACACCCCCCTGTACACAGGCTCAAAGAAAAAGCACACAGAACTGAGGCTATGAGTCATCTGCTGTACATTGAAGGAGTGGGATCAGGTTGTCTCCCTGCAGGCTGTTGTGTTGGCTTAATGTTCTATCAGTGACTCATGCAGAAAGCAGAGAGAGGAGAGACCAGAGAGAAACCAGACTTAAAGAGTTTGTAAACCCGGGTAACAAAAAACCCCCCCTGCAAGACAAAGGCATAATGAGCTAGTATGCTATGCATACTAGCTCATTATGAATTACTTACCCGAGAACGAACCCCCTGCTGCCTTCTTCGTCTCCCCCTCCAGACAGTGACATCTCTCCTGGAGGTTACTTCCGGGTAGCGCGGCTCAGGTGCTGTGATTGGCCGGAGCCGCGATGATGTCACTCCTGCGCATGCGCGCGGTAGCCCCTGGGAACAGCACAGTACAACTGAAGCAACGGCACGTACGTGCCATTGCTTCAGTTGGCTTAAGTGCACATGTGCCGATGATGTCCCTGCAAATACAGGGATATACAGGGATATCTCCTAAACCATGCAAGTTTAAGAGATATCCAGTGCAGCTACAGGTAAGCCTAATTAAGAATTTACAACCACTTTAAGACATTGGATTCAAGCTAGTACACACTATAGTGAGATGTCCTTTGTTCATTTTTCTTGTGTGAGGTTTACAACCACTTTAATATTTACAATTCTCTCCAACAATATTTCAATTTTTACTAATGCTTTTCTTGGTCCAGCACCCACTTCTTTGGAGGAAGTTAGAAAGCTGGAGACTAGTCTTTATCCCACTAAAGAGATGGATACTCAAAAGGTTTACTTTCTCAAAAGTTAATTGCAGTGTATAAAAGGTAATACAAAGGAGTCTATAAATGTATATTATAAGAACATTTGTGCTCATAAGTTTACATACCCTGGCAGAATTTATGATTTCTTGGCCATTTTTCAGAGAATATGAATGATAACACAAAAACATTTATTTCACTCATGGTTAGTGTTTGGCTGAAGCCATTTATTATCAATCAACTGTGTTTACTCTTTTTAAATCATAATGGCAACAGAAACTACCCAAATGACCCTGATCAAAAGTTTACATACCCTGATGATTTTGACCTAATAACATGCACACAAGTTGACACAAAGGGGTTTGAATGGCTATTGAAGGTAACAATCCTCACTTGTGATCTGTTTGCTTGTAATTAGTGTGTGTGTATATAAAAGGTCAATAAGTTTCTGGACTCCTGACAGATCTTTGCATCTTTCATCCAGTGTTACCCTGACGTTTCTGGACTCTGAGTCATGGGGAAAGCAAAAGAATTTTCAAAGGATCTACAGGAAAAGGTAGTTGAGCTGTATAAAACGGGAAAGGGATATCAAATATATCCAAGGAATTGAGAATCCAATCAGCAGTGTTCAAACTCTAATCAAGAAGTGGAAAATGAGGGGTTCTGTTGAAACCAAACCACGGTCAGGTAGACCAACTGAAATTTCAGCCACAACTGCCAGAAAAATTGTTCAGGATGCAAAGAAAAACCCACAAATAACTTCAGGTGAAATACAGGACTCTCTGAAAACACGTGGTGTGGCTGTTTCAAGATGCACAATAAGGAGGCACTTGAAGATAGATGGGCTGCATGGTCAAGTCACCAGAAGAAAGCCTTTACTACACAAATTCCACAAAGTAACCATGGAGAGAAGTCAACAAGGCCTATGGTGAAAGGTACAGAGGTGGATCGCTGATGTTTTGGGGATATGTGAGCTACAAAGGCACAGGAAATTTGGTCAAAATTGTTGACAAGATGAATACAGTATGTTATCAAGAAATGCTACAGGAAAATTTACATTCATCAGCCAGGAAGCAGCGCATGGGGCGTACTTGGACATGCCAACATGACAATGATCCAAAACACAAGGCCAAGTCGACCTGTCATTGGCTACAGCAGAATAAATTGAAGGTTCTGGAGTGGCCATCTCAGTCTCCTGACCTCAATATCATTAAGCCACTCTGGTGAAATCTCAAACATGCAGTTTATGCAAGACAGCCCAAGAGTTTACAGGAACTGGAGGCTTTTTGTCAAGAGGAATGGGCAGCTTTACCATCTGAGAAGATAAAGAGCCTCATCCACAAATACCACAAAAGACTTCAAGCTTTCATTAATGTTAAACGGGGCAATACACAGTATTAAGAACTGGAGTATGTAGACTTTTGATCAGGGTCATTTGGGTCGTTTCTGTTGCCATTATGATTTAAAATGAGTACACACAGTTGATTGATAATAAATGGCTTCAGCCAAACACTAACCATGAGTGAAAGAAATGTTTTTGTGTTATCATTCACATTCTCTTAAAAATGGCCAAGAAATCATACATTTTGCCAGGGTATGTAAATCGATGAGCACAACTGTATATACCACTTCAATTAATACTAGCTATTGTCTGTACAATACCATCCATTTGTATAGTTTGGTCCACATTACCAGCCCTTCTTAAATAGACCAGAACTAAAAGAAAGGAGAGAGAGATTTCAATATCAGTAATAGCAGGAGAAAGATATAATGATCAAATTTAGACTAACTTTAGGGTACAAAAGGGGGCAAGAGAAAAAGACCCAAAATCCCAAATTCTTAACCCAAATAAATGTGATTTAGTGAATTATTATGAAAAAGAGCCCCTCAATTTCCCTCATACTTTTTGTGAATTTAATACCATTTAATTTTAATCCTCCAGTCTATTCACATATTTAATTTAAAGAGTAGAAATTTATAGAGCAATGACAATATTTTTATTTTTTAAATAAAGTTTTATTTATGCGATTTTCTTTTATTAAGGAAAAAAATACAGCAAAATGCCCCACTGTCCTATCCCATTAACTCAACCTTCTTAGCATGATCCACAGCCATTTTTTTTAGGACATCCTTTTTTACTAGGAATGATGGGTTACTGGAATAAATCTCCCAAGTATTAAAAAAACACAATTACAAAACAGGTGCACATGGGAGTCAATTTAGGTTAATTGACAATTAACAGTAGGCGCCGGCTATAAAACAGGTGTATCAATTAGCACTTTGTTATGTGGGTATTTAAAGCAACATGAAGCAAATAACAAAGTTCCGTAGAGGCCAAATAGCTACTGCATGAACTGCAAGTACATCATTCAAAAGAAAATATTTTTTTTATTGTATTAACAACCAAAATAATAACTGCATGTGCCAAACATGGACAAGCATCATTAAAAGGGAACAGTGGTAAAAAGTTCTCCAGCAGAGATTGGCACACATTTAGTGACATAACTGCTAAATGTCAAACTATTTACAAGACATGTGAATCAGTTCTTCTGTGGCCCAGCTTTAACAAAGCTGCAAAAAGAATGTTACTTTTCTTACCATGTTAGGCACAGATGTGTTGGCTGAGATAACTTTAGAACCAAGTGCATTAAAGGACTGATTACATCTATGTACTCTAAAATGCAATATGTGTCTTTAAAAAAAAACAAAAAACATATATTGCATTTTAACATGTATTTAACCACTTGCTTACTGGGCACTTAAACCCCCCTCCTGCCCAGACCAATTTTTAGCCTTCAGCACTGTCGCATCTTGAATGACAATTGCTCGGTCATGCTACACTGTACTCAAATGAAATTTTTATCAATTTTTTCACACAAATTGAGCTTTCTTTTGGTGGTATTTAATCACCACTTGGGTTTTTATTTTTTGCTAAACAAACAAAAAAAGACAGAAATTTTTGAAAAAAAAAAAACATGTTTCAAAGTTTGTTAATAAAATTTTTCAAACGGGTACTTTTTCTCCTTCATTGATATTCGCTGATGAGGCTGCACTGATGGGCACTGATGGGCTGCACTGATAGGCACTGATAAGATGGCACTGATGGGCCTTGATGGGTGGCACTGATGATTGGCACTCATGGGCACTGGGAGGTGGCACTGATGGGCACTGGTAGGTGGTATTGATAGGCAGCACTGGTGATGAGGCACTGATTGGTGGCACTGTGGGCACTGATAGGTGACTCTGTGGGCACTGATAGGTGACACTGTGGGCACTGATGGGTGGTACTGTGGGCACTGGTAGGTGGCGCTGGTGGGCACTGGTAGGTGGCACTAGTGGGCACAAAAGCCTCTGCAGATCGACCCCTTACTCTGATCTGTGATCAGCCAAGTCTCATAGACTCACTGATCACAGAGTGCGCCGGGGGCGTGCAGGCCGCTCAAGCACGGGATGACATCCATGGATGCCCTCCCGGCAAATTAGGTCTGTGCTGCAGCTGTCTTTTGGCTATAGCACGGATGTGAGGTGGTTAATATCAATGCAATGCATATTGCGTTTTACATGCATTTTATGCATGTTTTCATCCCATTCGATTTCGCCACTTTCTTTCTTCCTGTTGTGTGTTTTGTGAAGTGAGGTATGTGTGTATTTTGTAGTTGGTGAGCAAGGTATTCCTCTTTTTTGGTCCTCATTGCAGCAATTATTGCTTTTAAGCAGATGCTGAATCGCAGGCAATCCCGAAGATACTGGGTGCATACTATTCTAGCTGTGAGTCCAGAGGGCAATTTTGGTTGGTCTATGAAGAGCTCTATGAAGAGGTTTTCAAAATACACAAATACAATTTTTTTTTCAGATTGAATTCGCTAATCAAACTGCTTACCTCAGTATTTCAGCACCAGGATACGGACTTCTGTAATTCACTACCTCCTCCATGTGAACATCTGATAATCACCCCCAGGTACATTTATACACATGAAAAACAGAAATGGAAGGAGCGCACACCTAGTGCATTACCAGAGATAATTTAATAATAAGGAATTTTTGTATAAAAGTGGGTACTCACAAAATGCAACAAATGGTCATAAACACAGTGCATGGACATGCACAGAACATGGGGTACAGCTAACTCGTTTCGGGGGTGCACCCCCTTCCTCAGAGCCAGGCCTAGCTCTGAGGAAGGGGGTGCGCCCCAAAACGCCTTAGGTGTACCCCGTGTTCTGTGCATGTCCATGCACTGTGTTTATGGCCTTTTGTCAGTTGCATTTTGTGAGTACCCGCTTTTATAAAATCAATTCTTATTAAATTATCTCTGGTAATGCACTAGGTGCGCCTTCCATTTCTGTTTTTCTTGTAGTTCCTTTCAGATTACCCCATCTGAGGAAGGCAGCATCCACCTAGTTTTAGGATACCATATATACCTTTCACACCACCATTTTATCTGACATCTGTTACTCCTCACCTTGGAAGACCTATTAGCGCTGGAAGTGACTGTGTACATTTATATACATGTAAACTTGACGCACTTGTTTGCCCAAAAAGAGTGATCATCAGGCAACCAGAAAATACACCTATGTACTGTAAATTATATGCATTTCTCCTACACAGCTCTGATTGTGTTTATGGATGTAGAGATCTGTGTAAAGAATAAAGAGAATGCTTACTTGCACCAGTAGACTGACCATTCAACTTTATTTTGGTGAGCATCTATTCTTGCAATGAAAGAAATTCACTAAAGCATATCATGTGCTGTATTTGGGTCATGTGACATATTTTTCCAAATATTGCATGTGATACTGAATATGTCAATTAACTACCCCTTAATGCAGTATTTACCTCAAAAAATAAAAATGTTTATTAAACTGCATAAGCGTTAAAGTAAATTCACTAAAGCAAATAAATAAATGCATACTTTAACCACTTGCCGATCAGCCGCCACAGTTGTACTGCGGCAGAATGGCACGGCTGGGTGAAACGATGTTATGTAATGTCGCTTCACCCTGTGGCCACTAGAGCCCCCTCCCCTGCTGGCCCCCTGAGTCGATGCGAGTGCCTGGCGGTCACGATCAACGCCAGGCTCCCGTGATCGCCGCTGACACACGGAGAACCGTGTCTGTGTGTGTAAACACAGTTTCCGGTTCTCTGAGGGGGGAACAGATAGATCGTCTGTTCATACAGAGTGTGAACAGCGATCTGTCATCTCCCCTGCACAGTCCCCTCCCCCTTCAGTTAGAACACACACTAGGGAACACATTAACCCCTTCACTGGCAGTAACATTTTTACAGTAATCAATGCATTTTTATAGCATTGATCGCTGTATTAATGCCAATGGTTCCAAAAATGTGTCAAAATTGTCCGATAAAAATTGCAGATCGCCGCCATTACTAGTAAAAAAAAAAATAATAATAATAAAAATGCCATAAAACTATCCCCTATTTTGTAGACGCTATAACTTTTGCGCAAACCAATCAATATACGCTTATTGCAATTTTTTTTTTACCAAAAATATGTAGAAGAATACATATCGACCTAAACTGAGGAAAAAATTTTTTTTTATATATTTTTGGGGGATATTTATTATAGCAAAAAGTAAAAAATAATGCTTTTTTTTCAAAATTGTCGCTCTTTTTTTGTTTATAGCGCAAAAATAAAAAACACAGAGGTGATCAAATACCACCAAAAGAAAGCTCTATTTGTGGGAAAAAAGTACGTCAATTTTGTTTGGGTGCAACGCCGCACACGACCGCGCAATTGTCAGTTAAAGCTACGCAGTGCCGAATCACAAAAAGTGCTCTGGTCAGGAAGGGGGTAAAATATTCCGGGGCTGAAGCGGTTAAATAAGTAGTGAGCCAGGCATGTGATTTTTAAGTAATGGATGACTTTAGTTTGGCAAGGAGACATTACAGCCATTAAAACCAGGACATGAAAGTGTGTAAAAATGGGCACCAATTCACAATCTAATGAGCATTTGGTCACTGACATTTGGCAGCTGGACGTAGCATTGCTCTCACCTACATCAAAAATTCAGCTTTCTGAGGCTAATTTGTTTGAATGCAAAGGACGGCAAGGAGAAGAGTGGTTATAATGTGCCAATGTTTATTTAAACACAGCATGCTGCTTGATCAATCCACAGAAGCAGAAGTGCTGAAGAAATTTAGCCTGTCCAAGGAGCTAATTATGGTGCTGTTTGGGGATTTAAAAGGCTTTCCTTGTGCCTCCATGGCAGCATACCAATGGTTGGTGGCTCCGCCCTCAACCAACCCACAGGACCACGTAACTCTATAAAAAAAAGAGTTACTCCCCCCCCCTAAGGTATTCTTTTTCCTGTCCTCATCCCTGCAGGATCACAGTCCAGCCCTACCTCACCGACTTATGGTGTGACCATTGCAGGTTCATGCTCTCCTGCAGTATGGAGTCCCATTACTTGGGCTGCTAAATGCGCCATATAAGTATGGGAGCCCGTTTTTTGTGGATCTTTTCGGGGCCTGTGGAGAGATCCAGGAGCATTTTTTTCCTCCTCTGTGGTAATGGCTGGCTATCTGAAAAATAAGGTACCTTTCCTGGAGCATCCAGTGGCAAAATTTTGCTGCCTGCCAGCTACGCTGGTATGCCGCCCCCCGCCCATGTGGGTCGCTCTCGCCAGCAGCCTGACTCTGCTTGTGTATGTGCCAGCATACCGCCCCCCTCTGAGTGTCCAGGTGCTTCGCGCGCACCTCTGAACTCAGCCTCGTCACCTCGGGGGGCAGAGTCATGGCGGATCATCACGGCGCATGCGCAGTAGCCTTCTGAGTCTAAGCGGTGGCCATCTTGGTACACCCTGGCCGAGATTCTCTATTTAAACAGCCTAATGGCTCATTTTAACCAGGCTGTCAGAGGGGAAACATCTCCAGGTGTTTTCTCCTCCTTTCCTCCTTTACTATAGTCATGGAGCCTGGCCAAGGTAGCGAAAGTTTAAGTGGGTATATATATATATATATATATATATATATATATATATATATATATGCGAATATTTTTTTTTTCAATGGTCTTTCGTGCCATTCCTATGCCTTTTTTTTTTCTATCTTAATTTTTTATTATTTCCTATTCCTAGCTGCCTCTGATATAACAATGCCGCATCAAAAAGATCCTCAACATACCACTAGGTAAGGGCTGCAACAAGCAGGTAAGTTCCTTAAATTCAAAGAGCATTTTTCTTTTGGGCATATGGAAATATCCTTTGTTCTTTTCCACAGCCCGCACCAAGAGTCATCCCGCAGATCTTCCCACAGAAGTTCTCTCGATAGGGGCCACAGAAGCCACGGCAGACAAGCAGGGATCCATAGACTCAATTAAAGATTTAATCAAAGATTCTATCCAGGAATTAGCCCTATCCCAAGATTAGGGATGAGCTTCGTGTTCGAGTCGAACCCATGTTCGACTCGAACATCGGCTGTTCGGTCGTTCGCCGAATTGCGAACGATATGGGCCGTTCGCGCCAAATTCGTGTGGCGCGTCACGGCCCATAATTCACTGCGGCATCGCAGTGCATTGCTGGCTGATGATTGGCCAAGCATGCACTATGACCCGCATGCTTGGCCAATCACAGCGCCGTCAGTAGAGAGAGCTGTAATTGGCCAAAGCCAGGGTGGCTTTGGCCAATTATGGCTCAGGGGATTTAGTACACACCCCACACTATATAAGGCCGCCTGCACGGCGGCCCTGTGTAGTGTGTGTTCCGGTGTGCTGAGAGATAGAGAGAGAGAGAGAGACAGTGTCATTTGATTTGAGTTAGATAGATTAGGCAGAACAGTCAGTCAGTTAGCTGCACTTACAGTGTATTGTGTATATATATGCATCCCAGGTGTTGCATATATATATATACACTGTATTCAGTTTAGCTAGATCCGTTCCTGTTATCTTCTATCTAGACTATTTACATTTAGTGCAGTGTGTCCTGCTCACAGTGTTCAGCTAGATCCGTTCCTGCTATTTACATTCAGTACAGTGCGTCCTGCTCACAGTGTTCAGCTAGATCCGTTCCTGCTATTTACATTCAGTGCAGTGTGTCCTGCTCACAGTGTTCAGCTAGATCCGTTCCTGCTATTTACATTCAGTACAGTGCGTCCTGCTCACAGTGTTCAGCTAGATCCGTTCCTGCTATTTACATTCAGTGCAGTGCGTCCTGCTCACAGTGTTCAGCTAGATCCGTTCCTGCTATTTACATTCAGTGCAGTGTGTCCTGCTCACAGTGTTCAGCTAGATCCGTTCCTGCTATTTACATTCAGTACAGTGCGTCCTGCTCACAGTGTTCAGCTAGATCCGTTCCTGCTATTTACATTCAGTGCAGTGCGTCCTGCTCACAGTGTTCAGCTAGATCCGTTCCTGCTATTTACATTCAGTGCAGTGCGTCCTGCTCACAGTGTTCAGCTAGATCCGTTCCTGCTATTTACATTCAGTACAGTGCGTCCTGCTCACAGTGTTCAGCTAGATCCGTTCCTGCTATTTACATTCAGTGCAGTGTGTCCTGCTCACAGTGTTCAGCTAGATCCGTTCCTGCTATTTACATTCAGTACAGTGCGTCCTGCTCACAGTGTTCAGCTAGATCCGTTCCTGCTATTTACATTCAGTGCAGTGCGTCCTGCTCACAGTGTTCAGCTAGATCCGTTCCTGCTATTTACATTCAGTGCAGTGCGTCCTGCTCACAGTGTTCAGCTAGATCCGTTCCTGGTATTTACATTTAGTGCAGTGCGTCCTGCTCACAGTGTTCAGCTAGATCCGTTCCTGCTATTTACATTCAGTGCAGTGCGTCCTGCTCACAGTGTTCAGCTAGATCCGTTCCTGGTATTTACATTTAGTGCAGTGCGTCCTGCTCACAGTGTTCAGCTAGATCCGTTCCTGCTATTTACATTCAGTGCAGTGCGTCCTGCTCACAGTGTTCAGCTAGATCCGTTCCTGGTATTTACATTTAGTGCAGTGCGTTGTGCTCACAGTGTTCAGCTACATCCGTTCCTGCTATTTACATTCAGTGCAGTGCGTCCTGCTCACAGTGTTCAGCTAGATCCGTTCCTGGTATTTACATTTAGTGCAGTGCGTCCTGCTCACAGTGTTCAGCTACATCCGTTCCTGCTATTTACATTCAGTGCAGTGCGTCCTGCTCACAGTGTTCAGCTAGATCCGTTCCTGCTATATACATTTAGTGCAGTACGTCCTGCTCACAGTGTTCAGCTAGATCCGTTCCTGTTATCTTCCTACTGACAGGCAGGCTTGTCTGGTTACAGTATATAAAGCTACCTGAAGAAAATTACAGGTGTTCTTTTTGATCCTATTAGTACCACGGTCAGGCAGCTAGACTATTTACATTTAGTACAGTGTGTCCTGCTCACAGTGTTCAGCTAGATCCGTTCCTGTTATCTTCCTACTGACAGGCAGGCTTGTCTGGTTACAGTATATAAAGCTACCTGAAGAAAATTACAGGTGTTCTTTTTGATCCTATTAGTACCACGGTCAGGCAGCTAGACTATTTACATTTAGTACAGTGTGTCCTGCTCACAGTGTTCAGCTAGATCCGTTCCTGTTATCTTCCTACTGACAGGCAGGCTTGTCTGGTTACAGTATATAAAGCTACCTTAAGAAAATTACAGGTGTTCTTTTTGATCCTATTAGTACCACGGTCAGGCAGCTAGACTATTTACATTTAGTACAGTGTGTCCTGCTCACAGTGTTCAGCTAGATCCGTTCTTGCTATTTACATTCAGTGCAGTGCGTCCTGCTCACAGTGTTCAGCTAGATCCGTTCCTGCTATATACATTTAGTGCAGTACGTCCTGCTCACAGTGTTCAGCTAGATCCGTTCCTGTTATCTTCCTACTGACAGGCAGGCTTGTCTGGTTACAGTATATAAAGCTACCTTAAGAAAATTACAGGTGTTCTATCCCAGCTTAGTGCAGCTACAGGCCATTAGTATGTCTGGAAGGCCAAGAAGGAGAGGCAGACAGTCACAAGCCAATAAGAGAGGGCAAGCAGGCTCTGTGTCTAGTGCTGGTCGTGGAGACGGTGCATCCTCATCAGCACGTGGCCATGGGACACGCTTGGCCTTTTTTTCGGCAGCTGGCCGTGTTGAGCCGCAACATGCGGAAGACTTGGTCGAGTGGATGACCAAGCCGTCCTCATCCTCCTCATCCTCTCTCACCCATGCCCAGGGTGCTTTGTCTGGCAAAGCAGCGGCCTCTTCCCTCAGCTCAATGTCATCAGTGACTCCTTCCCTAGCTCCACCATGTCCTCATGAGGATTCCCTCGAACTGTTTGACCACAGTGTTGGGTACATGCTCCAGGAGGATGCCCAGCGTTTGGAAGGCTCTGATGATGATACTGAGCTCAATGAAAGCAGTAACATGAGCACGGACAGAGGGGGTGCCCAAGAAGGACAGCAATCTGGCAGTCATGCTCCCCCTGCTGCAGCATACTGCCAGGTTTGCTCCAGTGATGAGGAGGGAGGGGATGATGAGGTCACTGACTCAACGTGGGTGCCTGATAGGAGAGAGGAGGAGGAGGAGGAGGAGGAGGAGGTGGCACATCACCAACTAGGCAGGATGCCCTCCAGGGGCCAGCCTAAGGGCAGCACATTGACTGCATCACACCCCAAAGCTCCACATGTGCAGGGCGCTGCAGTCTCTGCGCGTTATTCAAAAAGTTCTTTGGTGTGGGCCTTTTTTGAGACGAGTGCATCAGATCGCACCGCTGCTATTTGCAACATATGTCTCAAGCGTATCTCGCGTGGCCAAAACATCTCCCGCTTGGGTACCACATGCTTGACCAGACATATGTTGACCTGCCATGCAGTTCGTTGGCAAGCGTATCTAAAAGACCCACACCAAAGAACAAAGACGATCTCTCCTTGCTCCTCATCAGCTGAGATTTCCAACCCCACTAGACCTTCAGTCCTCTCTGAGACCTGCAGTGAGAGGAATGAAGGTGTAGAATTAGGTGTGTCACAGCCAAGTACTTGTGGGCAATCTGCTTTTGGTACACCGACGTCAGATTGTACCAGGCAAATTTCCCTGCCCCAGCTGCTGCAGCGCCGAAAGAAGTTTGCTCCCAGCCATCCACATGCCCAGCGGTTGAATGCTAGCTTGGCAAAATTGCTAGCACTTCAACTGCTGCCTTTTCAGTTGGTAGACTCTGCCCCCTTCCGTGAGTTTGTGGAATGTGCGGTTCCTCAGTGGCAGGTACCCAAACGCCACTTTTTCTCACGGAAGGCGATTCCGGCTCTCTACCGGCATGTGGAAGGCAATGTCCATGCCTCGCTGGACAGGGCGGTCAGCGGTAAGGTGCATATTACCGCTGACTCATGGTCCAGCAGGCATGGACAGGGACGTTACTTAAGTTTCACGGCGCATTGGGTGACTCTGCTGGCAGCTGGGAAGGATGCAGGACAAGGTGCAGTAGTGTTGGAGGTTGTTCCGCCACCACGCCTCCAAAATGCTGATTGTGACACACCTCTCTCCTCCACCCCCTCCTCTTCTTCTTCCTCCATGGCCTCTTCCTCGGAACCAGCGGTGCTCCGTAGGCGTTCAAGGGGCTACGCAAGTACGCAGGCCAAAAGATGCCATGCGGTGCTTGAGCTGGTGTGCTTGGGGGACAGGAGCCACACTGGGGCAGAGGTTCTGTCAGCTCTGCAGGGGCAGGTTCAGAGGTGGTTGACGCCACGCCAACTTAAGGCAGGAATGGTGGTTTGCGACAATGGCACCAACCTCCTCTCTGCCCTCCGACAGGGACAACTGACCCATGTGCCCTGTTTGGCTCACGTCCTTAACTTGGTGGTGCAGCGGTTCTTGGGCAGGTACCCGGGCTTACAGGATGTCCTGAGGCAGGCCAGGAAAGTCTCTGTGCATTTCCGCCGGTCATATAATGCCAGTGCTCGGCTGACGGACCTCCAAAAGGAGTTTAACCTGCCCAAGAACCGCCTAATCTGTGACATGCCCACCAGGTGGAACTCGACGTTGGCCATGCTGCAGCGGCTGCACACGCAGCAGAGGGCCATCAATGAGTACCTGTGCGACTATGGCACCAGGACAGGGTCAGGGGACCTTGGTTTTTTTTCCCCACGCCAGTGGGCCATGATCAGGGATGCATGCACTGTCCTGTCACCATTCGAGGAGGCCACGAGGATGGTGAGCACTGACAGTGCATGCATCAGTGACACTGTCCCCCTTGTCCACCTGTTGGAGCACACGCTGCGTGGAATAATGGACAGGGCACTTGAGGCAGAACAGAGGCAGGAAGAGGAGGACTTCCTTAGCTCTCAAGGCCCCCTTTATCCAGACAGTGTTCCTGCGTGCCCGCCGATCACACAGGAAGAGGACGAGGAGGAGGAGGAGGAGGAGGAGGAAGATTGTGTCAGTATGGAGGTGGAGCCTGGCACTCAGCATCAGCAGTCTTTAAGGGATCAGTCCCAAGGAACACATGGACTTGTACGTGGCTGGGAGGAGGTGGCTGCGGACGTTGTTGTCCTTAGTGACCCAGAGGACTCCGGACCGAATGCCTCAGCAAACCTACGCTGCATGGCCTCCCTGATCCTGCAAAGCCTGCGTAAGGATCCTCGTATTCGTGGTATCAAGGAGAAGGACCAATACTGGCTGGCAACCCTCCTTGATCCACGTTACAAGGGTAAGGTTGCGGACCTTATCTTGCCATCGCAGAGGGAGCAGAGGATGAAACATCTTCGGGAGGCCTTGCAGAAAGGTCTGTGCAACGCGTTCCCAGAGACTGGGAGGTTACAAACTCCTGTTTCTGGACAACGTGTTGCTGAGGCTTCGGTCAGTCAAAGAAGGAGCGGTGGAGAAGGTGGCCGTCTGACCGATGCGTTCAGACAATTTTTTGGTCCGCAGCCCCAAGTTATGATCGGTTCCAGCAACCATCGCCAGCGTCTGTTTTACATGGTGCAGGAATACCTAGGGGCAAGATCAGACTTGGACACCTTTCCCACCGAAAATCCTCTGGGTTACTGGGTCTTGAGGATGGATCACTGGCCAGAGCTTGCACAGTATGCAATTGAGCTACTGGCCTGTCCTGCATCCAGCGTTCTTTCGGAACGCACATTCAGTGCTGCTGGAGGCGTGGTAACCGATCACAGGGTGCGTCTGTCCACCGACTCGGTCGATCGGCTGACCTTCATAAAAATGAATCAGTCTTGGATCACCACCAGCTACCAAGCACCTGATGCAGATGTAACCGAATAATTTTTTTTGAAATCTCAGATCCCTTCAAAGACTGCCTATGCTGATGCTGAGTGACTACCCCTGAGTAATTATCCTCTTCCTCCTCAATCATCACGCTGATAGCTTGTAAGAACATTTTTGGTTCTGGGCGCCACCACCAGTGCCTAAGGCACAATTTTTCAGCCCCTGTTTAACAGGGGCGTGTAATTACAATTTTTGATGTAATACTTTGCAGCAGGGCTCGTTCCTGCATTCCAACTAGAGTGTCTGTGAGGGGTTGCAGTGTTGTGGCACCAGCACCAGTGCCTAAGACCCAATTTTTCAGCCCCTGTCTAACAGGGGCGTGTAATTACAATTTTTGATGCAATACTTTGCAGCAGGGCTTGTTCCTGCGTTTCAACTAGAGTGTCTGTGAGGGGTTGCAGTGTTGTGGCACCAGCACCAGTGCCTAAGACCCAATTTTTCAGCCCCTGTCTAACAGGGGCGTGTAATTACAATTTTTGATGCAATACTTTGCAGCAGGGCTTGTTCCTGCGTTTCAACTAGAGTGTCTGTGAGGGGTTGCAGTGTTGTGGCACCAGCACCAGTGCCTAAGGCCTAATTTTTCAGCTCCTGTTCAACAGGGGCATGTAATTACAATTCTTGATCTAATATTTCACAGCAGGGCCCTGTGAGGGCTTACAGTGTTTTGGCCACAGCAACACCTAAGGCCCAAATTTCTGCTGAGTATATAGGGCAGGACCCTACTTTCAAACATCTAACTTACAAACGACTCCTACTTGCAAACGGAAGGAGACAACAGGAAGTGAGATGAAATCTACCCCTAAGGAAGGGAAATTCTCTCCTGTAAGAGTTAATATGGGAAAACAATTTCTCCTTTCCACTGATGCTTTCCAATCCTTGTTCCACAAAAAAACCCAAATTTTCAAAAAACATTTTTCATTGGGACAAAAAAGTGAGGTGAAATCTTCTGAAGAGGAGGAAAGACGCAAAACAAATGTCACAGGGGTGATAACCCTTCCCTATGTTTTCCAAAAAGCTTAGAAAAGATTTTTTGGCTGGAGCTAAACACATTAAAAATGTTCAAAATTACAAACAGATTCTACTTAACAACAAACCTACAGTCCCTGTCTTGTTTGCACCGCCTGAATACTGCTGTTCAGAGTATATAGGGACCTTTCCTTATTTTAATTTGGGTGCGGGGTTCCCCTTAATATCCATACAAGACCCAAAGGGCCTGGTAATGGACTGGGGGGTACCCATGCCGTTTGTCTCACTGATTTTCATCCATATTGCCATGACCCGACATGACATTAAACCCGCAAGCAGTTTTAAATGAGATTTTTTCCTTTAAAAATGACATTTGGTGCAGGGACTGTTCTAAACATGGGAAACACGCGTCACTTTACAGGCATACTATAGACACCCCCCAGGTACGATATTTAAAGGAATATTTCACTTTTTTTTTTTTACTTTAAGCATCATTAAAATCACTGCTCCCGAAAAAACGGCCGTTTTTAAAAGTTTTTTTTGCATTGATACATGTCCCCTGGGGTAGGACCCGGGTCCCCAAACCCTTTTTAGGACAATACCATGCAAATTAGCCTTTAAAATGAGCACTTTTGATTTCGAACGTTCGAGTCCCATAGACGTCAATGGGGTTCTAACGTTCGTGCGAACTTGCGGTCCGTTCGCGGGTTCTGGTGCGAACCGAACCGGGGGGTGTTCGGCTCATCCCTACCCAAGATCTATTAGTTCTACCTATGGAGGAGAGAGCTGTAGAGAAGCCTGTTCTCCAACCCAGATCAGAAGCTAATTCGGAAAATCGATTACAGCCGATGAGAATTCAACAGCATTTGATTTTGCCTTAGTAGAGCCCTTTATTATCGCAGTTAAAGATGCGATTCAGTGGGAGGAAGACCTGAAACCCCCATCCAAAATGAAAAAATATTTCCCTCACCTGTCTAAGAAAGTTTCAAACTTCCCTTTGATGGATAAAATTAGGGGAGTAGTTACGGATGAGTGGCGGAAAATAGATAAAAGGCCTGACGCCTACAATCAGTTTCTCAAACTTTATCTGCTGGTGGAGGTAGATGCACAGCCCTTTGATTCCATTCAAACTGTGGATACATCGGTCATGAGATTAGCCAGGAATACAACGTTGCCTTTAGAAGATGCAGTCTCCTTCAGGGATGTCTTGGACTGCAGGATCGAATCAGACCTTAAGAAGGTTTATCAGGCAACAGGGGCAGCCTGCAAGCCGGCGGTGGCTCTGTCTTCAATCTCCAGGGCCACCAGGGTATGGTCAGATAATATTGAGACGGCTCTCAGGCGAGGCTTAGGTTCAGATGAAATCATTAAAGCACTGGATGAGTTGAAACTAGCCTCTGATTATATGGCAGAAGCAGCCATTGATATTCTGAGGTGTTCCTTCAGGGCCATGCTATACCCCATCACAGCCAGAAGGGCATTATGGTTAAAGCCATGGTCGGCGGACCCATCCTTGAAGCAATCCTGGTGCCGCATCCCTTACGATAGAAAGGCCCTGTTCGGTGAAAAAATGGATACAGCTATTACCAGAGTCACAGGTGGAAAGAGTGGCCTAATTCCCCAGGACAGGAGTATTAGAAGGAAATTCGCTCCACGGCCAGCTACCCAACAAAGATCAAGTGATGCCAGGACATACCGTCCAGGTAAGGAGTACAGAAGAGGCTGGAAGGGCTCACAAGCCACCTTTCTCAAGTTAAGGAAGCCTAAGGCCTCGACATCGACAGTCGAGAACCAGAAGTCTTTTTGAATCCTTGCCCACCCAAACCGGTCCAGTGGGGGCAAGGCTCAGGTCTTTCGCCCAGGTTTGGGTGGAAAATTGCGCGGATCAATGGGCAATCTCCTCGATCCTTCGTCCTCCACCCTTTTCTTTCCAGCCCACCAAAATTCCAGTCTCCAAGGAGAATACTTCAACACCAAAGGGCAGTACTGCTAGTACCAGACTCAGAGAAACACTCAAGGTTCTATTCCCCACACTTTTTAGTCCCCAAGAAATCAGGAGGCTGGAGGCCCTTTTTGGACCTAAAGAGGTTAAACATCTACATTCAAGTAGAACATTTTAAAATGGAATTCCTGAATACAGTCATTCTATCAGTACAGCCAGGGGATTGGATGGCTTCTATAGATCTCCAAGATGCGTACCTTCACATCCCCATTCACCATCATTTCCAGCCTTTTCTCCGATTCAAAGTAGACGATCTGCACCTCCAGTTCCAATGTCTTCCCTTTGGAATTTCATCAGCGCCCAGAGCCTTTACCAAGGTTTTAGTAGCCATCCTAGCTCCCCTCCAGGAGAGGGGGGTCAGGGTCCTTCACTACTTAGACGACATACTGATCCTATCACAGCACAGAGGGACTCTGGAAGCACATGTGCAGCTAATTCTGAACACCTTGGTCCAATTTGGGTTGCTTATCAACTACTCAAAGAGTCAATTGACGCCTACACAAAAGATGATACATCTGGGAGCTTTATTCAACCCCCCAGAGAAGGCTGTGTCACTCCCACTAGAGAAGATCCCTATATTAATACAGAAGGTGAAGCAGGTGCTAGGGAGCCGATCAATGCCAGCATCAGACTGTCTGAGCCTTCTAGGGTCCCTTTCATCATGCATACCGATGGTGAAGTGGGTCAGGTGGCATCTACGAGATTTCCAGTTGGGGTTTCTGGATCAGTGGAGAAAGAAGCACCTGGGACAAATGATAATCATCACCTTTTCAATTAAATCAACTGGAATGGGGGGGGCACACTACCAAAACCAGTTAGTGCAAGGAAGATGCGAAAGGGGTCAATGCGTAAGGGATAATTTCTAATATCCTGGAAATAAGGGCATCTTGAATGGTGATTCTACATCTAGCCCATCTTCTCAGAAGCAAGTCCTTACTGCTCCACATGGACAACAGAGCAGCAGTGGCCTATGTTCAAAACCAAGGGGGGACACACAGCAGGTCCCTAGCCAGTGAGGTAGCCCCAATTATATCATGGGCCGAGAACAATTTGATCGATCTTCGGGCTGCTTACATCCAAGCCCCCGAGAATCAGCTGGCCGATTGCCTTTCAAGGTCTTTCAGCAACAACAACGAATGGTCACTAGACCCACAGGTTTTCCGCTGGATATGCCAACAGTGGGGTACTCCCCAGGTAGATCTTTTTGCTTCCCCGCTCAATGCAAAAACCCCTCTGTTTTTCTTGAGGTTCCCATCTCCAAGGTATGCGGGAGTGGATGCCCTAGTCCAGCCTTGGAACTTTCAAAAGGGGTATGCGTTCCCTCCGATTCCTCTGATACTGAGGTTTCTCCAGCGTCTGACATCAGAAAAAGTCATCCCATACTGGCTGAGGAGACCGTGGTGTCCGCTCCTAGTCAAAATGGCCCTGTGCAATCCACTTCCGCTTCCCCACACGGACAACCTCCTATCTCAAGGCAACTTCTTTCACCCACATCCGGAGATCCTGGACTTGAAGGCCTTGAAGTTGAGCGGAACAGTCTGGGTGACCTAGGGTGCTCACATGATGTTATCCAGACATTGTTGCAGGCAAGAAAATCGTCCACCAACGCCACCTACTACAGGGTATGGAGGAAATTCACCCAGATGGCAGAATTCAACCAGTTCAATCCACTGGATCCTGGAGTCCAAAATATTTTACTCTTTCTACAGTCTGGTCCGGACTTAGGCTTAGGCCTTAACACACTAAAGGTTCAGGTTTCAGCCTTGTCAGCTCTAACGGATGCACGCTGGGCACTAAATCCCCTCGTAGACTGTTTTCTGAAAGCAGTCCTAAGATTACGTTCTCCCAGGAAAGCACTACTGTATACCCCAAATGGAATCTGACAGTTGTCCTCAATGCCTTAGCTAACCCTTGCTTTGCACCTACTGAGGATTGTACATTGGAGGATATTACCTGGAAAACGACCTTCCTGATCGCCATCACATCAGGGCATAGAGTGTTGGAAATTCAAACTCTAGGAGCACAGGAACCCTACGTCACCTTTTTTCCAGACAAGGTAGTCCTGCAGCCTATTCACCAGTTTGTCCTGAAGGTACCTTCGGTCTACCATTTTAATCAGCAATGGGTTCTCCCAGCCTTCAGAGAAGATCCAACCTCCTCAAAACTACATGAACTGATGTTGCCAGGTTCCTGAGGCATTATTTAGAGCTAACACAGCAATTCCGCAAGAATCAACGTTTATTCGTTATCCCCAAGGGCGCAAAGAAAGGAATGGCAGCCTCTAAAATGACCTTGGCCAGCTGAATTGTGAGACTATTTCAGAAGGCATATCGGGCTAGTGGTCTTCCAGTTCCAAATGTGGTGAATGTACACTCAACGCGGGGAATGGTCTCTTCTTGGGCAGATTTGGCTCTGGTCTCCCCTAAGACAATTTGCAGGGTGGCTAGTTGGTCATCCTTCAACACCTTTATGTTAGTACTATAGCCTAGATCCGGCGGTCCTCACCTCCCGAGATTTCAGGAAAAGGTCCTTAGAGCTATCAGTTCTGTAAACTCATTAAAATTTATTGCAATACCCTCCCTATAAGCGAGTTATTTACCATTGGTATGCTGCCATGGAGGCACCAGGAAAATGTAAAATTGAATACTTGCCTTTCTGTAATTTTCCTTTCCTGGTGCCTACCCATGGCAGCATGCACCCTCCTTCAATAATCCTAAAGGTTCTGAAGACTAGTTACAAGAATACCTGGGGGGGGGAGTAACTCTTTTTTTGATAGAGTTACGTGATCCTGTAGTTTGGTCGAGGGTGGAGCCACCAACCATTGGCATGCTGCCATGGGTAGGCACCAGGAAAGGAAAATTACAGAAAGGTAAGTATTCAATTTTCCCTTTTCTTGAGCCCAACATGCAGTGCAGTTATGCAATTCCACCAACGACAAAGTTGATGGCTGTCCTCCATTTTCTTGGAAAGGACTCACTGTAGGTGGTTGCTGGAGAGGTGGTTGGAGTATCCCTGGCATCTTTTTCACATCTTTTTTACTAAGACCCTGCAGGGTTTCAGTCAAAATGCATCCAAGTATATATACATACATACCACATGTCATGAGTGGGATCAAATTAGGAATGATTTCTATGGGATAGCTGATATTCCAAATATCATGGCTATAATAGATTGCACTCATATGCTTTATTTTAACTCTATCTGAAAAAAGAGCACATATATCAGAACTGGAAAGGGCTCACTAAACATCTAAGCTGTTTGCAATGCAAATATGTTAATCTGAAATCTCATCTGCACCTGCAGCCATGATCCTGGTCTAACCATTTCTACCTAAGGCAGTTTCTATATGGCCTAAGGCCTTCAAATTAGAATTATGTCTAGCCATTAACTACAAAATGTTTGTACACATGTATATAGTATTGATGTCTAAATAAATGAAATTTCCATATGTACAATATTTTAGGTGATTGTGGCTGTTATTGAGTGTACCTGTGGTGTCCTTAAAAACAGGTTCCATTGTATCTCACTATCTGGTGGTTTTCTGCTGTATAGCCCTGAAAAATTTTATGACATGTTTTTGGCATGCTTTGTCCTTCATAACTTGGCCCGTCATGCTGGTTTGCTTCTTGATTATGATGTTCAAGACACTGATGACACTTTTTGGATCAGTTTCTCAACAGTAATGCATACCAAATAAAATAGGATTAAAAAACAGAGATATGACATTTAGTAAAATAGATATATTTGCTCCTGTCATTTCTCTAGATTTTCATAAACTGTTTTGTGTATATACAAGCAGAGTCATAATTTTCTGCATAGACCTCCCTATGTACATGCGTATCACACTGGTCTAATCCCTTGTGAGAACATATGTCATATGTAGTGGGAATACTTTATTTTATACAAAAATCTTTGGAGAAAATGTTTGTTGGACAGAAGCATTATTGTATGCTCTATACAAAACACTTCATTAATAAAAACCCCAGAAAACAACAATGTTCACCAACCATATTAACCACTTGACCACTGGGTACTTAAAACCCCTTCCTAACCAGATTAATTTTGAATGACATTTACTCAGTCAGGCAACATGCTACCCATATGAATTTGTTGTCCTTTTTTCACACAAATAGAGTTTTTTTTTGGTGATTGTGATTTGATTGTCAATGGGTTTTTTATTTTTTGTGCTATAAATGAAAAAAGACCGAAAAATGTGTAAAAAAAAAGCATTTTTCTTTGTTTCGGTTATAACATTTTGCAAATTAGTCATTTTTCTTCATAAATTTTGACCAAAATTTATACTGCCACATATCTTTGGTAAAAATACCCAAATCAGTGTATATTATTTGGTCTGTTTGAAAGTTTTAGAGTCTACAAGCTATGGTGCCAATCACTGAAAATTGATCCCACCTGATTACACCTGTACTGAGGGCCTATCTCATTTCTTGAGACACTAACAAACCAGGAAAGTACAAATACCCCCCAAATGACCCCTTTTTGGAAAGTAGAAAATCCAAGGTATAAGTAAGAGGCATTGTGAGTTTTTTGAAGTTGTAATTTTTTTCCCACAATTCTTTGCAACATGAAGATTTTCTTTTTTTTTTTCACAGAATTGTCATATTAACGGGTTATTTGTCTCACACAGCATATGCATACCACAAATTATACCTCAAAACACATTCTACTACTCTGCCTGAGTATGGCGATACCACACGCGTGAGACTTTTACACAGCCTGGCCACATACAGAGGCCCAACATGCAGGGAGCAACGTCAGGCGTTCTAGGGACATAAATTACACATTTTATTTTTTGACTACCTCTTATAGGGCGTACACACGGTTGGACTTTGTTCGGACATTCCGACAACAAAATCCTAGGATTTTTTCCGACGGATGTTGGCTCAAACTTTTTTTGTCTACACACGGTCGCACAAAGTTGTCGGAATTTCCAATCGCCAACCACACGGTCACGTACACCACGTACGACGAGACTAGAAAAGGCCGGTTCAGAACCAAGCGCGGCACCCTCTGGGCTCGTTTTGCTAATCTCGTGTTAGTAAAAGTTTGGTGAGAGACGATTCGCGCTTTTTCAGACTCGTGGCTTTCAGATCGTTTTCTGCCATTCAGTTTGTGCTTGTGGGTTTGTATCTGCTCTTCAGTGCGTGCAGCAAGTTCCGCGTGACTTTAAGTAGTCATTGTATTCTTGTTCTTCGTTACTGTTTTTCAGGTCGCTCTTCACGGGCCTTGCTGTTCTTCAGTGCGTTCTGTTACTTCGTTCTGAGCAGCCGACCGTTTTCTAGCCATGTTTCGTATGCGTACTCCTCGTAGAGTTCGTGCTGTGCGGGGGCTTGGTGTTGGGGTCCTGACCTTGACACAAGTCCAGTCCATGAACAGGGTGGGGAGGAGTTCATGGACCAAGAATTGGTTGCTTCAGCGTGACCAGTTCTCTCATATGCCTTTGCTCTGTGAGATCCGTGAGAATAATCATGATGATTTCAGGAACATTCTCAGGATGGCGGACCCCGTATTTCACCGTCTGTTGGCTTCGCTGACCCCCTATATCAGCAGGCAGGATACCTGCATGAGGCAAGCCATCACTCCGGAGCAGAGGTTGGTCGCTACCCTGCGGTATTTGGCGACAGGGAGAAGTCTGCAGGACTTAAAGTTCTCGACAGGCATCTCCCCCCAGGCTCTGGGGATCATTATCCCAGAGACCTGTTCTGCCATCATACAGGTCCTACAGAAGGAGTATATGAAGGTAAGATTTTTATCCTTTTATATCACATTTTATTGTATTGAATGTTTGCTAATATATTGTATTTCTTTCCTCATTCCCTAATTACCATGATTGTAATATGCTGTGAATGTCCCCTTTGTTGTCATGCATGCTGGATTTTTATGTAATTATTATTTTAGGTCCTTCATACATATTTGCCCTTCACTAACTTCCCCAGCATGGTGTCTCCTGGCCTATATTCACCTCATGTAGTCACTTAACAATGTATTTTATCAGCTCCATAGTAGTACTTTACCCCAAACACCCCCTAAAATGTTTAGAAATGTTATTTTTTCTTTAAATTCAGGCAGAGTGCCAGAGGCTTTTTTTGTGGTGTCCCCAAATAATTTTTAGTAACCCTCCCTCCCCCAACTGCTAAGTCAGCTGATCCCAATTCTCTACCCTCAATCATCTATCTGCTGACTTTGCCAAACCCATACACACTATACCCACCTCTTTAGTGCTCAGATTTATGGATGAATTCCCCAAAGCATGTAGTGCAAGGGCCTGCCTGTATACTTTCAAATGGTACTGTTTAAATTTTTGGGATCCTATTATTATCTTGATAGGTAATAGCAGAATGTCCAAATGTCCTTAAATGTGTACAATGTGTATTTATATCTTTGTATTATGACACTTCTTACCTGTCCAGTGGACTGCCAATAGTGTAACTAAGGAGGGTCTGTTCAAAGTAATACCCATTATTTAGGCATTCATCTCTCAATGAAGTGAAGAGGGTTACTTGTCCAAGATTTCCACACACCCCCTATAATGTTAGAAATAGCCCATGAGAGGGGGGGGGGGGGGGAATATGATAGGTGTACCTTATACTTTGGCGTTGTTAAATTCCCCTTAATAAATGCTATCTGGAGGTTGCCCCATAATGTTTGTGTCTAATCTGCTTGCCATGTTTCAGAGTAAAAATAGTAATGTTTATTGTTTTTTCCTCAACAGTTTCCTTCCACGCCACAGGAATGGCAGACTGTGGCCTCCCAATTTGCCGAGCGGTGGGACTTTCCTAACTGCGGAGGGGCAATTGATGGGAAACACGTCCACATCGTCCCACCACCCAACTCGGGGTCGTACTATTATAATTACAAGGGGTTCAATAGTATAGTGATGTTGGCGGTGGTGTCGGCTAATTACGACTTCTTGTATGTGGGCGTGGGGAAGAATGGCCGGATGTCCGATGGTGGAGTCATCGCCCAGACGGAGTTCTACAGGCGTCTCCAGAATGGCAGCTTGGATTTGCCAGCTCCAGGGGACAATGTGGAAGGACTCCCATTTGTGTTCGTTGCTGATGAAGCGTTTGCGCTGGGGGACCACCTGATGCGGCCATTCCCAATGAGGACCCTCACCCCGGAACAGAGGGTTTTTAATTACTGGCTGGCCAGAGCCCGAAGAGTGGTGGAGAACACATTTGGAATCCTGGCCAGCCGGTTCCGCCTATTTATGACACCCATCCATATGGCGGAGTATAAACTGAACCATATTATAAAATCAAACCAGATGAAAGGGAGTACAGGGATTATGACGGTGCCAGGAAGAACACAATATATTCGAATTTTAAAGTTAAAAATAATTTTTATTATTACACAAAAGTTGTAAAAAATAAACAATAGAATCACAAGGACATGGTGTGCATAATTGCTAAAAACATATCTGTAGCGAACTTCACGTCACTTGGCCTCAGAGACGTAACGGCCAATGCAGTGGGTAGGTATTTTAAATGCCCGACATGTTTCGCCAGTATTGGCTTCCTCAGGGACAGATTATTGATACCTAAAGCGCTACAGTGATTCTATAGAAAGAAATATAACAATCAGTATACATACTAGGACAAATGATACATTAAATGCAAAAAAGATATCAAGGATCTAAATATACACATGTTTGCGAGCCGTCAGTGTAGACCAACCCCCACCACCAACCAAAAAGCGCCAAGGAGACTCCCCCACACATACAACACCAGATAGCCAAAGGCCCCCAACCAGACATTCTAAAGATGGAAATAAAGTACCTGCAAGTCACCAGGAGGGTGCCACACACCTCCAGGGCAAGGCCTCCAGCAAAGATCACAATAAGTAGCTGCAGGGAGCGATAGGAAAGGCCTGGCTGAATATATGTCTAAAAAGTACAATTATTTGTAGATAAGTTCATTAAATAGTTTCTAGAGGGGTCATGTAGCCCCCCATTAGTTAATGAATAAAGAAAATATATAGGACTAACATAGTCTCTAATTAATGTACTTACAGAAAAACACTCTTTGAAGTGAATAGCAGGACACCGATAGATCACTGACGTTGAAAAAAATTCAACAGCAGCAGAAAGCGTATCTCTATAAGTTAAATAAAAAAAGGGGAGAAATTTTGTGGCATTGTGAAATTGTCTAAGGGGTAGTGTGATTGCAAATTGCACTTTAGCTAAATCAGTAAATAGATTGGACCAACAATGAACAAAGTAAGTTTGACACTTACCACTAAGTAGATATAGAATGAGATACTGGGCTAAGAGAAAGCCTGCAGCCGGTTGCAATGCCAAATGAGGCAAGCTGGAGGACAAAGGACAATGTCAGCAAGAAATGAATCTGTTAATACCCCAAATACAGATGGTCCACAAAGATGCCTACCAGATCAGATGGCGATAAATACATCGATGTCCTGTAACATCCCTGGCGTGTGTACTGGCCTGGGATGCCAGCGTTCTTATGCCCCCCACACACGAGCGGCGTCTGACGTCACCGCACGTGTGAGCGGACGAAAAAGAGCCACAGCGCATGCGCCACTCGCAGATCCGTCCAGGCCTACAAGGTCCAGAGGGCATTGCGGTGGTGTCTATGGTGATGTGTAAACACATCACAGACAACCCGCAGTATCCAAGCGCCGCAATGGGCAGCGTGATACCTGGAAGGTGGTATCAATTTCCAGTGTGCCGTGGCTAGGGCAGGCAGAGGAGGATCCAATGCCCTTAAGTGTCCATACAGTTTAATGTGTCCTTGACAGCAGGCTAAGAGCACCAGATCGGGTGCGCATCCACCACAGCGAAATACAGGGGCCCGAGGGCAATAGAGAAACCGGAAGGGGAGAAGGGAAAGGGAGGGGAGAGAAAAAAGGGGGAAGGAAAGGGAACGGAGGAGGGGGGGAGGGAGGGGAGGGGGAAAGGAAAAAGGGGGGGGGAATAGGCATCCGGAGGTGCAAGAATGCCACCAGGGCACAAAGGGGAGGGGGCAGAGGTGGGTGAGAACAAGCCAGGGATATATATGAAGCCCCAAAGAAACGCCTGCACATATGGCATGAATAAAAATGGGACAGAACTCAGGAGGAAACAATAGAAAGGGGCTGAATCCCTGGGATGTGCCCACACAGATCACCCTGACAGCTCGCAAAGACAACATTGAATAATGACACAGAATATCCATAAACTGCGAACCAGATGATTATAGTCGGGACATATGTTTACAATAGTATACATGTCATGATAATTGAGAAGATATATCTTAGGTATACGTATGTCATATACAATCATGTAACCAATGATGAAAAATTAAATAAAGACAGAAGGGAGGAGGGGACTGTATCCTAATCCAACATGACTATCTCACACGTGGGAAAGGCCAAAGGGAGGAAAATAAAGAAACATAAACAAAGTATGTGATAAAACATATATAATGAGATAAAAGGATACAAGAAAACTTGAAAGAAATTTTTTTGAAAAATCCATAAAGAAATTATTATAGTCCGCCCCGTGAAGGGGTCTCTCTATAGAAAGGGTTTAAAACTAATATTTTCATTAAGCCCAGGGTATGTGGTAGCTTCCAAAATGTGTATCCACTTAGTTTCCCATTGAAGACGTTTTTGGTCAATGTCTCCACCCCTCACATGTGCAGGGATGTGTTCCAATGCTGTAAATCCCACAACGTGGGGATTGGAATCATGGTACTGTGCTATATGTCGATTGACAGAGGTGGAGGTCTTTCCTTTGAATAAGGGTTTGATATGATCACGGATCCTAACACAGAATTGGCGTTTAGTTTTACCCACATAATAACTACCACATATACATGTGGCAAGGTATACTACACCAATAGTTTGACACGTGATCTTATGTTTAATTTTGTGTGTTTGGTCATTGGGAAGCGGTTTCTCGCGTATATCATAAACAAACTCACATATATCGCAATGGCCACATGGAAATGATTCCAATCCCCACGTTGTGGGATTTACAGCATTGGAACACATCCCTGCACATGTGAGGGGTGGAGACATTGACCAAAAACTTCTTCAATTGGAAACTAAGTGGATACACATTTTGGAAGCTACCACATACTCTGGGCTTAATGAAAATATTAGTTTTAAACCCTTTCTATAGGGAGACCCCTTCAGGGGGCGGACTATAATAATTTCTTTATGGATTTTTCAAAAAATTTTCTTTCAAGTTTTCTTGTATCCTTTTATCTCATTATATATTTTTTATCACATACTTTGTTTATGTTTCTTTATTTTCCTCCCTTTGACCTTTCCCACGTGTGAGATAGTCATGCTGGATTAGGATACAGTCCCCTCCTCCCTTCTGTCTTTATTTAATTTTTCATCATTGGTTACATGATTGTATATGACATACGTATACCTAAGATATATCTTCTCAATTATCATGACATGTATACTATTGTAAACATATGTCCCGACTATAATCATCTGGTTCGCAGTTTATGGATATTCTGTGTCATTATTCAATGTTGTCTTTGCGAGCTGTCAGGGTGATCTGTGTGGGCACATCCCAGGGATTCAGCCCATTTCTATTGTTTCCTCCTGAGTTCTGTCCCATTTTTATTCATGCCATGTGTGCAGGCATTTCTTTGGGGCTTCATATATATCCCTGGCTTGTTCTCACCCACCTCTGCCCCCTCCCCTTTGTGCCCTGGTGGCAATCTTGCACCTCCGGATGCCTATCCCCCCCCCCTTTTTCCTTCCCCCCTCCCCTCCCTCCCCACCTCCTCCGTTCCCTTTCCTTCCCCCTTTTTTCCCTCCCCTCCCTTTCCCTTCTCCCCTTCCGGTTTCTCTATTGCCCTCGGGCCCCTGTATTTCGCTGTGGTGGATGCGCACCCGATCTGGTGCTCTTAGCCTCCTGTCAAGGACACATTCAGCTGTATGGACACTCAAGGGCATTGGATCCTCCTCTGCCCGCCCTAGCCACGGCACACTGGAAATTGATACCACCTTCCAGGTATCACGCTGCCCATTGCGGTGCTTGGATACTGCGGGTTGTCTGTGATGTGTTTACACATCACCATAGACACCACCGCAATGCCCTCTGGACCTTGTAGGCCTGGGCGGATCTGCGAGTGGTGCATGCGCTGTGGCTCTTTTTCGTCCGCTCACACGTGCGGTGACGTCAGACGCCGCTCGTGTGTGGGGGGCATAAGAACGCCGGCATCCCAGGCCAGTACACACGCCAGGGATGTTACAGGACACCGATGTATTTATCGCCATCTGATCTGGTAGGCATCTTTGTGGACCATCTGTATTTGGGGTATTAACAGATTCATTTCTTGCTGACATTGTCCTTTGCCCTCCAGCTTGCCTCATTTGGCGTTGCAACCGGCTGCAGGCTTTCTCTTAGCCCAGTATCTAATTCTATATCTACTTAGTGGTAAGTGTCAAACTTACTTTGTTCATTGTTGGTCCAATCTATTTACTGATTTAGCTAAAGTGCAATTTGCAATCACACTACCCCTTAGACAATTTCACAATGCCACAAAATTTCTCCCCTTTTTTTATCTAACTTATAGAGATACGCTTTCTGCTGCTGTTGAATTTTTTTCAACGTCAGTGATCTATCGGTGTCCTGCTATTCACTTCAAAGAGTATTTTTCTGTAAGTACATTAATTAGAGACTATGTTAGTCCTATATATTTTCTTTATTCATTAACTAATGGGGGGCTACATGACCCCTCTAGAAACTATTATAATGAACTTATCTACAAATAATTGTACTTTTTAGACATATATTCGGCCAGGCCTTTCCTATCGCTCCCTGCAGCTACTTATTGTGATCTTTGCTGGAGGCCTTGCCCTGGAGGTGTGTGGCACCCTCCTGGTGACTTGCAGGTACTTTATTTCCATCTTTAGAATGTCTGGTTGGGGGCCTTTGGCTATCTGGTGTTGTATGTGTGGGGGAGTCTCCTTGGCGCTTTTTGGTTGGTGGTAGGGGTTGGTCTACACTGACGGCTCGCAAACATGTGTATATTTAGATCCTTGATATCTTTTTTGCATTTAATGTATCTATTGTCCTAGTATGTATACTGATTGTTATATTTCTTTCTATAGAATCACTGTAGCGCTTTAGGTATCAATAATCTGTCTCTGAGGAAGCCAATACTGGCAAAACATGTCGGGCATTTAAAATACCTACCCACTGCATTGGCCGTTACATCTCTGAGGCCAAGTGACGTGAAGTTCGCTACAGATATGTTTTTAGCAATTATGCACACCATGTCCTTTTGATTCTATTGTTTATTTTTTACAACTTTTGTGTAATAATAAAAATTATTCATAATCCCTGTACTCCCTTTCCTCTGGTTTGATTTTCAAATTTTTGGGATGAGGTGCTGTATTAAATTGAGGACCGCCCAGCCATATAGTAATGAACCATGTTATACTTGCGTGCTGTGTTCTCCATAACTTTTTTTTTTTTTTTTTTTTTTTTTTTACTTTCAAAATATTTTATTGAGTTTTCAAGAGAACAATAAGAAATATGCATAACCTTCGCTTTAAATGCAGGCGTACATAGGAGAAAACAATGAAACCCCTTAGGGGCTACAAGTATACCTTATGACAGTAGATACGACTAAGAAAAAAAAGATTTGCGACCTTGCATGAAAATCTACAAATGACAAATTTAGTTCACATAGATCCAAAAACTCAGAGACAAGGATTAGTTTGGTGAGGGGGAAGCAGGAGAGACCATCTGCACCCCAACTGGGAACACACTGTGCATGAACGGAATGCTCCCACTTGCCCCTGACACCCCCTTATTTATTGCAAACTGTCTCTGGGCAACAAGACAGGAAGTAATGACCTACTATCTGTGCTGCCCTTGGGAGCTGAGCTCCCTGAGGTCTCTGCAATGGTCTGATTTAAGGCTGGAAAGTATCAACTAGAAAGATCAACCTGCTACGAAACAAGAGAAAGGAAATAAAGAGAAGAGAGAGAGGTGAGAGTGGGGTGATAGAGGGAGAGGAGAAGGTAGATAGAAGCCAAACCACGGGAGGGGACCCCCTCAACCCAGATACTGCTTGACGCTTCAGGGTACAACCCCTGGGATCAAGGAGATGCCCAAGAAATTAGCCCAAGGTTCCCAGATAGCTTCAAATTTCTCTGTGTTATTATTCTCTCCATAACTTTTTAAGGAAACATTCGGCCAACTATGCTGGCTCAGTTGGGCCTGAGGCCGGAATCATACATCAAACCACACTGACGGCGTTTGAAAGCGGCCGTCCTGGCTTGCCCTCCCTGAGTGCCCATGATGTCCGGTTACGCTACCTGGAGTTCTTTGCTGGTAAGGGGGCTATCAATATGCCAGACAATCTGTGAAGCCTTTTAATAATAATAAAAAAAAAAGAAATTCTTTGTGGACATTTACTGCTTGTTAAAGAAATTAGGTAAAAAATCCGCGCTTCAGACAATGTGTGAGCTGCAGCCCCTCCCTAATTAGTTCCCCGTAGGGTTCTAATTGAAAGATATGAGAGGTAATGTGGGAGAAGAGTGGCGCTGCCCTAAAAATATTTGTTGGTAAATGAATTACAACTTATATTCATTAACATAAGTGCTTATATGGGCTGTCTCCTTAATATACCTAGGTGTGGTCATATCTCAACCACTAACTTTGTATGTGTGAATCCCAAATATAATAATAATAAACCAAAGAATAAGTGAAAAAATTGGGGGTAGAAATCCTATTACCCTATTAGCAAAAGGTGCTAACTATATTCAAATTGACAATGTGAAAAAAGACCAATAATCCTTTAGAAATTAAATGAACTAAAAGTTGACCCCAGAGTTCAAAAATATTGGGACACTAAAACATCCTATAAAGTGCAGTATAAAAAGTGTTTCTTATGTTCAGATTAGCATGAATATTGTGGAAATGACAAAAGTTTCTTTAAAAAATAAAATAAAATAAAAATTAACCCCAAGGTTCAAAAGTATTGTGACACTATAGCATCTTATAAAGTGCAAAAATATTCTATTAAGTGAAGAAATATGTGTGATATATATAGGGTGTCAATGTATGAGGATGTTGAAAAACTCAAAATAAGTTAATTCGGTGGTTTATATAAATATTAAATGAAAATCATCCCAAACTCCAAAACTATTGGGACAGTGTGGCAGGGGCAAATTGCCAATTGAATATAAATATAAATATAAAGTGTCAGTGCCAAATTCTATACGTTGTGGTTCTCTGGGAAATTGTTGGTATGTCCATAAATTGAAATTACATTAAGATAGTACACATGGCAAATCGCATGCGAATAGCGAGACCCTTGTATTATAATATGTCAGCAATTACAATAAGAATTTTGAGATGTTTCCAGCCGGGCAATATAGTTAGCAGAGTTCAGTATTATGTACAGTTCATCAGCCACAGGAACATAAAACAGTGACTTCTGTGTGTAGTAGTTCAAACGGTGACTCGAGGTGCTCACCCCCCGTGCTCCCCCACACACCAGAAAGAAACACCCCTACAGGGGTACCGAGCGATAGAGTGGGTGTCTTTGGGGATAGGTATGGATCATTCCAGTACTCCTACTGTTCCTCAGATCTGTATGGTTCCTCCGCTGATTACAGAAAAAACTGTGCGTTCCAGATAACCAGGTTCCTCCACCTCTTGCCAGTTACTAGCTGTTAGACTCTCCGGTCCACCCAGAGAAAGAAAAAACAGGGGCTGCCTTCGTGAAGTATGTCCTAGTTTATTGGTGCAAATAGTAATAGCAAAGTCCATACACATGTAACAAGTAAATTTGTATCTTGTAGTATCGAACAGCGCTGTGTGCAAGGATGGGACCAGGAACAAGAAATTTACTGCTTGTGTTTGTTTTAGCTGACCCTGACAGAAATGTGTTGAGTCCAGAAAATGTCGTGATTGTATAACCTTATTATACAAAGCACTGTTGGCTGTTATTTCCTAAATGCAAAAACACATTTCACTACAAGTGCACTTGCAACTGCACTGAAACTGCACTTGTAGTGCAAAGAGGATTTGCCCTTAGGAAATAACCCCCATTTTTGCTGAAAACAGCAATTACATCACCCCAAAAGTGTTGTAGTATTGAGACAATAATCCACACATTCTTGAGTAAGCAACTTTTTTATACCTGCACAATCACATGTGCATTTACCAAAGGTTTTTAAAACAAACCAACATGTTTGTTGTATAACAATTTTTGGAGTAGCATTATCAAAAATCGAAATGTCCATTTAAGATAAAACAGGCCTGTGTAAAACCAACAAGAAAGCCAAAAAACTTGAACTTACAAAGTTCACATTAAGTAAAACCTGAAGGCTATATCAGACATCAGTATTTAGGAACTGGGTTTGATATAGCGTTCACATGGGGGGAAATCACCCCTGGGAAAGCCAAATTTGGAAGATGCACACCAATTTACGAATGTCAACATGTGCTATCTGCCATCAGGGGGGATGAAGGGACGTGTTTGGGGGAGCAAGCCCTTCCTCAACGCTACTTTATAATTGAGGAAGGGGTTGCACCCCCAAAATGCGTCCATTGATCTCCCATGATGGCAGATAGCACATGTTGGCACACTGTGTGCATCCTCCAAATTTGGCTTTTCAAAACATTGCAAAAAGTTTTAAAAGATTGGACCACAATCCAAAAAGTGATTTTGTAGGGTTTTAAATTCTCCCCAAAACATCAATGATGTTATTTTTTTTTTTAATCACATCATTGATTTTTTGCTGTATGTTTTGCAGTTCTACATTACACCCCATGATCTCCCCGATCAGGATCTGGGCACTTTCTGATGTGAAAGGATCTCGATCCCTCACATCACGATCACCTAATAAGAGAGAAAGAAAACAAAAACAGGTATCAAAAATCTGCCACCATCCATCTCTTTTATCTGAGCCTGTGGTCGCAGACACTCACCTGTTGTGGTGCCAATCTCCACCACATCTTCTTCTTCCTCCTGCTCTTCTTGGGTTGGTGTTAGTTCCCCTTCTTCCAGAGGTGGGGGGTCTGTGGTCTCCTCGGATGAGGGTGTCCTCCGAGTCTTTTCTCCCCTATGTAAAACAAATGGTATAATTAGTACACAGATATTTGATGGCAGAACTAGAAATAGGAAACATTGCTTGGAAGTGGGGTACAATTGTCTATTTTGGCAGAGTTCCAAGATGTATTTTTTTTTATTGGCCTTTGTCAAGCTGCAATACTTTACCTGTTTGGTACACAGATATAGCCCCCCCTATAGTATACACTGGAGCACCTGTGTGCCCCCCCTAATAAAAATGATGTTCTGGTGTCCCACACTAGTGCTCCAGTGTCCAGATGTGAAAACAGCTGCTCAATGTCCTCTCCTTACACACAATCTAGTTTGCATTTCATTCGAGTAACAAACCCATCTACACAAACAAATATTTGGCATCCAAGTAGGCCCAAAAAAAATGTGGGAAAATGCATATGGCCTAAACAATGGTGTTTTAGAGGCCGAAAGAAAAATGTTTGATACGAACGAATAATGGGCCCATGAACATTAAAGTTGCCCTTTTAAACCTTACAATTAATAAAAGCATATGGAGCAGCACGAACGAAATAAAGACAGAAGAATAGGAACACAGCACAACTACTTACTTTTTTGCAGCACTCTCCGGATCTTTCGGTACTGCTCTGGCTCTCTCAATTTCAGGTCCGACCACCGCTTCCTGAGCTGATCTTTCGATCGTCGTACCCCGAAATTCCTGTGCAGACTTTTGATCACTTTCGCCATGATCTTGGCCTTTCTGATATTGGGGTTGGGGTAAGGCCCATACTTTCCGTCATAGTGGGACTTCTTCATGATGTCGACCATCTCCAACATCTCCCCAAAGGACATATTTGTGGCCTCAAAACGTCTCCTTCTGGATCGGGACGTGTCCGGATCCAGGCTTTCCTCCTCCTCCTCCTCCTTCCTGTAATTAGCACGCACCTGCTGTGACTCCGCCATGTGCTCTTCCCCCACTGCGCCGAACGAAAAGGGGCGGGGAATAGACTAGAAAGAACGTCAGGGGCAGGCGGAGTTACATGCATGCGCAGTGTGTATAAAGCGTAACTCGCGTGCGTATTACGTACGATCTGTGAGCGGAGGAAGGAGCATTGGACGCGCCGATCGTAAGAACGAAGGTAAGAGACAAATTTGTGCCTATACTGCTTCTACATTGAGGCCTATATTGTAAGAAGATTAGGAGAGTTTTGTCTGAGATTAGGCTTTGTCTTGTGTTGTGTCTTGCAGTGAACATGGATATGCTACTGAAAGACAATGACTTCATGTCAGTATTCGTAGATATGTTAAGGGAGCTGCCCTGTCTGTGGGAGATTAAACACCCCCATTTCAAGAACCAAGCAAAGAGGAAGGCAGCACTGGAGCAATTGTGTGAAATTGTGAAGCAGGTGATCCCCACGGCAGACATCACCTATTTAAAGAAATTAATTGGTGGCCTGAGGAGTACATATCTAAGGGAGCGCAAGAAGGTCCTGGATTCACAGAGATCCGGAGCAGTAGATGACATCTATGTCCCCAGGATGTTGTACTACGACAGGCTGCATTTTCTGGCAGGCCAGACTGAACCCAGGCCATCCCTCTCCAGTCTTCCTTCCACGCTTCCTTCCCCCCCGGCTGAGGCTTCTGACGCCCAACCTGGGCCTTCCAGGCAACAACACATGGAGGAGCCCAGATTGAGCCAGGTATAGCATTCCTCTAAATATTTCTGCTTGTACAATCAATGACGTTAACTAGATGTTAGTTGGGAGTACTAATTTAGGATTGTGATTGATGATGTAACAACTAAAACCATGTCCCTTTTTCATACACAGGGAAGTCTCAGCCAGGAGGTGGCCAGGCCGAGCCGGCTGGCTGATCTGCAGGTCACTCCACTCCCCCTGGAAAGAGAAAGTGGCAGTAGGAGGAGTGCCCTAGAGGAGGCTACCAGAGGACTCTTTTGGAGGGCTACAGAAGAAATAATAAAAGATATCAATGGTGTTGGGGTAACTTGACACACAAAAGACACACAAAAATAGTCTGGAGTAAAAATAAAAATAACATTGAACAAAGATCAGCCTTTGAAAAAATACAAACATTAAATAAAAAAAAGGCTTAAAACCCCCCAAAAAATTAAATAAAAAAAAAATATGTCAGATGTGACAACTAATAACAATATATTCAGGGAATCCCAATAAAAAAACAAAAATAAAACTTTGTGAGAAGTGTGTGTGTGAATATGAGCAGCAAAACTACTTAATTCTTGTCACATTATAAAGAAGAAGAGAGTGCGCTGTATCCGTTTTGGAATTTCTTCTGAGCATGCGTGGCACTTTGTGCGTCGGAACAGGCCACACACGGTCGGAATTGACGCGATCGGATTTTGTTGTCGGAAAATTTTATCTCCTGCTCTCCAACTTTGTGTGTCGGAAAATCCGATGGAAAATGTCCGATGGAGCCCACACACGGTCGGAATTTTCCGACAGCACGCTCCGATCGGACATTTTCCATCGGAAAATCCGACCGTGTGTACGGGGCATTACACTTTTGAAGGCCCTGGAGCACCAGGACAATGGAAACGTCCACACAATGACCCCATTTTGGAAAGTAAACACCCCAACGTATATTTTATAAGGCATAATGAATCTTTTGAACATGTCAATTTTTTCCACAAGTTTTTGGAAAAAGTGGAAAAAAATTAAAACGCTTTTTTTTTTAAAGAAAGTTGTCCATTTATAAGAAATTTCTAACACATAGCATGTACATAGTAAAAATGACACCCCAAAATATATTCTGCTACTCCTCCTGAGTATGGTGATACCACATGTGGGAGACTTTTCCACAGCCTGGCCACATACGGGGGCCCAACATGCAGGGAGCACCACCAGGGACATACATTACAAATCTAATTTGACTACCTATTACACTTTTGTGAGACACTGATGGACACTGTAGTGGCAAGGATGCAGCAAGGATGAGAACTGATGGGGCATGGATGAGCACTGATGTGGCATGGCTGTGGCAAGGATGAGCACTGATGTGGCACAGATGAGCACTGATGTGTCATGGCTGTAGCAAGGATGAGCACTGCTGTGGCATGGATGAGCACAGATGAGGCATGGATGAGCATGAATGAGCCATGGATGCGCATGGATGAACATGGATGAGCACGGATGGAGCATGGATGAGCACGGATGGTGCACAGATGAGCCAAGGATGGATGGAGCATGGATGAGCACAGATGGATGGAGCACGGATGAGCCAGGGATGGATGGTGCAAGGATGAGCCAGGGATGGATGGAGCATGGATGAGCCAGGGATGGATGGAGCATGGATGAGCACGGATGGATGGAGCACGGATGAGCTAAGGATGGATGGAGCATGGATGAGCACGGATGAGCCAGGGATGAATGGAGCATGGATGAGCACGGATGAGCCAGGGATGGATGGAGCATGGGTGAGCACAGATGGCGCACAGATGAGCCAGGGATGGATGGAGTATGGATGAGCACGGATGAGCCAGGGATGGATGGAGAATGGATGAGCATGGATGGCTGGAGCACGGATGAGCCAGGGATGGGTGGAGCACGGATGAGCCAGGGATGGATGGAGCATGAATGAGCCAGGGATGGAGTACGGATTGAGCACGGATGAACCAGGATGGATGGAATATAGATGGGCACATATGGAGCATGGATGGGCCCATGTGAGTCATGTATGAGCATGGATGGGCATATGTGAGTCATGTATGAGCATGGATGGGCACATGTGAGGCATGTATGAGCATGGATGGGCACGTGTGAGGCATGTGTGAGCATGGATGGATGAATGGATTGGCACAGATCAGCACTGTGGGCACTCCAGAGACAGCCCACAGCGCTGCTGCACTCGGCTCCCTCCTCTCCTCACACACTGTACTGATCGGTGCAAGGAGAGGGGAGGAGCTTTCACTGGACAAGCTCCGGTTTGTTGACAAGTGAGCGCTCCGTCATTGGATGGAGCGATCACGTGGTAAAGGGCCACTGTCATTGGCCCTTTACCCCGTTCCATAACACGCCGGGTCCAGAGGACCAGACGGTCATGGACATGGAACGCATGGGGCACGCGGGAGCACGATTCTGTGAGGATGTCCATGGATGCCCTCCCAGAATAAGCCAACCGTGATGTAGCCATCTTTCGGCTATGGCCCGGTCGGCATGTGGTTAAAGGCCAATCATTGTTAGTTCTGAATTGTGCAAATCAACTCTCTGTACAGATCTTGAGGCATATGCAAAAAGAACTTAGGTGTCATAACATATTTTGTGGAAGAAGAAAATATTACAGCGCACACATGCAAAAAAGACGTTTACCTCAAGCAAGGCTAGTTTAAAACACCTAAGCATTTTCAAAAAAACATTATCAAAAAATATGGGGATTTGGTCACACCATATTGCTATATGGTGCTAAGCCCACTTACTGCGACAAAGTATCCCATAATCAGTGGGTCCTACACTATCCATGGAGTGGGAGATCCTGCATCTCTGAACCATGAGAGCATTACACTCTTCTAAATGGGAGAATCATAAGGTCTCCACCCATGACACAAGTGGACACTAATGAGAGGTACTTATGTGAAGGAGTGAGGTGCTCCGCACCCAAAGGGATTTGGTCAGAATCCATACAATATACAAACAAGATATTTGGGGGGCACACTCTAAAAGATGCATTAAAGATGGTGCAGCCATAAGACCATACAGTAGAAGAAAATATTACAGCGCACACATGCAAAAAAGACATTTACCTCAAGCAAGGCTAGTTTAAAACACCTAAGCATTTTCAAAAAAACATTATCAAAAATTATGGGAATTTGGTCACTCCATATTGCTATATGGTGCTAAGCCCACTTACTGCCACAAAGTACCCCATAATCAGTGGGTCCTACACTATCCATGGAGTGGGAGATCCTGCATCTCTGAACCATGAGAGCATTACACTCAAAAAATATGGGGATTTGGTCACATCTTGTTTGTATATTATATTTTGTCACACGCCCCTAAACATCACCTTGTCTTAATGATGAGGAGATGTTTGGGCTCAACTATATCTTTGACATACAGTATCTGCATGATGTATCCTCACTATCAACATAGAAAATGTTTTGGTTGTTGTAGTCTTAACAGAAACTTAAATTCTGGTATATATCACCATAACCATCAAATGGAACACACAGGGCCATTTTTAATATTGATTGGGTCCTGGGCAAACATTTTCTTGGGGGCCCCCCCTACATTCTAAGACATACAAAAAATAGCAGGTTGGCCTGCCGCGGAGAGGAATGGAAGCCTGAAGCCAGAGCTCCGTTCCACAGCCAAGGATCCGCAGCAACTACAGGCGACTTTTTCCAACCCCGATCCGGCTACACGGAGGGGGAAGAGATACATGACCGTCCCGGGCATGTCTAGGCAGCAGAATAAACCGCCCGCACCACGCCGCCTTACTGACTACTTACTGCGGCCATGAACCAGGCCCAAGATGGCGGGAACAATGCCTCAGTCACATCCCGTGCCGCAGCAGCCGAGGAGTGCCGTTCGGCTCCCCCACAAGGGGAATACCCAGCTCTGTCACTTGGGGACAATATGTTCAGAGAGGAGATGGACACCATACCCTCCCCAGATGCCGCAGCCTCCCAATCCAGCATGGACAGAGGTAAGAGGCTGGCTTCTTCCCCAGTCCTCTCCTCTAGCAAAGAGCCCCAGCCCAAGAAGCACCAGTGGGCAGACAGGGACACTGACACAGTACACACCCCAGCTCTGGCAGCCATCCCTACATCGGATAATCCTGTGACAGAGTCCATGCTAAAATCAATGCTCCTCACATTGCAAAAAGATCTCCACAGGGAATTACAACTCTCTGTCTCCCAGATGCATGACAGGGTAGACTGCCTAGAAGGAAAAGCACATATGCTTGAAGAAAGCATGCATGACCATGTCAGAGCCCACAATGAATTACTGGATGCACATGAGCACCATTAGTCGGAAATACACCACATAAAATTGAAATTGGCTAATTTAGAAGACAGTTCCAGAAGGAACAATATAAAATTTAGAGGTGTCCCTGAATCTGTCAAACCAAATGAAATCGCTCCTTACTTGCAACAGCTGTTTTCACGCTTACTTCCTCGTTTGAATGCACGGGACATTACAATTGACCGGGAGAACAGAATCGCCAAACCTGCACACTTATCCCCTGACATCCCGAGGGATATTCTAGCAAGAGTGCATTATTTTCATATTAAGGAGCAAATTTTACAGGCGGCTAGATCCACTAAACCACTACCAGCACCGTACACGAATGTCCTCCTGTTCAATGACCTCTACAAAGCCACCATGGATATGAGAAGAGCATTCACTCCCATTACCACCATTACCACCATTCTACAGGGAAAAAAAAAATCACGTACAAGTGGGGCTTCCCGACCAAACTTCTGGTGACATACCAACAACAAATGGTTCCCATCTATACTCCTAAAGAAGGGTACAAAAAATTGACCAACTGGGGTTTACTCCCCCTTCCTCCTGCCACGAGTGACCGCAGGGCTCCCATTCGCACACCACAACATCCCGCAACTGGGCTCATGATCGAGGCGAGAACCACCACAACCTGAAGGCCTAAGGTCATGAGCATTTATTGGATCCTATGTGGACACTGATTTAGTGTCGACTTCACTCCCTCAGGTTATAGTGTGCCACGCACTGATATTTTTGTTATTGTTGGTAATTTTTATCCTTGTTTTTGGTTACTCTTTTTTTGTTTGTTTTTTATTGTTTCTTTTCTTGATGAATCTGCATACTGCCGAATTGCATCACCTTTGATATAATTAGTGCAGTTCCGTAAAGCATACCTAGTGACATACCACATTTTTTTGTCATACTCAGTATACCTGTACACTCCTTTATTTCCATTACTAAACCTTAAGTTGCATAAATTGTAAGTGTGATCTCGCTCCCCTCGTCCCCATCCCAGGACATTCCTAGCTAAAATGGCCATCAAGCTCACTTCACTAAATCAGTGGAAAAAGGTAAATACTTGCCTCACATTCAAAATGAGTATAGGCACCACATCCCTACAATGTACAACATGCAATAAAGGGAAAATTGGGATTTTAAAGGTGCAAACAGGGTAACACAATATTTTTTATATACAATTTTCACATTTTATTTTGAAAAATTAATAAAACATGGTTGTAAAAAGAGTTTACATGCAATGTACTGGAACAATCTTTAAATAGTGCAACCGAAGGATTGATTTCTCAACATGTTTCACCACACATCGTGGCTTCTTCAGGAGAGTAGTATCTATCAGGCACTAAGAGAACAATAGGGTAAGTTACAAAATACACAAAGAAGACAAAGACAAAACACTATCAATACAAGGCAAAAAAATAGTACCACACATCCAAGCTGCCAATACGACAATTAAGCCAAGTATGGGATCTGTTTACGTGTCTGCAGGTCTTGTAAAAAATTGGGATAACGAATTGAATGGAAACTCAATAGTTAAGCTATTTAGATCAAGAAGCAACCCCAGCCAGAGGATCAATTGATGACCACAGAGGGGAGATAAAATCATGTTTTTAACTGATGGAAGAGGTCCTGAAATGTGAGTGGAGAAAGAAATGCAGTGATCTTTAATTTGCATCTTTTAATTCTTTATTGTTGCTATATTTATCTTTTTATTGTTTTTTCTCTTTCTTATTTAAAAAAAAAAAAATGTTTAAATATATAAAGTCTGTACCTGTAATAAAGGACTAACTTGGAACCAAGGAGTCCAGGTAAAACAAGCTGCTTAAGTTCGTGTTCCTTCCAAGGCAGAACCCCAAAGAAAAGGGGGGGGGGAAGACAAACGACAAAGCCTAGAAATAACAGCAGTGATTCAGTCAGGGGACCCAAAATAAAAGCTGAGGTTTCCTCAGAAGTTAGTCTATAATATCCTCAAAGTAGTAAGAAATACCTGGATCAACTGGTAAATAAGAAATTGATATCCTCCTCCTCTCAGGCTGGATCTCTATTGAATCACCACCAGAGTGTTTAAATACCCTCCCCCTCTCCAAATTTGGTGCCAAAAAATGGCTCCAAAACCTGGGGAAGGGGCGGACGCTGCATGGGCATCTACCAATAGGCAGCCAGACCGGAAGTAACACCTTCAGTCAAGTCAGGAAGAGAAGTTCCTCAATTAAATCAATCTAATCAGAGGTGCTGGGCACACCGGAGGTGACACTAGAGGGTGCACAGGAAGTGACCTGACAACACCTCTAGGACTGTCAGCAATGATATAAATGCTCAAAAGGCACAAAAATAATAAATGTAACTTTGAAAAAAAAGAAAATAAAACCAGAAAAGATGGAAAAAGTGGCTGCAACCATTTGCGTGAAGATACTTCCCACAAAGGTTATGGAAAGATGCAATTGGCGCCCTCCAGTGGAAACAGATTTACCACTGGAAATGGCGCCCTGGGTGTCCGTATGATCATCAACTCATAGGGAAAAGAGAAGAAGAAGGAGAGGGAAAAAAATATATATATTTATTCTTTCTTCTTTCCATTCCTCCCCTTCCCTCCTTCCTCCTCCCTGTTATTTCCTCTCCCCTTATATTTCTATTTGTGTATTGAAAGGTAATTAGTGAATACAATCTGCACAGTTAATCCATAGACCAAAATGGCAAAAAAATTAAGTAGAGGCAGTCTGTATAGGGTGTACATATGAAAACCTGGTACAATAACCCGACACATATCAAAATATCAATAAAGGTCAACAAGTGACCAATTTTAGGAGCAACTAAGAACATGGCTCTATACATCCCTAGAGGAAAGGCCTAAAGCTAATGGATTCGTTAAGCCCAGGGGGCAAGGTGGCAGCCAAAGAATGGATCCACCTCGTCTCCTGCTGCAGGAGAATTCTATCCACATCTCCCCCCTCATGAGTGGGCAGGAATTCCAGGGCAAAAAATTTCATTTTGGTTAGATCAAATTAATGGTATAAACCCATATGTCGACTGATGGCTGTTTCCATCTTTTTCTTTTTCGATAAATCGACGCCAAATCAAAACATTGTCAAAGAATCGGCCATAGTCTGAAGAAAAAATCTCCCGCTCCCACCCCCCCAGGTACAGATTGGCATATGATGGGGCACATTTAATCCCCGTCGCAACACCCTGCACCTGGAGTTAGTGGGATCGGTCAAAAAGATAGATGTTAGTTAGGATGAACCGTAAAAGATCCAAGATGAAGCAATTTTAAGCGGAAGCCCCAGGGCCCCTTTCCGATAGGAAGCCCTCCACAACCCCAACCCCCCGCTCGTGGGGGATGGAGTTATAGAGGGCCTCCACATCGATGGCCACCAATAGGGACCTTGGTAACCTGTTGGGTAAAGGCCCAAATGCTAGGGTTGCCCTGTAGTAGTAGTAGAAGTAGATTTTGGTCTGTAAAGATAAGGTGGTGGAAATAGCCTCCCGGAAAGGGCATCCGGGAAAGAAATGGCAGTGGGTTCCTCCAGGGAGTCGTCAAATGGATTGCCTTCCTCCCATAATTCCATCAAATCCTGCGGTGCTTTTATCTCATTAATGGTTTTGTTCATCCAAAGGCTCTCCGGATTGGTATCAGAACCAACCAGGTCCTTGTTGTATATGACTTAAAACATTAGTTTTCTGGCAAAGAGGTGTATGTCTTTAACCACTTGCTTACTGGGCACTTAAACCCCCCTCCTGCCCAGACCAATTTTCAGCTTTCAGCGCTGTCGCACTTTGAATGACAATTACGCGGTCATACAACACTGTACCCAAATGAAATTTTTATCATTTTTTTTCCACAAATAGAGCTTTCTTTTGGTGGTATTTAATCACAACTGGGATTTTTATTTTTTGCTAAACAAACAAAAAAAGATGGAAAATTTTGAAAAAAAAAAAATTACGTTTCATACTTTGTTATAAAATTTTGCAAACAGGTAATTTTTCTCCTTCATTGATATGCGCTGATGAGGCGGCACTGGTGGGCACTGATAGGCTGCACTGATGGGCACGGATAGGCACAGTTAAGGCGGCACTGATAGGCACAGTTAAGGCAGCACTGATGGGGACAGATAAGGCGGTACTGATGGGCACAGATAAGGCGGCACTGATGGCCACTGATGGGTGGCACTGATGGGTGGCACGGATGGGTGGCACAGATAGGTGGCACTGATGGGCACTGATAGGTACCATTGATGGGGGCACTGATGGGTGGCACTGATGGGGGGCACTGATGGGTGGCACGGATGGGCAGTGATGGGCAGCACTGATGGGCACTTATGGGCACTGGTAGGTGACACTGATGGGCACTGATAGGTGGCACTGATGTGCAGCACTGTTGTTGCACTGATGTGGGCGCTGATGGGTGACACTGTGGACGCTGATGGGTGGCACTGATGGGTGGCACTGTGGGCGCTGATGGGTGGCACTGATGGGTGGCACTGTGGGCACTGATGGGTGGCACTGTGGGCACTGATAGAGGGCATTTTGGGCACTGATGGGTGACGCTGGTGGGCACTGGTAGGCGGCACTGCTGCCTATTGCTGTGGGGGCAGATGATCGCCGTGAGGCTATCTTAGGCTATAAGAAGATGGCCAAGACCCTAAAACTGAGCTGCAGCATGGTGGCCAAGACCATACAGCGGTTTAACAGAACAGGCCTCACCATAGTCGACCAAAGAAGATGAGTGCACTTGCTCAGTGTCATATACAGAGGTTGTCTCTGGGAAATAGACGTATGAGTGCTGCCAGCATTGCTGCACAGGTTGAAGGGGTGGGGGGGTCAGGTTGTCAGTGCTCAGACCATACACCACACACTGCATCAGATTGGTCTGCATGGCTGTTGTCCCAGAAGGAAGCCTCTTCTAAAGATCATGCATAAGAAAGCCCCCAAACAATTTGCTGAAGTAAAGCAGACTAGGGACATGGATTACTGGAACCATGTCCTGTGGTCTGATGAGACCAAGATAAACGTATTTGGTACAGATGGTGTCAAGTATGTGTGGCGGCAACCAGGTGAGGAGTACAAAGACAAGTGTGTCTTGCCTACAGTCAAGCATGGTGGTAGGAGGCTCTGGGGCTGAATGAGTGCTGCCAGAACTATGGAGCTACAGTTCATTCATTGAGGGAACCATGAATGCTAATAGTACTGTGACATACTAAAAACAGAGCATGATCCCCTCCCTTCTGAGACTGGGCCGCAGGGCAGTATTCCAAAATAATAACAACCCCAACACACCTCCAAGACGACCATTGCCTTGCTAAAGAAGCTGAGGGTAAAGGTGATAGACTGGCCAAGCATGTCTCAAGACCTAAACCCTATTGAGCATCTGTGGGGCATCCTCAAACGGAAGGTGGAGGAGCGCAAGGTCTCTAACATCCACCAGCTTCGTAATGTTGTCATGGAGGATTGGAAGAAGTCTCCAGTGGCAACCTGTGAAGCTCTGGTGATCTCCTAGCCCAAGAAGGTTAAGGCAATGTTGGAAAATAATGGTGGCCACACAAAATATTGACAATTTGAGCCCAACTTGGACATTTTCACTTATGCCGCGTACACACGAGGGGACTTTTTGACCCCACCATTATTCCAGCTGCTCACCAATATCTGAAGTTAGTATATTTTTGGCCACTACTGTCTAGTGATATGTCTACATATTAATATTTGTAATGAAGTCATTTTTTATGAAGCACTTAAAAATTTGAGACGTTTACATCATTAATATTTACACAATCACAAATTCAACAAAAAAGGATACCTGGCTAAAGCTGGGCACATCCACTTCATCAAGGATGAAAAGGCTCAGTTCTTCCTGGGACTCCTCAGCTGGGGTGGAGGTGGAGGGCAGGCTGGAGGGAATGGTGGGGGGAAGGCTTGAGGGAAGGGCGGGGGGAAGGCTGGAGGGAAGGGTGGGGGGAAGGGTCGAAAGTGATTGCCTTGCTTCTGTCTGGTCATCTAGAAATCACAGTTTTTGGTAGTACCACAGCTTGGGTACATAAACCTGGTCAGCTGCTGCTCCGGATCTGAGCGACTCCTGGATCTTATTGTGTTCCCGCTTGTACATGTTGCGCAAGATACCAATTTTCTTGTCCACAAACTTCAGGTCTGCCGGGGGGACTCGAGTCTTCACAAATTCCAAAAGTGTGCCCAGTGTTGCCTTCCTCACATCTCTATTGAAATATAATGGGTGTTTGACCTCCCACAGGTTTTTGTTTTCCTGATACAAATCAATGAATCTTGACAAAAAATCTGTCTCCTTAAAGGGATTAATTTTTGCTGAAAGACAAGACACAAGATAAAAACTGTAATGTCAGTCAGAACTCCCAGGATTATTTTTGGCAGAATCTAGGGGACACATATATACACACACAAACACACAAAACACATTCAACAAACACACACACACGTTTAATCTTACCTTCGTTTCTGACGCTCGCTACTTCCGCACGGACATACGTAGGCCATCGTAATAGCTTTATATACACTGCGCATGTGTCATGCTCCGCCTGCGTCGCCCGCCACTGATGTTCTTTAGTAGTTTTGTCCCCGCCCCTTCACTCTTCGTTGCGCAGTGGGAGTATATAGAGAAAGATAGCGGAGAGATTAAGTGGAAGTAGCGCGGAGGAAAGCCCTGAGCCACAACCATCCACATCCAGGAGGAGATATAAGGCCACCAACATGGCTTTTGAAGAGATGGTGGAGATGGTGTCTATATTGAAAAGGGAGGACTACGATGGGAAAAAAGGACCGTACACACGGCCGAATATGCGGAAGGACAAAATAATGGCCTCAGTTGTCACCGCTCTAGAAGCAAAATTTAGCACTAAACGGTCAAAAGAACAATTGAGGAAGCGGTGGTCTGACATCAAAAGTAGGGAGCCGGAACAATATTGGCGAATAAAGAAGCTGCTTAAAAAAAGTAAGTACTTGTGTGTTCCTATTGAGATACTTAACTTGCATGCTGATCCATATTATTGTCGTTTATACAGCATCGTTCGTAAAGGCCGTTCTTTGTAAAATACACATGATGAAAATGACGTATTTTTTTCGCCAAAAACGACGGTACAGGGTTGGACATATACATTTAGGTCTTGAGAATTTGTCGGATTCCAAAAATGTGGTGATGTGGTGTAGATGTGTTTGAAAATATAATGCTTCTTCAAAAATGATTCAGTGTAATGTAAGGACAGGACACAGCAGCTGGTTCCACATCTGGACTCACGAGCACTAGTGTACTATGTGACCATAAAGAAATTTTCGAGGGGTAATACACATAGGAGATCATTGAGGTGTCTGCATCTGTGAAACTTGCATGAAAATGTGTATTGTTTTTAATTGTTGTTCAGAGGGAATTTTCATCCTGTCTTCTAAATTTTTGTGGCCAAAAAATGTCAATTGTCCCCAACTCATAACCAACGTTTCATAATAATTTTTTGACAAAGAAATATCACTGTGTTTTAACTATACCTTTTGTTTAATTATCATAGGGGAGAAAAGACTCAGACAACAGTCCAAGGATCCCAGGACCCCCAAGGCACCAGCCTGAAGCTGACATTACCCCAAGCCCCAGCCCAAGACCACGCCCACCCGACGAGCTGGAAGAAGGAGAGGTGGAGGAAGTGTGCGACATTTCAACCCCACCAAGTGAGTGACTGACACCCCAGCTTAAGGAAATCTATTTATGCGTCCATATTTTAACCCATTTTTTTTGCAACACATTTTAGGTGAGGTTCTGGTTGTGGAAGGCCAAGCGGAAGAGCCATTTAGCACAGACAGTGCACAAAGACTTATTGGCCAGATAATGTTGTGGAATGGCCAAATTGATCGAATGCATGACCAAATTGACAGCATGAGGAATTGGCTGAACACCATGCAACAGGAAATGAAGAACTTGATTGATGTTTTGGGCAGAATATAATAACGTTTAGCCTAAAAACATCAATCATGTTCTTCATTTGATTGTCAAGTTTGTGTATAGTTAAATTTTTTATTTATTTATTTAGTTTATTTTTTTAAAATCCTAAAAAAAAAAAAAATTTGCAGATGCACACGGTGTGTCATCATGTGCTATCTTCCATCAGGGGAAATCAATGTACTTGTTTTGTGTTTGCAACCCCTTCATCATCAAAATGTTTGTTTGTGAGAGGAACAAAGGGATTGCACACACAAAACACGTACATTGCTCCCCCATGACGGGAGATAGCACATGTTGACTTGACCCTTTTTTAACCACTTCCCGCCCGGCCCATAGCAGATGACGGCCGGGCGGTGGTTCAGTTATCCTGACTGGGCTTCATATGACGTCCAGCAGGATAACATGCCGCTGCGCGCCTGTGGGGGCGCGCATCGCGGCGATCGGTGGAGCGGTGTGTCAGTCTGACACACCGCTCCACCGATCTTGGTAAAGAGCCTCCGTCGGAGGCTTTTTACCACGTGATCAGCCATGTTCAATCACGGCTGATTACAGTGTCAATAGGAAGAGCCGTTGATCTGCTTTTCCTCACTCGCGTCTGACAGACGCGAGTAGAGGAGAGCCGATCGGTGGCTCTCCTGGCAGGGGGGTCTGCGCTGAATGTTTATCAGCACAGCCCCCCCTCAGATCACCACACTGGACCACCAGGGATCGCCACTAGGACCACCAGAGAAGGGGCAACATGTGGATGGCCAGGTATGTACCCCATGGCCATCCACATGTGCCCAGTGTGCCCAATCTGTGCCAATCAGTGCCCACAAATGGGCACTGATTGGCACCATTATGTTGCAGTGATGCCCAGCAATGCCACCCTTAGGGGCATCAGTGAAAACAGTGTCCTCAGTGCCACCCATCAGTGTCCATCGGTGCCACCTGTCAGTGTCCATCCATGCCCATCAGTGCCCACCTATCAGTGCCCATCCTTGACCATCTGTACCAACTAACAGTGCCACCCATAAGTACCCATCAATGCCACCTACAAGTGCCCATCAATGCCACCTACGAGTGCCCATCAGTGCCGCCTATGAGTGCCCATCGGTGCCACCTATGAGTGCCCATCAGTGCCGCATACCAGTGCCACCTATCAGTGCCCATCAGTGCCACCTATCAGTGCCCATCAGTGCCACCTATCAGTGCCCATCATCAGTGCCCATCAGTGCCACCTCATCAGTGCCACCTCATTTGTGCCACCTCATCAGTGCCCATCAGTGCCGCCGTATCAGTGCCGTCAGTGCAGCCATATCAGTGCCCGTCATTGAAGAAGAAAACGTACTTATTTACAAAAATTTTTAACAGAAACAAAGAAAAACTTGTTTTTTTTTCAAAATTTTCGGTCTTTTTTTATTTGTTGCGCAAAAAATAAAAACCACAGAGGTAATCAAATACCACCAAAAGAAAGCTCTATTTGTGGGAACAAAATGATAAAAAATTTGTTTGGATTCAATGTTGCATGATCGCGCAATTGTCATTCAAAGTGCAACAGCGCTGAAAGCTGAAAATTGGCCTGGGCGGGAAGGTGTCTAAGTGCCTGGTATTGAAGTGGTTAATACCCAATTTTGAGCATCTGCAAATTGTCGGCTTTACAAGGGTGACATCAGCAGCACCGTTATTCACATGTTGAACTTTGTAAGTTCTTTCTTTTTTTTTGTATGTTTTTAAAAACACTGTTGTTAATTTTAATTTTGTACAAAAGGTCTATTTTTGTGGAAATATGCCTAAAATAACCCCCAAAAAAATTTAAAAAATAAATAAATAAAAAAATAAAAAAACCTTTCCAAAAAATGCACCTTTCAATGTGCACACAGTAAAATGTTTTTAATACTACGATGTGTGTGGCTGATTATTTATCAATAAGATGTTTTGCTAATTTTTGTGTGGTTAGAGTGACAAAGGGCCTAATTCATTCCTGCTGTGTGTGTCAATGTAGTTTGTGTGCTGCTTTTTTGGCTTTTGTATTAATTTTTACTGTTTTTTCTTATGATAATTCTGCCATGATCACAAAAAAGGTTAGTCGTGCTTGTTATTAGCTGGATTTGCATCCCTGCTTTTCTAATGTGATTTGTCAAATTTTTAGTGTCTAATGCCACGTACACACGAGCGGATATTCCGTCAGAAAAATCTTGGATGGTTTTTCCAATGGAATTCCGCTCAAGCTTGGCTTGCATACACACGGTCACACAAAAGTTTGCTGAACTTTCGACTGTCAAGAACGTGGTGACGTAAAACACTGCCGAGAAAATTAAGTTCAATGCTTCTGAGCATGAGTCAAATTGTTTCCGAGCATGCGTAGGAATTTTGCGCGTCGGAATTGGTACAGACGATTGGAATTTCCAATCAAAACTTTTTCCGACCAAAAAATTGAGAATCTGCTCTCAATCTTTTGCTGGCTGGAATTCTGCCAGCAAAAGTGCGATGGAGCATACACACGGTCACATTTTCTGACCAGAAGCTTTCATCGGACTTTTGCTGGCGGAATTTCCGATCATGTGTACGTGTCATTACCCTTGTAGATTGTAAGCTCTTTTGAGCAGGGTCCTTCTAACTATATTGTCAAATGCTGGAGCATCATTTCCATGCCTTTTTTTTTTGGCCCAAATACATTAATGTACCAAATGTTTATACTAATGTTGAAATTAAAAGTTTTTTGCTTTAAGTTTGATTTTTGCAGACTCGAAATACATAAACATATATACAATTCATACCCCTTCAAATCTGTATTACATCTAGTTGCATACAAAAGTATTTGGTTGTGCAAGTCCTTGAGTAGAAAGTGTAATTGTTGGAGTGGGGAGAAAAAAAATATTTAAAAAAACCCTGCATCAAATCTAAAATTCAGGTCTCTACTAACTATTTTGTGCTAAAAACAAAAATCCAGGCGCACAGACCAGAGGTCAAGTGAAAAGTTAAAAAGAAAAAATAATGTCCAAAACTCATAGACAAATAAGGAAATAAGATATAATCAAAGGGGTGAACAGCGCTGATCAGCAGACATAACTAGGACCCTAGTATTATTGTTAAAAAAATATAAAATGTTCACCATCAATTGACTGCTGTATGCCTTGGTGAACATTTTATTATTTTTTTAACAATAATAAAACATTTTTACTTTGCCTCTGAGGGTTCTATTTATGTCTGCTGATTAGCACTGTTCACCCCTTTGATTATAATTATTTTGTGGACTAGGTAAGCCATGAAATATGTCAACTAAATGTGAATTGTCTTTAAGCACCAAATTAAGAAAAAAAATACCCCAAAAACTATGGTTTACATAAAATTTGGTGTGGGGTTGCCCCCAAAATCCATACCAGGTATGCAGCATGGAGGTCAGGATGAGGGGGACAAGTGAGTGCCCCCCCTCCTGAACCGTACCAGGCCACATTCCCTCAACATGGGGAGGGTACTTTATATTACTCCCCAGGGCACCTTGTCCCCATGTTGATGGGGACAAGGGCCTCTTCCTGACAACACTAGCCAGTGGTTGTCGGGGTCTGCAGGCAGGGGGTTTATCAGAATCTGGAAGCCCCTTTAACAAGTGAGCCCTCAGATCCCACCCCCCCATGTGAAAGAGTATGGGGTACATCGTATCCCTACCCATTCACAAAAAAGTAGCGTAATGTGACAAGTAGGGATGAGCCGAACACCCCCCGGTTCGGTTCGCACCCAAACCTGCGAACGGACCGAAAATTTGCACGAACGTTAGAACCCCATTGACGTCTATGGGACTCGAACGTTCAAAATCAAAAGTGCTAATTTTAAAGGCTAATTTGCATGGTATTGTCCTAAAAAGGGTTTGGGGACACGGGTCCTGCCCCAGGGGACATGTATCAATGCAAAAAAAACTTTTAAAAACGGCTGTTTTTTCAGGAGCAGTGATATTAATGATGCTTAAAGTTTAAAAAAAAAGTGAAATATTCCTTTAAATATCGTACCTGGGGGGTGTCTATAGTATGCCTGTAAAGTGGCGCATGTTTCCCGTGCTTAGAACAGTCCCTGCACAAAATGTAATTTTTAAAGGAAAAAAAGTAATTTAAAACTGCTTGCGGCTTTAATGTAATGTGGGGTCCTGGCAATATGGATGAAAATCAGTGAGACAAACAGCATGGGTACCCCCCGGTCCATTACCAGGCCCTTTGGATCTAGTATGAATATTAAGGGGAACCCCGCACCTAAATTAAAAAAAGGAAAGGCGTGGGGCCACCAGGCCCTATATATTATGAACAGCAGTATACAGGCGGTACAAACAAGACAGGGACTGACTGTAGGTTTGTTGTTAAGTATAATCTGTTTGTAATTTTGAACTGGTACATTTTTAACGTGTTTAGCTCGAGCCAAAAAATCTATTTTAAGCTTTTTGGAAAACATAGGGAAGGGTTTTTACCCCTGTGACATTTGTTTTGCTGTCTGTGCTCCTCTTCAGAAGATTTCACCTCACTTTTTGTCCCAATGACAAATGTTTTTTGAAAATTTGGGTTTTTTTTGTGAAACAAGGAATGGTGATAAAGCATCAGTGGAAAGGAGAAATGTTTTTCCCATATTAACTCTTAGAGAATTTCCCTTCCTAGGGGTAGATTTCATCTCACTTCCTGTTGTCTCCTTCCGTTTGCAAGTAGGAGTTGTTTGTAAGTTGGATGTTTGAAAGTAGGGGCCTACCCTATATACTCAGCAGAAATTTGGACCTTAGGTGTTGTTGTGGCCACAACACTGTAAGCCCTCACAGGGCCCTGCTGTGAAATATTAGATCAAGAATCATAATTACATGCCCCTGTTGAACAGGGGCAGAAAAATTGGGCCTTTGGTGGTGGTGGTGCTAGTGCCACAACACTGTAAGTCCTCACTCGCTCTTGGTGGGCGCAGAAATGGGCCCTGCTGTGAAATATTAGATCAAGAATTGTAATTACATGCCCCTGTTGAACAGGGGCTGAAAAATTGGGCCTTAGGCACTGGTGCTGGTGCCACAACACTGCAACCCCTCACAGATACTCTAGTTGGAACGCAGAAACGAGCCCTGCTGCAAAGTATTGCATCAAAAATTGTAATTACATGCCCCTGTTAAACAGGGGCTGAAAAATTGGGCCTTAGGCACTGGTGCTGGTGCCACAACACTGCAACCCCTCACAGATACTCTAGTTGGAACGCAGAAACGAGCCCTGCTGCAAAGTATTGCATCAAAAATTGTAATTACACGCCGCTGTTAAACAGGGGCTGAAAAATTGGGCCTTAGGCACTGGTGGAGGCGCCCAGAACCAAAAATGTTCTTACAAGCTATCAGCGTGATCATTGAGGAGGAAGAGGATAATTACTCAGGATAGTCACTCAGCATCAGTATAGGCAGTCTTTGAAGGGATCTGAGATTTCAAAAAAAATTATTCAGTTACATCAGCATCAGGTGCTTGGTAGTTGGTGGTGATCCAAGACTGATTCATTTTTATGAAGGTCAGTCGATCGACCGAGTCGGTGGACAGACGCACCCTGTGATCGGTTACAAAGCCTCCAGCAGCACTGAATGTGCATTCTGAAAGAACGCTGGATGCAGGACAGGCCAGTAGCTCAATTGCATACTGTGCAAGCTCTGGCCAGTGATCCATCCTCAAAAACCAGTAACCCAGAGGATTTTCGGTGGGAAAGGTGTCCAAGTCAGATCTTGCCCCTAGGTATTCCTGCACCATGTAAAACAGACGCTGGCGATGGTTGCTGGAACCGATCATACCTTGGGGCTGCGGACCAAAAAATTGTCTGAACGCATTGGTCAGACAGCCACTTTCTCCACCACTCCTTCTTTGACTGACCGAAGCCTCAGCAACATGTTGTCCAGAAACAGGAGTTTGTAACCTCCTAGTCTCTGGGAACGCGTTGCACAGACCTTTCTGCAAGGCCTCCCGAAGATGTTTCATCCTCTGCTCCATCTGCGATGGCAAGATAAGGTCCGCAACCTTACCCTTGTAATGTGGATCAAGGAGGGGTGCCAGCCAGTATTGGTCCTTCTCCTTGATACCACGAATACGAGGATCCTTACGCAGGCTTTGCAGGAGCAGGGAGGCCATGCAGCGTAGGTTTGCTGAGGCATTCGGTCCGGAGTCCTCTGGGTCACTAAGGACGACATGGTCCACAACCACCTCCTCCCAGCCATGTACAAGTCCATGTGTTTCTTGGGACTGATCCCTTAAAGACTACTGCTGATGCTGAGTGCCAGGCTCCACCTCCATACTGACACAATCCTCCTTCTCCTCCTCCTCTTCCTGTGTGATCGGCGGGCACACAGGAACACTGTCTGGATAAAGAGGCCCTTGAGAGCTAAGGAAGTCCTCCTCTTCCTGCCTCTGTTCTGCCTCAAGTGCCCTCTCCATTATTCCATGCAGCGTGTGCTCCAACAGGTGGACAAGGTGGACAGTGTCACTGATGCATGCACTGTCACTGCTCACCATCCTTGTGGCCTCCACAAATGGTGACAGGACAGTGCATGCATCCCTGATCATGGCGTGGGGAAAAAAAACAAGCTCCCCTGACCCTGTCCTGGTGCCATAGTCACACAGGTACTCATTGATGGCCCTCTGCTGCGGCATGGCCAACGTTGAGTTCCACCTGGTGGGCATGTCACAGATTAGGCGGTTCTTGGGCAGGTTAAACTCCTTTTGGAGGTCTGCCAGCCGAGCACTGGCATTATATGACCGGCGGAAATGCACACAGACTTTCCTGGTCTGCCTCAGGACATCCTGTAAGCCCGGGTACCTGCCCAAGAACCGCTGCACCACCAAGTTAAGGATGTGAGCCAAACAGGGCACATTAGTCATTTGTCCCTGTCGGAGAGCAGAGAGGAGGTTGGTGCCATTGTCGCAAATCACCATTCCTGCCTTAAGTTGGCGTGGTGCCAACCACCTCTTTGGTGACGCCCTGGGGGAGGGGCGAAACGCGTCGACAAACATCCTGCTCATGTCCAACCAGTGACTCATTTCCTGTTTCCGTGGAACGCACGCTGTAAGCGTCGATCGCGGAAGTATTCTGACATGCCTGATTGCAACCTGGGATTCTGTGAGTAGCGCTGGGATGCGCAAGTGATTTCCCAAGCTTTACAATATTTCACCATATTGCCTCTCTTTCTCTTTTGGGGTCAACATCCACAAATATCTGATTTGTCTGCATGAACATCTATATTGGCTCCTGCACTAGAGGCATCATTCTGTAACATCTATGATGTATTGACTGACAGCACAGGCTGAGGAGACTCTGCTTGCTTCTAGTGAGACTGACAAGGAGAGCCTGGTTTAGTAGCCCAGCCGGTATTTATTTGGGACTATTTATTAGCACTATATTTTATTTTGTTAGCACATAATTTTATTATCTCACTAGCAATTGGGTAATACCGATTGCGGATATATTGCAATTTGCACTTTATGTATGAGGTTTAAGGGAATTAGTAGTCTGATTGTGTATTGCACCTAGTGTACACTAATATACACCACCCATGTCATTTATGGATTTAAGTTTACTAGTATTGCACAGAGCACTTTACATACAGGTTATGTATATTTTAGCACATTTTTTACCAGCGCTGTATGTGTTTGCTTTTTAATTTTTTAAGTACTAGTACTTTCCTACAGCAGCGGTAACACATATATGTATATATATTTTTTTGTTTATTGTCACTAGCGCTGCTTCATTCACTTATTTTCTAGCAATTTTGCCAAGCTAGCATTCAACCGCTGGGCATGTGGATGGCTTGGAGCGAACTTCTTTCGGTGGTGCAGCAGCTGGGGCAGGGAAATTTGCCTGGTAGATTCTGACGTTGGTGTACCGAAAGCAGATTGCCCACAAATACTTGGCTGTGACACACCTAATTCTACACCTTCATTCCTCTCAGTGCAAGTCTCAGAGAGGACTGGAGGTATAGTGGGGTTGGAGATCTCAGCTGATGAGGAGCAGCAAGGAGAGGTCCTCTTTGTTCTTTGGTGTTGGTCTTTTAGATACGCTTGCCAACGAACTGCATGGCAGGTCAACATATGTCTGGTCAAGCATGTGGTGCCCAAGTGGGAGATGTTTTGACCACGCGAGATACGCTTGAGACATATGTTGCAAATAGGAGCGGTGTGATCTGATGCACTCGTCTCAAAAAAGGCCCACACCAAAGAACTTTTGGAATAACGCACAGAGACAGCAGCGCCCTGCACATGCGGAGCTTTTCTGGTGTGATGCAGTCAGTGTGCTGCCCTTAGGCTGGCCCCTGGAGGGCATCCTGCCTCATTGGTGATGTGCCTCCTCCTCCTCTTCCTCTCTCCTATCAGGCACCCACGTTGAGTCAGTGACCTCATCATCCCCTCCCTCCTCATCACTGGAGCAAACCTGGCAGTATGCTGCAGCAGGGGGAGCATGACTGTCAGATTGCTGTCCTTCTTGGGCACCCCCTCTGTCCGTGCTCACGTTACTGCCTTCATCTAGCTCAGTATCATCATCAGAGCCTTCTAAACGCTGGGCATCCTCCTGGAGCATGTACCCAACACTGTGGTCAAACAGTTCGAGGGACTCCTCAGGAGAACATGGTGGGGCTAGGGAAGGAGTCACTGATGACATTGAGCCGAGGGAAGAGGCCGCGTAGGCAGATGCTTTGCCAGACAAAGTACCCTGAGCATGGGTAAGAGAGGATGAGGAGGATGAGGACGGCTTGGTCATCCACACAACCAAGTCTTCCGCATGTTGCGGCTCAACACGGCCAGCTGCTGAAAAAAAGGCCAAGCGTGTCCCACGGCCACGTGCTGATGAGGATGCACCGTCTCCACGACCAGCACTGTTGCCTCTAGACACAGAGCCTGCTTGCCCTCTTTTATTGGCTTGTGACTGTCTGCCTCTCCTTGTTGGCCTTCCAGACATACTAATGGCCTGTAGCTGCACTAAGCTGGGATATATATATATATATATATATATATATATATATATATATATATATACTGATACTGCAGCTAGCAAAATCAACTGCCTGCCTGTAGTATGAGAACACCACCAACCTTCTACAGGTAGCTTTAGCTGAACACTGTGCAGAGCTCGCAAAAAACTAACTTGTAGCTTATTTAGCTGCCTGCGGTAGTGATAGGATCAGGAAAACATCACCAACCTTCTACAGGTAGCTTTAGCTGAACACTGTGCAGAGCTCGCAAAAAAATAACTTGTAGCTTATTTAGCTGCCTGCAGTAGTGATAGGATCAGGAAAACACCACCAACCTTCTACAGGTAGCTTTAGCTGAACACTGTGCAGAGCTCACAAAAACTAACTTGTAGCTTATTTAGCTGCCTGCGGTAATGATAGGATCAGGAAAACACCACCAACCTTCTACAGGTATCTTTAGGTGAACACTGTGCAGAGCTCGCACTACACTAACTTGTAGCTTTAGCTGAACACTGTGAGGAGGACGCACTACACTAACTTGTAGCTTTAGCTGAACACTGTGCAGAGGTCGCACTACACTAACTTGTAGTTTTAGCTGAACACTGTGAGGAGGACGCACTACGCTAACTTGTAGCTTTAGCTGAACACTGTGCAGAGGTCGCACTACACTAACTTGTAGTTTTAGCTGAACACTGTGAGGAGGATGCACTACACCAACTTGTAGCTTTAGCTGAACACTGTGAGGAGGACGCACTACCCTAACTTGTAGCTTCAGCTGAACGCTGTGCAGAGGTCACACTAAACTAACTTGTAACTTTAGCTGAACACTGTGAGGAGGACGCACTACCCTAACTTGTAGCTTTAGCTGAACACTGTGCAGAGGTCACACTACACTAACTTGTAGTTTTAGCTGAACACTGTGAGGAGGACGCACTACACCAACTTGTAGCTTTAGCTGAACACTGTGAGGAGGACACACTACCCTAACTTGTAGCTTTAGCTGAACACTGTGCAGGGGTCACACTAAACTAACTTGTAGCTTTAACTGAACACTGTGAGGAGGACGCACTACACTAACTCTAAATAGTCTAGCTGCCTGACTGTGGTACTAATAGGATCAAAAGAACACCAGCAATTTTCTTCAGGTAGCTGTAAATACTGTAACAAGACAAGCCTACCTGTCAGTAGGAAGATAACAGAAACTGATCTAGCTAAACTGAATACAGTGTGTGTATATATATATATATATATATATATATATATATATATACAACACCTGGGATGCATATACAGTATCTGACCGCGAGATTGTGTTTCCAGCGAGATCCCATCGCGCTGGTTCTCGGCGACAGGGTACTGTGCATGTCGCGCTGGTTCACTCATGGGGAAAGGAAAACTTTGTTTTCCTTTCCCGATGAGTGACAGGCAGTGCTGACAGCTGTCTCGTATGAATCCTGAGGGGGAAATGCGCCAGATTTTAAATGAAAAAACTGGCATGGGTTCCCCCCCAGGGGCATACCAGGCCCTTAGGTCTGGTATGGATTGTAAGGGGAACCCCCTCTGCCAAAAAATCGGCATGGGGGTCCCCCCAAAATCCATACCAGACCCTTATCCGAGCACGTAGCCCAGCCGGCCAGGAAAGGGGGTGAGGACGAGCAAGCGCCGCCCTCCTGAACCGTACCAGGCCGCATGCCCTCAACATGGGGGGTGGGTGCCTTGGGGGAAGGGGGGGTGCCCTGTGGCCCCCCCACCCCAAAGCATCTTGTCCCCATGTTGATGAGGACAAGGGCCTCTTCCCGATAACCCTGGCCGTTAGTTGTCGGGGTCTGCGGGCGGGGCGCTTATCGGAATCCGGGAGCCCCCTTTAATAAGGGGGCCCCCAGATCCTGGCCCCCCACCCTATGTGAATGAGTATGGGGTACATGGTACCCCTACCCATTCACCTAAGGAAAAGTGTCAATAAAAAAAACACACAGTACACAGGTTTTAAGAGTAATTTATTAGGCAGCTCCGGGGTCTTCTTCCGACTTCGGGGGGGGTGGTTTCTTCCGACTTCTCCCGGTGTTCCGCCTCTTCTCCCGGGCTCCTCCGCTATCTTCTTCCAGCTCTTTTGCAAGCGAGGGCCCTGGTCTGTTGCCGCTGTCTTGTCGCTGCTGTCTCGCCACCGCTATCCCATCGCTTCTTCTCTTCTTCTCTTTTTCTGATGTTGACACGACGCTCTCTCCGGCTGGAATGCTTTGTGCGAGCTGCAGAGCCATTTATATAGGCGGTGACCCCGCCCCCTTGTGACGTCACGGTCCCAGCATGCGCAGGGACTCTGAGGTCATGCCCCCTTATGACGCCAGAGTCCCTGCGCATGCTGGTACCGTGACGTCACAAGGGGGCGGGGTCACCGCCTATATAAATGGCTCCGCAGCTCGCACAAAGCATTCCAGCCGGAGAGAGCGTCGTGTCAACATCAGAAGAAGAGAAGAAGAGAAGAAGCGACGAGATAGTGGCGACAAGACAGCGGTGACAAGACAGCGGCAGCAGACCAGGCCCCTCGCTGGCAAAAGAGCTGGAAGAAGATAGCGGAGGGGCCCGGGAGAAGAGGGGCCGGAACACCGGGAGAAGTCGGAAGAAGCCACCCCCCCGAAGTCAGATAAAGACCCCGGAGCTGCCTAATAAATTACTCTTAAAACCTGTGTACTGTGTGTTTTTTTTATTGACACTTTTCCCTAGGTGAATGGGTAGGGGTACCATGTACCCCATACTCATTCACACAGGGTGGGGGGCAGGAAATGGGGGCCCCCTTATTAAAGGGGGCTCCCGGATTCTGATAAGCCCCCCGCCCGCAGACCCCGACAACCAACGGCCAGGGTTTTTGGGAAGAGGCCCTTGTCCTCATCAGCATGGGGACAAGGTGCTTTGGGGTGGGGGGGGCCCACGGGGCTCCCCCCCTTCCCCCAAGGCACCCACCCCCCATGTTGAGGGCATGCGGTCTGGTATGGCTCAGGAGGGGGGGGCGCTCGCTCGCCCCCACCCCCTTTCCTGGTCGGCCGGGCTGCGTGCTCGCATAAGGGTCTGGTATGGATTCTGGGGGGACCCCCACGCCGATTTTTGGCGTAGGGGGTTCCCCTTACAATCCACACCAGACCTAAGGGCCTGGTATACCCCTGGGGGAACCCACGCCAGTTTTTTCATTTAAAATTTGGCACGGCGTTCCCCCTCAGGATTCATACCAGACAGCTGTCAGCACTGCCTGTCACTCATCGGGAAAGGAAAACAAAGTTTTCCTTTCCCGATGAGTGAGCCATCTCGGCGCTGGCTCCCGCAATGGGGCTCGCAGGTGTCAAATCTCGCCGAGAAATGCGGCGAGATTGACACAATATCGCGGTCACCTACTGTATATACACTATACACTGTAAGTGTAGCTAACTCACTGACTGTCCTGCCTAATCTAACTAACTCAAATGAAATGACACTGCCTCTCTGTCTATCTAAGCACGTTGGAACACACTACACAGGGCCGCCGTGCAGGCGGCCTTATATAGTGTGGGGCATGTTCTAAACCCCCTGAGCCATAATTGGCCAAAGCCACCCTGGCTTTGGCCAATTACAGCTCTCTCTACTGACGGCGCTTTGATTCGCCAAGCATCCGGGTCATAGTGCATGCTTGGCCAATCATCAGCCAGCAATGCACTGCGATGCCGCAGTAAATTATGGGCCATGACATGCCACACGAATTTGGCACGAACGGCCCATAACGTTCGCAATTCGGCGAACGATTGAACAGCCGATGTTCGAGTCGAACATGGGTTCGGCTCGAACGCGAAGCTCATCCCTAGTGACAAGACAATAGACAGTTGACAAGTCCTTTATTAAAAATGCCTTCTTCTTTCCCTGGTTCTTCCTCTGGTCATCTTCTGGCTTCTCCTTCCCCGCTTCTTCCTCTGGTCTTCTTCTTCCTCCACTGCCGCTCCCGCCACCGACCCGCTGGAGATCCAAAAACAACCATCCTCTGGCGCACATGTCATATATAACTATGGGGCGTGGCCACCAATTGGCGTCATCCGGAGACCCCACCCCATTGTGACATCACTGACCCATCATGCCCCGAGTGGTGAAGTCATAAGGGGCGGTGTCTCTGAATGAGGACACAAACACAAGTACCCCCCGGTGCAGTGGCACTTTATGGACGAACAAAAAGAAAATCATATATCAAAAAATATCATTTATTTATAAAATCCTCCAGACATTTAGTTCTACCATTCACTTTCACATCAGACTCCTCTTCTAATTCCAACACTCAAAACATTATTAATATTTCTAAACATTCACTTACCCAAGCTGAGAAAGACCTTCTACAAAAAGGTCTCAACTTTTGTCCAGACACTGGTTTGGACACGTTTGAAATAATAAAAGATCTGCACCTTTTTGCTCGAAAACTTCATTATAAAAGTCTTTTCTCCAAAGAAATTAATATTTCTAAAATGGAGACTCAAAAACCAGACGAGGCCTTAGATGACCTCTTTACCCTTCTTGAGGAATAGGATCGCAGTGATCTTATTGACGCAATTGATATTGAGGCCCTATTGGAGGAACACATTTCAAAAGAACCCTTACCTCCGTCAGATATACATAAACTTAAAAAAAAGTCTGACAAAATTTCATTCATTTGCCGGTAATCCTGACCTGGCGGCTTTTGTAGCTTCAACCACATCAGAGATTCGTAAAATAAAACCACATGTACCCTGCAGTAACCTCACGAATGATGAATATGTTGCCTTAGAATCCCTAAAAAAGGAACATTCTTTAACAATTAAACCATCCGATAAGGGAGGAAACATCGTCATTATGGCTAATGAGCAATATGTAGCGTGTTGAAAGATTTTTACAGACAAATCCTGGTATAAACCCATTTCAAAAGGCGTCATTGAAAAGTTCAATGACGCCTTCTATGATCTAGTGGATGGACCATTTTGCAATGGGGCCATTGATAAAGATGTTTGGGAGTATATTAGAACATCCCATCCATGTATCCCTACTCTATACTGTCTCCCGTAAATACACAAAAACTCAAAAATTCCCCCGGGCCGTCCCATTATCTCAGGGAACGGTTCCATAACCGAAAACTTGAGCAAATGTATCGACAGTCACCTCAGACCCTTTGTTGCTAACCTATCTTCGTATATTAAAGACACTATTCATTTATTACAAAATTTAGAAGGATTACACATCCCACCTCATTCTCTTTTGGTTGCTATTGACGTGGAAGCGTTATATAGCTCCATCCCTCACAACTTTGGCCTTTCAGCAATAAAACATGTTATATCACAATCTCACAAAGACGATCGGAAGTTAAACTCCTTTTTGATAGAGGTTCTGGACTTCATTCTAACGCATATTATTTTTTCCTTTGATGGATCCCACTACCCCCAGGTGCAGGGGGTTGCGATGGGGACCTGTTGTGCCCCATCGTATGCCAACCTGTACCTGGGGGAGTGGGAGCATTCTTTTTTGTCTAGTGACAATTTATCATCTTATACCACCCATGTTGTGGCATGGTTCAGGTATATAGATGATATCTTGATGGTATGGGACAGTACACCAGACAACTTACAAGCTTTCATATGTGCTATGAATAAGAATATTTTCAATCTTTACTTTACAATGACCTTTAGTGACACCTCCATTACATTTCTTGATCTAAACATCACCAAATCAGCAGATGGTTCATTATCCAGCAGTCTCTATCGTAAAGAGACCACTGGAAATATCATTCTGCATGAGTACAGTTCACACCCTGCGCCCCTGGTTCTGTCCATTCCATATGGGCAGTACCTAACGCTCAGATGCAACTGCTCCACAGACACAGAATTCATCCGTGAGGCAAATCTACTCAAAAACCACCTCCTAGATCGAGGTTATTCATCCACGTGCCTCAAAAAGGACTTTAGATGTGCACGGGGACAAATAAGACAGGAGGTACTCTTTTCTAAAAAAACATCTGATGTTTCAAAACCAGATTGATAACTACTTACAACAAACAACACAAAGCCATTCAAAAAATCTTACAAAAGCACTGGCACCTGCTACAAATCGACCCAAACTTAAAATCACATGTGTCTGCTACACCCACCATTACCTGTAGACGAGCACGTTCACTAAGAGACCATTTGGTCAAAAGTGAGTATACTGGTACCTTTCGGTCTGACATCTGTAAAAGACTTGGTACTTTTACTTGTGGTGGGTGTACATATTGTTGATACATGAACACACAATCGAAATTTGTATTACCAAATGGCAAAATGTATAGATCCAGACACTATGCTAACTGCAAAATGCCTGGGGTTATCTACCTACTAACATGCCAATGTAAATGCTTTTACATTGGTAAAACCTAATTAGAATTCTATAAGAGAGCAGCACGACACATCACAAGCATTAAACATGCGAATCCGGACCTTCCTCTGGGGCGGCATGTACAAGATCATCATGCGGGCAAACTTCACCATGTTCTATTCACCATCCTCGATCGAGTCCACCCGGACAGTATGGGTTGTGACTGGAACAAGATCTTGTTCCGGAGGGAGGTCCGCTGGATTGCTGACCTCAATGCAACTTTATTTCCAGGTCTCAATACCCAACTAAGCTTCCATCCTTTTCTGGATGGTTTTGCTTCAGGAGGATGTGAAAAAGAGTGATTACCTGTCTAAAAATTCACTATACTCTTATTCATACTTGTAAATTTATTGATTTATTCATTTTGATGCGATTCGTATCTCTGTGTTCTCCCTTGTTTTCATAACATCATATAATGAAAACTGATGGGACAAATGAGAATATTGTAATTTATGATTTCTTGCTGTATGCCCTGTTTTTTATTTACATATTCAAGTCATGATTGTATGTTTTCCATAATTATCTCTACAATGGGCTCCATCAAATACATTTGACCATGTCCGTATACCTGCCTTCATGTATAATTATTATTTTTGCATATAATGTGGAGCCATTTTTTGGCTTCCAGACAAGTTTTTAAAACTCCTTGTGTGCTCAGCCAAGTAATGTCTGTGCTTTTGCGACTGTTTTGTGCCGGTGGGCTTGATCTTGCTCTGCATGATGCTTCCCCATGGCCTTTGGCGGTAAGTTTGGTGCCGTGCAGGCCTTGCCCTGGGGGTCCCCCGTGTATGTTCCCCTATGGTCCCTTCCACATGCTTTGAGGTTTGTTTTATTATTATTTTTATTTTTGATGTTAGTTGATTCTTGGTTGTCCAGTGGTTGTCATGGGAATAACTGAGGACACGCCTTTACTGTGTCTGATTTACTGTGACGCTGTACTCGCCTGGCTTCTGGGCGTGGTGAACTGCTCGTTCGCCCCGTTCTAAGTCACGGTGAGATGACGTCATTGCGCTGTTATACGCAATGATGCTGCTTATGGATGCTAACATACTATGCTGACACCAACTGTATAAGATCACTGCGCATGCGCCGGCAGCCTTTAAAGCCCGCAAATTGTGCATTGTTCAGTGCAGACTTTGCCTCTCAGGACCAACAACGCCCCAGTCACCTGTGTCCACACACCCACTCTAATGCCCCGTACACATGATCGAACATTGATCGGACATTCTGACAACAAAATCCATAGATTTTTTCCGATGGATGTTGGCTCAAACTTGTCTTACATACACACGGTCACACAAAGTTGTCGGAAAATCCGATCGTTCTGAACGCGGTGACGTAAAACACGTACGTCGGGACTATAAACGGGGCAGTAGCCAATAGCTTTCATCTCTTAATCTATTCTGAGCATGCGTGGCACTTTGTGTGTCGGATTTGTGTACACACGATCGGAATTTCCGACAACGGATTTTGTTGTCGGAAAATTTTATAGCAAGCTCTCAAACTTTGTGTGTCGGAAATTCCGATGGAAAATGTGTGATGGAGCCCACACACGGTCGGAATTTCCTATCACACATTTTCTGTCTGAAAATCCGACCGTGTGTACAGGACATAAGTAAGCAAAAAGTTTGTTTGCTTTTCTCCTTTTTTTTGTTGAGTTTCAGCTTTTGCCCTGTACATATCTAAATGACATTCTGAGAAGGTGGGGTTGCTTTACTTTCCTCCCCTTCCTTCTTTTATTTACTAAAATTCCAACTTGCAACTGACGATATAAATATTAGAGTTATCCGCCATTAGAATCAATATCTCTTTTTCGCATGTAAATAGGTGCTTTGTAATATACTTACAATGAAGCCCCGTACTGTCAAAATAATTACAACATTAACATCCTCTGTGTATATTTATACATATTTTTCATATATTAATTTTAATTACAATAGAATATCTTGTTATCCCTCAGGGATTTTCTGTGGCTGTGCCATGGTGGTCTTCCTGTGGGGACCTTTGTGAGGGCTGTTCCGAGCCCAGATGGGGTTCCTTGTTTTTTTCGATGGACAAACAGCGGCAAACTTTAAAATATTTCTCTACAATTCAATTTCGGTGTGTATATTGGAGATGCTCATGTACTACAATGTTGATGCTGCCTTGAAAGATGTTTTGGTAAAACTATTCTTGCTTTCTTTCAGAATGTATTTATACCTTCTCCTATAATGCTTCTGAGGAAGGGATATTTTTCCTGAAACATGTCAGGCTAAAGGAGGAAACTTACGTTCATTGAAATTTGTAACAATGTATCATGTGCAAACATCTCCTTGTTGTCTTATATAAAATGTATTGTACAGAGGGGCGTGGCTTGGCGCGCGGCGGAGATGGCTGCTCACTGAGGAGGCTCTGAGGCACACGCGGGGATTCTAAGCTTTACACCCGACCTACAGCTTACAAATGCCGGGCAGAAAGCTCCACTGGACCCCTGGACCACGCACACGCCGAAATTCAACCCCTGCTAGCGCAAACATAGCGGAAATCTTCCGACACAAACCAGCGGCCCGTAGCGGGACCGCGAGAGGCAAGATGGCGCCGACTCCACAGGAGGAGGGAGAGAGCGAGGACTCGATGTCCGCTGCAGAGGACACCAACAGGGGTAAGTCCAAACCGGACCACCCGCTCACGTTCGCAGACATGTCTGTGTTTGCTGCGGACATCAAAGCTACGTTTTCAGCCGCCATAACGGATTTGAAAACGAGCATGATGGTGATAAATGAAAAGATGGCCGAGAATGCAGGCAGACAGAGGGACAAGGCAATACGCAAGCTAGAGATGGTTTCATCTAACCATATGCAGCACTTTATTAACATGAATAGACACATTGAAGACCTCGACAATCGAGGAAGGAGATGCAACATCAGAGTCAGGGGAATACCGGAGTCAGTGGAACAAGATCAGATTACCACAGCACTCCGAAGAGTCTTCAATAGCCTGCTTGAGAGGCAGGAGGACACTGAAATTGATTTTGTTAGAGCCCACAGAGCCCTCAGACCCAGGGGCTCTGACACCGCTCCACCCCGTGACATAATTTGCTGCTTACAGAGTTTTATTACCAAAGAGGAAATTATGCGGAAAGCAAGACAAAATGATCAAATCATTTTTAATGGCGCCACGATCATGCTGTTCCAGGATCTTTCACAGATCACTCTGAAGCACAGACGTGCACTGCGACCCCTACTGGAGAAGCTAAGAGCAAAGGACCTGAGATATGCCTGGAGATTTCCCTTCGCCCTCACAGTCACTCATAACGGCCATCAAGCTGTTCTCCGCACACCGGCGGACTTACCTGAGTTCTGTGAATCATTAGGCCTGGAACTCTTAGATCTACCAGAATGGTATGAAGAAATATTACAACCACCCCTGGTCAGGAGCCCTCCATCCTCTCCGCTCTCTTCCCCAGACAAAAGATTGCCTAAGAAATATAAACAAAACAAAGGAAATTACTCCTATGCTGATACACCGAGGAGACAGGCTGGTCCGTCCAGAGCACAGGAATGTGAATAGATGTCCTCTACCACTCTGATTCTGTCCTTAGCAACTCTACAGTTTACAACATAACTTTTAACACACAGGAATTCATGGCATTGATGATGTCGCCCATGGGTTGACCTCCCCAAAGAGAAGAAGGGTGAGAAAGGTGAAAGGGGATACCCACTTGCTCAAGACGCCTTTTTAAGGAGAAGCTTTAACAACACCCCATAATTTCCCGTACAACTGACATACCCTGAAAATGGATACTGGCACAATTCCTGGAGGAGTAACACAATAGCCGGAGGACACGGATCTCAACTGTGACACCAGATCTGCCCTGGACGTGGCTCACTGATACACCAACATTCCTCACAAGAACCGTTGAGATCTCAGTGGGGAAACATACAGATCTGGACAACTGTCTTCCCCCCCCCCCTTTTTTTTTCCCTTTTTTTTTTTTTTTTTTTTTTTTTCAGGTGCCACGGTTCTGACCTGAACCAATCTATATAAACAAATTTGAAGCAGTTGTATGGTCTGTTGGGGGTCATACTCATGGGTAACAGTTAGTGTTAACCAGTTAGAGAATAGTTTACTGACATACTTGTTATAGTTATTCCTGTGTATTTTCGTTCACATACATAGGCCCGAGTTTCCATATTACACATCCTGGTCGGGTGTGATTAATACAATATCACCATCTTGTGTAGTTTGAATCACCGTGTGTGTCTCGCTGAGACCATTCTTATATAGATAACGCAGTTCCCCATATACTTGAAGTCTAGGTCACTTCTAGCCGTGGTCGCCTCCCACGGACCCCGCAAACCCTGATCGATATTTATATTACGTCTGGGGGCACTTCTCCATTTGGGGCGGCTTAGAGTTTTTGGAGAGTGAGCTCCATTGTAATAACTTTCTACTGACCTTTCTCTTCTCTCTATCTTATTCTTTCTTTCTCTCTCCTCTTTCTCTTCTCTTCTAGGACACCTGTATGTGTGGGGGAGGGGGGGGGACATCTGTTCAGACCAATAGAGAAACTTGTTTCTGGGCGGGGGTCTAGTAACAAGCCCCATATAACAGTTTTGTCTTTGCAGATCCGGGCTTCGACCGTCTCCTCCTTTGCTCCCAGCATGGTATACGCATCGTTGGGGACCCGTCCCCTTGTGACCTCTCACAACATCAGAGGCTTAAACATTCCCGAGCGACGCTCCACCCTACTACGAGAACTTAAAAAAGGTAAACCTCAATTTGTATTTCTACAAGAGACCCACTTTAAGACAAATAACATTCCTAAATTAACATCCCCACAGTTCCCAAGAGCTTTTCACGCCACAACAGCTGACTCCAGGTCGAAGGGGGTCACGATATTAGTAGGTAGAGACACACCATTCAAATTAACCGAACAATTGTGTGATCCTGAGGGCAGATTCGTATTCCTGAAGGGTGACTACAATGGCCTCCCCCTGACACTTGCCAATGTATACTTCCCCAATAAGTCTCATATAGCTTTTTGCCAGCACGTTGTGGGAAGGCTACAGGAGTTTGCCAGTGGCTGCATTATACTAGGAGGAGATTTTAACGTACCTCTAAATCCACTTTTGGATACGTCCAACGGCAGGACCTGCATTACTTACAAAATCTTGAAAAAGATTAAATCACTCCTACATCATCTCCAGTTGGTGGACTCCTGGCGCTTCCTCAACCCCGACGGTAGGGACTACACTCACTTCTCAGTCCCACATAACAGGTATGCCCGGTTGGATTACATATTTGTCTCTCAAAGAGATCTATCGAAAATCTCCTCTGCGCATATAGGCACCCAAACAATTTCAGACCATGCTCCTATCTCAATAACTCTAGACTTGAAGAACACAAACAGACAACAACAGACATGGAGATTGAACACGTCCCTATTGACAGACCAAACGCTCTTGCCAACACTCACAAGACATGTCACCGATTTTTTCAACCACAATAACACACCTGGGGCAGATCCACTACTAGTCTGGGAGGCACATAAATGTACTATTCGAGGAGTCTTGATAGAGATGGGCTCAAGACGCAAAAAGGAAAGGGACGCCCAAATTAAAAAACTACTCACCCAAATTGAGACATTGGAATTGTCACACAAACAATCTCTCTCGGAGGCCTCAGCCAAGAGCCTTCTAGAGGCAAGGAAAGAGTTACAGCAGACACTCCATACTAAGGCCAAACGTCTGCTTTTCTTTAAGAAACGGCTCTATTATGAATCAGGCGACAAAGCTGGGAGGTTCTTGGCGAGGGCCCTGAGAGAACAAAATTCCAGCAATCAGATAGCTGGAATCAGATCTAAAGAGGGAAAACTGGAGGTGACAACGGAGGCGATAGCAAAACACTTCCATGCCTTCTACACGAAACTTTACAACTTGCCACCACAACACAAATAGCCACAAATGTCCGGAGATAGAACACAAATCATACAAGATTACATACTAAATAGTGGACTCCCAACCTTGCCCAAAGATGATACGGATCTACTAGAAGCTCCAATCACATCAGAGGAACTTAAACAGGCTATCAAACTGCTAAAATCAGGCAAAAGCCCGGGCCCGGACGGTTATTCTGCCACTTATTACAAATCTTTCATAGAAATTCTAGCTGAACCCCTAAAAAATGCTCTGAACTCCTTATCCAGGCCAAGATGCGTAACTCCAGGCTTTCTCTCGGCACACATCACGGTTATACCGAATGAGAGCAAGAACCCCGAGGAATGTGCCAGTTACCGCCCCATATCTTTGCTGAACTTAGATGTTAAGTTGTTCGCAAAGATCCTAGCATTGAGGATGGGGCCGTTGCTCTCAAAAATAATCGGCCTGGAGCAGGTGGGCTTTATGCCAAACAGGGAGGCCAGAGACAATGTCACTAAGGCACTCTTGCTGTCACAAGCTGCGGGGAGGAGGAAGATCGAAGGTTTTCTCCTCTCAACAGATGCGGAGAAGGCCTTCGATCGTGTGGCATGGGACTTTATGATGGCGGTTTGTAGGGAGGTGGGCCTAGGACCATGCATGCTGAACTGGATCGCCGCCCTTTATCAGAATCCGACAGCGGAAATAAAAATAAATGGTACCCTATCAGAAAAAGTATACATCAAAAATGGGACTAGACAGGGCTGTCCCCTATCGCCCCTATTATTTATCCTTTCATTAGAACCCTTTATTAAAACAGTGCAAAAGAATACCACGATACAGGGATTTCAGATTAAAAATAAAGAATACAAGATAGCCGCCTATGCAGACGATTTATTGTTTTTTTTAACGAAACCGACTACAACCCTGCCTAACCTATTACATGAATTTGCACTATACGGATATGTATCCAATTTAAAAATCAATTACACAAAGTCAGAGGCTTTGAACCTCTCCCTTCCTGACAGACTGCTCAAAATGACACAGGCAAATTCGACTTTCAAATGGGACAAGTCCAAATTAAAATATTTGGGGATCTGGCTTACACCATCTTTAAGAACTGCCTATGAGAGAAATTTTGTGACCTTTCTTAAAAATTGTGCCAAAGATCTAACAAAGTGGAATGAGAAATTTTTCTCTTGGTTCGGTAGAGCGGCCATAGTAAAAATGGTCATACTGCCCAAATTTCTGTACCTAACCCGCTCACTACCGATAGAGATCCCTCAGAAGTTTTTCAATGAACTTAATACATTGGTCACGAGATTTCTCTGGCAACACAAAAAACCCAGAATTAAACTAGACACATTGGTTAAACCCAAAGACTTAGGAGGAATTCAATTCCTGAACTTCCGCAGATATTATCAGGCCTCACATATAACCAGAATCATAGATTGGCATTGCCATGATTCAATGAAAGAATGGGTTGCCCTAGAGACAGCACTCGCAACGCTTCCGCTTAAATTCCTACCTTGGTCCTCCCTCAAAACACTTCCTCACGTCATCCGAACACATCCGATAACTGGTACGACGCTGAAGGTCATCAATCTGATAGCCAAACACAGAAAAATAACCACACTACCTGGCCCCTTAACACCCCTATCAGACAACCCAGACTTTACACCAGGTCTACATAACCCGACTCTCAGGTCGTCTCTAGGGGGGGAACCTCTATTGGCGGGGGACTGCTATGCTGAAAACAAACTCAAAGACTGGTCGTCTTTTAAGACAGAAATGAACCGACCCCTTCTGAAACAGTGGACATACTTCCAAATAAGAAGCTACCTGGGTAACATTAAGGATCCACAAGCACTGTGTAGGCCCCTAACGACCTTGGAGTCAGTCTGTAGGGAGGGGATCCCAATTGAAAAAGCTACTTCCACTGCATACATGTGGTTGAATCGCTCGGGAACGGGCGCATCGGACGGGCACAGGAGGAGATGGTCGGAGGAACTTGAGACGGAGATCTCTGACAAACAATGGAGGTACGTGGCCATTCTAGCACATAAATGCTCCATAAGCACAAAACTGCAAGAGACAAATTATAAACTCTTGACCCATTGGTACAGTACTCCTGATAAACTACATAAATGGGATACACAAAAACCGGACACATGTTGGAGATGTCTCTCTGAGAAGGGCACGCTAACACACATTTGGTGGTATTGCTCCAAAATCAAACCATACTGGAATGAGGTAAAGGCCTTAATTAAAAAAATCACAGAAACTAGAATAGAGCTAACCCCAGCATGTTGTCTGATACACCTAGCCAATTCCTCTCTCAAACGCTATAAACGCTCATTGACGATTCATCTCAATGCAGCTAAATCTCAGATTCCTCTACATTGGTTGTCTACGTCAACTCCTACTGTTAGGGATTGGCTGTCAAAGGTTAGCGAAATCTATGAGATGGAAGACACACTGGCTCAGGACAAGGGCCATATTGAACGATTCCACAAAACGTGGCAGCCGTGGCTGCTTTTCAAATACTCTGCTGATTTCCCTACCTGATTTACGGGTAGGAGAGGTGTGGGGGTCGCGGACGGGGGCCCTCCCTCCGTAATTTATGGGTGTCCTTCACTCCACCCTGTCCTACTACACTCCATTTTTTCTCACTCCACTTTCACTTACTGTTTCCTTCACTTCTATCCCATATCTCTCGCTGACTAATCCTTATCATATGTTACATCTGGTATATTAATGCTTACATGTACTTCTCTCTTAGGCATGAGTAAGATTATCTCAGATTACTACAGAGACCACGCTTCTATAGGTTATTAATAATAATTACTCTGAATAGCTGATAAGAGAATTCTGCTGCATTGAATGGTGCAGAGCAGATAGTAATCCTATTTCTGATACAAACAATTTACTTTGTAAAAGACGAAAAGTACGCAGTTGCACCTGCGAAATTTGCACTGTACAAGCATTTCTATGTTTCTTTCTTTCTATCAATAAACTTGGAATGATAAAAAAAATGTATTGTACAAACTGCTGCTATGTTTGTCATTACACATGTGTTTTAACCATTTTCTAAATAAATGATATTTTATGATATATGATTTTCTTTTTGTTCGCCCATAAAGTCCCACTGTACCTGGGGGTACTTGTGTCCCTTTTTCCTGGTGCCTCCATGGCAGCATACCAATGGTTGGTTGCTCCGCCCCCTACCAACCCACAGGACCACTTTAACTCTATAAAAAAGAGCTGCTCCCCTCAGTCAGTATTCTTTTCTCTGTCCTCATCCCAGCAGGATCATTATCAGCCTTACCTCACCGCTTTATGGTGTAACCATTGCAGGTTCATTCTCTCCTGCAGTACTGGTACTGGTACTGTACCGGGGGGTACTTGTGTCCCTTTTTATACAATAATCATTTGGGATGTTGGCAACACTCCATTGAGAATAGAACAAATCGCTTTGTGGTTGTTAAATCCTTGCAATGTACATAGATCACCCAGAGGGTAATGTTTTTTTTCTCAACAAAAGTGGAATTACGCTTTAACTAAAAACACAACAAAGATAATATACCACCCTCAGTATCAATTCAAGTTCATAACTTACTTGTGCCACAGAAACATCAAAGGCGGTGGATAGTTGCAATTTTCATTAGCGACCATTTGTCCCTTGAGCTCCTCCTTTTCCATCTGGTTGCCTGATGGAAACCTGGGGAGTCCTTTAATTGGGCTGGTCCCCGCCGCCAACATTGTGAGTGTGTTTTTTTTATGTACTTTTCTATGATATGTCATATTATTATGAATTTATTTTTGCCTGTATTTTTGTACTATTTTGTCATTGTATTGTTTCTTGTAAAGTCTATCTATTTTATTGACCCCCTAAAGAAGACAATGAAAGTTGAAACATGTTGGGGTTTATTTGCACATTTATGACCTTGTTTGGTCTTTGTTCATGGATATTCGTGGGTCTTTGAATGTAATAATTATGTACAAGGGACCCTTATGTGTTTTTAATATAATTGTAAAATAAACTTTTTGTATTTTACCTGCTTTGGTGTTTTTGGTGCCTATAAAATCCCATCCATAGTATTATGCATCTTTATCAGCAAAGTACACTTATGTGCAATTGAAACATCCAGTTATGTGCAGGAAAATATCAACTAACAGCTTATTCACAAGACTGGATGTTTGAGGTGAACCGCAAATCATTAAAAAGTAACTCCACTTTCAGGGGGAAAAAAGTATTGCAAATAAAAAAAATATTATAGCATGTGCAATTTTGACACAAGCCATATTGTACTATAACATTATTAAAAATTACCTTTCCTCCCTTATGTACAGACCACAACCCCAGGGGGGATTTGGCCTCTCTGGCTATACTTCCTTGCGGGCAGATTCTTACAACTAGCCCAATGGTTTGCCTCGGACCTAAACATCCCATGGATCTCCTTCGAGTCCTCCTCAGTATTTTCTTATTATATACAGGGCCTACTTTGGTCAGTCTGCATAGCCCTTAAGTTTGTGGAAACCTCCTCTTGGTAGGGCACATCCTGTGCACTCTTTTATTCACTGACAGAATTCGCAGTATTGGCGGTGTGAGGGCGGAACTATTACTATCCGCCCTCTTAAGCCCTTCACATCTTCTACGTGATTTCGGCAATGCGCACGCATCTCCTTGGGTGAATGTGCGCGCATCTCCCTCGGACAGTGCGCAGGCATCACTACAGGGACGTCCGCACCGGAAGCGATGCCGGAGGTCGCCAGCGTCCTTTTCGCTTCCAGTGGGACCGCACGTTTTTAAAGATGGTGAGCGCAGGTGTGCTGTCTGAATAGACGCACCCCGTGTCTCCCCATCTGCTACTGACAGTCACTTCTCTCCCTCCAAGGGAATGTAACAGTACGGCACCCCCTCTTCAGGTAAGCTCTATGCTCATATACCTTGCACATTTTTGTTCCCATATTCACTGCCTTATCTTGGCTTATCTGGTTCTTTTATAGCCTATATTATCTCCTTGATGGGAGTATCTATTCATACTGCTATGCCATTGACCTGTCTGACAGTATGTTTGTCCTGGCCTGTCTATGTTGTGCCATCTAGGTTGTTCCTTACATCTATGAAGATACCTTCTTCTACACATATAAAGACATGTGTTTCCCCATATTACTAATATTATGACCTCCTTGCTTTATTGGAGGAATGGTCTGTTAACTTTTAACTTTAGATCATGTTGCCGGGTATTGTAGTATACTCCCTAAAGCCTCTTCTTAACCTCCCTGGCGGTATGATTCTTTCTGATTTTAGGTGCTGAAAGCGGTACAATTATTTTGCATGGAAATTTGGCGTTTTATATTGTAGGTCTGTAATTCTTAACAATAACACTCTTAAATCTGTCCAAACAAGAGTCTAGTAGATATCCCGGGTACGATAAAGTTTGAAACACAAAAACATAAATTATAATATAATAAAAAAAAAAAATAATTAAAAAAAATAAAAATAAATAGTAATAAAATAAATTTCCACACGTTTCACTATCGCTCGATTCTGCAAGTGTTCTAATTTACTATCGCTGTTTTCTAGCTGGTCTAAAGCCATTTTTGACGTAAAGGGACACTTTTTGGTTGCTATGGACAATCTCCAGTTTCCAGGCAGAAAGAACAGTATATGCAATATAAAACTGCATGCAGGGCATGGGCCAGAGCACTGGGGACAAATGGGATGTGAAATGATTTCATACAGTACTGTAATCTGTAAGATTACAGTACTGTATGTGTTATTCTTTTTACATTTTTTGAATTTGCCGCCAGGCTCCGCCCCCGTGCGTCGCGACGCTCGCAGGGAACGGAGCCTGGCACGGAGAGGCTTCGGAGGAGGACGGAGCCCTCGGACACTGCGGGGGACATCGCAGGATCCCGGGGACAAGGTAAGTAAGGAGGCACCAGGATCCTGCGATGCAATCCCGAGTGTGGCTCGGGGTTACCGCTAATGGTCCTGAATTTTAACCCCGAGCCACACTCGGGAATACCGCCAGGGAGGCTACTATTATTGATCCAGATTGTTTCACATGATTATAAGTATTTACGTTTTCTTACTAAATGCAGGTTTATCTATATAGAGATTACCCTACTACACATTAGGTCACATTTCTCAAAAAAAAACCTTTTTACTTTATTATTACTTTATTTTATTTTATTTTACTTTACCAAATTTTTGCCCAACTTTTTTAAGGGTAATCCTTACAGTATTTTTGATTGCATCTACATGTTCGCTGCCCATAGGAGGCATTAAGAAACTCTTTTCTGCTATGTTTCTTTTACTAGATTCTTGCCTTGTTGTATGTGCAGTCCGGTTCCCTTGTCGGCATTATCCGCTGGGATCTGGCACCCATGGATATTATGCATCAGCAGGGGTATTGGGTGGCGCGTGGCAATGGTGTTAGCTGTTCTGCTTCATAGATCTATACCAATAGGTGAGCATTAATACTTCACCAGACTACTTATATTATTTTATGTCTCTTGAGTTACATTTATGGATGGCCATTATATAATCATTATTTGCTTTTTATACGATATAGAATTATTCTGTGATGTCGTTTATGCCCCGATGAAGCGAAATCTTTCGCGAAACATGTCGGCTGACCAATCACACATGATTCTTTGAATTTATCTATGGCTGACCAATCACACATGATTCTTTGAACCAATTTATGTATGGTCATCATTTCATTGATATTTGTGTATGTCTGCTATCTATTTTTAATATCTTTGTATTAAAAAAATTTAATTTTCTAATAAGTTGTATGGTATTGGCTTACCGCTGTAGATACACCATCTCCTCCAAAAAATCCCATTATCTCAGAGAGAGTGTTCTCTTTCTCTCTCTTTTTTATTTTTGGTAAGTAGATTGTAATTGGTAAAAATGGGCATGGTATCAGATGGTATAAAGGCATTGGCAGGTCACTATATGGAAATGGGTGTCTTCCACCCAAAAATAGTGAAGAAAAAGAGATATGACTTATATGACTTATGTAAAAGAGATATGACTTATTTACCGTATTTATCGGCGTATAACACGCACTGGCGTATAACACGCACCCCAATTTAGGAGGGAATTTTAAGGAAAAAAAACTTTTAGGAGGGAAGTTGAAGGGAAAAAAACTTACATTTAAATGCCCTTCATTGCAGCCTTGTCAGTGCAGCCTTGTCAGTGCAGCCATGTCAGTGCAGCCATGTCAGTGCAGCGATGTCAGTGCAGCGATGTCAGCCTTGTCAGTGCAGCCTTCCCCAGTGCAGCCTTGTCAGTGCAGCCTTGTCAGTGCAGCCTTCCCCAGTGCAGCCATGTCAGTGCAGCCTTGTCAGTGCAGCCTTCCCCAGTGCAGCCTTGTCAGTGCAGCCTTCCCCAGTGCAGCCTTGTCAGTGCAGCCTTTCCTCAGTGCAGCCTTCCCCAGTGCAGCCTTCCCCAGTGCATCCTTCCCCAGTGCAGCCTTCGTCAGTGCAGCCTTTCCTCAGTGCAGCCTTTCCTCAGTGCAGCCTTCCCCAGTGCAGCCTTGCCCCAGTGCAGCCTGGTATCCCCTGCCCCTGCTTCCAGGGCTTCAAAATCGCGGTCCGCGATTTGAAAATGGCGCCGCCGGCGCCGAAGTACAGAGAGCCGGTCCTCGGCTCTTTCCGGCGGCTCTCGTTTACTTTCGGTTTCACTCGTAGTCCGGAGCGGAGCTATCCGAGTAGGTTCGGATAGCTCCGCTCGGGACTACGAGTGGAGCCGAAAGTAAACAAGAGCCGCCGGAAAGAGCCGAGGACCGGCTCTCTGTACTTCGGCGCCGGCGGCGCCATTTTCAAATCGCGGACCGCGATTTTGACAGTTTGACAGATCGGGATCGGCGGGGATCGGCGTATAACACGCACCTGTGACTTTCCCCTGATTTTAAGGGGAAAAAAGTGCGTGTTATACGCCGATAAATACGGTATATAAAACAGGAAAGAAAATTAGTGGGACATTGAATGAGGAATGTCACTAATACAGATGTTGCATAGATCATTTGTATATAAATGTGCTATTAATCAAATAAAAATACATTCATACATTCAATAATGAATTACATATTTTGGTCATAACATTGGTATACCATATGCAACAGAGCTGCTATAAAAACAAGGGAAGATACACATACACATTGATAATTACATAGTACTCGATAAACTGAATTTATAGAGGTATATATGGGCCAATAAGTAGGTTTTGAACAGCCCAAGAAATCTTGACTCGTTTCATGGCTTATATCAGTCATTGGTTCTCGGCGCATTTGAGCAATTGATTAAATGGAATGATTAAATTTGTATGATTGTTTGATTCATTATTGTTTTTCTATATTATTATGTTATTTTCAATTTATAGTGACCATATATACAGTGCCTGATTAAAAAAAATTCTCCTGAAGAAACCACCATTGTGGCGAAAGATGTAGATAACCAATCAGTTGCATCTGTTTATGTATTGTATGGCTACTTCTGACAAGAATATGTCGATTTTTAAATGTTTCTAAATAAATTTTGATAATTTGTATAACTCTGTGTTTGGTTTTGTTGTGGCACCTTTACAATCCCATTTTCCTTATTTCTTGATGTATAGTGACAAGTTGTTATCAAAGAACCTACAGTATATTAATTAATTTCAGAATATGAGGTACACTGATTTACAATAATAACCATTTTTTATAATACTAACAAACTCACAAGTAGTATTTTACTATTTGAGAAGACCTATATACAATTAATGGTATAATACTATGATGAAAAAAAAGTTTAGGTTATCATATAGATTTTGGCTTAGTATTATGAATGATCATTATGATTCTGTGGGATAATAGCAGGTGTTGTAAACTAAAAATGTCAAGTGGCCTATATGTGTCACTTGCAGGGCCAAATACTAAGTGAGTTATTATAGGATGAAAGAATTACCACTCCAGTGCTTGGAGTACATTGTCCACAAATCATTTGAATTCAAATGGCAAGTTGGCATTAAGCAAGTTTATTTTAGGGGAAATTTGTCAAATGACATCAGCATTGATATTTGTGTGAAAGTGAACATTATTTTTTTCGTACTTGATCACTTCAATAAAAAAAAGTACCTGTCACTGCTCAAAGCTATCACAAGGGATATTGTTCATCTCTTGAAATAGGAATAAAATTAAATTTACAAAAAAATAAATAAAAATAAATATAAAAAAATAGAGATTTAAATAAACAAAATAAAAATAAGGATGTCCGGCATGCACATATAAGCAGTGATTGCACCACATACTGTATATTGCATATCACTGTAAACGTCAGAGTGAGAGCAATAATTCTAGCAGCATAGCTCATGTTTAGCTTTAAGTTGATAACCTGTAAAGGCTGGTAAAGTATCGCCTAAGGACAATTTTAGGTACTGTCATTTGTTGTAATCTCACAGGTGTGGGCAACTTTAAATCTCAAGATGTTTGTTATCCATTTGCTCCATATAACATCATATTTTATATTTTAACAATTGAGTATTATTGTGTTTGTGTGCACTAAAATTCATTTAAATGTATTTTTTCTTGAGAATTTGCATTTCATAAATGACTGCGCAAGTAACGTGTGAAAATGCAACTGCCACCATTTTATTCTCCAGGGCTTTTGTTTTCAGGAAATAAAATTTATGAGGGTTTTAAGTAATTTCCAAGCAAAAAACATTTTTTTTTTTAACGTGTATGTGAAAAATATGAAATCTGCCTCAGTAGGCAAGCATCAATTGGTTGTTAACTGCTGCTATGTATTCTATTAAATTACCAAAATAATAAAAAGATACATGGGAATGGGATAGAGACCATGTTAAGAGCAAAGAAATTAAGAAATACTACTCCTTCAACTTCCTCTGGAATTTTCAATAAGTGGAAACCTGGCTTTGTATAGATGAATGCAAGAGCCATTGTATTTAAACGTATTTAAACAGTATATATTATGGGTTAATGAATAGGGTTTTGCTTTATTGTTAATTATGATGTTATGAAAGCTAGTGTCAGTACTTAATGGATAAGTACCCTATAAAAAAGCTGCCCCTGACCTACAAAAGGCCTTTGATTTAGTTTCATGGCCCAATTTGTTTGAGGTGTTACGTAGGTGGAACTTTGGCGCACATTTTATAAACATCTGGCAAAATCTTTATTCTTATCCTTAATCTATAATTAGAATGCACGTATACTGCTCTAAGGCCATCTTATTTAGGCAGGAAACTAGACAGGAAAGTCCCCTATCACCTATACTTTTTGCCATAATGATCAATCCATTGGAAATTACTATCCACGAGAATCCTAGTATTAAGTATTTATTATTGTTTTATTTTAAAGAGGAGTTCTGCCTATTTTTTTTTTTTTTTAAGTCAGCAGCTACTGACTTTTGACTTTTAAAATAAGGACACTTAGCTGTCCAGGGCGCCCGCAATGTCGGCACCCAAAGCCGATCTGTCCCTCAGCTATCGGGTGCTGCCACCGACATCCTCAGTAAGGGACTAAGGAAATGAAGCCTTCCTGGTTCCCTACTGTGCATGCGCGACTCGATCTGCTCTATCCCACTGGTTTCTGCTGTGTTCTGGGACCTGTGTGTATCCCAGAAGACAGCGGGGGCAGGAAGTGGAGTAGATACCTAGGGGTGGCTCGGGTATCTATTCCCGGAAGTGAGAACAAAATACCTGTATTAGACAGGTATATGCTCCCCCCTGAAAGGTGCCAAATGTGACACCGGAGGGGGGGAAGAACCGGAAAAGCGGAAGTTCCATTTTTGTGTGGAACTCCGCTTTAAGTATTTTATTCTAACTATAGTTTAGCATTAAGGGAGTTTGTTGCAGTGACCTAAATCATAAATGCACTGTTTATGTGGATGATCTCTTATTATTTATCACATCCCCCCATATCACTATACCCAATGTCTTAGCCAATTTGGATAGATTTGCTAAAGTTTCTGGCTTACCTGTCCAGATCTTTAGCTCTAAATTTTTAATCTTTTGCCAGGCCATCTTTCCAACTGTGAAGCAAGTTACCCTTGTCTGTGGAAACAGGGCTCTATCCATTATTAAGCCATACAGTTAACTACAAATATTGATAAGTTGTACATGGTCAATTATCCACCGTTATTCACAAAAAGTGATGACCTGGAAAAATGGACCACTTATAATCTGTCATGGTGAAGGTGCATATACATTGTGGCAATGTCCTTACTTACTAACATAATCTATTACTTCAGATTCCGCCCAATTTGGTTGGAAACATGAGACTTGCAAAAACTGCAATCAAAGATAATCCGATTTATTGGAGGGTAAAAAGGGAAACTTTTTTTTTAAGATTAGCAAAATGAACACTTTTCTCCAATGGATCTCAGAGAGGACTTATGCCCCGTACACACAGTCGGACATTGATCGGACATTCTGACAACAAAATCCTAGTATTTTTTCTGACGGATGTTGGCTCAAACTTGTCTTGCATACACACGGTCACAAAAAGTTGTCGGAAAATCCAATCATTCTGAACGTGGTGAGGTAAAACACGTACGTTGGGACTATAAATGGGGCAGTAGTCAATAGCTTTCATCTCTTTATTTATACTGAGCATGCATGGCACTTTGTGCGTCGGATTTGTGTACACACGATCGGAAATTCCGACAACGGATTTTGTTGTCGGAAAATTTTATAGCCTGCTCTCAAACTTTGTGTGTCGGAAAATCCGATGGAAAATGTGTGATGGAGCCTACACACGGTCCGAATTTCCAACAAGGTCCTATCACACATTTTCAGTCGGAAAATCCAACCGTGTGTACGGGGCATTAGAGTTCCTGCTCTATACCAATACTATAGGGCTTCCCAACTTAAAATATTGTTTACAATCACTTTCAAAAGTGGAACCATTTAGATTCCAGCAAATACTCCACCTACTTTATTTGATTACTTAAGGAAATAAAGATCCCCCTGTACTGTACTAACTGCCTAAAAGAGATGGTGCATTCAATCCAGAGGGGGCATCTCAACCATCCATGTAGCTTTAGTAAATTAACAAGTTTTTTGGTTGTATAATGAATGTATCCCTTACAGAAGTCAATTTCAAAGTGTTGTCAAGAGGGTATTTTGTGCCTGTCAGACTTGTCAAAATGTACCCAGGGTCATCCCCCAAGCCCAAATATCTGGTGTACTTGACTGGCAAGAATAAATTAAAAAAATTATATTAAAGAAGTGAAAAACTGGCAGACAATATATTTAATATAGTGCTTGCTTATTTGGTGGTTTTCAGAGAAATTTACTGCAAACCTTGATCCCAGTATATTGACTTGCAAGCTCCAGTTCTTATATACAATTTTTAAAAAATATTCACAAATAAGTCAAATCAAAATGACAAATTAATAAAGTGCAAATACCAAATATTCCTCATTCTATTCAAAGAACAATTAAGAATAACACAAAATATGCAGACATTTCAAATAAATAACTCAATGGAAATACCACTGCAGCTGAAAACATTCATGCATATTTGTTTACAAGCTTTATATCAAACCATCAAGTTGAGTTTCTGTCCTTAAATGTAACACTGGCAATGATGTCCACATCTAAAACTTGAAACTGGATGCGCTCCAAAATCTAATTAGTAAATCTTTTTTTAAACTAGGAACAGAAATATATGCGGCATATCAGCACTAATCACCAGTGTACTGAAATGCTGACATCATACAATGATTAGGGAAACTGACCATGTGTTAAATATGTTTTGGAAAATGTAAACAACAGCATCAATAAGAATGGTGTGATGCTCCCTAAATTCAGCATTACTGCATGAAACAATTTGTGCAAACTTGAGCCTGAAATGTGGTGGTCTGTGGCAGCTCAGTTCATGGGGGTCCTTGGAATAGGCTATGTAAATATATGTCTTGAAGACTTTTGTTGGTTTAATGTTTGCAGTGAAGTTCAGCATACCATATTACAGTCACTGATTATTACATGGATCATATAAGAAAAAACCACACCTTCTGTTCCAGATGATACCTGGGCCCATCACATCCGGAACCATATTGGATCAAAACTTACACATGGCATTAAACAACCAGTAGGTATGTTTCTCATGGTAGGTGAAATTTCCGATACCTATTTTTTTGCCATCATCCTTCAGGTAACACAAAGCGATCTGAAAATTGCCAAGGCTACAAAGTTCACTTAGCAAGGAAATTTTCCCTTAGCTTAGTAAGCGAGATGAAAGTCTGCTTCCTTCCATCATCCAATCATGTGCAAGAGAAAAATACTGTTTAGGTATTTATTGCAAAGTAAATTTTCACTGCATTCACTAAGCTAAGGGGAAATGCACATGCAAAGTGAAAATTCCCTTCCAAAGTAAACAGCCTTTTTGCCTTTAGTAAATCAATCCCACAATGACTCAAAATAAAAAGTCAATGGTTGAATCAACACCAAGAATTGTAACCAGGACATCCCACTATATTCTCAGCTTGGGACAGTGCCAAATAAGATGCATTAAATATCCATAACTTTGACCACATTCTTTTACAGAAATTCAGAAATGCAAAACAATATTAGAAAAAAAGAAGAGCTGTGTTGTCTGTGGGACAAAGAAATCATCTGAGAAGAATGGAGTATATCATCCAAGGTATAATCCAGAATAGGACCAAGGTCTGCCTCCCACTTCCGTTTACAGAATGATGGAAACGTAAGCAAAAATTTGTGCAACAGCTGAGAATAAGCTGTTGAAATAAGCCCCCTAAGCTGGCAATAGATGGATCTTTTTTTTTTTTTGATCAGCCAAACCAATTCTCCCATATACACAAGCAAGGTGGATAGAGGAATCATGCTCACTGCACTATTGTATTTTCACAGCGGGGATTCCTCCACTGTCAGAATACTGAATGATCCGCATCCCAGCCAGTTGGCTGCAGTGCTGATTGAAGCAAAATTTTCCAATAAGCTCGTTCAAGAGCAGTCGGTCCTTAGTATGTTGCTCCCAGCCAGTTATATATTGGAACTGTGCAGCAATGAAAAAGATTTTAGGCTGGGAGGCATCCCAAGCTCTCAAAATATTGTCCAAAAAGTAATACCTCCATGCCATGTACCTAAAAATAACAGTACATTTTCTAAAATATTTAAGGAGAATCCAGTAGGCCAAACCTGGTCATTTTGTTTACACGTTTGTGAACCATGAACAGCAAGGGTTCAGGGTGAACTCGGCATCATCACCAACTAAAATTCCATTCCTACTCCTAGAGAAACTCAAGATCAAATCTATTGGAAAAGAGTATTGTGAGTTTTAGAGTGACATGTGTAATGAGTTTTGGTAGGATGGAACATGTCTTATAAACCCATTTCTTGACAGAGTCTGCCAAAGGGCATCGATGAATTGTGTAGGAAGAAGGGGGTCTTACCCAAGGAACAATTCATAAAGTTGGTAAAATACCCAACTACCAGGACTGGGAGTGTTGGTAAGTCTGTTAGAATCTGAGCCCCTAGTCGGAAGACCTCATGTTAATGAGTAAGGAGGAGGAAGGTAGATTTTAGTTATGACAGACTCCAGTTCAAAACATAAGCAATGTAAAAAACGTAACCTACACTTTTTGTGTTCACAACACAGTTTCCCTGTGGATCAAAACAGATATCCCATGGGCCTATGACAATAAGCAGATTGAAAAAATTGCTGTTCAAGGAGGTTAGTGGCCTCAGCCCTGACATACCTCTCCTGTAAACAAATTAGGGAAGGTTTAAAAAGAGCACATGAAGAAACACAGATTGCAATTTCTGAGAGTACTTTTGACCTTCTATGAAAAAATTTCCAAATTTTCATTATACAACAGATCTAGAAATGAATGAGAGGATGACAGAACAGCTGACGTGAGCTCACTGTATATGATTATAGGTCACCGTGATGCCCTCAGCTCTGTACAATGGGCTCTTGATAAATCTACCTTACCTCCCTCACTTAAGGATTTTCTCCATAAATCTTTAGACTTTTGTTTGGCCAGAAATTATTTCTGGTACAACGGGAAGTTCTTCCTACAAACACTCAGAGTTGCCATGGGGGCCAGTTTTGCGTCAAGTGTCACAAACATTTTTATGGCACTTTGGGAAGAGGAATTTGTCTTTGGTAGTAGACCGGCACAGCTGGTCTGCTACCAAAGGTACGTAGATGATTTGATCATAATATGGGAGGGGGGTCTGATCAGCCTCCAACTTTTCATGTCCAAGCTTAATGGTAACACCAAAAATATCCATTTGTCTTGGAATGCTGATGCTTCCTGCATAGCTTTCCTAGATTTGGAAGTTTTTAAACAAGGATTTTCCTTTAAGACCAGAAACTACTTCAAGACGACTGATAAAAACGGGTATATATCATTGGACAGCTATCATCACCATTCTTGGCTATATAATATTCCCAGAGGTCAATTCATTCATATTTGGCGGAATTGAACACATAATTGGTGATATAGACAGCATTGGAAATATGGATCGAGCCATTTTAGTTGCAGATTCAGACAAAAGTAAGAAGTAAAAAGAGAATTTTGAGTACAAAATAATTTTAGATTACAATATCCAACATAAAAAATTTGAGAAGATCATCATGAGGCACTGGGAAATTTTAAAAAAGGATAGTGTTTTAGGTTCAGTGTTACCCCTTTGCCTGAGATTTGTTTACAGGAGACCACCAACCCTAAGGCACATGTTAGCCCCGAGTGTGGTGGATCCTCTAGTTTTAAAAGAAAACAGAATCTTCAATTTTTTGTCAGGATTTTATGCCTGTGGCAAATGCCCAGCATGCAGACAATGCAGACATAATCTCAAAAGAAGAAAATAATTCACTGCCTTCGCCACTAATAGGAATTACCAGATAAAAAATCGTATTACGTGCGATACAGTAGAAGTTGTTTACATGTTACAATGCGACTACAGACTCCAATATGTAGGTAGAACCTCCAGAGCTGTGGGAGTCCATATAGCTGATGATGTAAACAACATTAAAAGGGGTCTAAAGACACATAATGTTTCCAGACATTTTAGAATGTTCCACAACAGAGACCCTAAATTCTAAAGGCCTTAATTTCTGGGGTTTGGAAAAAGTAATTAAACACTGGAGAAGGGAAATTACATAAGGCAGCTGAGTCAACGTGAATCTTTTTGGATTCATGAAACCCAGGTTGCAGTGCCAAAGAGGTTAAACGTTGAGTTTGACCTTAATTGTTTTATATCCGATAAATAGTTTTTACAGGTTCTACCATTTTTATTGTATTTTATTCATTTTATTGTTCAGTGTTATGTATTTATCTTATGATTGTTAAGAGATGGCCGCGGGGGATTTTGTTTTTGTCCACTATTTATTTTAGTTTGAGAATGCAATATGCCTAGTATATTTTTTACTATATATGTCGTTCATGGGGTTCTTTGGCTGGTGTCCCCGCTCAGTTAGGTGACAGTAATATAGAAGTGTCTCTGACTTCCGGTTCCGCCACATTCTGTGCAGACATCAGCTGCCTATTTTAGCTTGCCGGGTGACTGTCTAGCTCCACCCTCGCTGACAAAGTCCTGCTGGGACGTAATCCCGCATACGGGGGGAGGAGCTTAAGCACACACGTCACCCACTGCCATCTCCATGCACTTTGCACTTGTTCTACGGATCGTGCTATTGGATTCGTTTATTTTTTTATTTCAGCGCGCATGAGCGCCAGTTTTGTATGTTTTAAACGTTCCTTTTGAATAAATTTACTGAGTACACTCAGAGCGTGTCCCCCTATATATTATTTATACATACCGGGATGCCTGTACCACCACATCCATCACCATTGCTGGCCTGGAGGCTTTCATACTGGACCTCTATTCTGGGTTGGAATCCTATTTTGCTGGATCGGAGATCTTTTTAGTAGTACCAGGAGGTACCAACAACCCTGTTGGGATAAACGTGTATTTGACCTGCTGTATTACAGAGGTCCATCATATCCGGTAATCATAACTTGGATTATACGGTGGAGGATATTGTCATGCATTGTGGAGAACATATTCTATCTTTTATCACGAGGAATCTTCATTTCCATTGGTTTGGATATAGCAGCTTCCTACTTACATGGACTGGACTTGTTCCTTTCTTTTTTCTTGTATTTGATTGCGCTGCACTTACCATCATTTTAAAATATTTCTTTTAGGCGCATATGTGATTACCTATAGTGTTCAGCTTGCAATTACGGATATTTTGTTGTTTGTTTGCGCTGATTGCTCTCCGTGTATATTTAGGATGACAGAACAGACACACTTATTAGAAACTTGAAAGTTTTGTAATGCCTCTCCAGCCCAACAGTAGCCACCATGTGCGTTTAAAAAAAATTAGAACTTTATTATTGGCAACTACCTGTAATAATGCAAGGTATATCATGGCGTATTGGAGATGCATCCTTTTCAGGCATCTCTCAAACTCTTGAAATTCATCCTGCGCTGCACAGAGGAAAAGTATAGAAATAACATGTTTCTATTGCAATTAGAAGAGACATCATTTAACTCTCGGACAGGTGAAGGATATTTTCTTTATTCTTGTAAATCAAGTAAAAGATAAGGAAGTCTTGGTGGGTTGCTCAGTAGCAAAGGGCGCTTGGGGAGTATATAGGCATATTCTATGACATGTGCAGAGAGGTGCTCCTTGTGAAAAATGTCCAATAGCCAGTGTTCAGCATAGTCCGAAGGATTAGCTCAAACAGCACCTTCAGGAAGGTCAACCAATCTAACATTACACCTCAGTTTTTTTTTAAGTGTTTTATTTGTGCAAGTTTGCATCAGCTTTGTTTAGAGCTACTTTAACATTAGGTGTAGGGAGATGCACGTTGTCCTCCAATTCACCTACGCAACCCTCCAGAGCTGAGGTGCACCCATACAATACATCTTCTCAAACACCCTGAACTTGGCCTGTAAGTTATGGAGGGAAGCATTATACTGTTGTACCACCATTAAACATTCTTAAAGCGTTTGTAAACCCAACAAAAAAATATTGATCCTGTTTCTTTAAAGCATGTTATGCAGCACAGTACTTGTGCTGTGTGGTTTTGCCACCTGTAATACCTGGCTGATCCTGCCAGTTTCTGCCCCCCCACCCCCTGTAAATTGACCACACTGCATCATGGCTGCTGAGCCCTGACACTATGGTCAGTTTATGTGCCTCCCACCCTCTCTCCCTGTCAGCTCTGTGTGTGAGCCTCCCCTTCACTTCTATCCCTTCTATCCCTCTTCCTCCTCCCCCCTCTCTCCCTGTCAGCTCTGTGTGAGCCGCTCCTCCCCTTCTAGCAGAGAGGCTCCCAATCACTGCCAGCCCCTCTGCTAGGATTACATAATGTATATACTATATGCCATTTTCTAAAATTCTTCTTATAAATACAATTTTTCTTACGTGACCAATGTTTGTATTACAGAGGGAGGTCATGTGACCGCTCGGCGGACGTCAGAGGGAAAGCTCAGCCCCTCCCTCTGTAATACATACATCGAAGAAAGACAGTTCTGGGTGATCACATGGCCACTGATTGGGGATAAGAACTGTATTTATAAGAAGAATTTTAGAAAATGGAATATAGTATGCATAGTATATACCTCATGTAATTCTAGCAGAGGGCTGACAATGGCAGTGTCTTCACTGCCTTAACAAACACTTTAAGTGTGGGCTATGGGTCCTCCCCTTTCTGCTCACACTGCAGCCTCTCCTGTCATCCATTTCATTCCACCAAAGATCTTCCACACTGTGTGTGAATTGACCAGTCATCGGCAGGTCCAGCAGATCGGGAGGATGTGTGACAGACATTGGTTTGTCCTCCATGCACAGGCTGGCAATGTCTTGTCTTGCCTCCCGCCATCTTTCCATAAAGCATAATCTGAAACCACAGCCACCATCTTGTGCCCTATGCTCCACCAGGCCCATGCTGTCCTAGCTATTTTCATGCGGGTCAGAGGGGAGACTAGCATTCTGGAGCAGCAGGATGTGAAGCCTGAGATGTAGGGTAGCTGAAACAGATATGCCAGTAATATAAGCAGAGTTAGTGGTAGCTTAGGTGTAGGTTGTCATGGCATGCATGCACCCCTGGTGACCCATGCTGTGATTGGACACAGCATGAGTTTGGTAGCAGATTTCAGCCAGTAATTTCAGCTGAAACCTGCTGATCGGCTGTGTCCAATCATACGCAGAGTTCTGCGTTTACAAAAACTAAGAACTCTCTGTACATAGGCACAGCAATATGGCCGTTGCTTTTCCCTAAAAAGCAGCAAGAAAGAAAAACCAGATTAGTAAGAAAAAGCAGCACACATTACTTTTGTTAGGCACACAGTGCCTAACAACCCCTTAATTATCCCTAGATGCTAACAGCCTCCCAGCCAGTGTCATTAGTACAGTGTCAGTGTATAGTATTACCACTGATCACTTTATTTAGTATCACTAGCGACGTCAGTGTCAGCTAGTGACCCTTCCAGCCAGTGTCTGTTAGTGCCAGATTGACAGTCACCCCATCGCAGTCACACTATAAGTCATTGATCATCACTATTATGGTATAGCATCTATAGCTGTGTAAATTCCAAAATACAGTATATGTCATTGTTTGTAGATGCTATAACTTTCACACAAACCACTTAATATACACTTATTGGGACTTTTTTTTTTTACCAAAGACATGTAGCAGAATACATTTTGGTCTAAAATTTATAAAAAAAAAAAAAAATTATTTTATTCATTGGACATGATTTATTTTTTTTTTATTTCAATTTCTTTATTAGTTTTTATCTGTATCAAAATAAAAAAAATATATAACACATAGCGAAGGTGCAACCTCGCTGTAACATCAATATACACAGATTCATAATACATTGTTGACACAAGCCCCCTCCCCCTCACCTGCCCCCCCCACTCTATACCGTACCCTCCCATCTACCTATCTCCCTCCAGATCTTTCTTGTTCTTTTCCACTATTCCTCTTATCCCTCTGTGTATCTATCTTATTAATTCGTCTACTGTGGTTTTTACTTAAACTCCCATTAATTCAGCAAATCTTATTGTTAACTTGAAGTCGTCCCATTCCTGCCATTTCTTTTCAAATTCCTCTATTCCCTCTCCATCACTAAACCTGAGGTATTCTAGGTTTTGGATTTTGTTGATTTTATTACACCAGTTCTTCATGGTGGGCCTTTCTGGTTCGTGCCAATGTCTAGGTATTAGGCTTTTAGCCACATTTAAGAGCAGCGGGAGCAACATTCTCATATATTGCTTATTTGGCATTCTTATCCCATGGAATAAACATCCCCACGGGTCGTCTGGGACCTCTATATTGGTTAGCTCCCTAATTATTTGCCTGATCTCCCCCCAGTATTTTTTGATTTCAGGGCAATGCCAGCATATGTGGGCCATAGTCCCTATTTCTTTGCACCCTCGCCAACATAATTGCGATGTTTCGCTTTGATATTTATGTGCCTTATCAGGGGTGATGTACCATCAGGCCAAGCATTTATAATTTAACTCTACCATTTTACTATTGGCCAACGTAATGTATACCCGCCACAGTATTTGCCTGATCTCCTGCTCATTTATTGGTATTCCCAAATCCCTCTCCCACTTCTCGATGTTTGGCGGTGTCTCTGGCCCTATCCTATCATTCAACACTCTATAGAACCTAGAAATCACCCTCTTCCTTCCTTTATCTACACATATTTTCTCAAAGGGGAGTAGGTTTTCTGCCAATCTAATGGGCTGGGGCAGTGTCTCAATGAAATGTTTCAGTTGGCTTTACCGCCATACATCTATAGTCATCAGCTCTCCTTTATTTTTTAGTTCCTGATAGGTATATATTTTACCTTGTTCCATTATATCTTTTAGTTGTGCGTTCTCCTGTATTATCCAATTACCAAACAGTGTCTCTATTCCTGGTGTAAACAATTCTATATTTTCCAGTGGTATTAAAGGTGAGTTGTATTCCCATTTCTCTCGTTTGTGTATGTTGTCCCATATTTTTAATGCGTTACTCGTGATGATCTGTGTGTGTTTACTAAAATGTCTATATTGTGACGGGATCCATATTATTTTTCCCAGTGTGACAGTACTTATTGTGCTTTCCATCTTAACCCATCTCTTTTCATTATTATTTTTTGCCCATTCTATTATTCATGACAATATAATTGCATTATAATAATTTCTGATATCCGGTGCCCCCCCACGGGCCAATCGTCTTATCCTTAACTAACTGTCTCAGTTTTATTTGTGATTTTTTCCTTCTCCATATAAACTTTAGGAACATTGTTTGTATTGTTTTAAAGAAAACCTGTGGGAGAGGGATTGGAAGCATTTGCATCTTATACATAATTTTAGGCAGGATAACCATTTTAAAAATATTGATTCTTCCCCCCCAGGATAATTGCCCTAATGTGATTCTGTTCAACTCTGCTTTGATGTCATTCAGTAGTGAGATAAAGTTTACTTGATATAATGTCTCGCTAGATGTTATGTTGACACCTGGGTACTTCAATTCTTTTTTTCCCCAGACAAAAGGAAAATCCTTTCGATAAATAAGCTCTTCTTTTTTTGGTATATTATTGGTTAAGGTTTCAGATTTGGCCGGGTTCATCCTAAAATTGGAGATCTCACTATACTCTTTCCAAGATTTCATTAGGTTTGGGAGGGTAATCCTGGGACGTGTTATATAAAATAAAATGTCGTCTGCATAGGCCGCTAGTTTATGGGTTTCATTGCCTACTTTTATCCCTCTGATATCTGGGTTCTGCCTTATCCTCATCAGGAGGGGTTCCAGCGCCAACACAAACAATAAGGGAGACAGTGGACACCCCTGCCTGGTCCTGTTATACATTTCGAACGCTCCCGAAACTGCCCCATTTACCTTCACCCTTGCTGTAGGTCTATTATACAGAGCCTTTATCCATCCGATCATTTTGGCTCCCAGTCCCGTTTCCTCCCAAGTACCTTGCATGAAGTCCCAGTCTACCCTGTCAAAAGCTTTCTCAGCATCAATTGACAGTAGTCCTGGGGCCCTACTGTCTTTGATTTTCTGTAAAGCCAGCAATGTTCTAGTTCCATTTTCCCTCCCCTCCCTTCCTGGGACAAACCCTACCTGGTCTGGGTGTATTATGTCCTGCATTATTCTTTTTATCCTATCTGCAAGGACTTTCGCAAAAATCTTAGTATCTAAGTTTAGGAGTGAGATGGGTCAATAGCTGGAGCATAGTGTGCTATCATTCCCCTCTTTCGGAACGACAGCAATAATGGCTTCCAACGCCTCTTTACGCATCTCCCACTTGTCCCCAATCCCATTTATGTAGGAGAACATTTTGGGGATTAAAATATCCCTACATTTTTTATAGTAGAGTATAGTCAGGCCATCAGGTCCAGGGCTTTTCCCTACTGGAGATTCTTTTAAGATTTTTATTATCTCCTCCTCTCCTCCTCTGTTATAGGGGCTTCTAATTGACTAAGTTGATCCTCTGAGATTTGTTTAAACGGGTATCTTTAAGGAAGGCTTTTATTTTCTCTTGTTTTCGTTCTGCCTCTTTTTTAGTACCCTGCTTATTTATTGAGTAAAGTCTCCCATAGTACTCTTGAAAGACCTTAGCAATTTCTGCTCATATATGCCACCTGCGTGTGTTTATCACCACAGACCACAGACTTACCCGCTTTCTGCTTTTTTTCTGCATCTGTCTCCTCACCTCCTTTGCAGGTTATTGGTCGATCGTTTTTAACAAGTAGGGGGTCCGTGTGTTCTGTGTGATTTGTGTGATCTGTGGCTCTGCTGCTCCTCTGCTCCAGTCCCTGTGGGAATACAATCTTTATTTTCCAGCCGTTGCTGACGTGTCAGCGTGCCGGGTCTGCTGGATCTGTCCTTGCTCTGCTCCTCCACCTAGCACAGGCGACACTGCAAATGGGCGGGCTCCGTATATCGTACTCCGGATGTTGGAGCTGCCGCTCTCCTTCCTCCTCTGACTCTTCAGTCTCTGGTCTCGGTGGGCAGTAGGACAGCAAGGACGATCCAACACCACACATAACCAGGAGGTCTAGGGACAGGGATCCATAAGAGAGCTAGGGGGGTGGCTGGATGATTCTACTCAGACCTGCATTGTACCAGGGGGGAGCTTCACAGGCTTCACAGGCTCTGCATCAACTCTAGCCCAATGCCTACATCCTGTCCCTCCCTCCTGCATTGGATATGCTTTATAACAGAAAGTAGAAAATATAGTTTTTTTTTCAAACTGTTTGGTCTATTTTCATTTATAAAATAAAAAAAATTGTATACAGTGTTGCATGACTGCGCAATTGCCAGTTAAAGTAGCACATTGCTTAATAGCAAAGAATGCCCTGATCATGAAGGGGATAAAACCTTCTGGAGGTCAAGTGGTTTTTACACATCAAAGAATTCTTAGTGCACTAAACAGTGTCTAAAAAGACAGTGCAGCCATAGAATATGGAATAGAATTTGCTATTGACTAAAACTTTGGACTAATCCATCTGATAAGGGATGAATCACTGTGATCAATTATTTATTTAACATTTAAGGTGTAACTCCTTTTTTGCTGAGCAAAGAACAATCCCCCTTGGGTGATCACTGTCCATTGCAAAACTCTTAACAAACTTTGTAGCCGAGTCCTACCATTTTTCATATCTTAGCAAAAAGCGGTTTGTTTCAGTAATTTCCAGACAGACTCCTGCATGGGTTGGGTCTGTATTCATTTTAACCACCTGGTGCACTTTCAGTATTTTAACCTCCTTAGAGGTAATCCTGAGTGTGGCTCGGGGTGGATTTTCGGTACTAAAAGCGTTAACCCCAAGCCACACTCGGGATCGCATTGCAGGATTCAGGCAAGGTTACTTACCTTGTCCCCTGGATCCTGCGATGTCTCGCGTGTGTGTGCGAGCTGTCCTCCGCCAGATCTATCACAGTGCCGGGCTTCATTCGCCGCGAGCATTGCGACGCACAGGGAAGGAGCATGGCGCCAAATTCAAAAAGTTGAAAACACAATACACATACAGTACACTGTAATCTTACAGATTACATTACTGTATCAAATAATGTCACCTCCCTTTTGTCCCTAGTGGTTTGTCCAGTGCCCTGCATGAAGTTTTATATTATATATACTGTTCTTTCTGCCTGGAAACTGGAGATTGTCCATAGCAACCAAAAAGCGTCCCTTTATATAAAAAGCAGTTTTAGACCAGCTAGAAAACAAATTTAATAAATTAGAATCACTTGCAGAATTGAGCGATAGTGATATGTGGGGAAATTCATCATCAAACACAGAAAGCAATGACAGCGACAATTCTGCAACTGAGCAAATTTCAGTGTTTTTGATTTGATTACATTATTGAATAATGTTATTATTATATTATTATTTGTTATAATTATTTATAGTTATTTATTATATTATAATTTATGATTTCGTGTTTCAAACATTATCATACTCGGGATGTCTACTAGACTCCTGTTTGGACAGATTTAAGTGTGGTATTCCTAAAAATTACGGGCCTACAATATAAAACGCCAAATTTCCATGCAAAACATTGTACCGCTTTGAGCATCAAAAATCATACCACCAGGGAGGTTAATGAGGAACGATGCCACATCCATTTAGAAACTCTTTTGGCAGAGAATGCCTAAAATTCTACTTACAGCAGGCTCAAGGGGTGCAAAATAGTCATAAGAATACTTGGGCTGCTGTTAAAGCCAACAGAGTCTTTTGTTAAAAATAAAGCAACAAAAAGGAAAAAACAAGCACATATTTAAAGGTATATTGTTGTGACAAATATATAGCAAGATATAAATATAATGCTCTAGTACATCTCAAGAGCTGTGTCTCTATATCCTCCAAAAAACTTCAATGATGATAATGCCATGGAATACATGAGCCTGTGCATCCAGTCTCCTTAATCACTCACAACAGTCTAGGTGTAAACCAAAATAATGGAGGAGATGGAAAATTCCAAAGGGATCTATCCCAATTAAAACTCAAGTGTCTCCAAAAAAATGGTAAAGTCGACTTTATTAACCACTTCAGCCCCGGAAGATTTTACCCCCTTCCTGACCAGAGCACTTTTTGCGATTTGGCACTGCGCCACTTTAACTGACAATTGCGTGGTCATGCGTCGTTGCTCCCAAACAACATTGATGTCCTTTTTTCCCACAAATAGAGTTTTCTTTTGGTGGTCTGTTTGATCGCCTCTGCGGTTTTTATTTTTTGCGCTATAAACAAAAAAAGAGCGACAATTTTGAAAAAAAAAAACGCAATATTTTTTTCTTTTTGTTATAATACAAACCCCCAAAAAATATATAAAAAACCATTTTTTTTCCTCAGTTTAGGCCGATACATATTCTTCTACATATTTTGGTAAAAAAATCGCAATAAGCAAATATTGATTGGTTTGCGCAAAAGTTATAGCGTCTACAAAATAGGGGATAGTTTTAAGGCTTTTTTATTATTAATTTTTTTACTAATAATGGCGGCGATCTGTGATTTTTATCGGAACTGCGACATTATGGCGGAAAGATCGGACAATTATTACAGCGATCAATGCTATAAAATTGCACTGATTACTGTAAAAATGTCACTGGCAGTGAAGGGGTTAAGTGTGTAGCAAGATGGCGGCGACGGAACTTCACTTCCATTACACATTCTGACTAGGGTGACCACATTTCCAAACTGCCATTCAGGGACACCCCCCCTGCCCCCTTTCCCAAAAAAAGATGGGGGGTTGGGGGAATGTAGCCTCGGGGTTGACGGGGAATTCGGCAGCAGGGGTGATTTGTCGGGCGAATGGCTGGTGTTGTACTACATTGTAATATATAATGAAATTGTTCAACTCACCACAATGCAGAATTAGTGGGGACCCTGAGCTTGTCACTTGCCACCTGAGGCAGTGTGCCACTTGCCACCGTTGCCTGCCACTAGATGCAGCTTGTTACTTGCCGCCGTTGCCTGCCACTAGTTGCAGCTTGTTATTTGCCACTGTCGCCTGCCCCCAGATGCGGCTTGTCACTTGCCACTGTTGCCTGCCGCCAGATGCAGTGTGCCATTTGCCACCCATTGCCTGCCACCATATGCAGCGTTTCACTTGCCACCATTGCCTGACGCCAGATGCAGTGTGCCACTTTCCACCCGTAGCCTGCCACCAGATGCATTCTGCCACTTGTCACCTATAGCCTGCCACCAGTCCGACACACCGGAGTCCCGGGAAAGTGAACGCCCCTCACGCCACTGGCTGCTGATGTGACTCCGCCTATGCAGGGGCCGGGGGTGTCATATCTGCAGCTCTGAGGGGTTCATGCTGGGACCTGTAGTCCTTCACTTTTGGGGGGTCACATCCCCAAAAGTGAAGGACTACAAGTCCCAGCATGAACCACTGATATCTAAGGATGTGATGCCCCCCTCCCCCCAAATTGAAGGACTACAGGTACCAGCATGGACCCCTGAAAATTAAGGGTGTGACCCCATAGATTTCCCATGCTAATGCTGGGACCTGTAGTTCTTCACTGATGGGGGGGATCACATCTTCAGTTTGAGGGGTTCATGCTGGGACCTGTAGTCATTCATTTTGGGGGGTCACATCCCAGCATGAACCCTGCTCTGATATCTAAGGATGTGTCCTCATTCCATCCCTCCAAGGGTGTAATATCATCTGTCAGTGTCCTCTCCTCTTCTGTATACCCCATATCTGCCTACCATCCTCTTATCAGTGCTAGCTCCAGGCTGACACACACTTGAAGCTCCTGTGAAGTGCTGACAGTTCAGCACAGAATGCTGGCTGCTGGGGGAGAGATGACTGAGGATTTTAACCCTGATCTGTCCATGCTGAGTGCTTTGGATTCACCTGCCTTTCTACAAAACTCATCTCTCCTTTGTGCACTTCTGCATGCTGCTGGCTGAACGATGCAGGGAGGAGGTGGCTGGAGCTAATCAGTAGGCGCGGAGGAGGAAGTTAAATCTCCCCCGCTGTGAATGCTGGGGTTCTGTCTCTCTCCTCCTCATGATGTCACTGGTTGCTAGATGCGAGCCGGGCAGTGGCTAGCAACCATTTGGGCACTGGGCCAACGGCTCATGTAAAAGGGGTCTCATCAGCCAGGGGTCCACCACAGGCTGTCAGTGAGTGACAGCAGCGATGTGAGGGATATTTTAGAGGGCATCAGATCGGTCCAAGGGCCAGGGGGCAATTCCGGGACACTGTACTGTAATGAGGGTGCCCGGGACCTGGGACAGACCTGCTAATTGCGGGATTGTCCTGGGCAATCCGGGACACGTGGGCACCCTAATGCCCCGTACACACGGTCGGACTTTGTTCGGACATTCCGACAACAAAATCCTAGGATTTTTTCCGTCGGATGTTGGCTCAAACTTGTCTTGCATACACACGGTCACACAAAGTTGTCGGAAAATCCAATCGTTCTAAACGCGGTGACGTAAAACACGTACGTCGGGACTATAAACGGGGCAGTGGCCAATAGCTTTCATCTCTTTATTTATTCTGAGCATGCGTGGCACTTTGTCCGTCGGATTTGTGTACACGGAATTTCCGACAACGGATTTTGTTGTCGGAAAATTTTATCTCCTGCTGTCCAACTTTGTGTGTCGGAAAATCCGATGGAAAATGTCCGATGGAGCCCACACATGGTCGGAATTTCCGACAACACGCTCCGATCGGACATTTTCCATCTGAAAATTCGACCGTGTGTACGGGGCATAACAGGGGGTAACTGTGAGTAAAGCTTGAAGGAGTACAGCGTGTAGCTGTAAGTAAAGCTGTAGCTGTAAGTAAATATTGTACTGACTCAGTACACATTAATAAAAATGTAATTGTCTACATTTTAAACAGGACAGACACCAGGCAGCTTCAATTCAAAACTTTGACATTGGAGTGTATTATTTAACTATAAGGCCTCTTGCACAAAGCACTGATGTTTGAGCATAAGCATTTATGAACATAATTTCAGGCTTTTGTTTTGCCCATATTTGCACTTATATGTGCGTTTTTGTGTATGCGCATTCACGCATACAATTCATATCTTTAGGCAAAATTTATGAATATTCAAAATATTTATGCTCATATGTACCTATTTGCGTGCATTTGTGCGTACCAGTGCACAATACTGACCTAAAATACAGATTATTCTATATTGTTTTAGCTGAAATAATTTCAGGCCCCCAATACCTGTCCCCCAGGGCATACCAGCTGCAAAACAGCATGGTAGCATTTTGCAAAGACTGTTGTGTAGGCTCTAAATTTCTTGGGTGAGACTGATGGCTATGAATCTTTAGCCATGGATGAAGTCTACACCTGGTCCTCCTAAGGGTGGCCCCATGCTGACCCTCTTCACCACTTGATGTAACATTTGCTATGCCTCTCACAACTCTTTTCAAATTTCCACCCTTATTGCTTGAAGCCACAGATGTAGCATCAGATGCAGATGGAGATCCATGTAGAGCAGTGGAAGAGGTGGAGAGGAAGGAGTGAAATGGAAGAGAATTGATGGCCTTTGGTTGTTAAACTGGTATCATTCATGTGCTGCTCCCACCTAGCATTACTGGGAACAGTCATGTGACTCCTCATGCATGTGGTGCCAAAATGACTGATAGATTTACCATTCACTTCAGGTAGAGTTCAAAACCCACTAGGGTTTTGTCTGAAGCACAGACCTGCACAGTAGACCTAAGGATCCCATTGGCCTACAACTGTGGACCAGTGCCAACTGTGGAACTGGGTGGCTGCCCGCTTCATGTCTATGCAAGTGGCCCTGGATGACATCCTGTCTCACTGATGTTGCACCTCTCCCTCACTTTCCTCCTGTGCATTCTCACACACTCAATTACTGCCTTCCACCCCATCATCCCCACCTGTTTACTCAAGTTAACTTGGCAGTGAGCTGCATCTGCAGGAACATCAATGGCAAGTGATTCTCTCTGCCTGTTTTCCCTTGCTTTATGCTACATGTGATTTCTTGCTCAGCATCTGATGCATTTAATTGTCGCACATCTTCAAATGATGCAGCCAACTTATCAATGCCAGTTTGTGAGATTATGGATGGCAGTATTAGATGTTGAAGAGGAGGAAGAAGAGTGTGTATTTGCAGCTGTTGATGATACAGAACTAGTCTGTGCCTGGGAGGAGAATGGTGAAGGCTTGGTTATCCACTCCATCACTTCCTCTGCATGCTCTGGCTGTAGAGCATGCCCACTGCCAGAGAAGAAAGGGAAACATGCCCTGCCTCCCAAAGGTGTAACCTGACCACTGCTTTGCCTTGCAGATGCACAACCTGCTTGTCCTCTACTAGCTTCATGTGAATAACTTCTAGCTCTATCTTTAGGGAGCACTGACTTTTATAGAGAAGGTGCTGGCACCGTTTCAAAGCACCCTATTGGCCATATTATTCCACCTGATCACAGCTCACTGGTCAAGCAAAGCCTTATGGGGGTTTGCTTTTGGCAACTGGACAAATACATCCATTATTTTGCTGTATGGGCAAAACATGAAAATTTGCCACAAACAAAACTCTGCTGTGAACCCAAACCTTATTCCTAACTATCAGTTAGCTTTGTTCCCAGAGGGTAAGGTTTTCTGTAGTCCTAAAACACTTTGGGGGAGGTTTGTCAAAACTGGTGCACACAGAATTTGGTGCAGCTCCGCATAGCAACCAATTAACTTCTAACTTCAGCTTGTTCAAGTAGGCTGGGTTCACACTTGTACGACAAACGCTCTGACATTGGGAGCTCATGTCGCATGACGTGTGAAAACCACTGTTTCCCTATGAGAGCCTTCTTAACTGGTCCGACACAAGTCGGTCCGACTTTGAAAATGCTCCCTGCACTACTTTGTTCCAACTTTGATCCTACTTCAGCCCATTGAATAACACTGAAGTAGGATCAAAGTCAGATCACTGTCTTAACTGATTTGACTTTGGCATGTGACTTGTACTCTCCTGATCTTGAAGGGGAACCCCACGCCCAAATAAAAAAAGAGTTCCCCCTCCAAGAGCATACCAGGCCATTTGGTTGGGTATGCATTTCAAGGGGAACCCCTGCGCTGAAAAAACGGTGTTGTGTCCCACCCGGAATCCATATCAGACCCTTATTCGAGCATGCAGCCCGGCAGAGCAGAAAAGGGGGTGGGGATGAGCGAGCACCCTTCTGAACCATACCAGGCTGCATGCCCTCAACATGGTGGGGTGGGTGCTTTGGGGCAGGGGGGCCTTGTGCCAACCACCTCAAAGCACATTGTCCCCATGTTGATGAGGACAAGGGCCTCTTCCCGACAACCCTGGCCTTTGGTTGTCGGGGTCTGCGGGCGGGGGGCTTATCAGAATCTGGAAGCCCCCTTTAACAAGGGGTCTCCCAGATCCCGGCCCCCCCACCCTATGAGAATGAGTATTGGTAACATTGTACCCCTACCCATTCACCTAAAAAAAAATGTCAAAAATAAAACACAGTACACAGGTTTTTGAAGTAATTTATTAAGGCAGCTCTGGCATCTCTTCTGATTTCTTCACCCCTCTCTAGCTCTTCTGCCTCCTCCGCTAATGTCTTCTGCTTCTGCTGGTTCTTCTCCCCTCTCCGGGTCTTCTCCGCTGATGTCTTCTAGCCCTCTCCAGTTCTTCTCCCTCTGCGCGCTGTCTTCTGCCTCTGCTGGGTCTTCTCCGCTGTCTTCTCGCTCTTTTTCTGGGTCTTCCCCGCTGTCTTCTCCCTCTGTTCTTCTTCCGATGTTGACTCAATGCTTTCTCCCGCTCTAATGCTGGGTGCGCGGTATGCCACTACTTATATTGGCATGGGGCGGGGTCACCGGTTGACTCATAAGGGACGGGGCCTCCGGAAGACCCGGCAGAGGCAGAAGACAGTGGACAGATGCAGAAGAACCGGAGAGGCCTAGAAGACATCAGTGGAGGAGGCAGAAGAGACGGAGAGGGGAGAAGAAATCGGAAGAGATGCCAGAGCTGCCTTAATAAATTACTTTAAAAACCTGTGTATTGTGTTTTATTTTCGACACTTTTTTTAGGTGAATGGGTAAGGGTACAATGTACCTGATACTCATTCACATAGAGTGGGGGGATCTTGTTAAAGGGGCCTTCCAGAATCCAATAAGCCCCCTCCAGCAGACCCCGGCAACCAACGGCCAGGGTTGTCGGGAAGAGGCCCTTGTCCTCATCAACATTGGGACAATGTGCTTTGGGGTTGGGGGCACAAGGCCCTCCTGCCTCAAAGCACCCACCCCCCCATGTTGAGGGCATATGGCCTGGTAAGGTTCAGGGGGGGGCGGTCGCTCATCCCCACCCCCTTTCCTGGCTTACCGGTCTGCATGCTCGGATAAGGGTCTGGTATGGATTTTGGGTGGGACACCATGCCCTTTTTTTCGGCATGGGGGTTCCCCTTAAAATCCATACCAGACCAAAGGGCCTGGTATGCTCTTGGAGGGGGACCCCATGCCATTTTTTTTTAAATTTGGGCATAGAGTTCCCCCTAAAGATTCATATCAGACATAAAGTGCCTGCATTGTCGGGATTAAAGTCGGATCCCCGTTCATTGGAGTCAGACTTCAAGTCGCAGGGCAAAGTCTGATCCACAGTCGTACGACTATTGTGTCGTATCAGTGTGAACTCGGCCTGAGGCTTTGACAATAAAACCTAGAAGCTGATTGGTTACTATGAACAGCTGCACTAGATTCTGTGTGCAACAATTTTAATAAATGTCCCTCTTTCTGTCCTAGGGGAGACAATGTGGCTCCTCCAATGATACAGTAAGCATTGTCACCCTAAGACATGCAGTCTGTTACTGACAAGATTACCAGGTGAAAATAAAAGAATATAGCCTGAAAAAAAAAAAAAGGAATACAGCCACCTCATTTAAAGAGTGATAAGCTGCAATATATTACATTTTGGTTTTGGATTTGAACACTTTCAGTTATTCATATGTGTGGTGAAATTCAAACCTTAGAAACACATTCATTTTCTAAATTATATGCTTTTATTTCTTAGTATAAATAAATGGCCAATGCATTTTCAGGACCAATAATATACAGCATCACATACATTTGGCGCTAGTAAATGTACTGCTCAGATAAAGTCTCTCTTATTTTAATGGTTCAAAAATGTGTTCTTCCTTTGAATGTGTTTGATGTGTAACTCTATTTCTTTGCATTCATGTTATTTTTGCCTTTCAGCGGTTTGGAATTGGTTGTCCTTTGTGCATAGCCTGAATTGTGAAGGTTTGCATAACCATCAAAAGTAATAATCATTAAAAGAGTGCCTTAAACATCTGCAGTGACAATGTACCAGTAAATAGGTCAAAAACATGAGCATGTGTGCTATGCATGCATTATTTTTCAATGTCAAGATAACATAGATATTTTAGTCATTATTTAAATTACTTTGTTCCTGCAGGTGTTGAAAAATAAAATAAGAACAATAGTTGAATAGAAAAATGGCCAGCAACCTTTTCTGCTTACAATAGTTGTTAAAAATAAATACTAATATGTTATGTTATGTTATATATATATATATATATATTACAGAATCACAAGTATTGTTTAAGTAGAACTCTGACAAAAGTATGTGTTTGCTCAACAATGCTTCAATATGTGCAAGTGAAGCAAAGATATTTCCTGACCCACCTCACGTCAGCACACAATGGGTTAACACCTCCTTTGGAGCCCCACATGGCCACCTGTTCCAAGCTAAATAAAAGACAGCCCCTCCCCCAACTAAGATGTTCTTTTTTGATCATGCTCCGGGCCACCTGTCAATTGCAGTTGGTAAGTAATTTGTTTGCTGCATCCCCCGCTGTTCAGCCTCTCATGGAGTTGGAAGACCCCAAATGCTGGAGGTAAATCCTTCTAAAAACTGGGTGCCCTTTGTGCCAGGGCCGTGGGCAAAATTATGCTTAAACAGCATTGATATTGTACAGGTGTGGTATTATAAGAGCTCTGCAATGTCATCATTGCCTCTCCCTTTGGTGGATTAGTTTTTGTCTCAGACTCTGACTGTGTTTGCTGTCTGCCTTTGGAAGTGCTGCCTGGGCTCACCTGCGGCTGCTTCTGAAGTGAGTGGATGAAGGCAGATGGCTCTTAAGGAGAAAGTGTACCTTTTTTTGGTGAGAGGTAATATGCTTTTCTCCATATACAGGTGGTCCCCGGGTTACAAACAAGATAGGGTCTGTAGGTTTGTTCTTAAGTTGAATCAGTTTGTAAGTTGGAACAGGTAGATTTCACTTCACTTTCTGTCCCAATGACAATTGGATTTTGAAAATTTTGGGTTGTTGTGGAAACAAGCCTTGGTGATAAAGCATTAGTGGAGGTACCTTTTTCCATAATAGCTCTTATGCTGCGTACACACGATCGGGATTTTGGTCGGAAAAAGGTATGATGGCTTTTCCGACAGGATTCCGCTCAAGCTTGTCTTGCATACACACAGTCACACCAAATTCCGATAAGAACGCGGTGACGAACAACACCTATGACAGCACTAGAAAAGGGAAGTTTAATAGCCAGTGCGCCACCCTTTGGGCTCCTTCTGGTAATCTCATGTTTATCTCATGTTAGTAGAAGTTTGGTGAGAGACAATTCGCGTTTTTCAGCTTTCGTGCTTTTCAGTTTGTGCTTGTGGGTTTGTATCTGTTTTTCAGTGCGTTCTTGTCCGCTCGTTTCTGATTTTCAGCTCGCTCTTCACAGGCCTTGCTGTTTTTCAGTGCGTTCTGTTAGTTTGTTCTGACCAGCCGTCTGTTTTGAAGCCTTGTTGCGGGTTACGTGCGTAGAGTTCGTGCTATGCGGATGCTTGGTGTTGGGGTTATTGCTTTGACCCAAGTCCAGTCCATGAACAGGGTGGGGAGGAGTTCATGGACCAAAAATTGGTTGCTCCAGCGTGACCTATTTTCTCACATGCCTTTGCTGCGTGAGATCCAGGAGAATAACCCTGATGATTTCAGGAATTTTCTCAGGATGACGGACCCCGTTTTTTACCGTCTGTTGGCTTTGCTGTTCCCTTATATTACGAAGCAGGACACTTGCATGCGGCAAGCCATCACTCCGGAACAGAGGCTAGTCGCCACGTTGCGGTACTTGGCGACAGGGAGAAGTCTACAGGACCTCAAGTTCTCGACAGGCATCTCCCTCCAGGCTCTGGGGATCATTATCCCAGAGACCTGTTCTGCCATCATTCAGGTCCTGCAGAAACGTAAATTTTCTCCTTTAACATCACATTCTATGTATTTAATGTATTGTATGTCTTTCATCATTCCCTAATTACCATGATTGTAATATGCTGTGAATGTCCCCTTTGTCCTCATGCATGCTGGAAGCTTTTAATGCTCCTTTTTTGTCCTTAATGCATATTTGCCTTCACTAACCTCTCCAGCATGCTATCCTGGGCCCATACACACCTAGCGTAGTCACCACTTGATGACAGCCTCACGCTGATATACATCAGCAGAATGGCACGGGAAGGCAAAATCACGTACCTGGTACGTGATTGCCTTCCCGCGGGCGGGGGGTCCGATTGGACCCCCCGGTGCCTGAGGCGGTCGCCTTTGGTCTGGCAGCATTCAGAGATGAGGGGGAGGCCATCCGATCATGGCCCCCCCTCGCGATCGCTCCCAGCCAATGAGATTCTTCCCCTGCCTCTGTGTAGTACACAGAGGCAGGGGATGTGATGTCATCTCTCCTCGGCTCGGCAGTTTCCGTTCTGGCGTCGAGGAGAGAAGACATCAATGTGAGTGCACAACACACACACATCACAGTAGAACATGCCAGGCAGACATAACACCCCCCTTTACCCCCCGATCCCCCCGATGACCCCCTAATCACCCCTCCCCCCCGTCACACTGACACCAAGCAGTTCTTTTTTTCTGATTACTGCATGGTGTCAGTTTGTGACAGTTACTGTGGTAGGGCAGTTAGTATTAGCCCCCTGTAGGTCTAGGGTACCCCCCTAACCCCCCCAATAAAGTTTTAACCCCTTGATCACCCCCTGTCACCAGTGTCAGTAAGCGATCATTTTTCTGATCGCTGTATTAGTGTCACTGGTGACGCTAGTTAGGGACGTAAATATTTAGGTTCGCCGTCAGCGTTTTATAGCGACAGGGACCCCCATATACTATCTAATAAATGTTTTAACCCCTTGATAGCCCCCAGGTAACCCTTTCACCACTGATCACCGTATAACCGTTACGGGTGACGCTGATTAGTTCGTTTTTTTTTATAGTGTCAGGGCACCAGCCGTTTATTACCTAATAAAGGTTTAGCCCCCTGATCACCCGGCGGTGATATGCGTCGCCCCAGGCAGCGCCAGTACCGCTAACACCCACGCATGCAGCATACGCTTCCCTTAGTGGTTTAGTATCTGAACGCATCAATATCTGATCCGATCAGATCTATACTAGCATCCCCAGCAGTTTAGGGTTCCCAAACACGCAGTGTTAGCGGGATCAGCCCAGATACCTGCTAGCACCTGCGTTTTGCCCCTCCGCCCGTCCCAGCCCAGCCCACCCAAGTGCAGTATCGATCGATCACTGTCACTTACAAAACACTAAACGCATAACTGCAGCGTTCGCAGAGTCAGGCCTGATCCCTGCGATCGCTAACAGTTTTTTTGGTAGCATTTTGGTGAACTGGTAAGCACCAGCCCCAAGCAGGAGTAAAATCAAAAATTTACGCCCTTAGAAATCCTGAAGGCGGTGATTGGTTTTCAGGGCTCCGTATGCGGCTAGGCTCCCAAAAAGTCCCACACATGTGGTATCCCCGTACTCAGGAGAAGCAGCTGAATATATTTTGGGGTGCAATTCCACATATGCCCATGGCCTGTGTGAGCAATATATCATTTAGTGACAACTTTTTGTAATTTTTTTTTGTCATTATTCAATCACTTGGGACAAAAAAAATGAATATTCAATGGGCTCAACATGCCTCTCAGCAATTTCCTTGGGGTGTCTACTTTCCAAAATGAGGTCATTTGGGGGGGTTTTGTACCGCCCTGCCATTTTAGCACCTCAAGAAATGACATAGGCAGTCATAAACTAAAAGCTGTGTAAATTCCAGAAAATGTACCCTAGTTTGTAGACGCTATAACTTTTGCGCAAACCAATAAATATACGCTTATTGACATTTTTTTTACTAAAGACATGTGGCCGAATACATTTTGGCCTAAATGAATGACTAAAATTGAGTTTATTGGATTTTTTTTATAACAAAAAGTAGAAAATATCATTTTTTTTCAAAATTTTCGGTCTTTTTCTGTTTATAGCGCAAAAAATAAAAATGGCAGAGGTGATCAAATACCATCAAAAGAAAGCTCTATTTGTGGGAAGAAAAGGACGCAAATTTTGTTTGGGTACAGCATTGCATGACCGCGCAATCATCAGTTAAAGCAGCGCAGTGCCAAATTGTAAAAAGTCCTCTGGTCCTTAAGCAGCATAATGGTCCGGTCCTTAAGTGGTTAACAATGTATTTTGTCATCTCCTTTGTAGTGCTTTACCCTAAACACCCCCTAAAATGTGTCCAAATGTTATTGTTGTCCTTAAATTCATGCAGAGTGCCAGAGGCTTTTTTTTGGCTCCCAAACTCATTTATAACCCCCCCTAAAATTTTTACAATGGGCCATCAGAGGGGGTGAGGAATCTGATAAGTAGACCTTATTATTTTGTCTTTAAATACTCCTTAAAATAAATGTTATACTGATGTTGGCCAAGAATTTTTGTGTCTAATCTGCTTGCAATGTTGTGTGCAAAAGTACTAATTTTTTTTTTAATGTTTTGACTCCACAGTCAAAGCATCCCACTTTGCCGACCGTTGGGACTTTCCCAACTGTGGAGGGGCAATTGATGGGAAGCACGTCCACATCATCCCACCACCCCTTTTGGGGTCATACTATTATAACTATAAGGGCTTTCATAGTATTGTGTTAATGGCGGTGGTGTCAGCGACATACGAGTTTCTCTATGTGGACGCGGGGAAGAATGGCTGGATGTTGGATGGTGGAGTCCTTGCCTAGACGGAGTTTTACACACGTCTCCAGAGTGGTGGCTTGGGATTGCCACCTGCGGAAGAGATGTGGAAGGAATCCCATTTGTTTTTATTGCTGATGAGGCGTTTGATCTGGGTGATCACCTGATAAGGCCATTTCCCTAGAGGACCCTCACCCCAGAGAAGAGGGTTTTTAATTACCAGCTGGCCAGAGCCAGAAGAGTCATGGAGAACACCTTTGGGATAATGGCCAGCCAGTTACGCCTATTTCTAACGGCTATAAATATGGCGGAGTACAAACTTAACCACATTGTGTTAGCATGCTGCATCTTGTACAACTTTTTTAAAGTGAAATGCTACTAATTATGTAGCCTCAGTTGGGCCTGAGGCCGGACTTCGTGAAACAACAATGATGGCCCTGGAAGCTGGCCATCCTGGCTTGTGAAGTGCCCGTGAAGTGCATCAAAAATATGTCGATTATTTTACAGGTAGGGGAGCGATTACTATGCCAGCAAATTTTTAAATATTTTCAAAATAAAAAAAAATGATATGATAAAATCTTGAATTTGATTTACTGCTTGTGTTTCTTTTATTTGTCCCCTAGGTTCTCCTAGTGCACTTGTAGTGCCAAGTGTTTTTTCCATTACTTAAATAACACCCATTGTCACTGAAAACACCAACTTAATACAAAAACTGATATTGAGCATTAAAAGAAGAAGCCACACATTGTTGAGTTTAAAACCTTTTTACTCCATGCACATTCACATGTGCGTTGTAAAACCTTTTTTTGTAAAAAAATAATATCTTGGTTTTATAAATTTTTACCTTGAAAATATTTTTCATACATTACATTACATTACACAAACAGGCATGTTTCAAAAGATAACATACACAACTCAGGAACTTACAAAGTTCAACATTGAAAAACTGAAGGCAATATCAGACATTTTAGTGTTAAAAATGTATTGATATTGCCTTCATCAGATGGGGTGATGTCACCCCTGTAAAAGCCAAATTTAGAAGATGCACACAAATTTGGAGTCAAAATGGGGATTTCCCTCCTGATCCCATGCCTAATGTCAACATGTGCTATCTCCCATCATGGGGGATCAATGGACATGTTTTGAAGGTGCAACCCCTTCCTCTCACCTACTAGAGTTGCGAGGAAGGGGTTGCACCCACAAAACGCGTACATTGATATCCCCTGATGGCAGATAGCACATGTTGACACACTGTGTGTATCTTCCAAATTTGGCTTTTAAAATGTATTAAAAGGTTATTTAAGGGGGGCGTGGTTTGCCTTGAGAGAAGATGGCTGCTTAAACCCTCGGCTCCCGCTCACCACAGTCTTTTCTTCAGCTAAACCTGGGGACCTACGAATTTTTTCACTACCCACTATGGGAACTTCCTCCCGCGGAAGCTCGCAGTCACGATCCCGCTCCCCGAGGGAACCTACCGGCCGCACAAACCACACTATACCGGAGATCTTCCGCACCCAGAGGCCTAGCAGGACGACTCCCTTTCCCGCCTCGACTCCCTCTCAGGAACTGACAGGAATTCTCCTAACTCCGACCGATCCTCTCACACCACAGATGGAGAACGACAGCACATCTCTCCGCCAACCGAGTCTGAGAGATCTCCAGGCTGTGGCGACGGACATTAAAGACACTCTGTTTTCGGCCATCTCGGACCTGCGCCATGAATTACAGGCTATTTCAGGGAGAATGCAACGCGTTGAAGAAGACGTAGCGCTACAAGGCTCAGCTACAAAAGCAATCCACCACAAAGTGAACTCCCATACCATGCAGCTTAGAGATCTCCAACGTCACGTTGAAGATCTTGACAATCGCGGTCGCAGACACAATCTTAGAGTGAGAGGCCTACCTGAAACCGTGGAACAAGACCAACTCCCTCAAGTTGTCACGGGCCTCTTCAATCAACTCCTCGATAGGCCCCGTCCCACTCCGGTGGATATGGAACGCATTCACAGAGCGCTCCGTCCCAGAGGCAGAGACGCGGACCCCCCACGAGATGTCATCTGCTATGTCAATGATTATCTACTCAAAGAAGACATCCTCAAAAAAACACGAGATAAACCGCAGATGGAATATGAGGGCAGCCATATATACATCTATCAAGATCTCTCAGCGATCACACTGCGACATCGCAGAGACCTCCGGCCTCTTCTAGATGTTCTGCGGAACAATGGAATCCGCTACCGATGGAAGTTCCCGTTCGCCCTCTCTGCCTCCCACCAAGGCCGCTCGGCCTTACTAAGAGTTCCAGAAGACCTCGATGGATTCTGTCGCACCCTGGACATCCTGCTTGTATCAGTTCCACACTGGTATGAGGAATTCAACATTCTACCTCACGCCCGCCACCCTACAGCAGAAGAACCGATGGATGCTCACAATACCAGCTTCCGCAGACGCAGATCGCCCACACCCATCAGCCGATATTCTCCAGAGGGACCCCGCCATCCACCTCCTAGCCCCATGTCAGCGCCTCTGCCTCGCAGAGCTCGCCGGGACCGTTAAAATGCCTTCATACTCCTGAATTCCTTACCTGACGACACCGCTGACGGCCTATGATACACTTCTACCACCTTCTCCTTTCTACAGGGGCCTGGACCTGTCTCGACTACCTCTCCCACACTCAACAGCATACCCCGGTGGAAACACCGCCTCCTCCACTCTCTTCTACAATATCGCCCGAGACCCGATCTTCATACCTTCAAAGACCTCTATCACTACACAATGACTGCCTCTGACGATTACCCCAGCAAACGGCTACGGACACCTTCCACTTCTGTTTCCTGTTGTTCCCCCACTTGACGAAACATCGGACCAGACCAGCCAAACATTATTCGATGCAGTCATCGTTATGCCCGACCACCGGTTCCACTCCCATGGAAAACATTACCTGCTTTCTTCACAGATCTCTGCCTACACTGATGATTCACGTCGGCACCGGAACCCACAGAACAAGTACCACCAGACTTAATACATACGGACCCTGTATACCTGGTGACTATTTTGAAGGGTAACATGTTCAATGTTCAGGTTTATTGTTTATTGTTAACAGTTATAAGATTTAAGTGATTACTGCCTCCCATTCCGGGAAGACACGGTCGTGATGCACCACACGCTGACAACACATCAGAGCCATATCATCTACGCAATCCTTATGCTAATTTATTCTCCCTACACGACCTAAGACCTTGAGCCACACTACACTCCCTACAGTATGGCCCTCTACTGCCATCTACTGACTCTGAATTAGAGATATCTGTGACTCACTAAACCTTACACCCTCATTTAAACTCATACATCAATACAGCAGAGATCAACAATGCTTAAACTTTGCATAACCAACGCTCACCCTTGCACTGCATACAACAGGGTACAATGCTTACCGATATTATAAATATAATTATTGCAACCCATTACTCACCTATATGTTTACACCTACGGCACTTCAGGGAAGTGACTCCCCATGACTCTGCTATTTATACCCGGTTTAACCACATATATTTGATGAACGATGTGAGTGATCTCTGCCTCCTGTATAGGACAGACACTGCTACATAGCAACACACACTGACAACACTCGAACTGTAAATTCCTTCCACATTCCCAAGATCTAACCCACTTCTCTCAAACTGAAGGAATTTTCGAACTTCAGCTCTCTTCTGCCACCTACTGGCTTTGAGCACGCTCTCTCTACACTCCTGCACAATATATCCTCTCATCCATCTTCACACACCGAAACTAACAGAACTAACAATTCTTTAATCTACATCACCACTTCTGTTGCTACACTACAACACACTAGAGGAATACACTTACTCTCATACTCATCACTACTCATTCTTCCCCCACGACTCTACAAATACAATAAATTCGTGCTCTGACCCGCTGCAATATTGTATTCACACGAGTTAACTACACACATCTATACCCACCACACACAGAACACGTTCTATTAACTTTCTACAACTAACCACTTTATATGAACACTACTTTATTTCTATGAATGAGCGTTATCACGCATGTTTTGTTAACCTGTTTACTTAGCCTTGAGCTTATTATACTGAATAGACCATTAATCTGGTAACTATTGTTTATATACTTCTATAACACTGTTTATTAAGATCTCTCCTTTTTTTGTGCCTTCCCACCTCACTGATCTGACCCTGCCAGCAACCATTACCCGAATACTCAATTCCCTCCACTCGTTCTACGGTATAGCTAATAGCTAATACTCAAATAACTTTCTCGCCATTCCAAATAGTCGGCCATCCTATCACCCATTCAACTTCACTCAGCCAAGTTCCCCGACTGGAACATCACATGCCTTTTTCCCCAGGCTCCACCGTATAAATGTCATAAGACTGTTGGTGGGCCGGACCCCACGAACGAATTCTTCCTCCTCCTACTGTAGTACTTCTCTCAATTGTTAGACCAACCCCCGCACAGTGGTTACACTTATCTTATCTAGCACATCCTCTAACCGAAACTTCACGCACCACTGATCCTATCCGGTTAGTAAATTTTTGTGATCCTAGTCACTGCCTTAAGTGATCGAGATCACATTTATTACCGGCATTGTTAACCCCCTCCTACCCCTGTTCCCCTACTCACCCTACCCACAAGAACACACCCTTCAAATCAACTAACCACCCCCACCAAAGCAGCGCATACTATCATCCTAAATACAGTCACACATCTATACAATGATGAATTCGTCCAGCATCAAACACAGCACTAAACTAAAACTGATCTCACTGAATGTAAAAGGCCTCAACACGCCTGAGAAACGTTCCAAGCTACTCCTTACAATGCACCGCAACAAAGCAGATATAATTTTCCTTCAAGAAACTCACTTTCGATCCAATTCTACGCCGAAGCTACAAAATTACAGATATCCCACGGTATTCCATGCTACCAACCCGCTACACAAAACAAAAGGTGTCTCAATACTCATTGCTAAATCTTGCCCCATTCAAATCACAGACTCTTTAATAGATGTGGAAGGCAGATACATATTTCTCAAAGGATCCCTTTTCAACAGAACGTTCACATTAGCTAATATATACGCCCCCAACCGTGGTCAAGTACCTTTCTTTAGAAAAATTACAAATGCACTCACGACATTCCAAGAAGGAACCCTCATCCTGGGCGGAGACTTCAATGTTCCACTTAACCCTACCCAAGATACATCTACCGGCTTCTCCTCACTCCCTTACTCGGCCCTTAAAACGATTAAATCATTACTCAATCAGCTATTACTACATGACTCCTGGCGCACCCTGAACCCTAATGTTAACGACTTCACATTTTATTCTGCTCCCCATGACAGATATTCAAGGATAGACTACATCTTTTTAACGCAAAAAGACTTATCCCTAATCCATCACACTTCCATTGATCCCATGCTTATCTCCGACCATCACCCCACCTCTTTAACGCTTAAAATCCCAAACACGATACCCCGCTCGCAAACATGGAAATTGGATCCATCATTACTGACTGACCCCACCATCAAGGATGAAGTCGAATCTAACCTCAAACATTTCTTTCAAGAAAATGTTTCGAATGACACGTCCCCACTTATCATCTGGGAAACGCACAAATGTGTAATCAGAGGAAACCTAATCGCGGCGGCGGCTAAACGTAATCGCATACGGAAAAAACAATATATAGACCTCACCAACAAAATTCACAGGCTAGAATCCGCTCACAAACGATCCCAAGCCCTCTCCACTATGACTGAACTGATTCAAGCTAGAAAAGATCTACTGGATATCTTAGACCACCAAATTCGACGCAAATACATTCTCTCCAAAAAAACGTTTTATGAATATGGCGACAAAGCCAGTAAAATGCTGGCTCGAGCTTTACAAGAGACTAAAGCTCGCACAACAATTCACTCCATCACTGACCCAACAGGCTGTAAACTTACCAAAACCCCAGACATTGCCAAACAGTTTGTCCATTATTATAGTAAATTATATAACCTTCACCCATCTGATTCCGCCCTTGACAAACAAAAACGAACAGAAATGATAACAGATTTTTTGCGACAATATGGCCCTACCCCTATCTCGACCTCCGTAGCCCAAGATCTGGCCTCACCTCTCACAAGAGAAGAAATAGACCTAGCCTTGAAACAACTAAAATCAGGTAAAAGCCCCGGCCCCGATGGCCTGACAGTCGGATACTATAAAACTTTCTCAGAACCACTCACCCCCTTCTTCCTAAAAGCTTTCAATTCTTTCGCAACCCCTACGACACCGCCTCGAGACCTCCTAACTGCCCACATAGCAGTAATTCCAAAACCAGACAAAGACCCCTCCCTTGTTACCAACTACAGACCCATCTCGCTTCTTAATGTAGACTTAAAATGGTATGCGAAAACCTTAGCGAATCGTATATTACCATTGTTGCCCCAACTTGTAGACTTGGACCAAGTCGGCTTTGTCCCGGGAAGAGAAGCGAGAGATAATACTCTAAAAGCTCTCAATATACACCATTGGCTTACATCTAGCCGTTCAAGCGGATTTATGCTCTCCCTTGACGCGGAGAAGGCGTTTGACAGGGTGGCCTGGGACTACATGTTAGAGACGCTACGGATGATAGGTCTTCCTCCAACGATGCTCAATTTCATATCGGCCCTTTACTCTAACCCTACTGCAAAGGTCCATGTAAACAATCACCTGTCAGACGCCTTCTCCATGTCCAATGGAACCCGCCAGGGATGCCCGCTCTCCCCTCTAATTTTTATTCTTACCCTAGAACCCTTCCTAAGACGCCTGAGAGCCAACCAAGACATTAAGGGAATTACCATCAAACGTCGCACGTACAAAGTAGCCGCCTTCGCGGACGATATACTCCTCTTTCTTACTGACCCCCTCACGACAATACCTAACCTCCTTGCAGACTTCAAAAATTTTCATACCCTATCTAACCTCCAAATAAACTACTCGAAATCGACAGCCCTGAACATCACCCTCACCCCAGAAATTTGTCAACAATGCCAGATTAATTTCCCGTTCTCGTGGAACGATAAAGCAATCCCATATCTAGGTATTCTCTTACCAACCTCCTTGAATAACTTATACACCCTTAACCATGCAGCAATTTTACAAAAAATACAATTGGACCTTAAAAAATGGTCCACAGGACTATTTTCCTGGTTCGGTAGAGCCGCAATAATCAAAATGAACATTTTGCCCAGACTTCTATATATTTTGCAAACCATCCCCATTAAACTCCCGAAAACTTTTTTCTTACTCTACCAACAGGCCTGTACGTCGTTCATTTGGGCCAAACAACGCCCGAGACTAAGCTACCTGAGACTAACCGCCCCTAAACTTCTTGGAGGCATAGGTCTTCCTGATTTACGTAAATACCAACAAGCATGCCATCTTACGAGAATTGTAGATTGGAACGTACACCCCACACTTAAAGATTGGATCCACATAGAGCAATCATTCTCAGACCTTCCATTGTCTCACCTCCCCTGGATCACTAACTCCAATATCCCCCCTGACTGCAAACTCCACCCATTAATCGAACCCACACTGACCTCCTTCCACACCACCTGCAACCTCCATAAACTCTCTTCACTTCATGGTCCTCTAACCCCACTGAGGATGAACCCAGATTTCTCACCTGGGATGCACCCCACCTTCTTAGCTGAACATTGGCCCCACCCTACTGTAAGAGCAGAACACTTCTTTGAAGGAAATCAACTCTTATCCCAAACAGCACTTGCATCAAAACTGAATGTGAGATCCTTCCCATTCTGGACTTACATCCAACTGAGACACTTCTTTAACAAACCCAAACCCAGACCAGACTGGTCCAGACAGACCACCACATTTGAGCACCTATGCTCCAGTGGGGAACCACAAAAACACCTGATATCCCAGACATATGCACTCCTATTCACATCCCGCACACCTACAAAACACTGGACCACCAGACAATGGGAACAGGACCTCTCGTTGCCCCTTACTGATGCAGACTGGGAGAAAATATATACCTTGATCCACAAAGGATCCATTAATGTGCAAATACAGGAAAACGCCTTTAAAATACTCTCAAGATGGTACAGGACACCGCTGACACTGCATCATATTGACTCGTCAATCACCCAAACGTGTTGGAGGTGTAAAACTGAGATTGGTTCGTTCTTACATATATGGTGGTCCTGCACAAAAATTCAACCCTTCTGGAAAGAAGTACATAAAAAAATCAACCAAATAACAACGTACACGTTAGACTTCCATCCTGCATCATTTCTACTTCATCACTCCAAATTGCCACTGTCAACATATCTACGCTCTCTGGCCATGCACATGGTGAATGCCGCTAAGCTATGTGTCCCCCTCAAATGGCGCTCGACAGACCCACCATCCATTGCAGAATGGTTTACACGCATACAAAAAACGATGGTCATGGAGGACCTCATACACCAAGCCAAAGAAACACAACCTAAGTTCGTCAAAACATGGACATGCTGGATACACTTTACCACCACTGATGAATACAAACAATACTTCACATAACAAATGTGTAGACATTACAACGTTGCTTAGAAGAAACGTACATTCCTCACCCCGGAAAAACTCTGCCCCTCGCATCTTCTGTCCGCGAATGACATCTCCACACACCCTCAAACTCATGACAACACCTACGTACGCAATACCCTCTGCTGATACTATTCATTATAATCCACAGGCTGCTACTTTCCCAACCCATCTCTTATTGATCCTCTTTACAAACACTTACCTACGTCTACAGTAAAACCGAACCTCAGACATTGCCTAACTTCCAAACAAACCTTAACGGATGCATCTTACGACTAGATAATTCACGCTCCCACCCCCACCCCCAACCACCCTTAAGCAACCATCACCCTTGATAACATATAAAACGAGAGTACTAAGATTTAGAAACCATAGACAATCTGTATAGACTCATTACAGCTTTACGGAATATTCACTCCACTAACTGATCTAATAATACGATTTATATGCCATACCTTCATTTTGTATTTTTTTATTCGACAGAAAAGCGGCTGCGTCCGCAACAATATACTGTATTTGATTTGAATTATCCCTGTGTTGTGCTCCCCTTGGTATGTATCTTTCCTTGTCATTTCTGTTACAAAAACCCAATAAAAAAAGGTTATTTAAATGTTTTTGTTTTTTTTTTGAAAAAGTCGTAATTTTTTGGGATGTAGATTCTCCCTAGTACATCAATCCTGTTCTTCATTCTTTGTTCAATCTCCTTGTTTTTTCCTTTATGAGGTCTAAATCCCGACTATAAAACATTATGTCCTGGATTAGCCTTTGTGCACTGTCAGTCGTGAAATGAGTAGATTGTTCTTCCACAACATGCACATCACCTAAAAGAAAAAATACACACCATGTATTATAAATATGCAGGCATGCATCTATTACCTGAATCTGTCAGACACTCACCTGTTGTGACAATTTCCACCACCTCTCTTTCCTCCACATCCTGAGATTGTGGTATCCTCTGCTCCCCTTCTTCCTGAGGTGGGGGGTTCCTGGAGTCCTCAGACGTCCTGAGTCTTTTTCTCCCCTATGAGAATGAAACAAAAGGTATACTTAGCACACAGATATTTGAGGCCAGAAATAGGAATATGAAACATTGCTTGGAAGTGGGGTACAATTGTCTATTTGGGTGGAGTTCCAAGTTGAAGACATTATTTATTCCCTTAACAAAGCTGCACTACTTACCTTTTTTGGACAAGTTTCACACATGGAGACACTCCAAGCATCCACTGGAGTACCTGTGTGGGACACCCTAAAAAGTTTGTGTCCCACACTAGTGCTCCTGAGTCCAGATGTGTAAACAGCTGCTGAGTGTCCTCTCCTTACATTACACTGAATCAAGTTTGCAATTTTTTCTAGTTTCAAACACATCTAGACAACAATGTCCTAAACTTCTTTTAATACAAATTAGCATGACCAAATGTAGTTAACCCTGTATCTGCCTAAAACATCGTATTTAGTTGGTGAACAAACAATGTTTACTGCGTACGATTACTGTGCCCACGAGCCTGAAAGTTGCCTTTTTAACTGTACAACAGTAAAGAAAAGCACATGGTGCAGCATGCAAGTAATAATAATAATAATAGGTAAACACGACAACAAATTACTTTTTAGAAGCTCTTTCTTTATCCTTTTGTACTGATCCTACTCCCTCAATTTGAGGTCTGACCTGCTCCTTGGATCGTCGTACCCCAAAATTCTGTTGCAGACTTTTCACAACTTTAATCATGATCTTGGCCTTTCTCACATTTGGGTTTAGGTACGGTCCATACTTCCCATCATAGTCGGCCCTCTTCAAGATGTCCACCATCTCCACCATCTCTACAAAGGCCATATTTGAGGCCTTAAATCTTCTCCTCCGGGATCAGGACGTTTCTGACTTTGGGTTTTCCTCCTCCTCGTTACTGCTATTATCATGTACCTGCTGTGTCTCTGCCATGTTCCTCTCCCACTGCGACGAAAGAGACAGGGAGGGGAATATTTTAGAAGGAACGTCAGGGGCGGGCGGCGCGGGCGGAGTTTCACGCATGCTCAGTGTATATAAAACTAACACGTGTGTTTCGTACCTACGTTTTGTGTGCGTAGGAAGGAGGACCGGAAGCGCCGAACGTTCTAACGAAGGTAACATTTTAACTTGGGACATCAGTGGCCTATACTGATTCGAGATTGAGGCCTATATTTGGATAAGATTAGGAGAGTTTAGCCTGATATTAGTGTTTTTGTCTTGTATTTTGTCTTGCAGCAAATATGAAACAATTCAAAGATCCTGAATTCATGGGCCATTTCATTGACTAATACAGGGATATGCATAATTTGTGGGAGGTTAAAAATCCCTTATATCGCAATAAACCAGCTAGGAAGGCATCGCTGGAGAAACTGCTGCAATTTGTGAAGACGCAGGTCCCCAACGCAGACACTGAGTTTGTGGATAAGAAAATTGTAAGCTTGAGAAGCACTTATACGAAGGAGCTTAATAAAGTCCAGGCTTCCATGAGATCCGGAGCAGCAGGAGAGGATGTGTATGTACCCAGTCTGTGGTACTACAACAGGATGCGGTTTCTGGAAGACCAGATGGAAGTCAGGGAATCACTTTCTACACTTCCATCCAGCCTTCCCTCAACCCTTCCCTCAACCCCAGCTATGGCTTCTGAGGACCAACCTGGGCCTTCCATCCTGGAAGAAGTGGAGGAGCCCAGCTGGAGCCAGGTATAGTATTTTTTAACATATTTATTGTCCAAAAATTATTGTTGTTAACTAGATATTATTGATAACAAATAAATGATTTAACAAAAAGTGTTTTACATATCAATAGACAGTAGGGGCCAAAAATGATTGTGACAAGAATGAAAAATGCTGGGCTCAGAATGATAGTCTTTTCTATTTATTAACATTCAATTTGCAACAGTCATGAGCTGAAAATTGTGTGTGATTGATGAACCAAAAACTAAAACTATGTCCCTTTTTCACACAGGAAAGTCTCAGCCAGGATGATGCTCTGGAATGTGGGACACAGGAGGAGGCGGGGTAAGTTTCAGCCAGGAGGTGGCGGGGCCCAGTAGCCACACCCAATCCCAGGTGCCTCCCCTCCGTCTTCCAACAAAAAGGGCCAGGAAGGGGAGTAACGTGGAGGAGGCAGCACTGGGTCTCATTAAGGAGGCTAATGCGGCCCTGAAAAGCCCACCCGACGCTGAAGAGGCCTATGGCTGCTATGTAGCTGCCAAATTGCAGCAAATGGAGGAGGGCCAACGCCTCATCTGTGAGAAGATTATTTTTGAGGCCATTCATAAGGGGTTGAGGGGTCAAATGAGTGAGAACATGCACTTAGGTGCGCTCGCCCATCCTCCTCCTCCTCCTGCCACAAGTCCACCTCCAGAGCCACAGCCTCCAAGGAAGGCTGCAGGGAAGCGTGGAGGGAAGGCTGCAAGGAAGACAAGAAATTGATGGCCTGGGTTCAGTCTGGTCTAACAGAATACACAGGCTGTGGTAGTACCACAGCCTGGGGTCATATATGTCATCTGCTGCTGTTCGTGATCTCTGGGAGTCCTGGACCAGATTGTGCTCCCTATTATATGGACTTCTCTGGCTGTCAATTTTAATTTACAAAGAGTTGATGTGTGCCCTGGGGTACAAAGGCTTCGCAAATTCAAGCAGTTTCTCCGGCGTAGCCTTCCTCTTTATTTTGTTATTATGAGCCAGAATAAGCGTTTTTTTTTTATATGAAAATACTTGCCTATGTGTTTTTCTTCAAATAGGACAATTTGTTTGTGAGTAGGCAGGTACATTTCCAAAATACAATGTCTAATTAACAAGGGACACCAACCAACCTCCTTGAGCTTTATAAAAATAGAAGATAATAATGTTGTTGTGGAAACCTGACACATCAAAAAAAAATATGGAGATCACTAGAAGATAATTTAAAAATTAACCAAAAAAAAAGGTGATCTTAAAGAGGAGTTCCCATTTAAAAAAAAAAAATTAAAAGTTTCCAGACCTGAAGGGCCTGGTATGGATTTTGGGGAGACCCTCACGCAATTTAAAAAAAAAATTTGGGTGCGGGGTTCCCCTTAATATCTATACCAGACCCAAAGGGCCTGTTAATGGACTAGGGGGGACCCATGCTGTTTTTTTCAATAATTTTTATCTATATTGCCGGGACCCGACAATAGATTACAGCTGCGAGTAGTTTTTAAATGACATTTTTTTCTTTAGAAATGTCATTTTGCTGTGGTATTTTTCTAAACACAAGAAAAATGCACTACTTTACAGGCTTACTAAGGACACCCCCAGGCTCGATATTTAACCACTTGCTTACTGGGCACTTAAACCCCCTTCCTACCCAGACCAATTTTCAGCTTTCAGCGCTGACGCACTTTGAATGACAATTGGGCGGTTACATAATACTGTACCCAAATGAAATTTTTATCATTTTTTTCCCACAAATAGAGCTTTCTTTTGGTGGTATTTAATCACAGCTGGGATTTTTATTTTTTGCTAAACAAACAAAAAAACATGGAAAATTTTGAAAAAAAAATCATGTTTCATAGTTTGTTATAAAATTTTGCAAACAGGTATTTTTTCTCCTTCATTGATAGGCGCTGATGAGGCGGCACTGGTGGGCATGGATAGGCTGCATTGATGGGCACGGATAGGCACATTTAAGGTGGCACTGATAGTCACAGTTAAGGAGCACTGATAGGCACAGATAAGGCGATACTGATGGGGACAGATAAGGCGGCACTGATGGGCACAGATAAGGCAGCACTGATGGCCACTGATGGGCCCTGTTGGGTGGCACTGATGGGTGGCACTGATGGGTGGCATGGATGGGTGGCACTGATGGGCACTGATAGATACCACTGATAGGTGACACTGATGGGTGGCACTGATGGGCAGCACTGATGGGTGGCACTGATAGGCACAGATAAGGCGATACTGATGGGGACAGATAAGGCGGCACTGATGGGCATAGATAAGGCAGCACTGATGGCCACTGATGGGCCCTGTTGGGTGGCACTGATGGGTGGCACTGATGGGTGGCACTGATGGGCACTGATAGATACCACTGATAGGTGACACTGATGGGTGGCACTGATGGGCAGCACTGATGGGTGGCACTGATGGGCACTGGTAGGTGACACTGATGGGCACTGGTAGGTGGCACTTATGTGCAGCACTGGTAGGTGACACTGTGGGCAATGATGGGGGACACTGTGGGTACTGATGGGTGACACTGTGGGTACTGATGGGTGGCACTGTGGGCACTGATGGGTGGCGTTGGTGACACTGGCAGGGGGTAGAGGTGGGCACTGGTGATCTGGCGGCAGATCACCATGATCGGGACTGATGTCCCTCTCACGACCGCCGGTGATCGTCTTTTTTTTCTCCTCACGCTGAGAAAAAATAGCCAATTACCGGCTCTGTTGATGTCACATGATCAGCTGTCATTGGCTGACAGCTGATCATGTGGTAAGGGGTCGGGATCGACCCCTTACTCTGATCTGTGATCAGGCGAGTCTCATAGACTCGCTGATCACAGAGCGTGCCGCTCGTGCACGGGACTACGTCAATAGATGTAGTCCCGGCAAAGCAGGTCCGCGCTGTAGCCGTCATTCGGCTATAGCGCGGATCTCTAGTGGTTAAAGGACTATTTCATTTTTATTGTTTTACTTTAAGCATTATTAAAATCACTGCTCCTGAAAAAATTGCGGTTTTAAAACTTTTTTTTGCATTGATAATTGTCCCCTGGGACAGGACCCAGGTCCCAAAACACTTTTTTATGGCAATAACTTGCATATAAACCTTTAAAATTAGCACTTTTGATTTTTCATGTTCGTGTCCCATAGACTTTAATGGTGTTTGCGTGTTCGTACAAATGTTTTGCCTGTTCGCAAGTTCTGCTGCGAACCAAACCGGGAGTGTTTGACTCATCCCTAGTTGTCACATTCATTAAGCATGTGGTCAATACGCTCTAAAGGAGTCGTTTCCACTTACCCTGTGAAGGGACAGGATCCAGCACATGTGTTTATGCCAGCATGATGGAAAATGCCTTACCCAGCTCAGGGTGCATTTTGGGCCTGCATGCAGTCTGCAGTGGCAGAGAAATAAAATTGCACAGGTTGCCTCACAAGGATATGTGTTGTGCAAAATTCTAAGCCCTATTAAGGTGGCTATAGCAGAAAGTATGCTGCAAATATCCACGCCACAAGCAACACCCATAATGATAGAGCGTAAGGGGTTAATTGATGAAGAATGGTCTTTTTCCACAATAATAGAGTGTAAAGCACTTGTTAATGAAGGATAGTCTTTTCCCACAATGATAGAGCGTAAAGTGCTGGTTGATGAAGGATGGTCTTTTCCCATAAGTATAGAGTGTAAATCGCTTGTTAATGAAGGATGACAGAGACCTCGTCAGAAGACCAATTTACAGTAACAGGTTCTCTAAGCTTTATCCATATAAGATGACTGATGTATGTTTATGCACTGCACTTCCAGGGGTGGATGCTGCCCTCTAGTGTTTGAAGCAGCAAGTGACTTTACCTTTTTATAACTCGGTTGCCTTCAGAGATCCTATGGATGAGAAAGTAGACTTGTTCACCCCAGATGCAGTCCAGTGCGTTTTTTTTCTACATCAAGAATGCTTAAACAGTGTTTTACTTTGATTCAAATTACTTAGTTCACACCAGTACAATGCATTATAGTGCAGTCAACAAAAGTAGAATGTTGCATTGTTTCTGTATGGAACACATCTGGAAAGTGACAAAATGCATTGAGAATGCATCAAAAACATTCATGCAGAAACACATCTGGAATGCGAAAATTGTGGTTTTCTGGCCATCAGGCTTGCACAGATTCTATACAGTGACAGATTTTGCCTGCCAACCAGCAATAGCGTTAACTTTAATATTTAAACTTTAGAAATGGCACTACATTCAAGACTGGAAACTGCAAGATTTGGCACAGTTTCTGGAAAGAGTGGAACCTGGCAATTGACTTTTGGTTGATGCTTTTGATAGACCTAGTGCAAGCGCTGGCGCACTCACTCACTGTTATGAGGTTACGCCACTGGAGGGCAGGCGAAACATCTACACAAGTCTTCAACATTTCTTATAATGGGAGGTTATTGTTTGGCCGAACACTGAACAACGCAATTAAGCGAATGACAGGAGGAAAGGTCTGGACTGTGGCCACAGACTAGTTAAAGGAAGCCGCCATCCTTCACTCAAGCCTACTGAACTTCAGAAGGTACAGGAGGCCAAATCTTATATGAAAGGCTGCAGATTTAACAGATCACAGTGGAGGTGTCTTAAAGTTACTTTTGACATGAAATCAAGTCCAGAGCAAGCTGCTAAGATGGCTGGAAAGTCTTTTTGAAGGTGTGTCCAACCAGTCTATTTTAGTTGGGGCCAGGGGGCCTGAGTGAAGTTAATGATTGTAGCCTCCTTCTGGAGGGTTTGGACGACAATCATCAAAGACCAGTGGGTCCAGAAGACAGGTGGGAGTACAATGGAAAATTCCAAAGTTGACCACTGAATCCATTTAATTTATGTCCAAAAGATCTCAGAAGAGAAAATGTTTGCAAGATTTTTATACTGCTACAAGGCCATCATGCCAGTGATGCCAAAAATATAGAATCATCTGGGGGCCTTTCTCCCCAGTTTTTCTAGTACCTAAGGCAAGAGCCTTCTGGCCTGTTTCAGTTTGAAGGAATCAAATGTGTTCATACACACCAAGAGGTTCAAGATGGAGTTCATGCAGACAGTCACAGGGACAGTTCAGCAGGAGAACCAGTTGGTGTCAATCGACCTGCCGACTCATACTTCCATGTACCGATCAATGCCGAGCACCAGAGGCAAGTGAGATTTGCGGTGGCCAGATGTCACCTCCAATTCAGGTGTCTGCATTTTACAGAATTGGCACAGCCCCAGAAATCTTTTTAAAGATCTTGTTGGCAGTGGTGGTACCTTGGGCCAGGTGGCACATGAGGGTGTTTCAATTTGCCTTCTTTAGCCTATGAGCTGGGCTGTCTATGGATCAGAAAATCTTTGTGCTTATACAAATTCAACAAGAACTGGAATTTTGGACAACGCCACCGTGCTTCTTTCAGAGGCATGCCTCTCAGCCCAGGAGATAAGATGATTCTGAGCCAGATGCAAGTCTCTAGGGCTGGGGAGTCCACAATCTGAAAAAACAAGTGTAAGGCCATTGGAGCGTATTGAAGCGCAGACCCCCCAAGTATCTTGAATGGAAGGAAGCCTTTTCTAGCATTTCAAGCCTTTCAGGATCTTCAAGGGGGAATGAGTAAGGTTGACAACAAGACAGTAGTCGCCTACATTGCCTGAACAAGGGGACACTAAAAGTCTTTTCTTGTTACATCTTGCAAAGAAACTTTTCGTGGTGCAGAGAACCACTTACAGTCAGCTAAGGTTGGTCTTTTTGCCAGGGAAGCAAAATCAATTATTGGTTAGGTTAGGCAGAATATTTTTGTGCCTCATACCAATATTGGCCCTATGGGGTGTTCCTGCAGTAGTTCTCAGAGAGACTTCACTGAACATGTAGCTTCTGATATTTGCAACAGAATACCAATGCAAAGACTCAGTCATACAAGATAGGTTCACAGTGCCATGGAATTTTCTGTTCGATCTTTGTCTCTGGACAAATTAAATCTTTTATGGCAAGGTCAGTAACAGCACCCCAATCCAATGAGACTACTTTTAATAGCCTGGATATGGAATAGGCTACACTAGAGGTGCAGGGATTCTCATCTGAGGTTGTTCAGACCTTGGTGACCAGAAGATCATCCATGAACACTACATATGAGAGGATATGAAAGAAATTTGTTTTGTCTGCTCAGAAAAAGCTTTCTCTCCTGTGTTCCCTACTCTAGCCAATATCCTTGACATTTTATAGTCAGCTCTAGAGGTTGGTCTGGCATACAACACCATTTAAGGTACAGATCTCTACTTTATCTTTTCATAGGCTTCAGTTGGGTGCAAAAGCCAGATGATAATCTATATATGACCTTGAGTGAAATCCTTGTTCCCTCTGTGGGACTTAGGCTTGGATCTGAGAGCACCTTTGCTCTAATAAGTTTCATTTCCATTAAAGTACCTCATGGTAAAACTAAGAATGTTGAAAATCTCAACACTTACCTGCAAGGGCCCTTTGGTGCCTTTTCTTTCTTCTTTTTTACCAGAGATCGGGATACCACGTCTATCTCCAAAGTTTAATTTTAAAGTGTTATCCAGTTTTCAGAAAAACTGGAAAGTAGTCCATTCGAGTTTTCACATGAGGGTCACTGAGGCCACAGCAGGAAGACTTCAGTTTTCTTACACATGGTCAAGCTATTAACTGTGTACTTGGTCAAAAGAAGAAAGTATACAATCTTTTCATTTAGCCACCAGGCCCTCAAGAGTCATCCACTCTTGGGTTACCAGGGTGATTAGATTGGCATGCAGGAAGTAGGCCTTTCTGCTCTGAAACAATTGAAAGCCTATTTGACTGGAGGGGTGGCAGCCTTTGGGGCAGTTATGCCAGGATTGCTCAGAAGATATAGGTAAGGGCTAACTTGAAGGTCTGGCGCGGCCTTCATTCAACCTTACCAACTAAATATGCGGTCAGCAAGTTTGGGACAAGAGAGATCCATTCTTTCTTGCTTTAGCAGCTTTTCTTAGATTGTCAGTGTCTCTTTTCATTTGTTCTCTCCCGCCCTATATTGGCTTTGGTATATCCCGTTGTGTGCTGACTTGAGGTGGGCCAGGAAAATGGAAAATTATTATCAAATACTTACCGTAATTTTTTTTTCCTGGCCCATCCTCACGTCAGCACAGGACTCCCTCCCTAGTGGCTTGTCGCAGGCTAGGTTATCGAACATCTTAATTGGGGGAGGGACTGTCTTTTATTCAGCTTGGAACAGGTGGTCATGTGGGGCTCCAAAGGAGGTGTTAACCCGTTGTGTGCTGACGTGAGGATGGGCCAGGAGAAGAAAATTGCAATAAGTATTTGATAACAATTTTTCATTTTAGTACCTACTCAGATCAGTCAAAGGAACTTATTTGCACATTACACCTCCTGGCACTCCAGACAACCACAACAATTATTTGAGAATACATAACTAAAAAAGGAGTTATAAACAAGAAGACAAAGGGGAGATACATCAAATATGGGATCCCCAGCATCTCTCTTTCAAGGTCTTTCTCTAATTGAAACTGCAGTTCTGTTGGGGAAACTGTATATTTTATATTTCCTTATTATTGTTGGTTCATAGTGTGGCTCACTACTAAATTTTAAGCCTCCAAATCCTGGTCAAGGAGCCATATAAAGTTTTATATATATATTATATATAGTTTTACCTTACTGATGTTAAACTTGAGGACTGCAGGATGACCAAGCCCACTATACCCCTTAAAAGATTAGATCATTGTCCAAACAAACTTTGATTGGTCATTTACTCACATACTAGCCTGTATCTACCACAGTGCAAACGGGAATAGGCTAGTCTCACATCAGAGCTTGCAATCATACAAGCATCTGATCTGAAAATCTCCATGCTGCATGTGCAGGGGACTTCTTGCAAACAGCATCATTAGTTAAGTATTCTTGTTATATTTTCTTAATCTTTATCTGTATCTGTCATTACTTTTAATAAATGTTATACTTAATCTCTTTGTGATCTCTCTTTGCACATATAGAACACAACCCCAAAAACGCGAAAAAACACTTGGTACCAGAAGTGGGGTTTGACTGCAATGATTGCAAATTTTAAAGCAAGTCCTTCAAAATAAGGTGCTCTAAATAGTGATATATACATTGTTTTATCTGTCACTCAGTGATCCTTTGGCCACCACATTTAATACACTTGATTGAGTTTTCATGGTAAATTATTTTGAAATAAGATAGGTTCCCACATTTGGTTTTCCTCAATGCATGGGTTTGGGACTGGCATGTAGAGTATGGTGACATATATGTATGGGTAAGATGTACACACATACTGGGGTCAGTGTAGACAAGAGCCAGTTAGCCTGCCAGAATATCTTTAGTGTGGGGGAAGACCGGAGTACCCAGAGGAAACGTAGACATTAAGTAGTTTTAAGTTGGGCTTATGGTTGGACATTGTTTAGTTTAGATACAAAGTAAGGTGGAATTCAGGTGGTAGATGAGGAGTTGGTGTTCCTGTAACAATATTATACCCTGAATGAAAAAGCTGAGTTTTTCCTTTTAGTGATAGGCCAGGTCACTAGGGATTTAACTGTTCAGAAATCTATGATGGGATATATGGACACTGTTGTTAGTTATGGAATGTTGGACTGACAGGCTTGGTAACACACCTGCCTTGACATCAACCACAAGCATATTGGAGAAAGGAGACAAATGCTTTTTAAAGTAGCAATTGTCTATAAAGACTTTACCACTGATCAGCAGCTGACCTGTTGGTGCAAGTTCCACCTGCTCTGGTGGTCAATTACCTGAACTGTTCCATTTGCTATCATGGTAAAGTATGCATGCAATGCTGTATCCAAATTCAATTTTTATCATTTTTTTCACATAAACAGAGTTTTCTTTTGGTGTTCTTTAATCACCACTGGGTCTTTTATTTTTTGCTAAAAAAAAAAAAAAAACATTTGGGGGAAAAAAAGTTTTTCTTAGTTTCTTATAGAAAGTTATGTACAGTAAATAAGTAATTTTTCTCCTTCACTGATGGGCGTTGATGAGGGGACACTGATGGGCACTGATGAGGCAGCACTGAAGGGCACTAATTAGGTGGTTTAGTCCAGACGAAGCTATGCTAATCATCTAGCGAAATGTGTTGACGTCACAGCAGTCACGTGACGCCAGCTGACAATATGCCCCGTTCAAACAATACCGGGGGGTAGGAGACACTAGCTCTACATCCACCCGAAGAGTTCTGTGTGCACGAGTGCACACCGCACGAGTGACACGGCAATTTGTGAGGGCCCAGCGGCACAGTTCTGAAGGACAGGTTTGTCTCACTGCACGAGAGGCATCACGGAGGCACCGATATGGATGGACCCCAGCCCGTGCAAGGACCGAACGGGACACAACCATAATGACTCTGAACGGTGTGGTAATGTATGGAAGCAACTCCTCCTTTTCTCCCCTGAATCACAGGTCAGTGATTGCTGGAAAAGACTGGATGATAAAAAAGCTGCCTGATTGCCCAATTAGAAAGCTATTAGAACTTTGCACAATAGTATTGGATAAAACAGACTAACCAGCATTCTGAAATTGCAATCAGTTCACAGCTGGATATATGCTGGATATGGAACGTTGCCCTTTTCTTCCTGTGTAAGACATTGTTAACCAGCTGGGTTATTTCTTATTACCAAAACCACTCTGTCCCTTTTTGGAACAGTATTACATCAATCACAAATCAGCAGGAACCACGTTATGTCCACAGAAAAAATATGAAGGCTATCTATCCAGGGCTGCTTTGATCCACTAATCAAGGACACACTATTTGACTAAACTCAGCGTTAATAACAAGTTGTCAGTCAGCAAGTGTCATTTCTTGTGCACTTTCCACATTGACCAATAGAGTTACTTCATGATTTGGGGTATTATTTTTACGGCCATTCACATTGAAACTGCAATACATATTTTTTCCTTGTTGGAATTAGGAATTCCTTTCCATGTTTTTCCTCCACATGTCGCAAGCGCATTGATGCGATTTTGACGCATGTCAGTTTCATCGTGAATGGTTGGCTGACATCCGGACTTTCTGTGTTTTGGTTTGTTGATTGTTTTTCTGTGTATTGTCTTACATGTGTGTTTTTCCTGTTTTTGAATGTTCTCATAATATCATTCTTCTCGAGCAATCTTATTTTTTGAAGAGAACCTTGAGAAGTATGCTGTATGAAACTGTATCTTTGTTCAAATTCACATTTTAAATCTATGTAGTCTTTGCCCGTATTGGGACTAATAAACTTTGTAATTTTATAGAACTAATTTAGACCATGACTTTTTTTGCAGAAGTAGCCGCTTGTGGATCCTGGTAGCATTACCAGGGAATGCCTCCACCTTTTTTGTATGTTAGGTCTGTTTGGCTACAGCAACAATACCTTAGGTACGCAGGATAAAAGTGACTAGAATTCATGTTTCACTGTCCATTTTTGCTTCAGCAGTACTGGTTTTCCCTTTCTCTCTTTGTTTCACTAATTAGGTGGCACTGATGAGGAGGCACTAATATGCGGCACTGATGAGCACTGATAAGCAGCACTGATGAGAACTGATAGGCCGCACTGATGGGTGGCACTGATTGGTGTCACTGATGAGAAATGAGCACTGATTGGTGTCACTGATGGGCACAGACTGGCATCACTTGCTGGGCACTGTTGGGGCAGCACTGTAATCAGAGCAGTGATGATCAGTACCCTGATTACCTCTACAGTCTCCCCTGCAAGGAGATGCCGCTGATCGGCTCTCCTCGCCTCACACTCTGTCAGTGTGAGGCAACGAGAGCTGATAAACTTCCGCATTTACATGTGATCAGCTGTAATTGGACAAGGCCGATCACATGTTTAAAGAGCTGCATCATCGGCTCTTTACCAAGGTTGGGGGTCACGTCGTGTCCTAGGGACACAGTGCCTGTGATCGCCAAGCTGCGCGCCCTCGCGAGCGCCCCCGAATGAGAGGGGATCCCACCCACCATCATTTCCCTATACGGCGGGTGGGAGGTAGTTGAGGTGAATTTAACCGGAGGGTGGAGGAATGTAAAAATAGACAGGTGTTTTCTACATGGTGCTCACTGTTTACCTTTTTTGTCACCTATTAGAGTCTATGGCTCTGATTAGGTGCTTCAAAAAAATACCCCGCCGCTGTGATTCAGGCGCCCGAAAAGGGGCCAGGCGCCTGAATAGGAGGTGGCAGTGGCGGCCATAGATAGATTCATGCAATGCATGAATTTATCTATTAGTGATAGAGGGGGTGGCAGGAGAGAGTGGGCGGTGCCTCTGCCCCCTTATGGACACACCGCCATTGTTTTAGAATGGAGTGCCTCGAGACTGTCCATAATTTTAAAGGGCGCCTTTACTGAAAAAAATGTTAAGAAACAGATATTCTCTGAAAGATATTATCTCAAAGGTTGAGATAACGGCTATTATTGTTCTTTAAAAACTCTACTTCCATTTACTTTAGTGGGGTTTGGATTAGTTACCTGAACTTTAGCCATGATCTGTGAACTAGACATGTGCGCTGCTGAAAAATTTGTTTGTTTTCATTTTCGTTTCATTATTTTTTTCTGTTCTTCCGGTCATTTGTTATGATCGCAATTTGAAAATTCAAAAATTTGAAAATCCAAAAATAAGAGAAAAAATCTGAAAATTCAAAAGAATAACTAACTAACTAACAATTAAATAACTATTGAATTATAGGTATTGGAATTTTCTCCCAAATTTGGCTGTTAGTGAACGTAAGGAATACGAATTTATCCAAAGTTACGAACTATCCAAAATAACAAATGCCGCATCAAAACAAATGGAATGTAACAAATTAATAATAAGTTATTATTATTGTTATTTATTACTATTAATTTGTTACGTTCCATTCGTTTAGATACGGCATTCATTATTTCGGATAATTCGTACCTTTGGATAAATTTGTATTCGTTACGTTCACCAACAGCCACGTTTGAAAGGACATTCCAATACCTATAATTTAATAATTAGTAATAGTTAAATTATTATTAGTTAGTTATTTCAGATTTTCTAATTTTCGGGTTTTCGAATTTAGAATTTCCGAATTTTCAAATTTTCGACTATTCAAATTTACGAATATTCGGAAAAATTCGTTACACAGGTTTTTGTTCATTCTGATATTTCAGAATTAACAAATTTTGTCGAAATTTGTTGAAAAACTAATTCGGAACGAAACTAATTGCACATATCTACTGTGAACCCACCACAAACGGAACCCAGGTGCATTCAGTCCATCCCCAGTCCTACATATGCTTAGTTTAAAATTAGCAGAAAACATAAACAAAGAATAGGGGTGCTAACTGCAGCATGGGTGAGGCAAGATTCTGCAATTTTTGGTTTTAGGAGGGACATGATGAGGAGAAAGTAGCATTGTATATTGATGAAACTTTATTCTTTTGGTCAGAAAGTTAAAAAACCACCTCTCTTTTTATGTACTATGTGTCTTTTGTATGAGTCTGAGGTATATTCAGGCCTGATTGATAACTGGGAGAAATCAATGCTTCTCCCACTGGTCACGCTTACAGAAAAATTAGAAGGCTCCTTATCTAATTTAAAGGTGGTACAACAGATTTATTTGGGAATTCATACCACTTCCTCTGTTAATCAATACATAGGGTGTCATTTACTATAACTCCAGGAAGTACTGGACACTATGGCAAATAATAGAGCCAATTTTAGCCAAATGGAAACAAAACGGCGAATTTGCGCATGAAAATCAGCGATATAAACGGAGAACAAACGTTTGAAAATTCTAAATTGCCGCTAATTAGCGCTTCCGCGTATATACAAATGCCAATTCTTATCAAGTTGTTATATAGCAGTGTACTGTAGCCATGATCCATGTATGTGAAAGAAACATTTTTATGTGAGATGTGCTCTACCTCGTGTGCATCTATTGATGTATGTTGCAATTAGTATTCCTATTTCTTTCCTTCTTTTGTTAACTAATGCAGTTATGAATGATAATTACATAGTAATGTCTGCTATTCTGTAAAGTTACATGTATTAAACATTTAGGTTACCTATTTGTTGTATGTTGTTTTTTATTTTTTAATTTAGGTGACTATAAAGCGGTAATTATTTATATTCATTCTTTAATCATACTACACTATTATGTAGGTCTCATACTTAGCACAATGGCTTAGTAGTCTGCTCAGATGTCTCCACAGCACCCACGGTACAAGTTCAAATACCAGCCAACCTACCATCCCCCAGCTGTGTTTATTTTTTCAGTGCACAAGCGAATTAAAATGGACAAACAAAAAAATGTAATCTGCCCATTAGTTAGTGTGTGGTGTTTGGAATTTCACACCATAATAGTATTGAATACTTACATATCATTGCATGCATTTGAAGAGTTAATATAATCAGCCAAATTTAAAGTGCATTGGCTAATTGGCATTCACCTATTTTCAGCATATGCTGCTTTGGCTAATTGGCTAATAGTCATTTGCTTTTTTTTTCACCAATTCAATCTTTTAGTATTTCTCTGTGGGATTTGAACCCATGAGTTCTTCAAGGTAGAAGTGCTGACTGCTAGCCTATTGGGTGTAGCACAGTCATAAATAGAAAATACATAGAAAATACATTCACTAGTGTTTGATGTTTCTTCTCCCCGAGCTGTCTCTCCTGCTGCCACCATCTTCCCCCGCTGATGTGTTCTTCAGCGCAGCCGGTTACCCACTACAAAAAAAAAACGCTGCTCTTCTTGTGGCGGTCTTCTGTGGCCATCCGATAATGTCACCCGGAGAGTCCGCTCCATGGCTATGTAAGAGACGCCACACAGCGGGTGACAACACAGCAGAGGAAGACCACCATGGAAAAAGAGCAGCTTTTTTTTTTATTAGCGGGTAACCAGCGGTGCGGAAGAAAACAGCAGATGGAGAACATGGCAGCGGCAGGAGAGACGGCTCTGGGAGAATACAGCTTGGGGAGAAGATGGAGGAGGGAGAGACAGCGTCTGGAGAAGATGGCCAAGGGAAGAAGACAGCTCGGAGCTATTTTACAATAAAGGACTTGTCAAAAACCGGCTATTGATTTTTTTTACATTTCACTGCTTTTTTTGGTGAATGGGTAGGGGTAAAATGTACCCTATACCTATTCACATAGGGGGCAGGATCTGGGAGCCGACTTTTTAAAGGGGGCTTCCAGATTCTGATAAACCCCCTGCCTGCAGACCGACAACCACCGACCAGGGTTGTCGGGAAGAGGCCCTTGTCCCCATCAACATGGGGAAAAGGTGCTTTGGGGCATGTGGCCTGGTAAGGTTCAGAAGGGGAGGGTGCTCACTCGTCCCCCCCTATCCTGACCTCCAGGCTGCATGCTCGGATAAGGGTCTGGTATGGATTTTGGGGGGCCCCACATCAAATTTATTTTACAATTTGGTGTGGGGTTCCCCTTAAAGTCCATACCGAAGGGCCTGGTATGTACTGGGGGGACCCTACGACATTTTTTTCCTTGAATTTGGAAATTCCATACCATAATATTATTGAATAAGTACATACCATTGCATGCATTTGAAGAGTTAAAATATGGAATAAAGCAAGCTGATGTGCTTTGGCTAATTATGCTTCGGAGTACAATGCACACTTCTAGGAGGTAATGCTGTCAGTGGGATTTGAATTCATGGCTTGAACTTTTGGGGGCAGCAGGGTATACCGCTATGCTACAGAGCTGAGCACTTACCTACAGAGAAAATACATTTACTAATGTTTGATTTAATACAATAATGTTTTGCATTTCAGGCATTAATATTATAGTAACAACCATGCTCATGCCGATGTGCCGATGTGGCATTGGCTAATAGGCGTTCGCCTCTTTTCAGCATACGCTGCTGAGTACAATGCAAGCTTTCAGTAGGTGATACCATCTGTGTGATTTTCAGCCATTTGAGCACAATTATATTGAGAACATATGTTTACTAGTGTTTGATGGTGGGACTACTTTATATTCTAGGTATAAAATAGTACTCAGCACAGTGACTTAGGCACCTTTCACACTTGTGCGACCTGAAAGTTGCGAGATTTTAATGCGACTTTAAGCAATGCCTGTGTAATCTTGAGGTCTATGGACGCAGAAGTCGCAGGGAAAGACACCCAACTTTCCCACGATTTTGCATCAGCAATTTTGCCGCAATTCCAGGGAATGCCTGTGTAAACTTGAGGTCTATGGACCTCAACTCGCATCAAAGTCAGACCAAAGTAGTACAGGGACTACGTTGAAGTCAGTGTTACTTGAAGTCGCACAGATATGAATGGTACACATTGAAAATCATGGGGTATGACTTGTCATACGACTCTGATGTCCAAAGTTGCACAAGTGTGACTCAGCCCGACTTTGTCAGCGATTTCAGAGACATCAGTGCACTTTCCTGCACAAATGTCTAGTGAAATCACATAGGTCCCAATTGTTCTCCTTTAAGGTGTCCTATGCCTACCTACTTTTGCTAATAGGTGTCCCTTATACCCATCTCAAAAAGTTGGGAGGTAAGAAATCACCCCCTGAAGTCGCCCAAAGTAGTGCAGGAACTACTTTTGGGAATTGTTGTGGCGTCGCACCAATTTGGACAGTTCCATTGCCATCAATAGGCGCCGATTTGGCCTACAATTTGACATGTCAATTCAGACCTATGTGAACATGGGTGAAGTTGCATAGATATTAGAGCTGCACGGTTCTGGCCAAAATGAGAATCACAATTTTTTTGCTTAGAATAAAAAGATCACGATTCTCGTGACATAAAATCTTTCACATTATCCCACAAGAAATTGGGCTAACTTTTCTTTTTTTTTTTTTTTAAATCATTAAAGTAATTTTTTCCAAAAAAAATTGCATTTGAAAGGCGCAAATACAGTGTGACATAAAATATTGTAACAACCACCATTTTATTCTCTAGGGTCTCTACTAAAAATATATATATAATGTTGGGGGGTTTTAAGTAATTTTCTAGCAAAAAAAAAATGATTTTAACCTGAAACCAACAAATGTCAGAAAAATGTTTAGTGTTTAAGTGGTTAAACTTTCCTCACTTACACAGAATTCTATTTAATTGACAAATTGTTACAAGGTTTCTAGTCAAGTTCACTGATAAAGAATGTTCTAATTCTTGGCAGACTTCCTGGTTTTTCGGCTGTGGCTTCAGAAGAGCAGAGAGAGTTCTTTGCAATAGCAAGAATCGTGAAACGCTTTTTTCAAGATCGTAAAGGGGAAAAAAATTACGATGACGATTAATCGTGCAGCTCCAATAAATATTAATGGAAATCAAGGGGGACAACTTTTCTTGTGACTCTGAGGTCCAAAGCTCCATGAAAAGTCACCCAAGTGTGAAAGTAACCTAATGCGATTAATTGATAACACCTTTGAATAAGGCCCCATTTGCACAGCTTTGTCATGACTTGAAGCAATGTCTGTGTAATCTTGTGGTGTATGGACCTCAAATTGCATCAGTCAAACCAAGGTAGTGCAGGGACGAATTTGCTACACTTTCAGGATGCACAAGTGACAATAGGGCCAAATTCAAAGGTGTTATCCTTGAATCTCATTCACACTGCTGCGACCTGAAAGTCACACTATTTTGCTGCCACTTTGCCGCTGCAACTTGGCCCCAACTTCTGGGAATGCCTGTGTAATATTGTACCCGATATACCTCAAATCACACCAAAGTAGTACAGGGACTACTTTGAAGTTGGTGCGACTTAAAGTAGCACAGATATGAATGGTTGTCATTGAGAATCATGGGGTACAACTTGCCATGCAAACTCAGAGGTCCAAATTTGCTGGAAAATTCGCCCAGCTGTGAAACAAGTCATATATATTTTAATAAAAGGACCTCTCATTTATACTTGCATAGTCCTTACTGATTTACATCAGCAGAACAAATGCAGGAAGTGATGTGTGCACATGGGACGGAAGCAAATGTGTGGTGATGCCAAACAAATCAATGAACCCCACCCACACCAAATCTAACTATGACATCCACCCCTACATTGATTAAGTACAAGTACATATCCTACACTTACCCAGCCAATGAGCAGCGCCTCCTCTCTGCTAAAGAGACCTCGCCATGTCCACCTAGATTGAGATCCTGACCAGCACAAGAACTTCCGGGTGCATACAATGACTAATTTCCAGGTCAGAAGGTGAAACCACACTTTTGATTGCAGCTGCGAATATTTGATCTCAACCATGATTAGTATTTTTTTATTTTCAGATATGCAAATCTGTATTTCTACATATATTTGAAGGTAAACTTAAGGGAGTTTGCTAAGAAATGGTGTCCCTGGGTTAGCAGCAGGTGAATTACAAAGGCAAAAGGCCCAGTTTGAGCCCTGGTTCACACTGACAGAGGGAGGAAAGCGTTCAGCTGAACTCCCACAATTTCATTCCTGCATGTCAGTCCCACCTGTGGGGGCAACATCAGAGACATCGTTGCAGGTTTCTGCACCAATATCAATACAAATCGCACTAATTAGAACAGTGCAATTGCCACAGATTTGACATGTCAAATCACACCAATGTGAACCAGAGCTGACACATTCAAACACTGCCTATCCACCAGCTGAATTCATTACCTGCAATTCTCCACAGTTGTTAATGATAAAGGTGGAATCTTTATATATAACTTGCAGTTGTGCAGAAGCCTAGGTTTACATTGGAGCGATTGGTCATGCAATTTGAGAGATCAAATCGCGTGACTATTGGCACTGGCACTGTTCCAATTGATGCAACATTTTTTTGTGGCACCACATCAATTTGCTAAAGTAGTTCCTGCACTATTTTTGCCGATTTCAGGTGCGACTTCAATAGACATTTGTGTATGAAGCCACCTGAAATCACGCTGACCTTGCTACTTTGAAATCATGCTACTTCAAGTGAAGTAGCACAATTTCAAAGTAGCATGTGAACCAGGGCAAAGAGATTAGTTTTTTGGTGCACAAATACATATTGAAATAAAATATAAAAGAGATATTGCACTTTCCCCAATACCACCACCCACAAAAACTAAAGAAAGAAAAGTAGAAGGAAAAAAAAAACCCCACACACCACAACAAGAGCTCAATGTACTTTTATTTTACCAGCAGAAAAAAAATAAAATTTACATTTACTAGCTTCAAAAAAATTTGGACAGGATATATGGTACTACATTTAGCAACGGAATTTTAAGGGCCCTGCTCATAGGAGCTTACAATCTAAAATTAGACAAAACCTTAGAGTGGACACAGCTTTAATTTCAGTGTATAACGGGCAACACATCACATTATTATCTGAAAGATTATAGAAACATACTTAACAGTCATTCTTACAAAGCATTGCAACATAATATTGCAAAAGACTTATTCAAAACACCCACCACCAGCCCACAATCCACACATACATACATTGGTGACCATGTTCTGCTGGAAGCTGCATTTCGGTGTACACAATTAAACGAGATCAAAAATAGTAGGTCAGCAGATGCTTCCAAACAATGTTTGCATGATCAGACAGGAACAATACACACACAACATTGACAGCATGGCCACATAAACCCACTTTTGATTGAAAAAATGCACAAGAATTTCATCAAATCTCCCAATATCATTCCTTCTCCATCACAACAAAAAACCTGACCTTCTCAGGCCAAACGAACCCCCCCTACTGCAGGCCTTTATATAAGAGAGCTTGTATTGTTAGCACACTGACACACCCAATAGAAGCACACGCCCACCAGTATCTTTCAATCTGTCTCTTCATGTATGTCTAAAGTGATTGCACCTGATGAGCAGGAACACATAATAGTATTCACAACTCTGTTAGCCTTGGCTATGTGCATCAAATCTCCAACTACAGGACAAAGATCAAAGTCCATTTGCATCCACATAAACAAAGCAAAAGTTTTCTAAGCATATGTACCTGTGCAGTGTAAACCCTAAAATTTGAAATGTCCAAGTCCCTGGGCATGATTAGTGCTAATAAACATTAACATCAGTCCCTGGCTGCAATGAGCTTCCAATATAAAGTCCAAAATTAACTTTCTTACATTAGAACCTATTTCGACAGGAGACAAATAAAATGCCAGCATGTCTTTAGATTGTGGTGAGAAACCCACACAGGGAGAACATATAAACTTCAACACAAGCATTAGCATGTTGGTGGAAGTGAACCAACATCCCAGGTGCTGCTAGACAGAACTGCTACCCACTTAGCCACCAGGGCAGACCCACACATGTTCTCTGCATCTCTGTGGTGTGAACTAGCCCTAAGTCCATAGCCATGCTCAGTGTCACAAGCAATATACAGTATATTGGCGTAAGTATTGGGATGCCTGCCTTTAAACACACATGAACTGTAATGGCATCCCAGTATTAGTATTGGGTTCAAAACTCATTTGGCCCACCCTTTGCAGCTATAACAGCTTCAACTCTTCTTGTCCACAAGGTTTAGGAGTGTGTCTATGGGAATGTTTGACCATTCTTCCAAGTGCATTTGTGAGGTCAGGCACTGAAGTTGGACAAGAAGGCCTGACCTACAGTCTCCTCTCTAATTTATCCCCAAGGTGTTCTGTTGTGTTGACGTCAGGACTCTGTGCAGGCCAGTCAAGTTCCTCCACCCCAAAATCACTCATCCATGTCTTTATGGACCTTGCTTTGTGCACTGGTCCAAATGATTTGGTGGAGGGGGATTATGGTGCGGGGTTGTTTTTCAGGGGTTGGGCTTGGCCTCTTAGTTTCAGATAAGGGAACTCTTAAGGCGTCAGCATACCAAGACAATTTGGACAATTTCATGCTCCCAACTTTGTGGGGACAGTTTGGGGAAAGCCCCTTCCTGTTCCAACATGACTGCACACCAGTACACAAAGCAAGGTCCATAAAGACATGGATGAGCAAGTTTGGGGTGGAGAAACTTGACTGGCCTGCACAGAGTCCTGGCCTCAACCCGATAGAACACCCTTTGGCTGAATTAGAGTAGAGACTGCAAGCCAGGCCTTCTCATCCAACATCAGTGCCTGGCCTCACAAATGCACTTCTGGAAGAATGATCAAACATTCCCATAGGCAGACTAAACCTTGTGGACAGCCTTCCCAGAAGCTGTTCTAGCTGCAAAGGGTGGGCCAAATCAAATTTTAACCCTACGGACTAAGACTGGGCTGCCATTAAAGTTCATGTGTGTGTAAAGGCAGGCGTCCCAATACTTTTGGCTATATAGTGTATCTGGAAAAGACTTACAATGGTGGTGGAACCCTCCTACACATAACTACTACAATTAGACATAGTTATAGGACCTGGGAAATGAGACAACTTCTCTACATGAAGTAACATGGTTGGGATTTGAACCCAGACCCTCAGAGATACTAAGCAGAAGTTCTAACCTCTAAGCCACAGAGCTGCCACGTGTGAGACCCTCCTACACATAACTACACATAAATACACATACAAACACATAAATACTGCATTTCTATGGACATACAGGTGATGGAATTACATTACTCAAGAGTTATTCTTCTTGATTTATTCTGTGATATTTGGTGTTTTTTGTGGGTGAGAGTAGAATATTACCCTCAAATTTTTGGGAATTACATTTTGATTTCTGATGTTGGTACACATATCACATTTTTGGCCTCAAATTATGAATATTTGCAAATAATACAAAGCACAAAAAATTGTGATTCATTTTAAATTTGCATCAGCAATGTTATTGTTTGTGGATTGTAAAGACGCCTGTGTGAGTTTTGGGTAAAGATGGTTGTGAGATGAAGAAAAACAAGTGAAAGTGACAGAGAAAAATATATTTTACCAAAACATCAAAACATTCCAAAATCAAAATATTTTAAGTAGAAGCAACAATGTTGCAAAGGAAAATGTATTTCACAGAAAGATACATTTCATCTCAACATTAAAAGGGTTTTTTTTTGTGAAAGTTAGAATTGTTCCATTAGAATCAGTGACTGAAACTTCATTTGGACTAAATTAGAGCAGATTTTAACTCTCAAAAAATGCTCTCTAATTAGCTCTCATTTTGGTATTTACTATACCTCCAGGTAAAAAAGACACTTGAGTTAAAATGAGAGTTATTTTCAGGTCTGAGCATGCTCAGTTGTGTTGGCACCTAGTTGTCCAAAATGGGGAATTTTTCACTTTTCAGACTTTTAAAGATATTTCAGTGTAGAAATCACTTTTTCACACAGTTTAAAAGCAGATAATCTTTAAATAATATACCGCATATTTCAGTACCATTTAGGCAATTATATCATGCTCTAAAAATTATTTCCATGTGCAATTCTCTAGGTTTTAGCAGAGTAAGGGTTTGGGCTCTATTTAGTTTCAGGGAGCTATAGTAAATTCGATTTTGGGAGAATTTTCTCACCAGCGCTATAGTGAATACCGTTTTAGCGCGAATTACCGCTATTAGCGCTAATTCGCGCTAAATTGCCGCGAATTAGCGCTAATTCGCGGCAATTTGCGCGAATTAGCGCCATAGCGCTATAGTAAATGACCCCCATAGAGACTAATGTCTCCCCTTTTCTGCAGAAATGTAGGTCAAAATATCTAACCTGGTATAAACATCCTTTATTTGTTATAAGTAAATTAATTTGATCAAAATGGTTTGGATGCCCCAGTTGTTTTTATTTACACAATTTGTGCCTATATTTCAGGAATTAATTTGGAGGAGGAAGCAACCTAGAATATCTTCATAACAGTCCACTATCCTAAGGATCTGGGTGGTCTATCACTCCCACTTCCCTGTCAATACATTTTGGCATCCTAGCTAAACAGTGCACCCACAGCCACCCCCCCCCGGTCGGTCAGGTAACCTGCGACAAACCACCCCCCTCCCCCCAGTCCGGTTGGTCGGTCGGGTGCGGAGCACTTACCCCATCTATAGCAGGCAGCGCTTCACCCGGGCGGCAGGTATCATGGATGGCTTCCCCTTCCTCTGCTCTCCTCCACGGGCATCAGAGTGGCTTCCCTCTCCTCCCTCCTCCTCGGTGGCCAATCAGAACGCTTCTCCTTTCGGCCAATCCCCAATTCCTGATTGGCCGGGAGGAGAATCAGTGTGAAAATAGCGCATATTCATTTGCTATTGTCACACAACTGGGTGGGCTCAGTCAACAGTGCTCTGTGAGCCGAGCCCACCTTTTTTTGAAGCCCATTGGAGCCTCTGGCCCTAATGACGTGCTTAAAAAATACACCCTGCACCGATTGAAATTCATGCATCCGGGGTCCTTTATGGGGGCCGGATGCATTGAAAAAGGGGCAGTGCCCGTGCGCCCCTAATGGACTGGCTGCCTCTGATTCTAAATACTGTATCCTACCATTCATCTTATAGGGAATGTGTGGGAGTTTATTCAAAAGAATACTTCAATTAACCAACAATACAAAGTCACCTCCCATTTTGGAGAATGAAACACTCCCAAAATGTATGAAACTGCAGGATTTTTGTGGTTAGAAGGCAGCAAGCTTTGCTGTTATACTCGGGAATTGATAAAATCATTTCTCCTGTCACAGATGGAGTTTAATCAATATTTAATACATTTATCAATATTTACAATTGTGCCAACCAGCACAGGTTTAGTTTGGGGCATCTGGGCCAATGGTTGATGAAATTGGGATAATAGATACAGTGATTTATTCAAACAATAGCAAAGGCCTGATATCTTCTCTATATGGCCATTTATTAATTACATTTGCCCTCCTCAGACTAAGGACAAATGGGAAGCGTTTTTTGGGGGAAATAGGGGAGAAAGGGATTCATAATTTTCATCTGTTTCTCTTTCCCCTTCACATAGACTAGGAACAAGGGGGGTGGTGCTAAGTTGGTCTATAGGGTAGGGTGACCCACATTCCAATGAATCTAAGCAAATGGAAAATTGTTCCTCTTGCGGGACTTTAAAAGGAGACCTACTCTGGAGTAAAGAAGAGTATAGAGGGTATGATGTTTTCAATGAAGTTAGGTATTTATTGTGTGTAGACCTAAAAAATCTACAATGCATGAGGTAAAAGTACAGGGGAATATACAGGATGCATGGTAACGACAAAAAACAGTTGCAATACAGAAAAATGTGTGCAGTACAATACACCAAGACTCCGGTACATATGGAACATACATGCGGGGAGTACCCGACACGTTACAAAATATGATCTTCTTAAGGGAAGTCTGATTGAAATCAACACAAACAGAGGTATGTCTATAATTGAAAAGACAGTTATGAGCCAGATGTAAAACATTCAACAATCATAATCAACATGAGAAAGATGTGGTCATACTGGTAAAGACAAAAAACGGTAAGTACTGACCATATGGTATTGCTTGGAAGGATATAGGTATGCTGCATCCATTAAAAACATTCAAGGAATGGGGGTTGGGAGGGACATATCACCACTGAATACTAAATGTGTGCTCGCTCCTAGTGCAGATTGGGGAGGCCGTGTGAACCTGTGTCAGTGGAGCCACCAGGGGAGGTATTCCCCAACAGGGGGAGTCAGAAGCCACCACTTGGTGTGGTGGGAGGTCCTGGGGTGAAACTCCAATCTGCAAGACAAAGGGGTATGGGAGGGTCAGGGCAAGGCTGTATACACGCCTGGGGGCATCCTGGAGTAATGGGTAGCATTTGTCCCACATGCATGGAACATGGATTGAAAATGGAAGAAGGAAAAAAAAAAACCACGGAGGGTACCCGGAACAGGTAGTTGATGCCGTGTGCCATATGGGCAGGGTCCTGTCTGGTGTTAAGGGGGAGTCGGCCCTGGGAGGAGGGGAGAGAGGGGGCCCTGGTGATATCCCACTGTGGGGGGTCCTAGCATTGAGGCAAAGTGAGGCCCGGTGTGGAAGGGGTCACTGGTGGAGGCAGGGTAAGTGGGACTGCCTTGTAACAGGAGTATGAACCGAGGGGGTGTCCAGAAGGAACACAGTGTGGGTGCCTAGCTCAGGGTCCAACCAGGGGGGAGATTCAGAGTGTCAAACCTGGAAGAAAAAAAATATAAAGAGTACATGTATAAAAGAGTAAGATCCAGGCAGACTGGGGTGAGATGGGGTAAATCTGGGTCTGGAGCTGCCAAGTAGTAGACACCAGATGGCACATGCATGGGGGGGAGTTTTACCTGATACAGGTCCCAGGAGTGGTTGCAGTGTAAGGGGGTAGACGTGCAGACTGGAGAGGAGCACTAGGGGTCACTGGCAAGTGTGTGTGTTTAAATGGGATGGCCTGGCTCGCAGTAGGTCGCGAGCGTGGCCAATGGGTGCAGAGGTAGACACCCTCCGAGCCTGGGGCACACGCATCGGCCCCCATGGAGACCGCGGCCAAAGCGTGTGTATACCTCTGGATGCGGTGACGTGTAGCACACAGGGGCGGGGGCCCAGGCCCACGCCGAAGGCCTGTGACGCCGGAACCGGAAGAGACACAGGTTGAAGGATCGACCCGGATCTTCCACTTGTGGGGACGCCGCCTGTGGCAACAAACGCTGCACACAGGCGGTCCCCCTGCGCCGAGTGGGGAATAGCCTGGCCCCATGTCTGGGGCGGGTCAGGCCATCCAGCAACTAGAAGGGAGGGAGCCAAGTGTTAACAGTGGGAGAGGTGTCAAGAAAAACAGGAGGGGACACACAAAAAAGAGGAAACAGCCAGAGCACTGAATAAATAGACAGATGATTGAATAAATATGCAGACAAGGAAGTTTGAATATACAACAAGAAATCTGTAAATGTGAGTGGTATTAGTCATGACATGTCATGGGGAAAGAACAATTCCTTCATGGCAAAAACATGTACAGAGAACTTATGTACATTATATACATTATATACAGATAAACAAAGAATGCAAAATCGGGGGGGGGGGGGGGGGAGCGGTACTCATGTAATGCATGAGGGAGAAAAAAATTATTTTGCATTCAGGGGAAGAAGAACATATTTCGAAACGTGTTGGGTATTCCCCGCATGTGTGTTCCATATGTACCGGAGTTCCATGATTGTGTATTGTACTGCACAAATTTTTCTGTATTGCAACTGTTTTTTGTCGTTACCAAGCATCCTGTATATTGCCCTGTACTTTTACCTCACGCATTGTAGATTTTTTAGGTCTGCACACAATAAATACCTAACTTCATTGCAAACATCATACTCTCTATACTCTTCTTTACTCAAGAGTAGGTCTCCTTTTTAAGTCCCGCAAGAGGAACAATTTTCCATTGGCCTCATATAGACTAATACAATATAATTTTATTAGTCTTTGTTGTGCATATAGAACACCAGCATTTCTTTACTCTATTGGATGGAAGAATACTAAAAAATGTATTAAATGTGATACAGAACCTGGTGATTTAATCTACTGTGGAGATGTCCAAAACCAGTGAGCTGTTGGGACAATGTGATTTCTAAAATAAATGAGGTATATAATGCTATTAACCTTTTTGATGTCGCACTGCTGTTTGTGCTCAATAAAGAATTAAGAAGAAGCAATGGAGTTGCATTCTTTTTGCAATTTTGATGTATGGGACACAATGGCCTGAGCACCATTATTTAGCGCATCATCCTATAAACATGCGGTAGAGCTTGGGTGAGTTTTTGTCTATATTACCACGTTTGCACTTTTCACCCACTCCCGCCGGAGAAATATTTGGAGAGTTGAACTTTGAGTTTGAATATAGCTTCATATAATATTTTGCAAATATGAGCACACAGCAAGATGCAAACATCGAGGCTGGTCGGTCAGAGACCATACACACGATCTTTACCATTGCGGATCAGTGTTTTAAATATTCACAGGTCTTTACCAGGGAGGGAACTGCTTTAAATTCAGAAGCCTCTTGCAAATCCATCTTTGAGAGATTCACATCACAAATGTGGAAGGAGATGAGGTTATGGTGGGATCATACAGGACTGCAAAAATATATTGATGAAAAAATGGTCCCAAGGGGTTTAAGGATTAAAAAGTCACCTTCAATGGTCTATTCAGATCAGTTCCAAAAAGAATGGAATGATATACTTACTGGATGCTCCATGCAACTTATGAATCTCATCATGACATATGAGAAGGAAGCGTTATTGGAAGTAAATAAGGAGATTGTATCTCTAAAGGATTCATTATCCCAATTTTCCCCCCTCTCTCTCTATGACACATTGAACCAGGATCTTTTAATGAATGCACAAAGTTTGGAATTACAACGTATGGAAACAAAAAGATCCAAGTTCTTAAATGATCTCAAGGACTATGAGGATGGATTTGTCTATTTACATAAAAACCTCAAATTCCCTCGCTCTATTCTAAAGAAAAAAAGATCTGGCTCCGCAGGAGAGAAAAGAGTTAACTTTAACTCCCCAGAGACATCTGATGCTCAATCTGAATTTTCAGATGCAGCTGGTTCAGGATCGCCAAACACCTCCCACAGTTCAGCCAGCTCTGTTTTTTCCAAACAGGATTTACCTGCTGCTTTGTCAAAAAACATGCAGGGCAACAATCAGAATTTGAAGGAAAAAAGAAAAAAAGATTAAGACGTGGAAGGACAAGTAGAAAAATCTGGCAACAGAAAATATCCCAGGAGAATGGGGAAATCCAACAAGTAGGTACAGTACATGTGCTGAATTTATCATCTGTTACACTGACTGACAGTGAACTTTACTTATTGTCAAAAGGCTTATCCTTTGCTCCTGTTTGCCAGTCTGATGTCCTATCTACCGTTCTGGACATTAACCGCTTTGTTAGGAATCTTTTGCAGAGAAAACACTTTGATCAGGGAGCCCTAGAGACTGAGCTTGCACCAAGTGTGGCTCTAATTGATGATAGTATTTCTTCTTTCTCGTTTGATCATCTTATTATGATTTCCACTTTAGAACGTTTATTATCTGAATCTGATGTGGGGTCTCATTGGATTAGAAATAGTTTTATCTCCACTGGAGACAAATTCGAAAGCCGCGGAACACCCTTTAAAAGTCTATGGGAGAAATCAAAAGTGCTAATTTTTAAGGCTTATATGCATGGTATTGTCATAAAAAGTGTTTGGGCACCTGGTTCCTGCCCCAGGGGACGTGGATCAATGCAAAAAAAGTTTTAAAAATGGCAGTTTTTTCGGGAGCAGTGATTTTAATAATGCTTAAAGTGAAACAATAAAAGTGTAATATTCCTTTAAATTTTGTACCTGGGGGGTGTCTATAGTATGCCTGTAAAGGGGCGCATGTTTCCCGTGTTTAGAATTGTCTGACAGCAAAATGACATTTCAAAGGAAAAAAAGTCATTTAAAACGACTTGCTGCTATTAATGAATTGCCGGTCCGACAATACACATAAAAGTTCATTGATAAAAACGGCATGGGAATTCCCCACAGGGGAACCCTGAACCAAAATTTAAAAATAAAAAGACGTGGGGGGTCCCCCTAAATTCCATACTAGGCCCTTCAGGTTTGGTATGGATATTAAGGGGAACCCCGGCCAAAAAATTTTTTTAAATTGCGTGGGGTCCCCCCAAAATACATACCAGACCCTACGTGCTGCTCTGTGCATGTATGGAAACCGTTGAAATGGTGATAGTAGGTATATACTTGCCCCCCCAGCTGACCTTTCCTTGCTTCATAGTATTATCCCCCTCTTGGCCCAATTCCCCACGGGTAATGTTTTTTTGGCGGGAGATTTTAATATTCCTCCGAACCCTTCCCTAGACAGACTCTCCCCAGACCCTGCTACTGATTCGGCCTCTCTTGCTGGGCGCGACTGACACTTACCTTGGAGGTGAGCCTGACGTGCAGAGGGAGACCTCTCGTACGGCTCTGGTTCCGGGATCACTGGAGTGGGAACGGTGACCCTCGGAGCACAGCAGAGTAGGAGAGCCTGCAGGGTCCGCTTGACTGAAGATGAAGTCAGCTTGGCAGAGACAGGAACAGGCTTGATTGCTGCGGATGCAGGAACGCTGAGAAGTAGCAGGCAGGTGCGCACAGGTGCAGGACTGTAGGCAGGTGCGCACAGATGCAGGACTTGGAGGCAGATGCACACAGATGCAGGACTTGGAGGCAGATGCACACAGATGCAGGGCTTGGAGGCAGATGCACACAGATGCAGGACTTGTAGGCAGATGCACACAGATGCAGGACTTGTAGGCAAGCGTGCACTGGCGCAGGACAGCAGACAGAAGCAGGGTCAGACAAGCCAGGTCACAGCAGCGGATCAATCAGACAGAAGCAGCAGGCAGAGAATGGTCAAGTCCAGGCAGAATCGGCAACAGGAGATCAAACAAACAGGAACACAGAGCAGGTCAAAGGCAAGCCAAGGGGTCAGGACTGGAGACAGCAACAAGGTCAGGAGAAGCCGGGTAACACTGGAGCAGATGTGGATTCAGGATCGGGTACAGGATGAGCTGCAAATCAGACAGCAAGGATGCATTCTGAAGAGGCCCCTTTAAGGATCACTGGGTGCCAAAGCTGTGTTAGTGTGCGTGCGTCTGTGTTCTGCGCACGCGCATGCGCATTGGCGCGCGTCTATTCACTGCTGAATGCCTATGGACTGGAACACGTCCCAAAGGACCCATGCACCCGCGGCCAGTTGCAGAACCATGCGCAGTACGTCCATGACATTGCCCCCCCTTAATGTAGTGATCGGGTATAGTATTGGGTGGATATAGTGTAGAGTGGTATCGTGGGTATGATAATTAATTAGTAAGTACTCTTCCGCAGCAACCCAATTCTTCCAGAGAGATGCACTTTATTGACTTCCAACACAGAACAAAGTCCAAAGTCCAAAGATGACAGAAAAATCCGACAGAGTAGATATAATTCAGAACCCCATGTTCATAGGTCTGTGTGCATACACAGACAAGCCTCTCCAAAAAACATATAGACTGAATGCCGTGTTATATTCACTAAATATTGAATGGCTGAGCAATTTGATTGGCCGTTTCAATTTAGGACTTTGATTAGCTTTAGTCTTTCAAACAGACAACAACCCCCAGCCGTGAACAGCCGTGAACCACCCCAATTTGCACTCCCGCATATCAACATCAACAAGTCCCCTTTAGATATGTGTAATTAGATTAACAGATACCACCTGAACACCCCTTTGAGCCCTACATTCCTGCATATCAACAAGCCCCCCTGATAAATTAGCCCCACAGGAGGGAGCCTCCGCTAGGCCAACCCAAAACACTCCTTGATCCCATTGTTACCCCCTCAAGTCTAATTACGATCAATAAATATTTCTTCTATGGTCCTTTAAACAATGTACCCTTTGAAATGTTCAATTAGGTTAACAGCCCATACCTCACACCCCTAGGTAGACTTGCATGAGACTAACACATCAAAGGGTTTTCAGCTGTTATATTAAAATTGAGTTGGCTTGGACAAATAGACCATCGTCAACTCAATTCTGGCCTGGTTAATATTGACTGTATGTGTATATACATATAATAATGTCCCACATAAATCGGTGAACATTACAACATATTACAACACTTAGCCCTCATGCACACAGGCTGTTAAAAAAACGTTATGAAAATGCCAGTATCTTTGCAGTGAATTTTTTTAACTTTTTTCAGCTTTTTTCAGCGTTTTTGCAATAGCGTTTTTTAGCGTTTTTGAGCGTTTTTCCGCGTTAGCGTTTTGAGCGTTTTTGAGCGTTTTTGAGCGTTTTTCAGTGTTAGAACGTTTTTACAGCTGAAAAACGTCTTTCAGAACCCATTGGTCCTGGGTTTTTTTTACAGCTTAAAAACGCCTATGCCACTTGCAGCTCAAAAACGCCTAGGTGGGCATGAAGCCATAGGCTAACATAGACAGGCCTTTTTAAGCTGCAAAAAAAGCTCAAAAAAGCAGCTGTAAAAACGTCCATGTGCATGAGGACTTAAAGGCAACCTCCGGGTGCCCAACAGAACTCTCTTTTGGGGGTGACTCTGAAAAAATGCCCGGAACAATCTTGGAGCGTAAACATCCTGCTGAGGTTCCCACGAGTTCTCTTCCGGGCCATACCCCTTCCATTTGATGAGGTACTGTAGTTGATGACCCCTTCTTCTGCAATCAAGGATAGCCTCCACCTAAAATTCCTGGTCCCCGTTGATAATTATGGGTTCTGGAGGGCTGGAACCCCTGTCCGGAAAGGGGTCTGGTATTGAGGGCTTAAGTAAAGACACATGGAAAACTGAGTGAACCTTGAGTGAGTCTGGTAAGGTAAGTTCATAGGAAACTTTGTTTAGTTTTCTTTTAACTGGAAAAGGGCCATTGAATTTAGTTGCCAGTTTCTTTGAGGGACAGGCCATTCTGAGGTTGGTAGTTGACAACCATACTTGGTCATCTGGCTGGAGAGATAATTCACCTCTTCTTTTCCGGTCAAAAGTTTTCCTGCTGGTTGCTTGTGCCTTGACTATAGTTTCTTGCAGAAGTTTGTTGTTTTGTTTCAAGAAGTCAACAGTAGACTGTACCACTGGGACCAGAGACTCTGGAACACTGTCAGGTAAGAAGACTGGGTAAAACCCATAATTAGCAAAAAATGGGGACTGGCCTGTAACAGAATGGCTGGCGTTGTTAAAAGCGAACTCCGCTAGGAGTAAGAGTCCTACCCAATCGTCTTGAACAAATGTGGTGAAGCACCGGATATATTGCTTGAGGGTCTGGTTTGTCCTCTCGGTCTGGCCGTTAGTTTGCGGGTGGTAAGCAGAAGACATGTAAAGTCTTGAAGATTAATCTATAATGCTCTCCAGAAACGAGAAGTGAACTGGACTCCCCTGTCTGATACTATGTTTGTTGGAATTCCGTGTAACCGGACAATTTCCCTGATGAAAACCCGGGCAGTCTCCCTGGCGGAGGGTGTGTTTTTCAATGGTATAAAGTGGGCCATCTTCAACAAACGATCAACGACCACAAAGATAGTCGTGCATCCTTTAGACAGGGGTAGTTCTACTATGAAGTCCATAGCAATCGTGCTCCATGGATGGTCAGGGATTGGTAGCGGTCTGAGAATCCCCCAAGACTTAGTTCTAGTGGACTTGTTCTGAATACAGACAGTACAAGACTTGACATACTCTTTGCAGTGTTTCTCAAGGTTCAGCCACCAGAACATGCGCTGAATCAGCTCCAGAGTCTTGTGGACCCCAAAATGGTCAGCCAAAGGATTATCATGGCAAAGGCTGAGTACCTTTGTCTGGAAAGTCTCTGGTACAAAAATTGTATTGCCTTTCCAAAGTAACCCGTCCCTGGGCAACAGGGTGACTCCTGGAGGACTGGATATTCCCGCTGAGGCTTAGGCTGGGCATCAAATCACACTGAAGGAGAAGGAAGTTGTTGTGGGATAAGATGGTATCAGGAACTGAAGGTTCTTTAGAATCATCGAACATACGGGAGAGGGTAACTGGTTTGACGTTTTTTGACCCTGGCCGGTAGGTGATATGGAACAAGAATCTGGAGAAAAATAGCGCCCATCGCACTTGACGTGGCATCAGGCACTTGGCAGTTCTTAAATATTCCAGATTCTTGTGATCGGTGTATATGAGTATGGGATGTGCTGCCCCTTCCAGCAGGTTCATCCACTCTTCGAGCGCAGTCTTGATAGCCAGGAGTTCCCGATCACCTGCATCATAGTTTCTCTCGGCAGGAGAAAGTATACGGGAGAAAAAGGCTATGGGATGCATCAAATCCTTCAGACCCTGGCGCTGGGAAATGACTGCTCCTACTGCCACTTCTGAGGCATCCACCTTGAGTAGATAAGGTAAGGAAGGATGCGAATGACTCAAGATGGGGGCAGAGGTAAAAAGTCCTTTCAAGGTGGTAAAGGCCTTCTGGGCCTCAGAATTCCAATGGAACCGGACATTTTGCTTAGTCAGTTGTGTAATTTGGGAAATAATGTTGGAGAACCCCTTGATGAACCTGCGGTAAAAGTTTGTGAATCCGACAAACCGCTGTACCCCTTTCCTGTCTGATGGTGCAGGACAGTCCAGGACAGCTGTGACTTTCTGCTAATCCATCTTGAACCCCTCAGTGGAGATCACCAGACCCAGGAAGTGAATAAAGTGTATAAAAGAACCGCGCTAAACACAAACCATAATCAAAATAATTGAAAAATGTATAAAGTGATCAGAAAATGCTAAACACAAATAGCAATGTAATGTGAAAAAATTAAAAAATGCGCTATGAACCATATAGAGATAATAAATTATCAAGGCAAAAAATATGAAAATTAATTAATAAAAAAATTGTTATATAAAGATAAAGAAAACAAAAAAACACAGTCCGTGAAAATAAAGTGACTTCCGTTATCAACAGTCCTTATTAGATTATCTTCCACCCAAAGTGACTGAAGACTTTAAAGACATCTTTGTGAAAAAAATCCACCACCTATAAAGGTATATGATTACCAGAGGTAAGCTGTAATAAAGCCTTATGCCAGAGATCCACTCAATAGGGACATCACCATCTGTCTCTGCATGGAGGGGAGATCACCCAGGATTCATCAGTAGTGATTGGCTCGGTAATGGAGACCTGCAATGGCACAAACACATGACCTTCAGGAAGGTCATGTGTTTGTGCCATTGCAGGTCTCCATTACCGAGCCAATCACTACTGATGAATCCTGGGTGATCTCCCCTCCATGCAGAGACAGATGGTGATGTCCCTATTGAGTGGATCTCTGGCATAAGGCTTTATTACAGCTTACCTCTGGTAATCATATACCTTTATAGGTGGTGGATTTTTTTCACAAAGATGTCTTTAAAGTCTTCAGTCACTTTGGGTGGAAGATAATCTAATAAGGACTGTTGATAACGGAAGTCACTTTATTTTCACGGACTGTGTTTTTTTGTTTTCTTTATCTAACAATTTTTTTATTAATTAATTTTCATATTTTTTGCCTTGATAATTTATTATCTCTATATGGTTCATAGCGCATTTTTTAATTTTTTCACATTACATTGCTATTTGTGTTTAGCATTTTCTGATCACTTTATACATTTTTCAATTATTTTGATTATGGTTTGTGTTTAGCGCGGTTCTTTTATACACTTTATCTATTTTATTCTACACCTAAGAATTAGAACTGCAGCTTGGAGTTAGAGGGAAGCGCAGTAATTTTATATTATTTTCCAGGAAGTGAATACTCTGCCGCTCAAATTCACATTTTCCAGGTTTAGCATATAGTCCATGTTGGCGGAGTCGGCAGAGTACAGTCTTTGAGAGCAGAGGAAAATGATCACCGCTCCAGGAGCATTAAGCAGACAAAAGGTGAATCAATCTTGGTTCGGAGGTCATAGGTGCTGGCTAATGCTGATAGCAACAAACGAGTACAGTCTTAACGTGCTTTCGGTGCTGATCCAGGAATGAGGAGAAAATCAAGATATCATCCAGATAGATGATCACAAAAATGTCTAGGCAGTCTCTGAAAATATTATTCACAAAGTGCTGAAAGGTCACAGGGGCATTACACAGGCGGAAGGGCATCACTAAGTACTCATAGTGGCCGAATCTAGTACGGAAAGCAGTCTTCCACTCATCCCCTGCACGAATTTGCACCAAGTTGTAGGCTCCTGGCAGGTCTAGCTTGGTGAAAATGCTGTGGTACGTAGTCTTTGGAGGAGCTCAGGTACCAGAGGCAAAGGATACCGGTTCTTTACCGTAACTTTATTCAACTCCTGGTAGCCCACATAGAGCAGTAAGGTATGATCTTTCTTTTCAACAAAAAAGATTCCTGCTCCTGCCGGAGAGGTAGATGGTCTGATAAATCCACCCGGTGACCCCGCCCCACTCTGACGCATGGGGACTTGACAGGGACTTCCCTGTGGCATTCCCCGTGATGTCAGAGGGGGGGCGGGGTTACGTAACGGGTGAGCCCGCCCCCTCTGAGGTCACGGGGAATGCCACAGGGAAGTCCCCGTCAAGTCCCTGTGTGTCAGAGGGGGGCATGGTCACCGGGTGCCCCCCCATTATTTAAGAACCGTCAGAAGAGGAGAAGCGTCACACAGCGGGAGCCTCCCATCATGCCATCATGTATGCAGAGTGGCCCTAGGAGAAGAAGGTAAGAAGATGCTGGACGAGAACACCAGAGGAAGAACCAGAAGAAGGAGATGGAGGAAGAAACCGAAGGAAGATAGAAGATAGAAGAAGCATTTAAATAAAGGAATTGTCAAAAACTGTCTCTTGTCATTTTTAACATTTTTGACAGTTTTTTTGTGAAATGGTAGGGGTACATTTGTACCCCTTACCATTTCACACTGGGGGAGGGCCGGGATCTGGGGGTCCCCTTGTTAAAGGGGGCTTATAGATTCTGATAAGCCCCCCGCCCGCAGACCCCCACAACCACCGGGCAAGGGTTGTGGGGATGAGGCCCTTGTCCCCATCAACATGGGGACAAGGTGTTTTGGGGGCTACCCCAAAGCACCCTCCCACCCAATGTTGAGGGCATGTGGCCTGGTACGGTTCAGGAGGGGGGGCGCTCTCTCACCCCCCCTTTTCCTGTGGCCTGCCAGGTTGCGTGCTCGGATAAGGGTCTGGTATGGATTTTTGGGGGGACCCCACGCCATTTTTTAAAAAATTTTGTCCGGGGTTCCCCTTAATATTCATACCAGACCTGAGGGGCATGACCATACCAGACCTAAAGGGCATGGTATGACGTGGGGGTCCCCCTAAATTCCATTTTTTTTTTACATTTTGGTTCGGGGTTCCCCTGTGGGGAATTCCCATGCAGTTTTTATCAATGAACTTTTATGTGTATTGTCGGACCGGCAATTCATTAATAGCAACTAGTAGTTTTAAATAACTTTTTGTCCTTTGAAATGTCCTTTTGCTATCAGACTGTTCTAAACACGGGAAACATGCGCCCCTTTACAGGCATACTATAGACACCCCCAGGTACGAAATTTAAAGGAATATTACACTTTTATTGTTTCACTTTAAGCATTATTAAAATCACTGCTCCCAAAAAAACGGCCGTTTTTAAAACTTTTTTTGCATTGATCCATGTCCCCTAGGGCAGGACCCAGGTCCCCAAACACTTTTTATGACAATACCATGCATATAAGCCTTTAAAATTAGCACTTTTGATTTCTCCCATAGACTTTTTTAAAGGGTGTTCCGTGGCTTTCAAATTTTGCCGCAAACACCCCAAATTGTTCGCTGTTCGGCGAACTGGTGAATAGCCAATGTTTGAGTCGAACATGAGTTCGACTCGAACTCGAAGCTCATCCCTAGTCATAAGACGTACACTCAGAAGGCACCGTGCAATGGCATGATCACAGGCTGTGTCCAATGACTGATCATTATACCGGCCCACTGCCAGTGTCATGGGAATGCTGTGACCAATCACAGCAGATCACATGACAGTTCTAAACAATAGATGGCTTCCTTTCATGCCATCCATTGTATACAATTTTGTTGCTAGCTATGATTGGTCACAGTGATCACATTGTACAGACAGCGCATCTGTACAATGGGATTAGCTTTGGCCAATCACAGCTAATCACAGCAAAAGACACTGAATGAATCAGTATCATTCAGTAAACATGTTTGCTTATACCAATGAAATTAAGTGATATAAATGATCATAATTGGTAAAAAAAAAAAAAAAAATTCTAATCACTTCCCCAGAGTAGTACAGTGTTACTATGATCATATACTGTATTGCTCTGGTCAGTGTGTTAAAAAAAAACATACAAAAAAGAAAAAAACGATTATTTTTTTTACATTAATTTCTTCATTTTCCAAAACATTGTGATAAAAAATTGCAAATTTCAAAAAACTAGCCATGCCTCTTACTAAATACCTTGGACTGTGTACTTTCCAAAAAGGAAAGTCATTTGGGGGATATTTGTACTGTTCTGGTGTTTTCGGGCCTCAAGAAATGAGATAGGCCGTTAGTACATCAGGATTGAATGATTTTCATATATATGTCAAAGTTTGTGGACTCTGTAACCTTCTTATGGGCTAAATAATATACACTGATTTGGGTTATTTTTACCAAGAAAATGTAGCAGAATACATTTTGACCTAAATTTATGAAGAAAGGCTACTTATTTGCAAAATTGTATAACATAAATGAAGAAAAACACTTTTTTTTTCTGGTCTTTTTTTGTTTATTTAGCAAAGAATAAATGGTGAATAAATACCACCGAAAGAAAGCTCTATTTGTGTGAAAAAATGATAATGAAATTCTTATAGGTACAAGCAGCTGGACCTGTCGCAGGCATTTGTCAAAACTGTTGATTATGTCTGAACTTTTTACCCCCACCCTCATCCTTTTCATCCATAAAAGCTGTACTATTGCTATGAATGGAACAAGGGAGTGAAAAGGCATAGTCAGTATCCAAAAGGCAGAGGACTAAAGATTTCAATGAACATTGAACATAGCACCACAAAGGGACACATTTCATTCATGGTAAGTACCATCTCTGGTGCTGATTTAAACAAAAATTCACTTAAAGCGGAGTTCCACCCTAAAGTGGAACTTCCGCTCATCGGATTCCTCCCCCCCTCCGGTGTCACAATTGGCACCTTTCAGGGGGGAGGGGGGTGCAGATACCTGTATAATACAGGTATCTGCACCCACTTCCGGGTACAGCTAGCCGCAGCTAGCCGCAGACTCCCCGCCCACCCCCGTTGTGTTGTGGGAAATACACAGTTCCCACAACACAACGGGGACCAGTGAAGACGCGCAGCGCGACTCGCGCATGCGCAGTAGGGAACCGGGCAGTGAAGCGGCAACGCTTCGCTTCCTGATTCCCTCAGTGTGAATGGCGGCGGCAGCACCCGAGGATCGAGGGACGGCTCGGTCTCGGGTGCCGACATCGCTGGACCCCGGGACAGGTAAGTGTCCTTATTTTAAAAGTCAGCAGCTGCAGTATTTGCAGCTGCTGACATCTAATTTTTTTTTTTTTGGTGAAACACCACTTTAACTTTACATATTAAAATGGCATTTCCATGGTATAGGCATAGGTTTGCTTTAAACAGGTTTATACTTGTAGGCTGGCATTGCTGACTCTGATTGCCTGGCTGTCTTTGGCTTAATACACTGACTGTGAGCAAGCACGTTAACACTTTTAAGATCTAAAATAATTTCAGGCAATTGTCTAAGAAAACACAGAAGCCATTGGATCAGCATAACAGCCATGGATCTAGTACAGTGATGGCGAACCTTGGCACCCCGGATGTTTTGGAACTACGTTTCCCATGATGCTCAACTACACTGCAGAGTGCATGAGCATCATGGGAAATGTAATTCCAAAACATCTGGGGTGCCAAGGTTCGCCATCATTGACCTAGTATATTAAAAAGAAGTTTTAATGCCAGTCACTTTTGTGTGGTTACCTTTATGTTCTATTCCTTTAGATTTTTTTGTGATGTCATGGACAGTATATAAAGCAATGTCTACTTTTAATGATTTGTACCCTGAGTCATATGATCTCAGTAACTGTTGGTGACTGCATGTTTTAGAATGATAGTACAATAATCTATTTATTTTTCTATTCTGATCATATCTACAAACAAGCTTTTTTGCCATATGTGATGTTTAAATAAAACAAGAGGTTATACTGTAAGACAGTTTGCAAAAGACATACTGGAGAATATTGATTGAATTAAGAATTATTAAAAAAATAAAAGTAAATGATTTTTACATTTCCGAATCCACAAACCCTTAAATCTTCTTCTTTGTTCTTTCTGCATTACATTGCTTTATATGTATTTAAAATGGAAAATGTGTCTTATTAAATAACAAATATAATATCACAATAAATGTAATTCAATTCTTGATTAGCACATTCCTCAGACACCAATGGCACCAATGGCTCAGGTACACCAATCGAGGACTGAGAGTCCCTGAGATTCATTTAGAAATATTGGCACCATGCCTTTTGTATTATTGTTATCTTTGAAACATAGAACATCATTTGTACAATGCCTCTTCCAAAACTGGTACCATAACAATAGCATGATATGGCTATAATGTAGCATCTCTGTGGTAGAATGACATCACTCTGGCTCTAGTTCAAGCTCTTGCTATCTCTTGCTGCATTAATTCTGGTCCTGGTAGCATGAACCATATTAAATTATGAAATGGGATTAGATAGATAGATACAGTGCCTTGCAAAATTATTCACCTCCCTTGGCTTTTTACCTATTTTGTTACATTACAGCCATTAGTTCAATGTTTTTTTTATCTGAATTATATGTGATGGATCAGAACACAATATTCTAAGTGGGTGAAGTAAAATTAGAAAAATATATACATAAAACTATTTTTCAGAAATAAAAAAACTGATAATTGGCATGTGCATATGTATTCCCCCCCCCCCCCTTTGTTATGAAGCCCATAAAAAGCTCTGGTGCAACCAATTACCTTCAGAAGTCACATAATTAGTTAAATTATGTCCACCTATGTGCAATCTAAGTGTCACATGATCTTTGATTACATATACACGCCTTTTTGAAAGGCCCCAGAGGCTGCAACACCTAAGCAAGAGGCACACGAACCAAACACTGCCATGAAGACCAAAGAACTCTCCAAACATTACAAACCCTGTACAAGTCAGGATTAGGTTATAAAAGATATCCAAATCTTTGATAATCCCTAGGAGCACCATCAAATCTATCATAACCAAATGGAAAGAATATGGCACAACAACAAACCTGCCAAAAGACGGCTGCACACCAAAACTCAGACTGGTCAAGGAGGGCTTGATTCAGAGAGGCAGCACAGAGACCTAGGGTAACCCTGGAGGAGCTGCAGAGTTCCACAGCAGAGACAGGAGTATCTGTACATAGGACAACAATAAGTCATACGCTCCATAGAGTTGGGCTTTATGGAAGAGTGGCCAGAAGAAACCCATTACTTTCTGCAAAAAACAAAATGGCACATTTTGAGGAAGGTGCTCTGGTCTGATGAGACTAAAATTGAACTTTTGCTCTGAACTTTTGCTCTGGTCTGATGAGACTAAAATTGAACTTTTTGGCCATCAAATAAAACGCAAACCCAACACATCACCTAAAGAACACCATCCATTTTTTAGCAGTTGGGACTGGGAAACTGGTCAGAATTGAGGGAAAGATGGATGGTGCTAAATACAGGGATATTCTTGAGCAAAACCTGTACCACTCTATGTGTGATTTGAGGCTAGGACGGAGGTTCACCTTCCAGCAGAACAATGACCTCAAACACACTGCTAAAGCAACACTTGAGTGGTTTAAGGAGAAACGTCGCAAACCAAACAGCTGGAGCAGTTTTGCAAGGAAGAATGGGCAACAATCCCAATAGTAAGATGTGGCAAGCTCATAGAGACTTATCCAAAGTGACTTAGAGCTGTGATAGCCGCAAAAGGTGGCTCTACAAAGTATTGACTTTAGGGGGTTGAATAGTTATGCACATTGACTTTTTATGTTATTTTGACCTATTTGCTTCACAATTGAAAAAAAAAATCTTCAAAGTTGTGGGCATGTTCTGTAAATTAAATGATGCAAATCCTCAAACAATCCATGTTAATTCCAGGTTGTGAGGCAACAAAATATGAAAAACGCCAAGGAGCGTGAATACTTTTGCAAGGCACTGTAGATATGCAACCAACATATGCAGTAGATAATATCTGCAGGTTATTTTTATACAAGCATACAATTTTCCCTATGTGTCTACACCAAGTAATTTTTATAAATGTTTTCAAATACTGTATATTTGTTTTATAGAGTATTGCATTTGTGTCTTTGCAAATAAGAGCAGGAGCAGCACTACCAAACAATAAATGGAATTTTACATCCACTTATTTTTCTTTGGTGACATTTTGTTTCTTGCTGAATATTTTTGCCACCAATCATTATTTGTGTATTGTGGCAGATAGTGTTTTGCAGGAATGTATATTAGACAGTGTTAGAATGTACTTCGGCAGCTATCAAGAGACTTTTTTTAATGAAAGACAAAGTTTTAGTATCTCTCTACTTGCTTGTAAAACTTAAATTTTGCAAACTTTTAAATCATAGACTACAACCAGGAACTAGCATTAGAAGTCTGGAAAGCAAGCAATGCAGACTCAACTACACACCAATTGCCCATTTTGCTTAGGTATTTTTTTCCTGCCAAATGTTTTCTTTTATTTCTTTTTTACCATTCATTTTTTATGTTCATTTATTTTGTTTGTTAATTTTTTTCAGTGTCACCTAATAATTATTTTTTTAAAAAACTTTAGAAATGAAGTAAACAACTGCTTTCACACTGATCCACTGCAGTCTCCCCTGCACATGCAGTATACATGCAGTATACTCCAAGTTTTTGTGCAGGTCATGCAAGACTTTGGGTGCACTTTCAGAAAACACACCAAAACCACCTGATCTAATAGAAGTCTAGGGCAAAGCATAGGTAACCTGCACAAAAACCACGAGTACACTGCGCTGCACCCTTGCTGTAGGGAAACGGCAGTGGATCAGTGTGAAAGCAGCCTCATGCTTTGTAGCAGAAATGTTATGTTTGTGTCATTATAATTGGGACAAAGTTATTGAATATAATGTGCACTTTATCTACAGTAAATTACTTAATTTAAAACGAAAATTGGTCAAAACAGAAAGAAAAACATGCACATTTTGGATGCCTTTTTTTTCTGAAGGTTGCATGGGTAAAAAAATCTTTTTTGCAGACAATGTTGACAAAAGTATGCCTAGTTTGTCCCCAAAAAAACAAAGTATGTATTTATTTGTTATCTTAAGTTTACATGTAATGATTTAATAGTTTAACAGATGTAAATAATATTGTATTGTAGTTGTGGGAAAATTGGGAAAATATTTAAACCATTTATGGTATTACTCCTCCCAGCTTCCTCAGCATTGTTACTTTTTTTTCCTTATCACTTTTCACATGTGTTATAAACAGCAGTCTTCTTCGAATCCTCCAATCAGGCTGTGCCCAATATACATTTGCTAGGTACATTATCCAATTAGGGAGCATTATATGTTGGAAAGAGCAACAGCATGGTTGCTAATAAACTGACAATACTGTATGCATTATACCTATCTCCAGCAGGTGGCACTGCAGTATTTTAGTGTGTATTCACTAATCACAGGATGTTCCTTCTGTATCTAAGTATGCACTTGTATCCTCTATGTTCCTGTTTCATGTTTCCAATGCTATTAGACATGTATTGCTAATCCTCCATAAAAGCAAAGCTATTGATGAAAATAACAAGCTTCCAGTGCATGATTTCAATATGCTGCACAACATATATTAGCCACTGTACAGAAAGGAGAGGGGGATATAATGCATTCTTACCAAGCTCTGCTTGACCAGATCTGAAGCTGAGGGGTAAACCAACTCCATACTTCTACTGTATGTTGTATTGTAAATATGGTTTGAGGTGTAATTTGTAACTATCATGTAACTCAGTGCACTTATACTGTACATTGTGTTGTAAATACTGTTTAGTGTGTTATTTGTAAATATTATGTAACCCTATCAATAAATGCATACTCAAGTTTGAACTACCTTTTTTGTTCAAAAATCCTCAGATCTAGCTGTGTATATTTGCATATACACTTAACCTAGTTAGCAGTATTCTGGTGTTAACCTTTACTACCTGGGCCAGTGACATTGGTCACCAGGAAAAAAAAAAATTTGAAAAAGGGTTAAACACACAGCATGAGCACAGGCAGCAATAAATATCTGACATGGGGTTATAACCGTTCCCTACACTATACAAAACTACAAAAAGTACAAATTTTATTTAACTGTTATGGTAAAAGTTTGGGTGTTAAGCATTAGGTAACTGTAGAGTATGGTAACATGTTAAGGGCTTAGTTTAAAGATCAGGTTATGTGCTAAATCTTAAATTGGTTGTAAAGACAACTTTTTGTCTTACTATAATCAGCAGTATCAGATTACATTATGTGCCCCAATGTATGTTTTTTTTTATAAAAAATATAAAATATGTTGCTGTATACCTTATTTCATAGTGCCGCTCAGTGCTCACTTGACTGCCCCTGCTGTCTTTCCCGATCCAACAGCTACAGCAGCAGGGGCTGAGAATCCCCCCTGCTGGCGGGGAGAGGAGGAGAGTGGCGAGAGGTCACAAGAGCGGCACTATGAAATAAGGTATACATCTTCATTTTTTTATGAAGAACATACATTGGGGCACATAATGTAATCTACGGCTGTAGATTATAGCAAGAAAACAGCAATTTTATCAGCAGGAGAGGGGGGGGGGACACTGACACAGCTGACAGGCAGGGAGGGAGGGGGAGAGAGGACAGAGGAGAGACAGCGGATGACAGAGGCTTGTAAGCTGACCACGGTATCAGGGGAGGGCAGCACCAGGCAGGATCAGCCAGGTATTTTAGATAATAGAAATGGCCAAATCACACAGCACAAGTCCTGTGCTGTTTTTTATGGTTTAACTACTTCAGCTCCAGAAGGTTTTACCCCCTTCCTGACCAGTCCATTTTTTTGCAATACTGCACTGCGTTACCTTAACTGACAATTGCGCGGTCGTGCGACACTGTACCCAAATAAAATGAATGTCCTCTTTTTCCTACAAATAGAGCTTTCTTTTTTGGTGGTATTTGATCACCTCTGCGGTTTTTATTTTTTGCCTTATAAACAAAAAAAGTCAGACAATTTTGAAAAAAAAACAATATTTATTTTTTTGCTTTCTGCTATAAAACACATCCAATAAAAAAATGTAAAAAAATCGAAATTTCTTCATCAGTTTAGACCAATATGCATTCTGCTACATGTTTTTGATAAAAAAAATCCCAATTAGCGCATATATTGATTTGTTTGCGCAAAAGTTATAGCGTCTACAAACTATGGGATAGATTTATGGACTTTTTAAAAGTTTTTTTATTGTTTTTACTAGTAAATGGTGGTGATCAGCGATTTTTAGCGGGACTGCGACATTGCGGCGGACAAATCTGTCACCAAGTCTCACTTTTTGGGGACCAGTGAAACCAAAAAAGTGTTCAGTGCTAAAAAAAATGCACTATCACTGTATAAATGACACTGGCAGGGAAGGGGTTAACATCGGGGGTGATCAAAGAGTTAAGTGTACTCCTAGGAAATGCTTTCTAACTGTGGGGGGAATGCTGTGACTAGAGGAAAACAGAGATTTGTGTTTCTACTTAGCAGACATACAAGATCTTCATTTTCCTCCCTCATGGCGGTCTGTCTTATTTACATAGGCAGACTGCCGTTCTGCTTCTCCTTTGAATGAGTGGGGCTCTGGCAGCGCACGCCAGAGTCGAGGAGAGGAATCACGTACAGGTACGTGATTTTGCGGCAGTATATGTACATGGGGTGGCCCTTAAGCTGTTAAAGAAAGATAATCCATTTTTTTAGTGTCACAACCACTTTAACACTAGCCTTACCTTTTAGTCTTGCACAGTTGTACAGTCTCCCCTCCTGTACTGCAATTGTTTACTCTGATATTACTGCACACTGTGAGCGTTCTGTCCTTGCTACGCATTTCCCTGTGTGTAACTTGTCATGCAGTTAAACCCTCCTATTCTGCATTAAGCCAGACTGGATGTAATTTTGAAGCTTTATTAACACGACAGGGTGGGGTGAAACTACATACTTCTGTAGAGGGTACAGGAGCATATTGGCGTGAACATGCAGATTAGATAAGGCTGTCAGAGACCTTCTCCACTCTATCCAAGTGTCACTTTTATCAAGGGACAGTGGGGCATCCCAGTCAGATGTCTCACAAGTTAAGTCTCTAAGCAGTGCTTTACCTTGGATGGTGACAGGAGCTGCACATTCTAATGGATCATACAGGCTATTAATCATGGAAAAGACACCTCTAAGAGTGAAAAGCCTTTTTTCTCTGTGCTTATTTGGAAGGTAAAAGAAAGCAATTTAAGTCCCATAGCACTTTAGAAAAAGACGTGGTTTCCGGCGCAAAGGACATTGCTTACCAGGACCTTTGACCTTTGTCTCCAAGTTAGTGGAGCTGGTAGATCTGTGAAAAGAATCTGGAGGACTCACATTAGTTTTGTGTACTGCTACTGGAGGTTTGCAAGAGTTTAGTCCTGTAGGAGCAGCACATAACAAGGTGAAATCAAAATTGGGAAAAATTCTTGTTTTAGCTTGCTGGCTTAAAAAATCCACAACAACAGAGAAAGAGGGAAATGGAACGTTATAGTGTCTTTTATATTTGGAGCCATGTGTGATCAACTGCTCTTGTAAGTTATAAGGTAGCTTTTGAACAATGGGGTTGAAACCTCTGGCTGTGTTAAGGAAGGCAAATCCTTGTAAGTCCCCCTCAGCTTTGGCTACCTGAAGTTCCATTAGTAAGTGACTTAGTTCCTTGAGTTTCTGATAGGCCTTGTTAGGTATTTTAGGGAACCTATCAAGTATTTTGAATAGTGAACTTTCTATTGCTTCTGCTGAGCCATAACGTTCAAGTCTATCCCACATTATTTTAAGGCCAGTGTCTGAGTTTATTGTATTTATTGTCCTGGTTCGTCTGGCATGTTCAAAGAACTAATTTCCAAGTCAATTGATCAGAAGGTCTAAGTCTCTGATAGCGATTTGGAAAGAAGATTGCAAGGCTGTGTAGCATTCAGGGTGGTCATTAAACTTTTCAAATCCTTTCGTGTCTAACTCGCATGTGCATAGAACTTGGCAAAGTCTACTGCGGTTTGATTAACTGGCTGTGTATTGCTATGGTGAAAAGGTGGTGTGTGATCATACCTTTTAAGAGTCTCTAGTTTAACCTAGTCCTTGGCGTACTATTCTCATATGAAGGCATGACCTGGGGGATAATTTGTAGATTCTGGTGCCTTCCATGAAGTTTGCTGTAAGAGCTTTCACTGTGCTTGGAGTCCTCTTGTTTGCAGGTTTTAGACTTGTTGCTGACTTTGTTGGTGCTATGTAGCAACCTTGATTTGTCTCCTCAATATTGCTGCTTTGTTTGGATTGTTGATGGGTGTAATTCAAAGTGTGATGTAGAAAGGATCTTGAGGTTCAGCTTGTGGACCAAGCAAACGGCTGTGTCTACGGTGTTCACTATTGGGGTATATGCTAATTCTAAAGCCTCTGCTTCTACAATAGTGACTGCCACTTCTTTCTCTAAAGGGAGCTTCTCTAGGTTTGCTTCTAGTAGGGTTTTCTGCATTTCCAAGGACACTTTGTATTTCACTCTTTCAGCCTCTAAGCGTGCCTCTTGTTGCACCTTCTCAGCCTCTAATTGTGCTCTTTTTTATCTGTGTTTATTGATCAGCAAAGGCTGCTCTGGCTTTTGTGGCTTTCGTTTCACATGAGCAATAGCAAGTGCATTGCTTGGGGATGAGGATCTAGAAGAACCAGAGACTTGGGACCTTGTTTTAAGTGAAGGCATCTGACTCTGCGACACATTGCTTGTGAAGGTGCTTGACTGTGTAGAGACTGCTGTGTTGCTGTATGCAAGTGACTGCGCTGACAGTGTAGCAGGCTTCTGTGTAGTCATTGTGTATCCTGACTGCTGGGTAGCCGCTGTTTCACTGTTCTGTCCTTGCTACACATTTCCCTGTGTGTAACTCAACATGCAGTTAAACCCTCTTATTCTGCAATAAGCCAGACTGGATGTAATTTTGAAGCTTTATTAACAAAAACAGGGTGGGGTGAAATTATTTATACCCCTTGACATTTTCCACATTTTGTCATGTTACAAACAAAAATGTAAATGTATTTTATTGGGATTTTATGTGATAGACCAATACAAAGTGGCACATAATTGTGAAGTGGAAGGAAAATGATACAGTGGAACCTCGGATTGTGAGTAACGCGGTTAACGAGCACTGTATTTTTAAAAATCATAACAAGTGTTGTCTCGCAAAACGAGCATGATTCAGGCCAAAGCAGTGTGCAGTACCACTTTTGGCCTGAGGTGGGGGGCGCCGGAGCCGAACGTCCCGTTCGGAAATTCACGGAAAGGCTTGAGTGCAGCACGGCTGACCTTGGCAAATCTCGGGTAGGAAGTCTTTTCGAGGTTTGCTAAGGTCAGCTGAAGTGTCCTCGGGCCTTTTCGACCGTTTCCGAGGCTCTCCGGCACCCCCCCGCCTCTGGCCACATGCGGCATTGCATCCCATTGAAGTCAATGCGGAACAAATTATTTTCGTTTCCATTGACTTCAATGGAAAAACTCACTTTGATATGAAAGTACTTTGGATTACGACCATACTCCTGGAACTATGCTCGTAATCCGAGGTTCCACTGTAAAAGGTTTTCAATTTTTTTTTTTTACAAATAAATGTGAAAGTGTGGTGTGCATTTGTCTTCAGCCCCCCTGAGTCAATACTTTGTAGAACCACCTTTTGCTGAAATTACAGCTGTAAGTCTTTTTGGGGATGTCTCCACCAGCTTTGCACATCTAGAGAGTGACATTTTTGCCCATTCTGTTTTGCAAAATAGCTCAGGCTCTGTCTGATTGGATGGAGAGCGTCTGTGAACAGCAATTTTCAAGTCTTGCCACAGATTCTTAATTGGAATTAGGTCTGGGCTTTAACTGGGTTATTCTAACACATGAATATGCTTTTATTTAAACCATTCCATTGTAGCTCTGGCTGTATATTTAGGGTCATTGTCCTGCTGGAAGGTGAATCCTGCTGGAAGGTGAACAGATTTGCTGGATTTAGAGAACTTAGGCTAGCAATTAGCCATGCCCCATTAAAAAAATCTGCTTTCACCGTCAGCCTGAGGTATGCAGTAAAATAAATGTAAAGATAACCTCTAGGGGTGGTTGTCCTCTGAAATTTAAATAATTAGCATATAAAGATGGGAAAACCCCAGAGAATTTCTTCAGAGAGGACAGACCGGTGGAAACCAGGTTTATATCCCCTGATCCGATTCCAGGATCGGTGTGTGTCTGCATGTGTGTGTGAGAGCATGATGGTATGTGTGATCCAGATTTGGTGGCCACCTGTCTTTCATTTAGACGTTTAGTCTCATTTTAAATTATGTGTTGAATATTGGTGTTTTTGATACTTTTTCACAATATCTATGTGTTTAATAAAGTCTATTTGGATAAACCGCAAATAATACTTTGTATTTCACCGGTCTGTCCTCTCTGAAGAAATTCTCTGGGTTTTCCCATCTTTATACAGTAAACAGCTGAACTTGCGATCCAAGCAAAAACACCAGAGAAAGCCGCTCCAGGGTCCGTCCCAGTCAGTACATAAAAGTAGGTAACAAGAAAGAAGCGATCTAATACTCTCTGTTTTTCAACATTTATTGAAGTATAGAAGTAAATATTGCACTTACATCAAGGAGCACTCTAAGCCGAGTGCCGGCATACACACATGCGAATTGTCGAACGAGATGGCCGCGGGTGACATCATGCAAGCACCTGACCCCCGTACGCGTTACGTCCAAGGCGGGACTTCATCAGCGTGGGGCAAGGTGCACGCAGACGCCCGCTAGTGATATATATTGCTATAGCAACCAAGAGTGAGCCAATATCACAGAACTACACACAATGATCAAATGACCGGCTCTGTTGTGAAAACATCCCGTCTGGCTGCAACTGAAGATAAAATCGAAAGTACAATACTGCTGTGCATATGGTTGTCTATAATGGCGCATATAATTAAAATTACATATAGGGATAAAATTCCTCATAAATGATAAAATCTGTATTACACAAAGGAAAAAGAACAAAGGAAAAATAATATTAAAAAAAAAAAAAAAACGCCATTCACGTATATAAATAAAAAGCAGGTAGTACAATCCAATACAGCACATTAATGAATAAAATATTATCACAAAAATAGACATCATCCACGGCCATCTTATCGACAAGTCAATACAAATATAAAACTTACAATAAATGAATACAGGAATAAAGGATAGAAAATTGTACATGAAATACGAGATAAGAAAAACATTTTAAATAAAAAGGGAGTGGACGGGGCTACCTAAAAAACAAAAACTTCACTATCTGTTAGAGATGAAGCAGTTGAGATCGAAATCTACATTCATTCCTGCTGGTGACATAACTTTGGTTTCGTAAATCCAGAAGGATTCTTGGCGACTCAACTGTCTAATATAATGTCTGCCTCTCCAGTGGCGGGGAACTTTTTCAATACCCCAAAATTTAAGACATTTGGGGTCTCCTTGATGACAAGTTCTGAAATGCCTTGATACACTATGGGTCTTCACACCCCTTTTAAAGTTGCTAATATGTTTACCTACACGCACATGTAGAGCTATTGAGGTGCAGCCCACATACTGAAGGCCGCAATCACACTCAAGCATATTGACCACCCCAACAGATCTGCATGTGATAAGATTTTCAATCCGATAACATTTTTGTGTAACATTTGCAATGAATTCCTTACGTTTCTTAATATTTCTACTGGCATTCTTACAGGTGGCACATCTGCCACATGCATAAAAGCCGGACTAGAAGCTAAACAGCCTGTTATCCGCCATTTTGGGTGGGTCTACTACTCCAGGTGCCAGCCAGTCATGGAGTGACGGTGCTTTACAGTAAATAAACTTAGGGTATTGAGGGAGAATGGGTCCCAAAGTCCTATCACCTTTTGAGTATAGGCCAGTGTTTAGCTATGATTCTTTCTAGTTTCTTATATTGGTTATTATAATCCAATAAAATTGTGTAACTGGCCGTATTATCCTCAACATCATTGGTCCTCATCTTATCTGCCACAATAGTACTCCTGTCTGTAAGTCTGACCTTCTCAATTTCTGAGTTGATCAAGGACTGTGCATACCCTTTCTCATTGAACCTAGCTGCCAAAACCTGAGATTGTAGTAAAAAATTTTCCTCAGAGGTACATTTCCATCGAAGGTGGATAAATTGACCTCTGGGAATATTACAGATCCATGACCTATGGTGGCAACTGGTTAATGGAATGTAGGCATTACAATCAGTGGCCTTAAAGTGGTTTCTGGTCTGGAAACCATTATCACTCTTAAAAATTTCAAGGTCTAAAAAAGTGATTTGTTGGTGTTCAATGGTCAACTGGATATTTTTAGTGTTACTATTGAGTTTATCCATGAATAACTGGAGACTAGTCATATCCCCCTCCCAAACCATTATCAAATCATCAATGTACCTCTTGTAACATGATAACTGGGGGGGGGGGGTCATGAAAACCACATCGTTCTCCCAGTGGGCCATAAAAAGATTGGCCACACTGGGAGCAAAACGTGCGGCCATAGCCACCCCACTTACCTGTAAAAAGTACTCGCCACTAAACCAAAAATAATTATTCAAAAGACAAAACTCAAGGCTTTCTAATAAAAATAAAATGTGATCTGTAGATAAATCAGTAGTTGCTAAGTCCCATTGGACTGAGGTGAGAGCTTCCTTGTGATCAATAATAGTATAAAGTGATCCCACATCAGCGGTAATCAATATGCTCAAAGGGGTACATGGGAGGGTTTGCAAAATCTGGAGAAGCTGTTTGGTATCATGTAAGTATGCCTTAGTTTTGGTAACAAGTGGTTGCAAAAAGAAATTGAGGTATTGCCCCCAGTCTAGAGGTGACTGAATCGATTCCATCCACAATTGGGCTACCGGGCGGTTGTTCAGAGTTCTTATGCATTTTGGGTAAAATAAAAATAATAGGGGTCCTACAATAAAATGGATTCAAATAGGAAGCCTCCTTGGAATTCAAGATTCCTTTTCTTTTACCCTTTTCAACTAAAACATGCAAGCTATTCTTAAAAGTAAGCATAGGATCTCCCCTCAATAATAAATAAGTTTTACGGTCATTCAATAATCAAAACATTTCAGCTTGATAATAAGTTTTACTGAGTACAACCAATCCTCCTCCCTTGCCGGCCGGATAACAATATCCTTTCTTTGTTCCAAAGAGGAAATTACTCTTTCAATGTCTTGGGAGTCTCTGACTTTTTTGATTTTTAATTGATCAAGATCATGACAAACCATGTTTCTAAACACCTCGAGATGTCTGTTATCACTACATAAAGGGTGAAACACAAAGCGATTCCGCAAATTGGAATGCACTGACCCAGACTGTGATTGGGAGAAATTCCGCTGAAGCGGATTAGATAAAAAATATTTTTTAATGTTAAGATTCCTAACATATTTCTGTACATTGACATAGGCCTGAAATTTATTCAAATTTCGAATAGGGGCAAACTTAAGGCCCTTGTCAAGAACTCTTGTTTCATCATCTATCAGCGGGATCCCACTTAGATTAAAAATCCTGGTGCCTAATGGGGTCTTTGCCTTTTGGGCTCGTCTCCCCCCCTACATCCTCTCTGCTTTTTCTTTTTAGGCTGGTTTGTCCGTTTCTTGAATCTTGGGGGGACCCAATGTTCTTTGGTTTCTCGCATCCATAATGGGGTATGAGGAGGAGGTCCCCTCCAGGGGGTCCTCTCCTGTCCTTTAAAAATGAGAAGGTCAGACTTACAGACAGGAGTACTATTGTAATTCAAATAAAAAGCAATCAGCGCAAAAAATGACAAATTAATATACTATGGAAGCTGAACGCTACAGTATTCACCAACCCAAAGCATGTAGAAATATTGAATTTAAGTGCAGCGCAATGACAATGAACAAAGAAAGAAATAATAAATAAAAATATATATAAATGATTATATAAATCAGGGTCCTTATTAACTCATAAATAATAACAATCCCACTCTTGATGGAGAAAGAACGGATGAATTCTTCACAAACACCCTTGCTAATCAAATCTCTAGGAAATTGCGCTTACCAGACATGATGGACCTCTAAGTTCTAGGAGGTCATACGGGCCTGATTCACAGAAACTTTAATAAACGGCCTGGATCTCTTGAACAGTATCCTCATCCGCCAGTGAACTCATGCGAGCTGGAAACCGTACACTTCGTGAATCACAGCACTCCGTATTTCCTTTAGAAAAATCCTCAGTGGGGTGTATATGAGAAGTCATCGGTGAGGTGCTCGTTTCTCTCCAGATTTAACAGCAGTTCCTCCTCTTTAGATCTTAGTAACAGTCTTAGTCTTGATGGATGACCCTTTGGAAAGATGGTGCCTATTGCTTTCCACTGTTCTTCACTCAAAAGATAAGGGACTATTATCTCATAATGTCCACAGCGAGCAAGATTCGGCAATGTTTGAGGGAGCGTTTCCACAGAGGAGAGAATGTGGACTGTAAATTGGGATCGACTAGAAAACAGACAGGCAACACTGTGGACATTATGAGATAATAGTCCCTTATCTTTTGAGTGGATAACAGTGGAAAGCAATAGGCACCATCTTTCCAAAGGGTCATCCATCAAGACTAAGACTGTTACTAAGATCTAAAGAGTAGGAACTGCTGTTAAATCTGGAGAGAAACGAGCACCTCACCGATGACTTCTCATATACACCCCACTGAGGATTTTTCTAAAGGAAATACGGAGTGCTGTGATTCACGAAGTGTACGGTTTCCAGCTCGCATGAGTTCACTGGCGGATGAGGATACTGTTCAAGAGATCCAGGCCGTTTATTAAAGTTTCTGTGAATCAGGCCCGCATGACCTCCTATAACTTAGAGGTCCATCACGTCTGGTAAGCGCAATTTCCTAGAGATTTGATTAGCAAGGGTGTCTGTGAAGAATTCATCCGTTCTTTCTCCATCAAGAGTGGGATTGTTATTATTTATGAGTTAATAAGGACCCCGATTTATGTAATCATTTATATATATTTTTATTTATTATTTCTTTCTTTGTTCATTGTCATTGCGCTGCACTTAAATTCAATATTTCTACAGGAGTACTATTGTGGCAGATAGGATGAGGACCAATGATGTTGAGGATAATACGGCCGGTTACAGAATTTTATTGGATTATAATATCCAATATAAGAAACTAGAAAGAATCATAGCTAAACACTGGCCTATACTCAAAGGTGATAGGACTTTGGGACCCATTCTCCCTCAATACCCTAAGTTTATTTACCGCAAAGCACCGTCACTCCATGACCGGCTGGCACCTGGAGTAGTAGACCCACCCAAAATGGCAGATAACAGGCTGTTTAGCTTCTTGTCTGGCCTTTTTTGCGTGTGGCAGATGTGCCACCTGTAAGAATGCCAGTAGAAATATTAAGAAACGTAAGGAATTTGTTGCAAATGTTACCCAAAAATGCTATCAGATTGAAAATCTTATCACATGCATATCAGTTGGGGTGGTCTATATGCTTGAGTGTGATTGCGGCCTTCAGTATGTGGGCCGCACCTCAAGAGCTCTACATGTGCGTGCAGGTGAACATATTAGCAACATCAAAAGGGGTGTGAAGACCCATAGTGTATCAAGGCATTTCAGAACTTGTCATCAAAGAGACCCCAAATGTCTTAAATTTTGGGGTATTGAAAAAGTTCCCCGCCACTGGAGAGGCGGACATTAGATTAAACAGTTGAGTCACCGAGAATCCTTCTGGATTTACGAAACCAAAGTTATGTCACCAGCAGGAATGAATGTAGATTTCGATCTCAACTGCTTTATCTCTAACAGATAGTGAAGTTTTTGTTTTTTAGGTAGCCCCGCCCACTCCCCTTTTTATTTTTATTTTTTTTCTTATCTCATATTTTATGTATAATTTTCTATCCTTTATTCCTGTATTCATTTATTGTAGGTTTTATGTTTGTATTGACTTGTCGATAAGATGGCCGTGGATGATGTCTATTTTTATGATAATATTTTATTCATTAATGTGCTGTATTGGATTGTACTACCTGCTTATTTATATGTGTGAATGGCATTTTTTTTTTTTTTAAATATTATTTTTCCTTTGTTCTTTTTCCTTTGTGTAATACAGATTTTATCATATATGAGGAATTTTATCCCTATATGTAATTTTAATATTACATTAATATTATTATGTAATATATGCGCCATTATAGACAACCATATGCACAGCAGTATTGTACTTTCGATTTTATCTTCAGTTGCAGCCAGACGGGATGTTTTCACAACAGAGCCGGTCATTTGATCATTATGTATAGTCCTGTGATTGGCTCACTGTTGGTTGCTATAGCAATATATATCACTAGCGGGCTGTCTGCTCGCACCTTGCCACACGCTGATGAAGTACCGCCTTGGACAAAACGCGTACGGGGGTCAGGTGCTTGCATGATGTCACCCGCGGCCATCTCATTCGACACTTCGCATGTGTGTATGCCGGCACTCGGCTTAGAGAGCTCCTTGATGTAAGTGCAATATTTACTTCTATACTTCAATAAATGTTGAAAAACAGAGAGTATTAGATCGCTTCTTTCTTGTTACCTACTTTTATGTACTGACTGGGACGGACCCTGGAGCGGCTTTCTCTGGTGTTTTTGCTTGGATCGCAGTGTCAGCTGTTTACTGACTCCCGCTCTGTGACCTGTCTCAGGTCGAGACATTGAGGTGAGAGGCCATCTGTTTGCGGTGGAGGGATCACTGGCACCTATCATATATCCATCAATTGTGTGTCACCTGCACTGCAATTGTTTCATCTACACCAGCATCCACTGAGAATTTATGATATATGTTATATGGACTTTTAAATTGCGCAGCACTCTTTTTATACATGATGTGCAGTGTTAGTTTGCCACCACATATAGTGCTTTGCTTTTAGGCCAAAAAGTTACATTTTGGTCGCATCTGACCAGAGCACCTTCGTCCACATGTCTTCATTGTCCCCCACATGGCTTCTCACAAACTGCAAATGGGACATCTTATGGCTTTCTTTCAACAATGGCTTTCTTCTTGCCACTATTCCATAAAGGTCAGATTTGTGGAGTGCAAAACTAATAGTTGTCCTATGGACAGAATCTCCCACCTGAGATGTGGATCTCTGCAGCACCTCCACAGTTACCATGGGCTTCTTGGCTGCTTCTTCTTAAAGCTTTCCTTGCCTGGCCTGTTAGTTTAGGTGGATGGCCATGTCTTGGTAGGTTTGCAGTTGTGCCATACTCTTTCCATTTTTGGATGATGGATTGAACAGTGCTCCGTGAGAGGTTCAAAGCTTGGGATATTTTTTTATGACCTAACCCTGCTTTAAACTTCTCCACAACTTTATCCCTGACCTGTCTGGTGTGTTCCTTGGCCGTTATGATTGTATTTGTTAAATAAGGTTCTCTAACAAACCTCTGAGGGCTGCACAGAACAGTTGTATTTACTATTTAGGTGACTTCTGAAGTCAATTGGTTCCACTAGATTTTAGTTAGGGGTGTCAGATTAAAGGGGACTGAATACAAATGCACGCCACACTTTTCAGACATTTATTTGTAAAAAATGTTGAAAAACATTTATCATTTTCCTTCCAGATAACAATTATGTGCCACTTTGTGTTGGTCTTTCACATAAAATCCCAATAAAATATATTTACATTTTTGGTTGTAACATGACAAAATGTGGAAAATTTCAAGGGGTATAAATACTTTTTCAAGGCACTGTATTTAGAAAAAAGAGATAAGTACATAAAATCAGTATATGAAAATATACAGAAAATACAATGAATAATTAGCTTGTGGATGGCAGTAAGTGATTCTCACCAGCGATGCTGCCATTAGGGGAGGCAAAGAGATGCAAGTCTTAGTCCAACATGTGCTCTGATCTGGTTATCTCTCTCTCTTTCAAAGATGGAGTCTGAGCTCCCATAATTCACCAGTTTCTTTTTCTTAGACTGAAGGATGATGGGAACTTTTTTTAAATGAACAGTTTATAGTTTCTGCAAAACAGTACATGTATTGTGGGCTTTGTCTAGTGGCGAAATGTAACATTGCAGTTAGAACAACTTAAAGAGGAACTGCAGTCTACTCACATAATTTGTAATAAAAACATCTTTGCCATTCCGAAGCTTCCCTCAAACCACTTTGGATTTTATTTTATATATACTGTGATTCTGTACTTGCCAAATATGCTGCAGGAATCTCCTTGCACTGAATCTGGCTGCATCCATTTTAACTGTGGGCAGCTGAAGCTGCTGCCTGTTCACTTCCTGGATTTACACAGACACACAGAGGCACACCTCCAGCTCTCATTGGCCCTTTTATGCCTCACCCCCCTCCCTTCCTGGCAAACTCTCACAAGAGTGAGAGAGAGCTGTGCATGATGGCATAAGCCTAGGCCTTTTTTACCAGACAAGAAACAGGAAGTGGGCTGTATAAGGTATTTACTGGCAGAAAAAAAATGTTTACTATCCAAAGATAAAACAACAAGGGAAAAATGTTTAAAAGATGGAAAGATGAAAAAATGACTGAAGTTTCACTTTGAATATCCTGCTGGAGGCAGAACATTGAGCGTCTCATGTAATACATTAGAAACTGAAGAAAGTCAGAGAGAGCCCACCTCATTTCTATGCTGGAGAAAATTCAGCCTTATCTGGTCTTTTCCTCCACAGCATTACTGTTTTTGGTCTGCCCCTTTTATTTATTGGACATCAGTTCTTTCCAATGTGGATCCTCAGCGTCATATACGGGCATAGATATGTGCCTAGAGATGCCTAGTCATCCAGAATGACAAACTCATCAAGGTGTAGCACCCTCTACCTTTGGTAGAATGTGCTAGAGGTAGTGGTTTTGTTTTTTCTATCAGTGCAGGTAAATTTAGGCAGGAATCCCAAATCCTTGAGGCATAAGGTGGACCAGTTTTAGTTGTGGGACTTAAGTTGGCTGTACAAACCTCAATCAGCAGTAGGCAATTGCAGAAGCCCAAGCCCATCACTACCCAGACTAGGGAACTTCCTTTGAACCAGGAAGTGCCGGTAAACAGCTTTCCTCGGTTAGCGCTGACAGGGAGAGCCGATCGGCGGCTCTCCCTGTCAGAGGGAGGGTCTGTGCTGATAATCAGCACATTGATTATCGGCAGAGCGCCATCAAATGTGCCACAAACCATGCCAATAAGTGCCCATCAGCTGCCAGCCAGTGCCCCATCAGAAACCCCTGTCAGTGCCCACAACAGTGCCAATCAGAGCCTATCACAGTGCCAATCATTGCTCATCAATAAAACCTGTCAGTACCGCATCATCACTGCTGCCCATCAGTGCCATCCATTAGTGTCCATCAGTGCCAATCAGTGCCGCCCATCAGTTCTGCCTGTCAGAGCCCATCAGTGCTGCATATCAGTGCTGGCTATCAGTGCCCATCAGTGCTGATATCAGTGCCGCCTATCAGTGCCAACTCGTCAGTGCCGCCTCATTAGTAAAGAAGAAAACAACATTTTATAACAGAAACAAAGAAAAACTTTTTTTTTAAATGTTGGTCTTTTTTAGTTTGTTTAGCAAAAAATAAAAACTCCAGAGGTGATCAAATACCACCAAAAGAAAGCTCTATTTGTGGAAAGAAAATGATAAAAATTTAGTTTGGGTACAGTGTTACATGGCGGCGCAATTGCCATTCAAAGTGCGACAGCGCTGATAGCTGAAAATTGTCCTAGGCAGAAAGGGGGTGAAAGTGCCCTGAATTGAAGTGGTTAATGTATATATTTTGTTGTTGTTGTTGTTGTTGTTCTGTTTTTAGGTTATAGTTCCCTTCTGACAGAACAAAGCAAGCAGAAATGTATTATTATAATAATATTATTATTATTATTATTATACAAGATTTATATAGCGCCAACAGTTTACGCAGCACTTTACAATGTATAAGGGGGACAACACAATTACAGTACAGTTCAATACAAAAGGTACAGGAGGGCCCTGCTCGTAGAGCTTACATTCTAAAGGGAGGGGGTGGTGGTACAAAAGGTAATAGCTGCAAAGAATGATTTGATGGGGGTGGCTCAGGGACAGTTATGTGGGTGTGGAATAAGCTTCCCTGAATAAATGAGTTTTCAGGGATCTCCTAAAGGTGGACAGGGTAGGGGCTGATCGGATATACTGGGGTAGGGAATTCCAGAGGATGGGAGAAGCTCTGGAGAAGTCCTGAAGGCGAGCATGGGAGGAGGTAACAAGGGAGCTAGAGAGCAGGAGGTCCTGGGAGGAGCGGAGGGGGCGATTTGGGCGATAGCTGCAGATGAGGTTGGTGATGTAGATGGGGGCGATGTTGTGAATGGCCTTGTATGTTATGGTTAGCATTTTGAATTTTACACGGTGGGGTAGGGGAAGCCAGTGAAGGGATTGGCAGAGAGGAGCAGCAGTCATGGAACGATTAGTGAGGTGTATTAGTCTAGCAGCAGCATTCATAATAGACTGAAGGGGGGATAGCCTGCTTACGGGTAGGCCATTAAGGAGAGAGTTGCAGTAGTCCAGGCGGGAAATAATCAAGGAGTGAATAAGTTGCTTTGTGGTGTCATTAGTCAGGAAGGGTCGAATTCTGGAGATGTTGCGGAGGTTAAGGCGGCAGGATTTAGCCAGTGATTGGATATGGGGGCTGAAGGAGAGGTCAGAGTCAAGGATTACACCCAGGACCCTGGCATGTGTGGAGGGACCAATGGTTGTGTTGTGGTGAAGTCACAGGAGGGGGACCGTGAAGGAGGAAATATAACAAGCTCAGTTTTAGAAAGATTAAGTTTGAGGAAGTGGTGTGACATCCATAGCGATATGTCATTCAGCAAGTTTGAGATCCGTGAGGAGATAGTGGGGGTGAGTTGAGGAGTGGAGAGATAGATCTGTGTGTCATCGGCATAGAGGTGGTATTGGAAGCCATGGGAGGTTATCAACTGGCCCAGGGAAGAGGTATAGAGTGAGAAGAGGAGAGGCCCAAGGACGGAGCCTTGGGGTACCCCAACAGAAAGAGGAAGGGGAGCGGAGGAGATTGAGTTGTAAGTGACACTGAAAGTGCGCTGAGATAGGTAGGAGGAGAACCAGGATAATGCAGAATCACGGAGGCCAAGGGAGTGTAATTTGCTGAGGATGTATATGTTGTGAGCATAAGTGTATATGTTGTGTTACTGATTTTCTTTGCTGGAAGGATAACAACCCCCTTCCAGTGGAGATGTGTACAGTCTATAGGTAGAATGTAAGTGTAGGATGTACTGTATGGTTTGTGTTTTCTTTTAGGATCTTCAGGGATGGAACGGCTGTCCATCCCCACCGTTCCAGAGGACAAGAATGCTGCAGAGTATTTTTCCTGAGGGAGAAATGCTCTGGCTCAAAAATGTTGTATGTGTTTAGCTGCAGGGATCTGTATTTAGGAGTTATTGGTTGTGATGACCAGTGTAAATACCTACCAAAAATGTATATATCTATTTTTGTATTGATATGTATTTGTACAGTTCCCCATCCAAGTATTTTTCCCTTCCCCCCATCCAACTAAATTCATTGGATGCCCTTGCTCCTGGGCCCAGGAGCCATTTTTCAATTCTTCTCAGCTGGGGACCAGATGAATTCTGGTGGGGGTTGAGTGTAGCATCCTCTACCATAGTTAGGATGTGCTAGATGTAGTGGGTTTGTTTTTTCAGTCAGTGAAGGTAAATTTAGGCAGGTCTAGCAGTTAGCTAGGCCTGTTTGCTTTGATCAGGGGGCTGGGAGTGGTTTTGAGAATAGCAGCAGGTGACTGACATGCACTTAATCTCTCTGGCGCCTCCTCTGTTTCTGAAAGTTTCTGGAAAAGAGGCAGGACAGGGTATTGGAGTGGCATGGAGTGTATCTGGGAGCCCTGCCCAATCCCCAACTAGGATTGACAAGGGGCAGGCTAGTGATGGATTGTTAGGCTGTCATGGCCCTGTGGGGAGCCCCCTTTCTTGGGGAGGGGGTGACACTGGGTCTGAAGCTTGGGAGCTGGGAAGGAACCCCTTCATACAAAAGCTATCTCGGGATGTCCTGAACAGGAGCAGGAAGAGGACAGCGGGGAGCATAGCTGGGCAAGTCACTAGGAAGGATCTATTCCGGGGTCGTGAGTGACAGGCACAGTGTGAAGATCTGGGAGAGTCATGCCAGAATTGGATATGAAGCCAGAGGGAGAGACTGTGATGTTGCTGGTGTTAGGCCTCATGTACACTGCTGCTGGTAAATGGACGTTTAGGAGCAGTTGGGTATTTTTCAACTGCTCCTGAACTCTCCTCTGTTATCTTATCAGTACATGTACACAGGTTAGTTTAGTTTATAGTCGTTTCTAGGCAGTTGTGTTTGGAGGCTTTTTTTGGAGCCAAAAAAATTTGTTCAGAAGCTGTGTTTAAATCGCAATTTACATGCCAAACACAGCCACCGTGCCTGGAAAATGCTAAAAACACACCAAAAACTCAATTATCACTATCATCAGCCAATTATGCTGTACAATACACATTTTCTGAGTAATTACGCAGCTGAACATACATATTAGAAAAGTATCCTGTGGACATGCGTTGAGCCTTCAATGGATGTGTCCAGTAGCAACGAACTCTGGTCCTCTCACGCAATTTTCTACGTCTTTGGAGCCTCAGCAAAAGCAACATCGGGAGCATTTCCTCACACATGCTCATCACGAGATCCATATTAACAAACCAACCAAAAAAAAAAAAACCAGCTAGCTACAAGCACACTGCTTTCTCAGCTGCTACTCACACTGTTTTCTCACAGAATGGCTGAAAAAGTTAATAAATACTTGTTTTTAGTGCTTTCTAATCATTTGGGAGGGTCTCCTGAGATTATCTTTAATAAACGCTCCTGAACGCAAACGCGGCTAAACGCGGCTAAACGCGGCTTGTAAACACTGCTAAACACACGTTTTTAAACGTGGATTACTATCTGTGATGTTCCAGCATTCAGGAGAGGTTGAGAAACATCCCTTGTACATGAAGCCTTGTGCCGCGTACACACAATCGGAATTTTCAACAACATATGTTCGGTGGGAGCTTGTTGTCGTAAATTCCAACTATGTGTAGGCTCCATCAGACATTTTTTGTCTGAATTTCCGACAACAAAAATTTGAGAGCTGGTTCTCAAATTTTCTGACAGCAAAATCCGTTGTCAGAAATTCTGAGCGTGTGTACACAATTCCGACGCACCAAATTCCACGCATGCTCTGAATCAAGTACGAGACGGAAGCGCTTGGTCTGGTAAAACTAGTGTTCGTAATGGAGATAGCACATTCGTCACGCTGCAAATTTATTAAACTTTTAATGCAGCGCATTTTCTTCTTCTTTATAATGCTGGAATAATGAAATTGTTTTGCTGCTCATATTCACACAGAGTTCTCACAAACTGATTTATTTTATTATTTCTCGTGATCTCCTGAATAATATTTTTTATTTTTTTCATCAGATCTCCAGACTAATGTGTTGATTTTATTTTTATAGTGTTCTTTTTTTTTTATTATTATTTTTGTCTCAAGATCTCCTTTTTTTTTCTAGTGATCTTCTTAATATTTTTTGTCGTTTTGGGTGTCAAGTTACCACAACACCATTATTATCTTGTATTTTTTTACCTCCTGGAGTTTGGTGTCCCTTGTTAATTTGACATTGTATTTTTGAAATGTACCTGCCTACTCACAAACTGTCCTTTTTTAATTAAAACACATATCCAATGATTTTTGAAAAAAAATAGACAAAATAAAGAGGAAGGCAATGCTGGATAAACTTGGGAAATTAGCAAAACCTTTGTACCCCAGGGCACACATCAACTATTTGACATGCAAAATTGTTAGCCTGAGGAGTCCATTTAACAGGGAGCACAATCTGGTCCAGGACTCCAAGAGATCAGGAACAGCAGCAGGTGACATATATGCCCCCAGGCTGTGGTCATACAACAGCCTGTGTCTTTTGCCAGACCAGTCCGAACCCAGGCCAATCATGCTCTTGTTTTCCTTCCACGCTTCCTTCCACGCTTGCTTCCAGGCTGTGGCTCTGGTGTTGGAGTTGTGGCAGGAGGTGGAGGATAGTCCAACTCACACAGGAGTTAGATGGCCCTGTGTCCATGCTATAGTTTTTTATATAGATATTTGTTTATTTATTTTCTTTTTTCTAGACATATACCTAGGTTCCATCTGAGACATCATTTTTTTCTCCGGTGAGCCTTGCCGTTTTGGTCGTCATACGGGTGGACCAGTGTGGATAAGGCGGGGCCAGCCATACACCCCGTCTTCATTTTGGAATTTTGGGGTGTGTTTGATGGGTTCGCCACCGGGATCTGGCAATGAGTTTCGTACACTGATATGCTTGGGTATGTTGTGTCCTTTTTGATGTGATAACTGGGCTGGATCGTCTGTGATACAAGCATTTGTTGTAGTGTATATAATTTGTATTTACTCACATTTTTTTCTAAATCTGGATTCTATCATGTAGTGTGACTCTTCCCACAAGTTTACCCTGATGAAGGGACCTTCTGTTCAGTCCCGAAACGCGTAGGTCCAAGTGAAAGCCTGCACTAATATTTTTTCTACTGCTACACAAGCATATCTTTTTTAGCTTTTTTTGTTATATATTACTTGATTTATATGTCGACTTCTTTATTTTGTATATTTGTACCAATAAAATTGTTTTTTACTACTCTGTTGCCGTTAAAGTCCCATTAACCACTTGAGGGGGTAATTTTAACTCACACGGGTGGGTTTTGCTTGTAAGTTCGCCCCTCAACCCCTTATTTAGGGCCATATATATCACTTCCTCACAAAAGAGGCGTTGACCCACCTCCATTTCCTGCATTTTGTTGGCAGCCATGTACTCATAGGCCTCAAGAAGACTGGGGGGTGTACTGAGGGCCACAGAAGCCTGCCAAATTAACCCAAGTGCTGACTCCTCCAAGCTTCTCCCCTTCCTGGGCCTTTTTTGTTGAAGGCGGAGGGGAGGGACCTGGGATTCGGTCAGACTACTGGGCCGGCCACTTCCTGGCTGCCACTTTCTACAGCCTCCTCCTGGCTGAGGCTTTCCTGTGTATGAAAAAAGGACATAGTTTTAGTTTATTGTTCATCAATCACACACAATTTTGAGAAATCTGTTTAACAATTCTATACCTGACTCAAGCTGGGCTCCTCCACACCTTCTTCCTGGGTGGAAGGCCCAGGTTGGACATCAGAAGCCTCAGCTGGGGTGGAAGGAAGAGTGGAAGGAAGGGTTGAGAGTGATGTCCTGATTTCAGCCTGGTCTGACAGAAATCGCAGTCTGTTGTAGTACCACAGCCTGGGTACATAAATGTTATCTGCTGCAGCTCCTGATCTCTGGAAATCTTCTTGCACTCCCTATTATAAGTGCTCCTCAGGCCACCAATTTTGCACTTCAAATAGTTGATGTCTGCCGTGGGGATCTGCGGCTTCACAAATTCCAGCAATTTATCCAGTGCTGCCTTCCTCTTTAGTCAATTTGTATAAAAGGGGTGTTTTGTCTGCCACAGACAGGGCAGCACTCTGTACAAATCAATGAATTGGGGGAGGAAATTATGATCTTTGAATCGATCCATTTTATCTGCAAGACACAACACAAGACAAACCCTAATGTCAGGCTAAACTCTCCTAATCTTGTCCCAATATAGGCCTCAGTCTATAAGCCGTATAGGCCACTGTTGCCCCAAGTTAAAATTGTACCTTTGTTAGAACGATCGGCACTTCTGCTACTCCTTCCGCCGCTCACAGATCGTACATACGATGCACGTGTGTTCCACTTTATATACACTGCACATGTGTTAAACTCCACCCGCCCCTGACCTTCTTTCTAGTCTATTCCCCGCCCCTTCTCTTTCGGTGCAGTGGGAGAGCACATGGCAGAGAAAGAACAAGTGCATGAAGACAGCAGCGACTACGAAAGCCCAGAGCCATGAACGTCCCAATCCCGGAGGAGATTTAAGGCCTCAAATATGTCCTTTGTAGAGATGGTGGACATCTTGAAGAGGGCCTACTATGATGGGAAGCATGGACCTTACCCAAACCCAAATGTGAGAAAGGCCAAGAACATGACTAAAGTTGTGAAAAGTCTGCACAGGAATTTTGGGGTAAGACGATCCAAGGATCAATTGAGGAAACGCTGATCAGACCTGTAATTGAGGGAGCAGGATCAGTACAGAAGGATCAAGAGTTCTTCAAAAAGTAAGTATTTGTCGTGTGTTCCTATAAGTATTAATTTAGTGCTGCTCCATGTGCTTTTCTTTACTGTTGTACTGTTTAAAATGGCAACTTTCAGGTTCGTGGGCACAGTTATCGTTCGAAGTAAACATCGTTCGTTCGCCCACTAATACGATGTTTTTTGGAGATGCAGGTTAACTACATTTGTTCAGGCATATTTGTTTAAAAAAAAGTTTAGTACATTGTTGTCTAGATGGGTTTCTAACTAGAATGAAATGCAAACTTGATTCAGTGTAAGGAGAGGACACTCAGCAGCTGTTTACACATCTGTACGCAGGAGCACTAGTGTGGGACACCATTACAAACTTTTTAGGGTGACCCACACAGGTGCTCCAGTGTATATTAGGGGTGTCTCCATATGTGAAACTTGACCAAAAATGGTAAGTATTCCAGCTTGAAGAAAGGGAAAAAATCATGTCTTCAGCTTCGAACTCTGCCAAAACAGACATTTGTACGACACTTCCAAGCAATGTTTCATATTACTATTTCTGCCCTCAAATATCTGTGTGCTAAGTATACCTTTTTTTTATTCACATAGGGAAGAAAAGATTCTGGACACCAGGGACCCCCAACCTCCTAAGAAAATGGGAAATCCCCATACCACAACCGGAGGATGTGGATGAAGGAGAGGTTTATGAAGTGGGCAAAATAGTGACCACAACAGGCGAGTGTCTGAGACCACAGCTTCAGGTAATAGATGTATGCCTGCATATTTATAAAACATGGTGTGTTTTTTAATTTTAGGTGATGTGGATGTTGTGGAAGAAGAAACACATTTCACAAGTGCAAGTGCACACGTCCTTATCGGGGAGATCATGGTGTGCAATCGTGATTTACAGAAGATCAAGGAAGACAGTAATGATGTGGAAAAAAGACTCAAAAACATCATTGATGTTTTAGACAAAATATAAAACACACCAAAATTTGAAAAAATGTTTTTCTTAATTTTTGAAAAAGTTTGAAAGCCAAATTTTGAAGATGCACACAGTGGAGTTGATTTACTAAAGGAAATAGACTGTGCACCTTGGAAAGTGCAATTGCACTCTGCAAGTGCAGTTGCTCCAGAGCTTAGTAAATGAGGTAAAGCTTCACTTTGCAAAGAATACCCAATCACATGCAAGGAAAATAAAAATCTGCCATCACGGGATATCAATGTACACGTTTTGTGGGTGCAACCCCTTCCTTGCAACTCAAGTAGCTGAGAGGAAGGGGTTTTACCCCCGAAACACGTCCATTGATCCCCCATGATGGGAGCTGGCACATGTTGACCTTAGGCATGGGACCAGAAGGGAAATCCCCATTTTGACTCTCAATTTGTGTGCATCTTCAAAATTTGGCTTTCACAGGGGTGAAATCGCCCCATCTGATGAAGTTGCCTTCATCAACACAGTTTGGACATACTAATGTCTAATATTGCCTTCAATTTATCAAAGTTGAACTTTGTAAGTTCCTGAGTTGTGTATTGTTTTATGGTTTTAAAAACATGCCTGTTTACCACAAAAAAAGGATATTTCTAATGTCTAAAAAAAAAATTCTTCTATAAATATGTTGGTTTGTTCAAAAACCCTTTTCTAAACGCACATGTGAATGTGCACAGAGTAAAAATTTGTATACTCAACAATGTGTGGCTTCTTCTTTTAATGCTCAATAGCAATTTTTGGAGTAAGTTGGTGTTTACAGTGGCAATGGTGGTTATTTACTAAAGGAAAATCCACTTTGCACTACAAGTGCACTTTCAGTGCAGTTTCAAGTGCACTTTTGCAGTGCACAAGTAGTGCAAAGTGGATTTTCCCTTAGTAAATAACACCCACAGTGATTTATAATTTGCAACAATCAGGCCATTTTCGTCACTCCAAAAAATAAAATATTGGTGCTGAAAATGATGAATATTTTTATCCTTAATGCATTACATAAATTAACAACAAAAACAAGGTGTGTGTGTGTGTGTGTGTGTGTGTGTGTGTAGCAGACCCACAACATAATAGTTAGCTGAAGAAGAGATTGTCACCACATTAAATAAATTATGTTTTGCACTATTGAAGAAAATGGCCAAATAAATAAGCCCTTTTGAGAACCTAGGAGACAGCTAAAACAAACACAAGCAGTAAATCAAAGAAAATATTTTTGAGTTTAAAATACAAATATATTTAAAAAATTTTTCTTGAACATTTTCTGGTATATCAATGGCCCCCCTACCCGCAAAGTACTCCATATATTTTAGACAGACTTTTCGGGCGCTTTGGGGGGGCAAGCCAGTACGGCCAGCTTCAAGCGCTGTCAGGGTTTGATCTTGAAATCCGGCCTCAGGCCCAACTGAGGCCACATAGTTTATCAAATTTCTCCTTAAAAAGTTGTGGAGAATGCAGCATGCAAGGATTATATGGTTAAGTTTATATTCCGCCATGTTGATTGCCGTAAGGAATAGGCGGAACCGGCTGGCCATTATCCTGAAAACACTCTCCACCGCTCTTCTGGCTCTGGCCAGCCGGTTGTAAAAACCGTCTGGTCCGGGGTGAGGGTCCTCATGGGGAATGGCCACATCAGGTGATCAACCAGCCCAAATGCTTCATCAGCGACAAAGACAAACGGCAGACCAGCCACGTTGTCTTCCAGAGGTGGCAATCCCAAGCCACCACTCTGTAGCCGTTTGTAGAACTCGGTCTGGGCAATGACTCCATTATCCGGCATTCAGCCATTCTTCCCCACGTCCACATAGAGAAACTTATGTCGCCGACACCACAATTCTATTAAACCCCTTATAGTTGTAATAGTATGACCCTGATTTGGGGGGTGGGACTATGCGGACGTGTTTCCCATCAATTGCCTCTCCGCAGTTGGGAAAGTCCCAACGCTGGGCAAATTGGAAAGCCACAGTCTGCTATTCCTGTGGCGTTGAAGGAAACTGTGGAGTGAAACAAGAAAAATAAAAATTAGGACTTTTGCACATAACATTGCAAGCAGATTAGACAGAAACATTCTTGGCCAACATCAGTATAACATTTATTTGAAGGAGTATTTAAAAAAAATCCAAGGTCCACTTATCAGATTCCTCACCCCCTCTGATGGCCCATTGTAAAAAAAATTTTGGGGGGAGATGTTTTGGACAGGTAACCCTCTCCACTTCATTGAGAGCTGAATGCATAAATGATGTGTGTTACTTTGGCAAGCCCCTCCTTACTTACCCTATTGGCAGCCCACTGCACAGGTAAGAACTGTCATAATACAAAAATATAAATACACACTGTACAAATTGAAGCATATTTTTACATTCTGCAATTACCTATCAAGATAATAGGAGAACAAAACAACAGTACCATTAGAAAGTATTCAGGCAGGCCATTTCACTACATGCTTTGGTGAATTCATCCATAAATATGAACACAAAAGAGGTAGGTATAGTGTGGGTTTGGCAAAGTCAGCAGATATGCAAGAAGGACAAAAAAGGAACTTGAAAAACTTCCAGCATGCATGAGGATAAAGAGGACATTCACAGCATATTACAATCATGGTCATTAGGGAATGATGAAAGAAATACAATATATTAGCAAACATTAAATACATAGAATGTGATGTTAACCCCCCTGGCGGTATTCCCGAATGTGGCTCGGGGTGAGATTTCAGTACCATTAGCGGTAACCACGAGCCACACTTGGGATCGCATCACTGGATCCTGAAAGAGGTTACTTACCTTGTCCCCGGGATCCCGTGATGTACTCCTGCTGTGTACGGTGGCCGGATCTTCCGCCCGATGCATTGTGTGCCCTGGCTTCCGTTCCCTGCGAGCGTCGCGATGCAAGGGGGTGGAACCGGCGGCAAAATCAAACAGTATAAAACACAAACACACTGATACATTGTAATCCTATTGGATTACATTACTAAATAAAATAAAATTGACCTTAGTTTGCCCCCAGTGCTTTATCCAGTGCCCTTGCCTGCAGTTTTACTGTACTTTCTGTCTGGAAACTGCAGAGCGACCATGGCATCAAAAAAGCGCGCCTCTACCTCAAAAGCGGCATATGACCTGCTGGAAAACAGTGACAGTGATACAGAATCGCTTGCAGAATTGAGTGATAGCAATTCGTGGGGAAGTTCATCATCAGGCACGGAAAGCAATTTCAGCGATGATCCTGCCACTGTGCCCAGTGATGTGAGCTCAATTGACTGTGGTACGGAGCAGGTAGCGCCCTCAAGATTCCCATTACTGGAGCACCTGGTATCAAAGTGGATGTGGAAGATGACAACCCATTGGCATACCTCCAACTCTTTTTGACCGATGAGGGTATAGAAAAAAATGTCAAATCGGTACCAGGAGCAACAAGCTGGTACGCATCAGAGGTTTGCAAGGAGCAGAAAGTGGGAACCAGTGACCAAAGAGGACATCTGGAAGTTTCTGGGCCTCATAATTCTTCAGGGAGTGGTGGGGAAACCCCTGCAGAAGTAGTATTGAATAGGGATGAGCTTCGAGTTCGAGTCGAACTCATGTTCGACTTGAACATGGGCTGTTCGCAAGTTCACCAAACAGCAAACAATTTGGGGTGTTCGCGGCAAATTTGAATGCCGTGGAACACCCTTTAAAAGTCTATGGGAGAAATCAAAAGCGCTAATTTTAAAGGCTTATATGCATGGTATTGTCATAGTGTTTGGGGACCTGGGTCCTGCCCCAGGGGACATGGATCAATGCAAAAAAAAGTTTTAAAAAGGCCGTTTTTTCGGGAACAGTTCTTTTAATAATGCTTAAAGTGAAACAATAAAAGTGTAATATCCCTTTAAATTTCATACCTGGGGGTGTCTATAGTATGCCTGTAAAGGGGCGCATGTTTCTCGTGTTTAGAACAGTCTGACAGCAAAATGACATTTCAAAGGAAAAAAAGTCATTTAAAACTACTCGCGGCTATTAATGCATTGCCGGTCCGACAATACACATAGAAGTTCATTGATAAAAACAGCAGGGGAATTCCCCACGGGGGAACCCCGAACCAAAATTTTAAAAAAAATGACGTGGGGGTCCCCCTAAATTCCATACCAGGCCCTTCAGGTCTGGTATGGATATTAAGGGGAACCCCGGCCAAAATAAAAAAAATGATGTGGGGGTCCCCCTAAATTCCATACCAGGCTCTTCAGGTCTGGTATGGATATTAAGGGGAACCCCACACCAATTTTTTTTTTTTAAATGGCGCGGGGTCCCCCCAAAAATCCATACCAGACCCTTATCCGAGCACGCAACCTGGCAGGCCGCAGGAAAAGAGGGGGGATGAGAGAGCGCCCCCCCTCCTGAACCGTACCAGGCCACATGCCCTCAACATTGGGAGGGTGCTTTGGGGTAGCCCCCCAAAACACCTTGTCCCCATGTTGATGAGGACAAGGGCCTCATCCCCACAACCCTGGCCGGTGGTTGTGGGGGTCTGCGGGCGGGGGGCTTATCAGAATCTGGAAGCCCCCTTTAACAAGGGGACCCCCAGATCCTGGCCCTCCCCCCTGTGTGAAATGGTAAGGGGGTACAAAAGTACCCCTACCATTTCACTAAAAAACTGTCAAAAATGTTTAAAATGACAAGACAGTTTTTGACAATTCCTTTATTTAAATGCTTCGTCTTTCTTCTATCTTCTATCTTCCTTCATCTTCTTCTTCTTCTGGTTCTTCCTCCGGTGTTCTCGTCCAGCATCTCCTCTGCGGCGTCTGCGTTCCCTTCTTCTCCTCGGGCCACTCCGCATCCATGATGGCATGGAGGGAGGCTCCCACTCTTCTCTTCATCTTCTTCTCTTCATCTTCTTTTCGGGCCGCTCCGCATCCATGATGGCATGGAGGGAGACTCCCGCTGTGTGACGCTTCTCCTCTTCTGATGGTTCTAAAATAACGGGGGGGCCAACCGGTGACCCCGCCCCCTCTGACGCATGGGGACACGATGGGACTTCCCTGTGGCATTCCCTGTGACGCCACAAGGAAGTCCCATCAAGTCACTGTGCGTCAGAGGGGGGCGGGGTCACCGGGTGCCACCCCGTTATTTAAGAACCGTCAGAAGAGGAGAAGCATCACACAGCAGGAGTCTCCCTCCATGCCATCATGAATGCGAAGCGGGCCGAAAAGAAGATGAAGAGAAGAAGATGAAGAGAAGAGTGGGAGCCTCCCTCCATGCCATCATGGATGCAGAGCGGCTCGAGGGGAAGAAGGGAAGAAGATGCCGATGCCGCGGAGGAGATGCTGGACGAGAACACCGGAGGAAGAACCAGAAGAAGATGAAGGAAGATAGAAGAAAGAAGAAGAAGCATTTAAATAAAGGAATTGTCAAAAACTGTATCTTGTCATTTTTAACAGTTTTTTTTGTGAAATGGTAGGGGTACAACCCCCTTATCATTTCACACAGGGGGGTGGGCCGGGATCTGGGGGTCCCCTTGTTAAAGGGGGCTTCCAGATTCTGATAAGCCCCCCGCCCGCAGACCCCCACAACCACCATCCAGGGTTGTGGGGATGAGGCCCTTGTCCTCATCAACATGGGGACAAGGTGTTTTGGGGGGCTACCCCAAAGCACCCTCCCAATGTTGAGGGCATGTGGCCTGGTACGGTTCAGGAGGGGGGGCGCGCTCTCGTCCCCCCTCTTTTGTTGCGGCCTGCCAGGTTGCGTGCTCGGATAAGGGTCTGGTATGGATTTTTGGGGGGACCCCACGCCGTTTTTTTTTTTTTTAATTTTGGCGCGGGGTTCCCCTTAATATCCATACCAGAGATGAAGGGCCTGGTAAGGAATTTAGGGGGACCCCCACGTCATTTTTTTTTATTTTGGCCGGGGTTCCCCTTAATATCCATACCAGACCTGAAGGGCCTGGTATGGAATTTAGGGGGACCCCCCACTGCATTTTTTTTTTAAATTTTGGTTCGGGGTTCCCCTGTGGGGAATTCCCATGCCGTTTTTATCAATTAACTTTTATGTGTATTGTCGGACCGGCAATGCATTAAAAGCCGCAAGTAGTTTTAAAAGACTTTTTTTCCTTTGAAATGTCATTTTGCTGTCAGACTGTTCTAAACACGGGAAACATGCGCCCCTTTACAGGCATACTATAGACACCCCCAGGTACGAAATTTAAAGGGATATTAAACTTTTATTGTTTCACTTTAAGCATTATTAAAATCACTGCTCCCGAAAAAACGGCCGTTTTTGAAACTTTTTTGCATTAATCCATGTCCCCTGGGGCAGGACCCAGGTCCCCAAACACTTTTTATGACAATAACTTGCATATAAGCCTTTAAAATTAGCACTTTTGATTATTCATGTTCGTGTCCCATAGACTTTAATGGTGTTCGCGTGTTTGAACAAATTTTTTTCCTGTTCACATGTTCTGCTGCGAACAGAACAGGGGGGTGTTCGGCTCATCCCTAGTATTGAACAACCAACAATTTACTAGCCACTTCTTTTTTTGGCACCGTCATGTCCGAGTACAAATTTTCTCTGATAATGAAATATTTGTGCTTTCAAAATAATGAAGAATTTGATGAGACTTCTCATCCAGCACCAAAACTGAGAAAGATTTGGGAGGTATATTAGCCACTTCAGCCCCGGAAGGATTTACCCCCTTCCTGACCAGAGCACTTTTTACAATTTGGTACTGCGTCATTTTAACTGCTAATTGCGCGGTCATGCAATGCTGTACCCAAACGAAATTTGCGTCCTTTTCTTCCCACAAATAGAGCTTTCTTTTGATGGTATTTGATCACCTCTGCCGCTTTTATTTTTTGCGCTATAAATGGAAAAAGACCGAATATTTTGAAAAAAAATGATATTTTCTACTTTTTGTTTTAAAAAAAATCCAATAAACTCAATTTTAGTCATACATTTAGGCCAAAATGTATTCGGCCACATGTCTTTGGTAAAAAAAATGTCAATAAGCGTATATTTATTGGTTTGCGCAAAAGTTATAGCGTCTACAAACTAGGGTACATTTTCTGGAATTTACACAGCTTTTAGTTTATGACATATGTCATTTCTTGAGGTACTAAAATGGCAGGGCAGTACAAAACCCCACCAAATGACCCCATTTTGGAAAGTAGACACCCCAAGGAAATTGCTGAGAGGCATGTTGAGCCCATTGAATATTTATTTTTTGTGATTGAAAGTGATTGAATAATGACAAAAAAAAAACAAAATTACAAAAAGTTGTCACTAAATGATATATTGTCCACACAGCCCATGGGCATATGTGGAATTGAACCCCAAAATACATTCAGCTGCTTCTCCTGAGTACGGGGATACCACATGTGTGGGACTTTTTGGGAGCCTAGCCGCGTACGGGGCCCCAAAAACCAAGCACCGCCTTCAGGATTTCTAAGGGCGTAAAGTTTTGAAGGCCATAAAATGCCCAGATGGTACAATCCCCCCCCAAATGACCCCATTTTGGAAAGTAGACACCCCAAGCTATTTGCTGAGAGGCATGTTGAGTCCATGGAATATACTATATTTTGACACAAGTTGCGGAAATGTGACAATTTTTTTATTTTTTTTTGCACAAAGTTGTCACTAAATGATATATTGCTCAAACATGCCATGGGCATGTGTGGAATTTCACCCCAAAATACATTCTGCTGCTTCTCCTGAGTACGGGGATACCACATGTGTGGCACTTTTTGGGAGCCTAGCTTCATACGGGGCCCCGAAATCCAATCACCGCCTTCAGGATTTCTAAGGGCGTAAATTTTTGATTTTACTCCTCAATACCTATCAGTTTCGAAGGCCATAAAATGACAAGATAGCACAAAACCCCCCAAAATGACCCCATTTTGGAAAGTAGACACCCCAAGCTATTTGCTGAGAGGCATGGTGAGTATTTTGCAGCTCTCATTTGTTTTTGAAAATGAAGAAAGACAAGAAAAATGTATTTTTTTTTTCTTTTTTCAATTTTCAAAAGTTTGTGACAAAAAGTGAGGTCTGCAAAATACTCACTATACCTCTCAGAAAATAGCTTTGGGTGTCTATTTTCCAAAATGGGGTCATTTGGGGGGGTTTGTGCCATATGGGCATTCCATGGCCTCCGAAACTGTGATAGGCAGTGAAGAATGAAATCAAAAATTTACGCCCTTAGAAAGCCTGAAGGCGGTGCTTGGTTTTCGAGGTCCCGTACGCGGCTAGGCTCCCAAAAAGTTCTACACATGTGGTATCCCCGTACTCAGGAGAAGCAACAGAATTTATTTTGGGGTGTAATTTCACAAATTCCCATGGCATGTTTGAGCGATATATCATTTAGTGACAACTTACATGTATATGTACGTTCATGGATACCAAACATGACATGCTTTAAAATTGCGCACAAACATGCAGTGGCGACAAACTAAATACATTTTTAAAAGCCTTTACAGGTTACCACTTTAGATTTACAGAGGAGGTCTACTGCTAAAATGACTGCCCTCGATCTGACCTTCACGGTGATACCTCACATGCATGATGCAATTGCTGTTTACATTTGACGCCAGATCGACGCTTGCGTTCGTCTTTGCGCGAGAGCAGGGGGGGACAGGGGTGCTTTTTTTTTTTTTAATTAATTTATTTATTTATTTTTTTTATCTTATTTTTAAACTGTTCCTTTAATTTTTATTTTTTTTTAATCATGTTTATTGTTATCTCAGGGAATGTAAATATACCCTATGATAGCAATAGGTAGTGACGGGTACTCTTTTTTGAAAAAATTGGGGTCTATTAGACCCTAGATCTCTCGTCTGCCCTCAAAGCATCTGACCACACCAAGATCGGTGTGATAAAATGTTTTCCCAATTTCCCAATGGCGCTGTTTACATCCGGCAAAATCTAAGTCATGAAATGCTCGTAGCTTCTGGTTTTTTAGGCCATAGAGATGTTTGGAGCCATTCTGGTCTCTGATCAGCTCTATGGTCAGCTGGCCGAATCACCGGCTGCATTCTCAGGTTCCCTGTTGGGACAGGAGAGCCAGAGAAAAACATGGAAGACGGTGGTGGGGGGCATTCCCTCCCACTGCTTGTAAAAGCAGTCTAGAGGCTAATTAGCCACTAGGATTGCTTTTACATGAAAGCCGACTGCTGGCTGAAAAGAATGATACCAAGATGATACCTAAACCTGCAGGCATCATTCTGGTATAACCACTCAAAGTCCATTATGTTGCTGGTCCTTGTTGGGCATATATTGTAAACTTTTTTTTCATGCAGCCTGTGGGCTGAACGAAAAAAAGATATAGATCGGTGGGTATGCCCACCATTAGAATACCTCCCTTCATCCACCCACTTCTAATGATGGGCATACATGCACCGTATATATATGCCGAAGCATGGGGGAATCCTCCCGCAAAAGTTAGGAGCAAATCGCTCCTCCGCCCACTGCTGCCCCCACGCTTCGGCATATATGCTGAAGTATGTAACTGTGGTGGTGAAATCACCTCCGATAGCGCTGGAGTCACGGCTTTATGTATCGTGGGAGCAAACGCTGTTGCTGTCAAGATAAATAAATCCGCACTGCAACTGAATGGCGTACCTGCTAAGCAAATGATGGTTAACAAAAAACAAAGTAACATTACAGTGTAACAGTAATACTTACCATACCTGCAAAGCAAATACAAAAAAAACATAGTAAAAAATAAAACATTTAACGCAACCTGTGCCTACCTAAAATATATATATGCCGAAGCATGGGGGCATCCGCCCGCAAAATGCAGGAGCAAATTGCTCCTCCACCCACTGCTGCCCCCATGCTTTGGCATATATGCTGAAGTATGTAACTGTGGTGGTGAAATCACCTCCGACAGCACTGGAGTCACGGTTTTATGTATCGTGGGAGCAAACGCTGTTGCTGTCAAGATAGATAAATCCGCTCTGCAGCTGAATGGCGTACCTGAAAACAAAAAAGTGGTTAACAATAAAAAAACAAAGTATAAAAAAATTGCATACCTATAAAGCAAACATGATAAAAACATAACAATAAAACATTGCAGTATAGAATACAATAAAAAAGAGCAGAACAATAGAGAGAGAATAGAGAGAGAACAATAAAACAACTATTTTTGTTTTTTTTATTTTATATATTTTTTGTATTTTTATTTTTTTTATTTTTTTATTTATTTTTTTTTTACACTTTTTTTAGTAACTTTAACTTTTTTAACTGGTACCAGGTTTGGGTCTCTCAAAATGCGATGGCATCTTGGGAGACCCTGTGAAAGTGTGTCCTAGTCTGTGCAGTTCTGTACCCTACGCTAATACTCAACTAGTGTATGGTAGCGTTCAAAACATTCACCAATGCATAGACCAGGATTGTCAGGACAGGAGGGACAACAATACCGGGTGTCACGCCTAAATCCGCGCTTGCTGCAGACACGACCTCTTTTTTGGGGGGCTCGTTGGGTAGGGGTACTCAGGAGGACATAAGGAAAATGCCTCTCATGCAGCCGGCTTACTGCATTTGGTTGGGGAAGGTGAGGTGGAGCACCGTCTGGAAACTGAAGGGCTCTGACGATCTCTTCCTGGAATTTAAGGAAGGATCCAGTCCGTCCTGAAGCTCTGTATAGCACATGAGCATTCAGCAAAGCCAATTGAAATAAATAAACAGACACTTTTTTGTACCAGTGTCTGGCCTTATGGGCAACTAGGTACGGCGCCAACAACTGGTCGTTGAGGTCCACCCCTCCCATATTTTGGTTATATTCGTGGACACAGAGAGGTTTCTCCACAACACCAGTCGCCGTAGTAATTTGGGTCGTCGTTTCTGCATGAAGGGAGGTAAGAACAAAAACATTCTTATTGTCCCTCCACTTCATAGCGAGCAAATTATTACACTGCAAGCAGGCTCTCTCCCCCAGCCTAAGACGGGAATCTACAAGCCGCTGGGGAAAGCCCCAGCGATTATGTTGCACGGTGCCACATGCTCCAATCTGTTGATCAAAAAGGTGACTAAAAATTGGCACGCTCGTGTAATAATTGTCCACGTACAAGTGGTACCCCTTTCCGAATAAGGGTGACACCAAGTCCCACACTATCTTGCCAGCGCTTCCTATGTAGTCAGGGCATTTTGTCGGCTCTACGTGACTATCTTTGCCTCGTAAACCATAAATCTACATGTATAGCCTGTGGCCCTGTCACAGAGCTTATACATCTTGACCCCGTATCTGGCACGCTTGCTGGGAAGGTACTGTTTGAATGACAAGCGGCCAGAAAATTTAATCAGGGACTCATCAATGCAGACAACTTGATGGGCAGTAAACAAGTCTGCAAAACGCTGGTTGAAGTGATTTACGAGGGGCTGAATTTTGTAGAGCCGATCGTATCCAGGGTCTCCATGAGGACGACAGAGTTCATTGTCGTTGAAGTGCATGAACCACAAAATCTGCTCGTATCGTGCCCTGGTCATGGAGGCAGAGAACAAGGGCATATGGTGAATTGGGTCAGTGGACCAATATGACCGCAACTCACTCTTTTTAGTTATGCCCATGTTGAGGGAAAGGCCCAGAAAGGTCTTAAATTCGGAAACCGTGATTGGTTTCCAATCCCTGGCAAGGGAGGACTGGGGATTAGTGGCGATGTGTTGACCAGCGTACAAATTGCTTTAGTCCACAATAGATCTATAGAGATCTTCGGTGGAAAACAGCGAATAAAAATCCAGTGGCGTAAAATCAACTGTTTCCACCTGAATTTCGGGTTGGCCAGTGAATGGGGGAAGTACGGGTGCTGCAGAAGTGGTGGGTTCCCAATTTGGATTGGCGAATGCAGCAGGTAGGGCACTATGGGCACGACGGGCCTGTGTTCATCTTCTTGGTGGCAGCGGGACACTACTTGTGCTTGCCACCTTGCCAGCTTGAACTGCACTTATGGGGACTCGCCACGTCACCACGTATTACTGCAGTGCTAGATGTACGACCAAGGTGTACTAGGCCGCTGGTGCTTGCCAGTTCACCAGAAGGAATAGCGGCACTAGTACTTCTCTGCTCCATATGAGAGCCCTGCGGTTCTTGCACTTCAAGGACAGAAGAAGAAGTTTGGGGTCTGGTACGCCTGACCTTAGCAGGGACCACAACTCTGTCATCAGAGCTATCTGTCATGGAGCCGCTGTCCTCTACAGGATCGTATTCTGAGCCTGAATCTGGCAGATGAGTGACTTTCTCTTCACTATCTGTCATGCTCAGAAACGTGTAGGCCTCTTCACTAGTGTACCTTCGATTTGCCATTTTGGGCTCTAAATTTAGGGGTACACTAGTGAGACTCACAGGCAAAAAAGGTCCTGACTGTTAGCGACTGATTCAAAACGCTACCAAAAAACTGTTAGCGATCGCAGGGATCAGGCCTGACTCTGCGAACGCTGCAGTTATGTGTGCTTAGTGTTTTGTAAGTGTCAGTGATCGACAGCCCACTTGGGTGGGCTGGGCTGGGCCGAGGGGCAAAACGCAGGTATCTGGGCTGATAACGCTAACACTGTGTCTATGGGAACCCTAAACTGCTGGGGAGTATAGATCTGATCGGATCAGATATTGATCCGTTCAGATACTATAGCACTAAGGGAGGTGTATGCTGCGTGCGTGGGTTTTAGCGGTACTGGTGCTAACCTGACGCTGCCTGGGGCGACGCAGACCTTATCTGATCCTAAAAACGTAACTTATATCACCGCCGGGCAATTAGGGGGTTAAACCTTTATAAGGTAATAAACGGCGGGTGCCCTAAAACTATAATAAACTATAATAAACAAACTAAACAGCGTCACCCGTAACACTTATACGGTGATCACTGGTGAAAGGGTTTACTAGGGGGCAATCAGGGGGTTAAAACCTTTAGTAGGTAGTATATGGGGGTCCCTGTCGCTATAAAACACTGACAGCGAACCTATATACTTACCTCCCTAACTAGCGTCACCTGTGTCACTAATACAGCGTTCAGAAAAACGATCGCTTAGCGACACTGGCGACGGGGGCTGATCAAGGGGTTAACCTTTATTAGGGGGGGTTAGGGGGGTACCCTAGACCTAAAGGGGGTACCCCAGACCTAAAGGGGGCTAACCTAACTGCCCTAACACTTATAACTGTCACAAACTGACACCAATGCAAAAAAAAAACTGCTATTGGTGTCAGTGTGACAGGGGGTACAGGGGGGTCATGGGGGGGTGATCAGGGGGTGATGGGGGGTGAAAAGTGTGCCTAGTGTGTTCTACTGTTAGTGTAGTGTTGGTGCACTTACTTGGATTCTTCTCTCCTCGGCGCCGGAACGAAAAGACCGGCTCGAGGAGGGATGACATCACTTCCTCTCCCTCTGTTTACATTACAGAGGGAGAGGAAGCATTTCCATTCACCGGGAGCGATCGGGAGGGGGTGGCCAACCATGGATGTCCTCCCCCTCACCTCTCATCACCCGTGAAGAAATGCCGGCCGCCTCTGGCACCGGGGGGGGTCATTCTGCTGACGTATATCAGCATGAGGCGGTCGGCAAGTGGTTAAATTATTCAGAAAAATATCCAGCAGACCTATGTGCCAGATAGAGACATCAGTATCGACGAAAGTCTAATGGCCTACAAAGGAAGACTCAGCTGGATACAGTATATCGCGTCTAAGAGAGCAGGATTTGGCATAAAATCATTCATGCTCTGTGAATACAACACTGATTACATATGGAATTTGGTCCTTTACACCGGGAAAGGAACCAAATTCAACGAAAGATTCAGTAATTATGGAATGGCAACAGCTTCCATTCTTACTTTGATTGAGCCATTGCTGAATCAGGGCTACTGTGTAACCACAGATAATTTTTACACTTCTCCAGAACTCCATGAGTTCCTTCTACAGCACAAGACAGATGTATATGGGACTGTTAAAGCTAAGCGGCGTGACATGCCACCAACCTTTGGCAATAAAAAGCTCAAGGCAGGAGAAATGGTTGCCTGGCAAAAAGGCAAAATGATGGCACTGAGATGGCGCGACAAAAAAGATGTGTGCCTAATGAGTACTATTCACAACACCTCTACTGTCATGGTACACACAAAAGGTGGAAAAGACGTAATGAAACCACAAGTCGTGATGGACTACAACACCATGGGAGGTGTTGACAGAGCTGACCAGGCCATGACTTTTTATCCAGCCATGAAAAAGCAACAAAAAAAATTACAAAAAAATCTTCAGACATCTTCTTGAACAGTGCCTGTGGAATACTTTCATTCTTCTTAAAAAGAATGACAAGCCTGTGGTTCATGCGGACTTTGTTTGGAAAGTTGCCAAACTTATATTTCTCAAGCACCAAACACCAACTACTGTAAATAGATCTGGACGTTGTGCTGCTGGTGTTGTGAACCCGGAACGCCTGACTGGTGGTCACTTTATGGACCACATTCCACCAATGCAAAAGAAGGCAGCACCCACAAAGATGTGTGTGGTTTGCTGCTCTAAGCGTGATGACACTGGAAGGAAAATCAGAAAAGAAACCAGGTTCTACTGTCCTGACTGTGACGTCGGACTTTGTGCTGTACCATGTTTTAAAATTTTCCATACCCAGGACGTTTACTGAAGCAATATGACTACTAATATTGCACCCTTGTTTGGCCAAAAAAAATGTCAGTGTTTTTGATTATATTATTTACTAAAATGTATTGAATAAAAAGTATTATTATTATTATAATATTATTATTTGTTATTATTTATAGGTATTTATTATATTATAATTTATGATTTTGTGTTTCAAACTTTATCATACCCGAGATGTCTACTAGACTCTGGTTTGGACAGATTTAAGTGAGTTATTCCTAAGAATTACAGGCCTACAATATAAAACGCCAAATTTCTATGCAAAATAATGGTACCACTTTCAGCACCTAAAATCTGAAATAATCATACCGCCAGGGAGGTTAAAGAAGAAACCTTACCTTAATATAGTCATTCTGCAGGACCTGTATGATGGCAGAACAGGTCTCTGTAGTAATGATTCCCAGAGCCTGGGGGGTGATGCCTGTTGAGAACTTGATGTCCTGCAGACTTCTCCCAGTTGCCAAGTACCGCAAGGTGGTGACGAGCCTCTGTTCAGGAGTGATGGCTTGCCGCATGCATGTGTCCTGCCTTGTAATATAAGGGGACAGCAAAGCCAACAAATGGTGAAAAACGGGGCCCATCATCCGGAGATCATTCCTGAAATCATCAGGATTATTCTCACGGATCTCCCGCAACAAAGGCATGTGCGCGAATTGGTCATGCTGGAGCAACCAATTCTTGGTCCATGAACTCCTCCCTTGGGCTTGGGTCAAAGTAAGAACCCCAACACCAAGCCCCTGCACAGCACAAACTCTACGATGAGTACATACCCGCAACATGGCTTCAAAACGGTTGGCTGGTCAGAAAGTACTGAAAATCAGAAAGACCTGAGAAGAGTGAGCTGAAAATCAGAAATGAGCGGACAAGAACGCACTGAAAATCAAATACGTAATATAAAAATATGCACTGAAAACCAGATACAAACCCACAAGCACAAACTGAAGAGCAGTAACAATCTGAAAAGAATGAGTCCGAAAAGCATGAATTGTCTCTCACCAAACTTCTACTAACACAAAATTAGCAGAAGGAGCCCAAAGGGTGGCGCCCTGGCTATTGAACTTCCTCTTTATAGTGCCGTCGTACGTGTTGTACATCAGCGTGTTCTTGACGATTGGAATTTCCAAAAACATTTGTACGACCGTGTGTATGCAAGACAAGTTTGGGCCAACATCCGTCGGAAATAAATCACAGCATTTCGTTGTCGGAATGTCCCATCGTGTGTACGCGGCATTAGAGTCAAGTTGCTGCAACCAGGAGGGTTGGCAGGACTTGCACAGGAGTTACCGGCCAGTAGTCCACCAAGATTCAGTTAACACAAAAGTACTTCTTTTCATCGCTATTGGTTGCTACACCAAAGGGGCCTGCAGATCCCTGCCAGGATATGGCGGCTATTGAACAGTTGGGATTTATTCAGAGTGAGGCCTAACCATGTGCTAACTGTGACAGGATACTAGGATTGCGCAGTAGAGGAAGTAGAATTCACTCAAGTGATATGCTGGAGGAGTGTGGAGCTTTAGAGACTGAGAATATAGATTCAAAATCGTTTAATCAATTCAAGATCAATTATCTGGGCATCCCATATCCCCATGCAAGTTAAATCCCCAAATAAAAACAACAAAAACAAACTGCAGGACTGTTCATTTTTCTGGCAACGTGTGTTTGAAAGTGTATGCCTGGCCAAGCAGGGTGACGCGTGAAACGACTACACTCAGCGACTACATGGGGGCACCACTACAAAGGCATTTTGAAATTTTCAGATCTCTTTCCAAGAGCCAGTCCACTGCATGCATCAGGATAAGGGCTCTTGAGAGAAGTGCTGAAGCAGGGTGCTGTCACTTTGTGGCTAATTAGGGGGACTAAAAGAAAATCAATCTGCCTGCATTGCATAGAGAAGAACAGAGTCCTATTAATAACATATCTGGGTCTAAAATAAAGTATGTAATTAAAATGAAAATGTATTTATTTATTTAAAAGTTCCATAAGTATGATGATAAAGTGGGAAAGGAAGAACCAGGGAAGGCAAAATATAAGTAGATTAAACCTCAACTTTAATGTTTTAGATTGGGAGAGAGTTAATTTGATGGCCAGAATTGCTTTTATAAATTCAACTCTACTGCAAAATGCATCTTTTGGTCTTTTGAAATGCTGTGGACACAAAAAGGAGGATGCATAGCAAACAGAAAATTTTAAAACATTGCTTTCCATTTTATTAGTGGTCTTTGGGATAAAGTAATATTTTGTAATCCCTTGAAATACCTAAGATTGTTCTAGGAAATTTACCCCAAAGCGATTTCACTTCAGTAAAACTGCAAGATAGAAACCCAGTAAAGCAAGCTAATCATTCTGATGTTTAAATGTCCTGATTTTACTTTTCAGCTACAATCAAACATTTGAAGCTTTTGAGTTCAAAAGCGAATTACCTAAAATTAGGCATTTAAAGATAATCTCAGCTTTCAGAGACATAGTGCAGCCAAGGGGCCACATTTATGATTGAACAAAAAAACTAAAATAAAAAATGTATTCTAGTTTTATAGTAAACTGGCAAATAGCTGGTTTAAAAATGTAATTATCTGACCACAGATGTGATAGAAGCTGATAAATAGTTTTTTTTTTTTTCTAATGTTCTGTACTTTATTGTAATGGACAGAGTGCAGGAGTCAAGAGTTAACCTCAAAGGTTAAGTGGAAGTAATGCATGGCGTGCAGGGGTCAGGAGGACACAATGCAGAAAATACAGAGGTCAGGAGTAAGTGCATATAGAGTACGAAGGTCAGAAGTTAGTAACGTATAGAGTGTAGTATAGAGTAAGTAACAGTACAGACCCTTCAGGTGTTTTATTGGTTTTAAGGGGCAACACTATACAAAAATCAAGAAAAAAGGTGTGCCCCCCCCCCCCCTTAAAAATCCATATCAGACCCTTATCTGAGCATGAAGCTTGGCAAGCCAGGAAAAGGGGAAACAGGATTGTGCCCTCACTTCTGAAACATAACAGACCACATGCTCTCAGCACGTGCACACATACCCTCTGCTTTCCTGGCCTGCAAAGCTACATGCCAAGATTAATTATTTTTTTTGGCCTGAAGGGTCTGCTATGGAATATAGGCGTTGACCTTGAGGAGGAGTTTTTTTTTTTCTTTTGCATAGAGACTTCCTCAAAGTGTATGTGAACACTTACCTTGTAAAACCACTCTTTTTTTTTTTTTTTAAATAAATGATCACATGACATGTTCTCAGATGCATAAAGGGCTTAGAAAGGTGGGGGTGGAGCCTAATTATTACAATGAGGGTTCATGGCAACAGCAGCTTGAATGGGATACAGGCACAGTCCTGTCTAAAATACAGAGAAAGAAATGCACTGTGAGGAGTTGCATAACTTTCACACAAATTAAATAATATACATTGATTTGGGTTATTTTTACCAAAGACATGTAGCAGACTACATTTTGGCCTAGATTTATGAAGTAAGATAATTTGTTTGCAAAATGTTATAACAGAAACTAAGAAAAACATGTTTTTTTCAAAATTTTGGGATTTTCCACATTTATATAGCAAAAAATTAAAAACTCAGTGGTGATTAAATACAACTAAAAGAAATCTCTATTTGTGTAAAAATAATGCTAAAAATTAAATTTGCATACAGTGTTGCATGACCGAGTAATTGGCAGTTAAAGTAGCACAGTGCTGAATAGCAAAACATGCTGTGGTCATGAAGGGGGGAAAACCTTCTGGTGGTCAAGTGGTTAAAGAAATTTACTAAATCTCCCTGAAAAACAGAATTAACGGAAAAAAAAAATTGTCTATCAGCCTAGAAAATGGACATTACTCTTCTTTTAACATTAACTATTGACTTCAGTGGGGTTCAGATTCAAAACAAACTTTAGTAATGGTCATCGAACCTGCCTGGAACTGAATCCATGTATATTCAGCTCATCACTACTCTTCCTAATTCCAAAGCGTTACACCCAAAAAAACATTTCTCCTACACAAATTCCTTCTTCCCTTCCTGAAATGTACTTGACAAACCTTGGCATAACACTACATCTGCTGGTCAGTGCCCTGTGTCACAACATGACTGCCCCCATATTTGTCTTCAGCGTGTCACTTATGCAGCTGCCAAATTTTGTGCCCATCCATTTCATTTTCATCCTGTAGCACAATGCCAAGGAAAGCTCTCTGTAAGTCATCATTGGCTTTTTGCTACAGGTCTGCCAGGCAACAGGCAGACTGGCAGGAATCACAGAAGTCAGCAGCTGCATAAGGACATGTGGAAAAAAAAATATGGGACTTAACCACTTAAGCCCCGGACCATTAGGCTGCCTAAAGACCAGAGGACTTTTTACAATTTGGCACTGCGCTGCTTTAACTGGTAATTGCGCGGTCATGCAGTGTTGTACCCAAACAAAATTTGCGCCCTTTTTTCCCCACAAATAGAGCTTTCTTTTGATGGTATTTGATTGCCTCTGCCATTTTTTTTTTTTGCGATATAAAGGAAAAAGACCGAAAATTTTGAAAAATGTCAATAAGCGTATATTTATTGGTCTGCGCAAAAGTTATAGCATCTACAAACTAGGGTACATTTTCTGGAATTTACACAGCTTTTAGTTTATGACTGCCTATCTCGTTTCTTGAGGTGCTAAAATGGCAAGGCAGTAAACCCCCCCCAAATGACCCCATTTTGGAAAGTAGACACCCCAAGGTAATTACTGAGAGGTATGTTGAGCCCATTGAATATTTCATTTTTTTGTCCCAAGTGATTGAATAATGACAAAAAAAAAATTTACTAAAAGTTGTCACTAAATAATATATTGCTCACACATGCCATGGTTATATGTGGAATTGCACCCCAAAATACATTTTGCTACTTCTCCTGAGTATGGGGATACCTCATGTCTGGGACTTTTTGGGAGCCTAGCCACGTACAGGACCCCGAAAACCAAGCACCGCCTTCAAGATTTCTAAGGGCGTAAATTTTTGATTTCACTCCTCACTACCTATCATAGTTTTGAAGGCCATAAAATGCCAAGATGGCACAAACCCCCCCAAATGACCCCATTTTGGAAATTAGACACCCCAAGCTATTTGCTGAGAGGCATGTTGAGTCCATGGAATATTTTATATTTTCACACAAGTTGCTGGAAAATGACAAACTTTTTTTTTTTTGCACAAAGTTGTCACTAAATGATATATTGCTCAAACATGCCATGGGCATATGTGGAATTACACCCCAAAATACATTCTGCTGCTTCTCCTGAGTACGGGGATACCACATGTGTGGGACTTTTTGGGAGCCTAGCCGCGTACAGGACCCCGAAAACCAAGCACCGCCTTCAGGATTTCTAAGGGCGTAAATTTTTTATTTCATTCCTCACTACCTATCACAGTTTTGAAGGCCATAAAATGCCAAGATGGCAAAAAACCCGCCCAAATGACCCCATTTTAGAAAGTAGACACCCCAAGCTATTTGCTGAGAGGCATGTTGAGTATTTTGCAGCTCATTTGTTTTTGAAAATGAAGAAAGAAAAGAAAAATTGATTTTTTTTTCTTGTATTCAATTTTCAAAACTGAGACAAAAAGCGAGAAAAATAAATGGGATCACACTTAGTTTTATATGCTCCAAAAAAGAAGCCTGAGAAAACTATAGCCCCAATGGAGTGGTCCAACCCATACATTAGAAAAAGCAGTTTTTGATGTATATTCATGATCCCCCAAAGAAGAAAGAAGGGGTAATCAACCTAAAAGCGAGTGACTATAAGTAAATGAATGAGTAAAAAACCCAAGATTGGCGGTAATAATTATGTATAGATATATGCAGGGTGGGACAATCCAAATGGAGACGCTAACCAGGGAAGACATCCCTCCAAAAGAGGGAACTGTAAATCCTGGGGCATCCAACACCATTGGAAAAGTGTGTGAACCACCCCAAAAAAAAAACAACTGTACTGACCAGATATAGGTAATATGTGGTCCCAGCGTAGGAATCCAATGACCGTACTGCTTGCCCAAGTAGGTAGGACAAAACATGCCCCCCTCCCTAGTAGAGACCAGTTAATGCAAAGAGAGTAAAACTACTTTGGCATGGAAAGAACATGGCGCCCTTAGGATTCCCGGCGTCCTCCTTTATAAAGCCCCTGAACGATGCCCAGATGAGCCTCGTGTGGTGCTCATGGATGAAGTCTTATGGCGTCTGGGCCATGACGTCATTGCCAATGCACGCCGGTAACACACCCGGCTCATCAGCTAGTGAGAACATACCCCAGCTGACCACCGACACGATCCGATGGAGCCTGACATGATGACGTAAAGATGCCACCCCAAAGGGTAGGCGACAGCGTTATCTGAGCACGTGGGTGCGGGAGCATCATGGCAGTGGGTAGACGCTGCCGCATACCACGTGGGGTGCATACAACCCCCCGGAGGTGACAGCGAACAGGAGGAGCCCCACAACTGAGGGCGGGGCTACCACCTAGTATCGTACACAATGCCGATGGAACATTACATCTAGGTGGAGATGCTAAATGAAAAAGATGGAATAAACTGGCTGGATGCTAAAAACGCCCTGGCGGAAGGCGGAAAAGCATCCAGCGGGCGTACAAGGGGAGGGTTGCGGCAAAGGAAATCTGAAGATGGGACCCCAGAGGAAAGGAATTTCCTGGTTGCACCAATAATCAGATGGGGGAGATGGTAAAGGAAAGTCTTCAATCAAATAAAAAAGAGGATGTACCACAAAAGACAAACGGTCCCTAATGGGAACAGTGTACATCTCTGATTAAAGCCCCTGACACAGTAATACCATCCCAGAGCTGTCATAATGGTGCTGTAAGCACCAAAAAAACGACAGCTTGGGATGAAAAGTGGCCCCCAGACAACAATGTATGGGGGCCTGGGTGTGCCGGGTGCACGATGATGGCAACAGGCCTGACATGAGGACGGAGGATGGAACCGAGGAATAAATCCAATAATGTCATTATAACATAACATAAAAAATGCTACACCAACATATCACCATATTCGTAGACACAACTACATTGAAACCCCAAATAGATAATGTTGTCCTGCCCGCCCCACTGACAGCAAAACAAGAGTGAAGAGAACAAAAAAGAGGAGAAACTAGAAATATATATGTGGAAAAAATATATATAAAACACAAAGCGCTGTGATGCTAAATAGCTGATAATTACACATAAAACCAAGTGAGGCTGCTATCAAAAGAGAGTGTTTTCAGAGTCACTTAAAAAGAATAAATAATGATATTTGAAGCGCTTCACAATGTGCATGAAAATGAATATATAAGAATAAATATAAATAGTCAAATAAATCCAGCGGTGAGTAAAAATTCCTAAAAAATCCAGCAATCAAAATAGTGTAAAATTATAAAAAATTAGTGACACCAAATGTGTAAAAAAATTCACATAAAAAATCCACATAAAAATAAATATATAGGGATGTATTCAGAAGGTTCAATTATACAGGTGTAGAATCCTGATTGGTATAGAGCTTTTGATCACTAGCAAAGCTGTTTAAAAACACTTGCTTAATCAAGGTGCTCATTGACCTTCATAGTAACAATGTGCTTTTTGCTTCTATTCACAACCAATGTGAGAATCATAAACAGGCAGATAAGAGAAAAAAACAATCATTGTGCAATAGTTAGGATACCAAGGTACACAGGCAAACTTCAATCCACTCACATGTGCCTTATAATGATAAGGCATATGCAGGTTTTACTATAGCAGTCAGCCGCTTTAGACAGGAGCAGATTCAGTGCAGTACACTGTGTGATACTGCTGATCTGCACAGAGCGTCCTTGGCTCCTCCCACGCGTTACATCACAGTCACGTGACTTTTTCAAGGATAATACAAGCTCTGACGGACTCAGCTTTATAGCACAACAGCAGAGTGGTTGCCATGGCTACAGCATGAGTTTAACATCATCCTGCTTCCTGCATAAACTTCAATCCTGTTAAAACCTACTTTTATTAGACATGTAATTCATATGAATATCGTTGGTTTATCAAAACCACGATTCCATGTGTAAAAAACGCAGCGTGTAAGAAGTAAAAAATATATATATTGATATCTCTAATCACGTTTACTTTTTCAACTCCCTCCAGTGGTCACAATTGGTATAACATCTCACAGAGGGAATGTATGGCAAAGTGTTTTCTCTAATGGTTTTGATAATTGACCAGTGCCCCATGATATCACAAAAATGGGGTATCCACATGCTCTGCTCATAAATGTATGGAAAACGGAGTAAACAAGATGACATGATATATATAAAATATACATATATAAAATTAAAATAAGATATGATATAAGAAATAGGGAAATAATATTAAAATGTAAAATTAAAATCTAAAAATTCCATGATAGAATATTGCAAAAATGGATGATGACCATTATTTATATGCTAGAACTGAACCAAATATTGCCACTCAGAAAAAACTGGTATTGGACAAATAATGAGAATATTGGACCAAAAAATAAATAAAAATAAAAAATAAAATATAAAAAATAAAATTAAAATATATACCATAAAAATATATATATAAATCTGACAAACCTCTAAAAATCAGAAATAAAACAATTCAGGTCGAATTCAATGTTCAAACCATGGGGTTCTAATGTACCCATCTGGAATATCCATTTGGATTCATTCTTGCTGAGTTCCCTCACTTTATGGGAACCCCTCCAATGAGCCTTATACTTTTGAATAGCCCAGAATTGGAGACCCCTAGGGTCTCTGTTATGATACCTATCAAAATGTTTTGAAACACTGTGTTTTGGATAGCCTTTTCTAATGTTCTGGATATGCTCTCTTATTCTCTTCCACATTGGTCGCTTCGTTCTGCCAATGTATTGGAGGGAGCAGGAGCACTGTAAAGCATATACCACCCCCTCAGTCCTGCAAGATATAAAATTCTTTATTTCAAATTCTTGTCCAGTATTTGTTGAAGAAAATTTCTGACATTTGTATCCATTTTGATTAGTATTTATGCAGGCATAACACCTTTTACAGGGATAGAATCCTTTACCCTGAAAAAAAGGTTAAATCAGTTATTCTCTTGGGTGGGTTGGGTACATTTTTAGCTATGATGTCCCTTAGAGTTGGAGCTCGTCTATAAATGAATCTCGGTTTTTCTGGGAGTATATTTGCCAAAGTAGTGTCAGTTTTTAAAATAGACCAATGTCTTTTTATAATCCTCTCCATCCTCCTGTGTTGTATACTGAAGTCCATTATCAGAGGTATGTCATCTGTTTTGTCATTTACCTTGATTTTATCTTGGATCAGCGCTTCCCTTGAGGTTTGATTGACTTCTGTTATTTTTTCTTCTATAAAACATTTATTGTACCCTTTTTCTTCAAACCTCTTACCTATGCACTGAGCTTGTTTTAGATAGTCATTATTTTCTGAACAATTTCTCCGTAAGCGAATAAACTGGCCCTTCGGAATGTTGATTAACCATGGCTCATAGTGGCAACTCATTACTGGTATATAGCTGTTCCTTTCCACCGGTTTGAAGAAAGTTTTTGTGCTGATGATATTGGCTGTTAGTTCTATTTCAAGATCAAGGAACTGGATTTTAGTCTCACTAATTTGATGTTCAAGTTTAATATTTTTTTGGTTCATATTCAAACGTTGGAAAAAGGATCTTAAACTCAGTTCATCACCCTTCCAAATAATAATACAATCGTCTATGAATCTTTTATATAGAACCAGTTCCTTCGGAGTATTTAAAAAGATGGCATCCTCCTCCCATTTTGCCATGAATATATTGGCTACACTTGGGGCATATTTAGCTCCCATCCCAATACCCGTTAGTTGTCGAAAATAATTGTCATTATACCAGAAGTAGTTATGTTGAATACCAAAGGCCAGGCTTCTAAGAAGAAATCTTTTCTGTTTAGAAATGAGATGGCTGAATGAATCCATAGCCCATTTAGATGCTTCTATTGCATCGCTATGTTCAATTATTGTGTACAGTGAAGCAACATCAGCAGTTGCTAACAGATATCTTCCGTTAGGGTCCAGGGTCAAAGATTTTAATATTTGTAATAAATGTTTGGTATCACGTAGATAAGCTTTAGTGTTAGGTACTAGGGGTTGCAAGAATTTGTCCACATATTCCCCTAGTCTTGATCATTGAATCCCATTAATGATGGGTCTTCCTGGTGGTGCCTCAGCATTCTTATGGATCTTCGGGATGGTGTAAATGATTGGAACTCTACATGTATCCGGTACTAAATATCTAGATTCTTTTTTGGATAGAATATTTTTGTTGATTCCTTTTTGAATCAAAGAGGACAGATCTTGTTTGTATTCTCTAGTAGGATTGCTACTGAGTTTCAGATATGTGTTATTATCGTTAAGTTGTCCCATCAGTTCCTGGTGGTAGTATTCCTTAGTTAGTACTACAATGGCGCCCCACTAACTTGTAGTTTTAGCTGAACACTGTGAGCAGGACGCACCCCACTAACTTGTAGTTTTAGCTGAACACTGTGAGCAGGATGCACCCCACTAACTTGTCGTTTTGGCTGAACACTGTGAGCAGGACGCACAGAACTAACTTGTAGTTTTAGCTGAACACTGTGAGCAGGATGCACGCCACTAACTTGTAGTTTTAGCTGAACACTGTGAGCAGGACGCACCGCACTAACTTGTAGTTTTAGCTGAACACTGTGCAGAGGTCACACCCCACCAACTTTTAGTTTTAGCTGAACACTGTGAGAAGGACGCACTGCACTATCTTGTTGTTTTAGATGAACACTGTGCAGAGGTCTCATTACACTAACTGTAGTTTTAGCTGAACACTGTGCAGAGGTCTCACTACACTAACGTGTAGTTTTAGCTGAACACTGTGAGCAGGACTCATCCCACTAACTTGTAGTTTTAGTTGAACACTGTGAGAAGGACGCACCGCACTAACTTGTAGTTTTAAATGAACACTGTGAGCAGGACACACAGCACTAACTTGTAGATTTAGCTGAACACTGTGAGCAGGACGCACCCCACTAACTTGTAGTTTTAGCTGAACACTGTGAGCAGGACTCACCGCACTAACTTGTAGTTTTAAATGAACACTGTGAGCAGGGCGCAAAGCACTAACTTGTAGCTTTAGATGAACACTGTGCAAAGGTCTCACTACACTAACTTGTAGTTTTAGCTGAACACTGTGCAGAGGTCTCACTACACTAATTTGTAGTTTTAGTTGAACACTGTGAGCAGGACGCACCGCACTAACTTGTAGTTTTAAATTAACACTGTGAGCAGGACGCACAGCACTAACTTGTAGTTTTTAGCTGAACACTGTGAGCAGAACGCACCCCACTAACTTGTAGTTTTAGCTGAACACTGTGAGCAGGATGCACCGCACTAAATTGTAGTTTTAAATGAACACTTTGAGCAGGACGCACAGCACTAACTTATAGTTTTAGCTGAACACTGTGAGCAGGACGCACCCCACTCACTTGTAGTTTTAGCCCAACACTGTGAGCAGGTCGCAACGCACTAACTTGTAGTTTTAGCTGAACACTGTGAGCAGGACGCACAGCACTATCTTGTACCTTTAGATGAACACTGTGCAGAGGTCTCACTACACTAACTTGTAGTTTTAGCTGAACACTGTGAGCAAGCCGCACCACACTAACTTGTAGTTTTAGCTGAACACTGTGAGCAGGACGCACCGCACTAACTTGTAGTTTTAGCTGAACACTGTGAGCAGGACGCACAGCACTAACTTGTAGCTTTAGATGAACACTATGCAGAGGTCTCACTACACTAACTTGAAGTTTTAGCTAAACACTGTGAGCAGGACGCACCGCACTAACTTGTAGTTTTAGCTGAACACTGTGCAGAGGTCTCACCCCACTAACTTGTAGTTTTAACTGAACACTGTGAGCAGGACGCACCGCACTAACTTGTAGTTTTAGCTGAACACTGTGAGCAGGACGCACTGCACTAACTTGTAGTTTTAGATGAACACTGTGCAGAGGTCTCACTACACTAACTTGTAGTTTTAGCTGAACACTGTGAGCAGGACGCACGCCACTAACTTGTAGTTTTAGCTGAACACTGTGAGCAGGACGCACCGCACTAACTTGTAGTTTTAGCTGAACACTGTGAGCAGGACGCACTGCACTAACTTGTAGTTTTAACTGAACACTGTGAGCAGGACGCACCGCACTAACTTGTAGTTTTAGCTGAACACTGTGAGCAGGACGCACTGCACTAACTTGTAGTTTTAGATGAACACTGTGCAGAGGTCTCACTACACTAACTTGTAGTTTTAGCTGAACACTGTGAGCAGGACGCACGCCACTAACTTGTAGTTTTAGCTGAACACTGTGAGCAGGACGCACCGCACTAACTTGTAGTTTTAGCTGAACACTGTGCAGAGGTCTCACCCCACTAACTTTTAGTTTTAGCTGAACACTGTGAGCAGGACGCACTGCACTAACTTGTTGTTTTAGATGAGTCCTGTGCAGAGGTCTCACTACACTAACTGTAGTTTTAGCTGAACACTGTGCAGAGGTCTCACTACACTAACGTGTAGTTTTAGCTGAACACTGTGCAGAGGTCTCACTACACTAACGTGTAGTTTTAGCTGAACACTGTGAGCAGGACGCACCCCACTAACTTGTAGTTTTAGTTGAACACTGTGAGCAGGACACACCGCACTAACTTGTAGTTTTAAATGAACACTGTAAGCAGGACGCACAGCACTAACTTGTAGTTTTAGCTGAGCACTGTGAGCAGGACGCACCCCACTAACTTGTAGTTTTAAATGAACACTGTGAGCAGGATGCACAGCACTAACTTTTAGCTTTAGATGAACACTGTGCAAAGGTCTCACTACACTAACTTGTAGTTTTAGCTGAACACTGTGAGCAGGATGCACCGCACTAACTTGTAGTTTTAGCTGAACACTGTGCAGAGGTCTCACCCCACTAACTTGTAGTTTTAGCTGAACACTGTGAGCAGGACTCACCGCACTAACTTGTAGTTTTAAATGAACACTGTGAGCAGGACGCACAGCACTAACTTGTAGCTTTAAATGAACATTGTGCAAAGGTCTCACTACACTAACTTGTAGTTTTAGGTGAACACTGTGAGCAGGACGCACCGCACTAACTTGTAGTTTTAGCTGAACACTGTGCAGAGGTCTCACTACACTAATTTGTAGATTTAGCTGAACACTGTGAGCAGGACACACCGCACTAACTTGTAGTTTTAAATGAACACTGTGAGCAGGACGCACAGCACTAACTTGTAGCTTTAGATGAACACTGTGCAAAGGTCTCACTACACTAACTTGTAGTTATAGCTGAACACTGTGAGCAGCACGCACCGCACTAACTTGTAGTTTTAGCTGAACACTGTGCAGAGGTCTCACTACACTAATTTGTAGTTTTAGCTGAACACTGTGAGCAGGACGCACCGCACTAACTTGTAGTTTTAAATGAACACTGTGAGCAGGACGCACAGCACTAACTTGTAGTTTTTAGCTGAACACTGTGAGCAGGACGCACCCCACTAACTTGTAGTTTTAGCTGAACACTGAGCAGGACGCACCGCACTAAATTGTAGTTTTAAATGAACACTTTGAGCAGGACGCACAGCACTAACTTGTAGCTTTAGATGAAAACTGAGCAAAGGTCTCACTACACTAACTTGTAGTTTTAGCTGAACACTGTGAGCAGGACGCACCGCACTAACTTGTAGTTTTAGCTGAACACTGTGCAGAGGTCTCACCCCACTAACTTGTAGTTTTAGCTAAACACTGTGAGCAGGACTCAGCGCACTAACTTGTAGTTTTAAATGAACACTGTGAGCAGGATGCACAGCACTAACTTGTAGCTTTAAATGAACATTGTGCAAAGGTCTCACTACACTAACTTGTAGTTTTAGCTGAACACTGTGAGCAGGACGCACCACACTAACTTGTAGTTTTAGCTGAACACTGTGCAGAGGTGTCACTACACTAATTTGTAGTTTTAGCTGAACACTGTGAGCAGGACACACCGCACTAACTTGTAGTTTTAAATGAACACTGTGAGCAGGACGCACAGCACTAACTTGTAGCTTTAGATGAACACTGTGCAAAGGTCTCACTACACTAACTTGTAGTTATAGCTGAACACTGTGAGCAGCACGCACCGCACTAACTTGTAGTTTTAGCTGAATACTGTGCAGAGGTCTCACTACACTAATTTGTAGTTTTAGCTGAACACTGTGAGCAGGACGCACCGCACTAACTTGTAGTTTTAAATGAACACTGTGAGCAGGATGCACAGCACTAACTTGTAGTTTTTAGCTGAACACTGTGAGCAGGATGCACCCCACTAACTTGTAGTTTTAGCTGAACACTGAGCAGGACGCACTGCACTAAATTATAGTTTTAAATGAACACTGTGAGCAGGACGCACAGCACTAACTTGTAGCTTTAAATGAACATTGTGCAAAGGTCTCACTACACTAACTTATAGTTTTAGCTGAACACTGTGAGCAGGACGCACCGCTCTAACTTGTAGTTTTAGCCGAACACTGTGCAGAGGTCTCACTACCCTAACTTGTAGTTTTAGCTGAACACTGTGAGCAGGACGCACCGCACTAACTTGTAGTTTTAGCTGAACACTGTGCAGAGGTCTCACCCCACTAACTTGTAGTTTTAGCTGAACACTGAGCAGGACACACTGCACTAACTTGCAGTTTTAGCTGAACACTGTGAGCAGGACGCACTGCACTAACTTGTAGTTTTAGATGAACACTGTGCAGAGGTCTCACTACACTAACTTGTAGTTTTAGCTGAACACTGTGAGCAGGACGCACCGCACTAACTTGTAGTTTTAGCTGAACACTGTGAGCAGGACGCACAGCACTAACTTGTAGCTTTAGATGAACACTGTGCAGAGGTCTCACTACTCTAACTTGTAGTTTTAGCTGAACACTGTGCAGAGGTCTCACCCCACTAACTTGTAGTTTTAGCTGAACACTGTGAGCAGGACGCACCGCACTAACTTGTATTTTTAGCTGAACACTGTGAGCAGGACACACCCCACTAACTTGTAGTTTTAGCTGAACACTGTGAGCAGGACGCACCGCACTAACTTGTAGTTTTAGCTGAACACTGTGCAGAGGTCTCACTACACTAACTTGTAATTTTAGCTGAACACTGTGAACAGGACGCACCCCACTAACTTGCAGTTTTAGCTGAACACTGAGCAGGATGCACCGCACTAACTTGTAGTTTTAGCTGAAAACTGTGAGCAGGACGCACCCCACTAACTTGTAGTTTTAGCTGAACACTGTGCAGAGGTCTCACTACACTAACTTGTAGTTTTAGCTGAACACTGTGAGCAGGATGCACCGCACTAACTTGTAGTTTTAGCTGAACACTGTGCAGAGGTCTCACTACACTAACTTGTAGTTTTAGCTGAACACTGTGAACAGGACGCACCCCACTAACTTGCAGTTTTAGCTGAACACTGAGCAGGATGCACCGCACTAACTTGTAGTTTTAAATGAACACAGTGCGGTGCGTCCTGCTCACAGTGTTCAGCAAAAACTACAAGTTAGTGCTGTGCGTCCTGCTCACAAACTTGTAGTTTTAGCTGAACACTGTGAGCAGGACGCACCGCACTAACTTGTAGTTTTAGCTGAACACTGTGAGCAGGACGCACAGCACTAACTTGTAGCTTTAGATGAACACTGTGCAGAGGTCTCACTACACTAACTTGTAGTTTTAGCTGAACACTGTGCAGAGGTCTCCCCCCACTAACTTGTAGTTTTAGCTGAACACTGTGAGCAGGACGCATCGCACTAACTTGTAGTTTTAGCTGAACACTGTGAGCAGGACGCACTGCACTAACTTGTAGTTTTAGATGAACACTGTGAGCAGGACGCACCACACTAACTTGTAGTTTTAAATGAACACTGTGAGCAGGACACACAGCACTAACTTGTAGTTTTAGCTGAACGCTGTGAGCAGAACGCACTGCACTAACTTGTAGTTTTAGATGAACACTGTGAGCAGGACGCACCACACTAACTTGTAGTTTTAAATGAACACTGTGAGCAGGACACACAGCACTAACTTGTAGTTTTAGCTGAACGCTGTGAGCAGGGCGCACCCCACTAACTTTTAGTTTTAGCTGAACACTGTGAGCAGGACGCACAGCACTAACTTGTAGCTTTAGATGATCACTGTGCAGAGGTCTCACTACACTAACTTGTAGTTTTAGCTGAACACTGTGAGGACGCACTGCACTAACTTGTAGTTTTAGCTGAACACTGTGAGCAGGACGCACCCCACTAACTTGTAGTTTTAGCTGAACACTGTGAGCAGGACGCACCGCACTAACTTGTAGTTTTAAATGAACACTTTGAGCAGGACGCACAGCACTAACTTGTAGTTTTAGCTTAACACTGTGAGCAGGACGCACCCCACTCACTTGTAGTTTTAGCCAAACACTGTGTGCAGGACGCACCGCACTAACTTGTAGTTTTAGCTGAACACTGTGCAGAGGTCTCACCCCACTAACTTGTAGTTTTAGCTGAACACTGAGCAGGACACACCGCACTAACTTATAGTTTTAGCAGAACACTGTGAGCAGGACTCACTGCACTAACTTGTAGTTTTAGATGAACACTGTGCAGAGGTCTCACTACACTAACTTGTAGTTTTAGCTGAACACTGTGAGCAGGACGCACCACACTAACTTGTAGTTTTAGCTGAACACTGTGAGCAGGACGTACCGCATAACTTGTAGTTTTAGCTGAACACTGTGAGCAGGACGCACCACACTAACTTGTAGTTTTAAATGAACACTGTGAGCAGGACGCACAGCACTAACGTGTAGCTTTAGATGATCACTGTGCAGAGGTCTCACTACACTAACTTGTAGTTTTAGCTGAACACTGTGAGGACGCACTGCACTAACTTGTAGTTTTAGCTGAACACTGTGAGCAGGACGCACCCCACTAACTTGTAGTTTTAGCTGAACACTGTGAGCAGGACGCACCGCACTAACTTGTAGTTTTAAATGAACACTTTGAGCAGGACGCACAGCACTAACTTGTAGTTTTAGCTTAACACTGTGAGCAGGACGCACCCCACTCACTTGTAGTTTTAGCCAAACACTGTGTGCAGGACGCACCGCACTAACTTGTAGTTTTAGCTGAACACTGTGCAGAGGTCTCACCCCACTAACTTGTAGTTTTAGCTGAACACTGAGCAGGACACACCGCACTAACTTATAGTTTTAGCAGAACACTGTGAGCAGGACTCACTGCACTAACTTGTAGTTTTAGATGAACACTGTGCAGAGGTCTCACTACACTAACTTGTAGTTTTAGCTGAACACTGTGAGCAGGACGCACCACACTAACTTGTAGTTTTAGCTGAACACTGTGAGCAGGACGTACCGCATAACTTGTAGTTTTAGCTGAACACTGTGAGCAGGACGCACCACACTAACTTGTAGTTTTAAATGAACACTGTGAGCAGGACGCACAGCACTAACGTGTAGCTTTAGATGAACACTGTGCAGAGGTCTCACTTCACTAACTTGTAGTTTTAGCCAAACACTGTGAGCAGGACGCACCGCACTAACTTGTAGTTTTAGCTGAACACTGTGCAGAGGTTTCACTACACTAACTTGTAGTTTTAGCTGAACACTGTGAGAAGGACGCACCCCACTAACTTTTAGTTTTAGCTGAACACTGAGCAGGATGCACCGCACTAACTTGTAGTTTTAAATGAACACTGTGAGCAGGACGCACAGCACTAACTTGTAGTTTTAGCTGAACACTGTGAGCAGGACGCACCCCACTAACTTATAGTTTTAGCTGAACACTGTGAGCAGGACACACCGCACTAACTTGTAGTTTTAGCTGAACACTGTGAGCAGGACGCACAGCACTAACTTGTAGCTTTAGATGAACACTGTGCAGAGGTCTCACTACACTAACTTGTAGTTTTAGCTGAACACTGTAAGCAGGACGCACCACACTAACTTGTAGTTTTAGCTGAACACTGTGCAGAGGTCTCACCCCACTAACTTATAGTTTTAGCTGAACACTGTGAGCAGGACGCACTGCACTAACTTGTAGTTTTAGATGAACACTGTGCAGAGGTCTCACTACACTAACTTGTAGTTTTAGCTGAACACTGTGAGCAGGACGCACCAATCTAACTTGTAGTTTGAGCTGAACACTGTGAGCAGAACGCACCACACTAACTTGTAGTTTTAAATGAACACTGTGAGCAGGACGCACTGCACTAATGTGTAGCTTTAGATGAACACTGTGCAGAGGTCTCACTTCACTAACTTGTAGTTTTAGCCAAACACTGTGAGCAGGACGCACCGCACTAACTTGTAGTTTTAGCTGAACACTGTGCAGAGGTTTCACTACACTAACTTGTAGTTTTAGCTGAACACTGTGAGAAGGACACACCCCACTTACTTGTAGTTTTAGCTGAACACTGAGCAGGATGCACCGCACTAACTTGTAGTTTTAAATGAACACTGTGAGCAGGACACACAGCACTAACTTGTAGTTTTAGCTGAACACTGTGAGCAGGACGCACCCCACTAACTTATAGTTTTAGCTGAACACTGTGAGCAGGACGCACCGCACTAACTTGTAGTTTTAGCTGAACACTGTGCAGAGGTCTCACCCCACTAACTTGTAGTTTTAGCTAAACACTGAGCAGGATACACCGCACTAACTTATAGTTTTAGCTGAGCACTGTGAGCAGGACGCACTGCACTAACTTGTAGTTTTAGATGAACACTGTGCAGAGGTCTCACTACACTAACTTGTAGTTTTAGCTGAACACTGTGAGCAGGACGCACCGCACTAACTTGTAGTTTTAGCTGAACACTGTGAGCAGGACGTACCGCACTAACTTGTAGTTTTAGCTGAACACTGTGAGCAGGACGCACCACACTAACTTGTAGTTTTAAATGAACACTGTGAGCAGGACGCACAGCACTAACGTGTAGCTTTAGATGAACACTGTGCAGAGGTCTCACTTCACTAACTTGTAGTTTTAGCCAAACACTGTGAGCAGGACGCACCGCACTAACTTGTAGTTTTAGCTGAACACTGTGCAGAGGTTTCACTTCACTAACTTGTAGTTTTAGCTGAACACTGTGAGCAGGACGCACCCCACTAACTTGTAGTTTTAGCTGAACACTGAGCAGGTTGCACCGCACTAACTTGTAGTTTTAAATGAACACTGTGAGCAGGACGCACAGCACTAACTTGTAGTTTTAGCTGAACACTGTGAGCATGACGCACCCCACTAACTTATAGTTTTAGCTGAAAACTGTGAGCAGGACGCACCGCACTAACTTGTAGTTTTAGCTGAACACTGTGAGCAGGACGTACAGCACTAACTTGTAGCTTTAGATGAACACTGTGCAGAGGTCTCACTACACTAACTTGTAGTTTTAGCTGAACACTGTGAGGTGGACGCACCACACTAACTTGTAGTTTTAGCTGAACACTGTGCAGAGGTCTCATCCCACTAACTTGTAGTTTTAGCTGAACACTGTGAGTAAGACGCACTGCACTAACTTGTAGTTTTAGCTGAACACTGTGCAGAGGTCTCATCCCACTAACTTGTAGTTTTAGCTGAAAACTGTGAGCAAGACGCACCGCACTAACGTGTAGTTTTAGCTGAACACTGTGAGCAGGACGCACTGCACTAACTAGTAGTTTTAGATAACACTGTGCAGAGGTCTGACTACACTAAATTGTAGTTTTAGCTGAACACTGTGAGCAGGACGCACTGCACTAACTTGTAGTTTTAGCTGAACACTGTGAGCAGGACGCACCCCATTAACTTGTAGTTTTAGCTGAACACTGTGAGCAGGACGCACAGCACTAACTTGTAGCTTTAGATGAACACTGTGCAGAGGTCTCACTACACTAACTTGTAGTTATAGCTGAACACTGTGAGCAGGACGCACAGCACTAACTTGTAGCTTTAGATGAACACTGTGCAGAGGTCTCACTAAACTAACTTGTAGTTTTAGCTGAACACTGTGAGCAGGACGCACCGCATTAACTTGTAGTTTTAGCTAAACATTGTGCAGAGGTCTCACCCCACTATCTTGTAGTTTTAGCTGAACACTGTGAGCAGGAAGCACCCCACTAACTTGTAGTTTTAGCTGAACACTGTGAGCCGGACGCACCGCACTAACTTGTATTTTAAGCTGAACACTGTGAGCAGGACACACCCCACTAACTTGTAGTTTTAGCTCAGCACAATGTGAGCAGGACGCACCGCACTAACTTGTAGTTTTAGCTGAACACTGTAAGCATGACGCACCACAGTAACTTATAGTTTTAGCTGAACACTGTGCAGAGGTCTCATCCCACTAACTTGTAGTTTTAGCTGAATACTGTGAGCAGGACGCACCGCACTAACTTGTAGTTTTAGCTGAACACTGTGAGCAGGACGCACTGCACTAACTTGTAGTTTTAGCTGAACACTGTGAGCAGTACGCACCACATTAACTTGTAGTTTTAGCTGAACACTGTGAGCAGGACGCACAGCACTAACTTGTACCTTTAGATGAACACTGTGCAGAGGTCTCACTACACTAACTGGTAGTTTTAGCTGAACACTGTGAGCAGGACGCACCGCACTAACTTGTAGTTTTAGCTGAACACTGTGCAGAGGTCTCACCCCACTAACTTGTAGTTTTAGCTGAACACTGTGAGCAGGTTGCACCGCACTAACGTGTAGTTTTAGCTGAACACTGTGAGCAGGACGCACTGCACTAACTTGTAGTTTTAGATGAACACTGTGCAGAGGTTTCACTACACTAACTTGTAGTTTTAGCTGAACACTGTGAGAAGGACGCACCCCACTAACTTGTAGTTTTAGCTGAACACTGAGCAGGATGCACCGCACTAACTTGTAGTTTTAAATGAACACTGTGAGCAGGACACACAGCACTAACTTGTAGTTTTAGCTGAACACTGTGAGCAGGACGCACCCCACTAACTTATAGTTTTAGCTGAACACTGTGAGCAGGACGCACCGCACTAACTTGTAGTTTTAGCTGAACACTGTGCAGAGGTCTCACCCCACTAACTTGTAGTTATAGCTAAACACTGAGCAGGATACACCGCACTAACTTATAGTTTTAGCTGAGCACTGTGAGCAGGACGCACTGCACTAACTTGTAGTTTTAGATGAACACTGTGCAGAGGTCTCACTACACTAACTTGTAGTTTTAGCTGAACACTGTGAGCAGGACGCACCGCACTAACTTGTAGTTTTAGCTGAACACTGTGAGCAGGACGTACCGCACTAACTTGTAGTTTTAGCTGAACACTGTGAGCAGGACGCACCACACTAACTTGTAGTTTTAAATGAACACTGTGAGCAGGACGCACAGCACTAACGTGTAGCTTTAGATGAACACTGTGCAGAGGTCTCACTTCACTAACTTGTAGTTTTAGCCAAACACTGTGAGCAGGACGCACCGCACTAACTTGTAGTTTTAGCTGAACACTGTGCAGAGGTTTCACTTCACTAACTTGTAGTTTTAGCTGAACACTGTGAGCAGGACGCACCCCACTAACTTGTAGTTTTAGCTGAACACTGAGCAGGTTGCACCGCACTAACTTGTAGTTTTAAATGAACACTGTGAGCAGGACGCACAGCACTAACTTGTAGTTTTAGCTGAACACTGTGAGCATGACGCACCCCACTAACTTATAGTTTTAGCTGAAAACTGTGAGCAGGACGCACCGCACTAACTTGTAGTTTTAGCTGAACACTGTGAGCAGGACGTACAGCACTAACTTGTAGCTTTAGATGAACACTGTGCAGAGGTCTCACTACACTAACTTGTAGTTTTAGCTGAACACTGTGAGGTGGACGCACCACACTAACTTGTAGTTTTAGCTGAACACTGTGCAGAGGTCTCATCCCACTAACTTGTAGTTTTAGCTGAACACTGTGAGTAAGACGCACTGCACTAACTTGTAGTTTTAGCTGAACACTGTGCAGAGGTCTCATCCCACTAACTTGTAGTTTTAGCTGAAAACTGTGAGCAAGACGCACCGCACTAACGTGTAGTTTTAGCTGAACACTGTGAGCAGGACGCACTGCACTAACTAGTAGTTTTAGATAACACTGTGCAGAGGTCTGACTACACTAAATTGTAGTTTTAGCTGAACACTGTGAGCAGGACGCACTGCACTAACTTGTAGTTTTAGCTGAACACTGTGAGCAGGACGCACCCCATTAACTTGTAGTTTTAGCTGAACACTGTGAGCAGGACGCACAGCACTAACTTGTAGCTTTAGATGAACACTGTGCAGAGGTCTCACTACACTAACTGGTAGTTATAGCTGAACACTGTGAGCAGGACGCACAGCACTAACTTGTAGCTTTAGATGAACACTGTGCAGAGGTCTCACTAAACTAACTTGTAGTTTTAGCTGAACACTGTGAGCAGGACGCACCGCATTAACTTGTAGTTTTAGCTAAACATTGTGCAGAGGTCTCACCCCACTATCTTGTAGTTTTAGCTGAACACTGTGAGCAGGAAGCACCCCACTAACTTGTAGTTTTAGCTGAACACTGTGAGCCGGACGCACCGCACTAACTTGTATTTTAAGCTGAACACTGTGAGCAGGACACACCCCACTAACTTGTAGTTTTAGCTCAGCACAATGTGAGCAGGACGCACCGCACTAACTTGTAGTTTTAGCTGAACACTGTAAGCATGACGCACCACACTAACTTGTAGTTTTAGCTGAACACTGTGCAGAGGTCTCATCCCACTAACTTGTAGTTTTAGCTGAATACTGTGAGCAGGACGCACCGCACTAACTTGTAGTTTTAGCTGAACACTGTGAGCAGGACGCACTGCACTAACTTGTAGTTTTAGCTGAACACTGTGAGCAGTACGCACCACATTAACTTGTAGTTTTAGCTGAACACTGTGAGCAGGACGCACAGCACTAACTTGTACCTTTAGATGAACACTGTGCAGAGGTCTCACTACACTAACTGGTAGTTTTAGCTGAACACTGTGAGCAGGACGCACCGCACTAACTTGTAGTTTTAGCTGAACACTGTGCAGAGGTCTCACCCCACTAACTTGTAGTTTTAGCTGAACACTGTGAGCAGGTTGCACCGCACTAACGTGTAGTTTTAGCTGAACACTGTGAGCAGGACGCACTGCACTAACTTGTAGTTTTAGATGAACACTGTGCAGAGGTTTCACTACACTAACTTGTAGTTTTAGCTGAACACTGTGAGAAGGACGCACCCCACTAACTTGTAGTTTTAGCTGAACACTGAGCAGGATGCACCGCACTAACTTGTAGTTTTAAATGAACACTGTGAGCAGGACACACAGCACTAACTTGTAGTTTTAGCTGAACACTGTGAGCAGGACGCACCCCACTAACTTATAGTTTTAGCTGAACACTGTGAGCAGGACGCACCGCACTAACTTGTAGTTTTAGCTGAACACTGTGCAGAGGTCTCACCCCACTAACTTGTAGTTATAGCTAAACACTGAGCAGGATACACCGCACTAACTTATAGTTTTAGCTGAGCACTGTGAGCAGGACGCACTGCACTAACTTGTAGTTTTAGATGAACACTGTGCAGAGGTCTCACTACACTAACTTGTAGTTTTAGCTGAACACTGTGAGCAGGACGCACCGCACTAACTTGTAGTTTTAGCTGAACACTGTGAGCAGGACGTACCGCACTAACTTGTAGTTTTAGCTGAACACTGTGAGCAGGACGCACCACACTAACTTGTAGTTTTAAATGAACACTGTGAGCAGGACGCACAGCACTAACGTGTAGCTTTAGATGAACACTGTGCAGAGGTCTCACTTCACTAACTTGTAGTTTTAGCCAAACACTGTGAGCAGGACGCACCGCACTAACTTGTAGTTTTAGCTGAACACTGTGCAGAGGTTTCACTTCACTAACTTGTAGTTTTAGCTGAACACTGTGAGCAGGACGCACCCCACTAACTTGTAGTTTTAGCTGAACACTGAGCAGGTTGCACCGCACTAACTTGTAGTTTTAAATGAACACTGTGAGCAGGACGCACAGCACTAACTTGTAGTTTTAGCTGAACACTGTGAGCATGACGCACCCCACTAACTTATAGTTTTAGCTGAAAACTGTGAGCAGGACGCACCGCACTAACTTGTAGTTTTAGCTGAACACTGTGAGCAGGACGTACAGCACTAACTTGTAGCTTTAGATGAACACTGTGCAGAGGTCTCACTACACTAACTTGTAGTTTTAGCTGAACACTGTGAGGTGGACGCACCACACTAACTTGTAGTTTTAGCTGAACACTGTGCAGAGGTCTCATCCCACTAACTTGTAGTTTTAGCTGAACACTGTGAGTAAGACGCACTGCACTAACTTGTAGTTTTAGCTGAACACTGTGCAGAGGTCTCATCCCACTAACTTGTAGTTTTAGCTGAAAACTGTGAGCAAGACGCACCGCACTAACGTGTAGTTTTAGCTGAACACTGTGAGCAGGACGCACTGCACTAACTAGTAGTTTTAGATAACACTGTGCAGAGGTCTGACTACACTAAATTGTAGTTTTAGCTGAACACTGTGAGCAGGACGCACTGCACTAACTTGTAGTTTTAGCTGAACACTGTGAGCAGGACGCACCCCATTAACTTGTAGTTTTAGCTGAACACTGTGAGCAGGACGCACAGCACTAACTTGTAGCTTTAGATGAACACTGTGCAGAGGTCTCACTACACTAACTGGTAGTTATAGCTGAACACTGTGAGCAGGACGCACAGCACTAACTTGTAGCTTTAGATGAACACTGTGCAGAGGTCTCACTAAACTAACTTGTAGTTTTAGCTGAACACTGTGAGCAGGACGCACCGCATTAACTTGTAGTTTTAGCTAAACATTGTGCAGAGGTCTCACCCCACTATCTTGTAGTTTTAGCTGAACACTGTGAGCAGGAAGCACCCCACTAACTTGTAGTTTTAGCTGAACACTGTGAGCCGGACGCACCGCACTAACTTGTATTTTAAGCTGAACACTGTGAGCAGGACACACCCCACTAACTTGTAGTTTTAGCTCAGCACAATGTGAGCAGGACGCACCGCACTAACTTGTAGTTTTAGCTGAACACTGTAAGCATGACGCACCACACTAACTTGTAGTTTTAGCTGAACACTGTGCAGAGGTCTCATCCCACTAACTTGTAGTTTTAGCTGAATACTGTGAGCAGGACGCACCGCACTAACTTGTAGTTTTAGCTGAACACTGTGAGCAGGACGCACTGCACTAACTTGTAGTTTTAGCTGAACACTGTGAGCAGTACGCACCACATTAACTTGTAGTTTTAGCTGAACACTGTGAGCAGGACGCACAGCACTAACTTGTACCTTTAGATGAACACTGTGCAGAGGTCTCACTACACTAACTGGTAGTTTTAGCTGAACACTGTGAGCAGGACGCACCGCACTAACTTGTAGTTTTAGCTGAACACTGTGCAGAGGTCTCACCCCACTAACTTGTAGTTTTAGCTGAACACTGTGAGCAGGTTGCACCGCACTAACGTGTAGTTTTAGCTGAACACTGTGAGCAGGACGCACTGCACTAACTTGTAGTTTTAGATGAACACTGTGCAGAGGTTTCACTACACTAACTTGTAGTTTTAGCTGAACACTGTGAGAAGGACGCACCCCACTAACTTGTAGTTTTAGCTGAACACTGAGCAGGATGCACCGCACTAACTTGTAGTTTTAAATGAACACTGTGAGCAGGACGCACAGCACTATCTTGTAGTTTTAGCTGAACACTGTGAACAGGACGCACCCCACTAACTTATAGTTTTAGCTGAACACTGTGAACAGGACGCACCCCACTAACTTATAGTTTTAGCTGAACACTGTGAGCAGGACGCACCGCACTAACTTGTAGTTTTAGCTGAACACTGTGAGCAGGACGCACTGCACTAACTTGTAGTTTTAGATGAACACTGTGCAGAGGTCTCACTACACTGACTTGTAGTTTTAGCTGAACACTGTGAGCAGGACGCACCGCACTAACTTGTAGTTTTAGCTGAACACTGTGCAGAGGTCTCACCCCACTAACTTGTAGTTTTAGCTGAACAATGTGAGCAGGACGCAGCGCACCAACTTGTAGTTTTAGCTGAACACTGTGCAGAGGTCTCACCCCACTAACTTGTAGTTTTAGCTGAACACAGTGAGCAGGACGCACCGCACTAACTTGTAGTTTTAGCTGAACACTGTGCTGAGGTCTCACCCCACTAACTTGTAGTTTTAGCTGAACACTGTGAGCAGGACGCACCACACTAACTTGTAGTTTTAGCTGAACACTGTGAGCAGGACGTACCGCACTAACTTGTAGTTTTAGCTGAACACTGTGAGCAGGACGCACCACACTAACTTGTAGTTTTAAATGAACACTGTGAGCAGGATGCACTGCACTAACTTGTAGTTTTAGCTGAACACTGTGCAGAGGTTTCACTACACTAACTTGTAGTTTAAGCTGAACACTGTGAGCAGGACGCACCCCACTAACTTGTAGTTTTAGCTGAACACTGAGCAGGATGCACCGCACTAACTTGTAGTTTTAAATGAACACTGTGAGCAGGATGCAAAGCACTAACTTGTAGTTTTAGCTGAACACTGTGAGCAGGACGCACCCCACTAACTTATAGTTTTAGCTGAACACTGTGAGCAGGACGCACCGCACTAACTTGTAGTTTTAGCTGAACACTGTGAGCAGGACGTACAGCACTAACTTGTAGCTTTAGATGAACACTGTGCAGAGGTTTCACTAAACTAACTTGTAGTTTTAGCTGAACACTGTGAGCTGGACGCACCGCACTAACTTGTAGTTTTAGCTGAACAATGTGAGCAGAACTCACAGCACTAACTTGTAGCTTTAGATGAACACTGTGCAGAGGTCTCACTACACTAACTTGTAGTTTTAGCTGAACACTGTGAGCATGACGCACCACACTAACTTGTAGTTTTAGCTGAACACTGAGCAGAGGTCTTATCCCACTAACTTGTAGTTTTAGCTGAATACTGTGAGCAGGACGCACTGCACTAACTTGTAGTTTTAGCTGAACACTGTGAGCAGGACGCACCCCATTAACTTGTAGTTTTAGCTGAACACTGTGAGCAGGACGCACAGCACTAACTTGTAGCTTTAGATGAACACTGTGCAGAGGTCTCACTACACTAACTGGTAGTTTTAGCTGAACACTGTGAGCAGGACGCACAGCACTAACTTGTAGCTTTAGCTGAACACTGTGCAGAGGTCTCACTACACTAACTTGTAGTTTTAGCTGAACACTGCAAGCATGACGCACCACACTAACTTGTAGTTTTAGCTGAACACTGTGCAGAGGTCTCATCCCACTAACTTGTAGTTTTAGCTGAATACTGTGAGCAGGACGCACCGCACTAACTTGTAGTTTTAGCTGAACACTGTGAGCAGGACGCACTGCACTAACTTGTAGTTTTAGCTGAACACTGTGAGCAGGAGGCACCCCATTAACTTGTAGTTTTAGCTGAACACTGTGAGCAGGACGCACCGCACTAACTTGTAGTTTTAGATGAACACTGTGCAGAGGTCTCACTACACTAACTGGTAGTTTTAGCTGAACACTGTGAGCAGGACGCACCGCACTAACTTGTAGTTTTAGCTCAACACTGTGCAGAGGTCTCACCCCACTAACTTGTAGTTTTAGCTGAACACTGTGAGCAGGTCGCACCGCACTAATGTGTAGTTTTAGCTGAACACTGTGAGCAGGACGCACTGCACTAACTTGTAGTTTTAGATGAACACTGTGCAGAGGTCTCACTACACTAACTTGTAGTTTTAGCTGAACACTGTGAGGACGCACTGCACTAACTTGTAGTTTTAGCTGAACACTGTGAGCAGGACGCACCCCACTAACTTGTAGTTTTAGCTGAACACTGTGAGCAGGACGCACCGCACTAACTTGTAGTTTTAGCTGAACACTGTGAGCAGGACGCACAGCACTAACTTGTAGCTTTAGATGAACACTGTGCAGAGGTCTCACTACACTAACTTGTAATTTTAGCTGAACACTGTGCAGAGGTCTCACCCCACTAACTTGTATTTTTAGCTGAACACTATGAGCAGGACACACCCCACTTACATGTAGTTTTAGCTGAACACTGTGAGCAGGACGCACCGCACTAACTTGTAGTTTTAGCTGAACACTGTGCAGAAGTCTCACCCCACTAACTTGTAGTTTTAGCTGAACACTGTGCAGAGGTCTCACCCCACTAACTTGTAGTTTTAGCTGAACACTGTGAACAGGACGCACCCCACTAACTTGCAGTTTTAGCTGAACATTGAGCAGGATGCACCGCACTACCTTGTATTTTTAAATGAACACTGTGAGCAGGACGCACAGCACTAACTTGTAGTTTTAGCTGAACACTGTGAGCAGGACACACCCCACTAACTTGTAGTTTTAGCTTAACACTGTGAGCAGGACGCACCGCACTAACTTGTAGTTTTAGCTGAACACTGTGAGCAGCACGCACAGCACTAACTTGTAGCTTTAGATGAACACTGTGCAGAGGTCTCACCCCACTAACTTGTAGTTTTAGCTGAACACTGTGAGCAGGACGCATCGCACTAACTTGTAGTTTTAGCTGAACACTGTGAGCAGGACGCACTGCACTAACTTGTAGTTTTAGATAAACACTGTGCAGAGGTCTCACTACACTAACTTGTAGTTTTAGCTGAACACTGTGAGCATGACGCACTGCACTAACTTGTAGTTTTAGCTGAACACTGTGAGCAGGATGCACAGCACTAACTTGTAGCTTTAGATGAACACTGTGCAGAGGTCTCACTACACTAACTTGTAGTTTTAGCTGAACACTGTGAGCAGGACGCACCGCACTAACTTGTAGTTTTAGCTGAACACTGTGCAGAGGTCTCACCCCACTAACTTGTAGTTTTAGCTGAACACTGTGAGCAGGACGCACCTCACTAACTTGTAGTTTTAGCTGAACACTGTGAGCAGGACGCACCGCACTAACTTGTAGTTTTAGCTGAACACTGTGCAGAGGTCTCACTACACTAACTTGTAGTTTTAGCTGAACACTGTGAGCAGGATGCACAGCACTAACTTGTAGTTTTAGCTGAACGCTGTGAGCAGGACGCACCCCACTAACTTGCAGTTTTAGCTGAACACTGAGCAGGATGCACTGCACTAACTTGTCGTTTTAAATGAACACTGTGAGCAGGACGCACAGCACTAACTTGTAGTTTTAGCTGAACACTGTGAGCAGGACGCACCCCACCAACTTGTAGTTTTAGCTGAACACTGTGAGCAGGACGCACCGCACGAACTTGTCGTTTTAGCTGAACACTGTGAGCAGGATGCACAGCACTAACTTGTAGCTTTAGATGAACACTGTGCAGAGGTCTCACTACACTAACTTGTAGTTTTAGCTGAACACTGTGAGCAGGACGCACCGTACTAACTTGTAGTTTTAGCTGAACACTATGCAGAGGTCTCACCCCACTAACTTGTAGTTTTAGCTGAACACTGTGAGCAGGACGCATCGCACTAACTTGTAGTTTTAGCTGAACACTGTGAACAGGACGCACTGCACTAACTTGTAGTTTTAGATGAACACTGTGAGCAGGACGCACCGCACTAACTTGTAGTTTTAGCTGAACACTGTGCAGAGGTCTCATCCCACTAACTTGTAGTTTTAGCTGAACACTGAGCAGGATACACCGCACTAACTTGTAGTTTTAGCTGAACACTGTGAGCAGGACGCATCCCACTAACTTGTAGTTTTAGCTGAACACTGTGAGCAGGACGCACCGCACTAACTTGTAGTTTTAAATGGACACTTTGAGCAGGACGCACAGCACTAAGTTGTAGTTTTAGCTGAACACTGTGAGCAGGACGCACCCCACTCACTTGTAGTTTTAGCCAAACACTGTGAGCAGGACGCACCGCACTAACTTGTAGTTTTAGCTGAACACTGTGAGCAGGACGCACAGCACTAACTTGTAGTTTTAGCTGAACACTGTGAACAGGACACACTGCACTAACTTGTAGTTTTAGATGAACACTGTGAGCAGGACGCACCACACTAACTTTTAGTTTTAGCTGAACACTGTGAGCCGGACGCACCGCATTAACTTGTAGTTTGAGCTGAACACTGTGAGCAGGACGCACAGCACTAACTTGTAGCTTTATATGATCACTGTGCAGAGGTCTCACTACACTAACTTGTAGTTTTAGCTGAACACTGTGAGCAGGACGCACCGCACTAACTTGTAGTTTTAGCTGAACACTGTGCAGAGGTCTCATCCCACTAACTTGTAGTTTTAGCTGAACACTGAGCAGGATACACCGCACTAACTTGTAGTTTTAGCTGAACACTGTGAGCAGGACGCATCCCACTAACTTGTAGTTTTAGCTGAACACTGTGAGCAGGACGCACCGCACTAACTTGTAGTTTTAAATGGACACTTTGAGCAGGACGCACAGCACTAACTTGTAGTTTTAGCTGAACACTGTGAGCAGGACGCACCCCACTCACTTGTAGTTTTAGCCAAACACTGTGAGCAGGACGCACCGCACTAACTTGTAATTTTAAATGGACACTTTGAGCAGGACGCACAGCACTAAGTTGTAGTTTTAGCTGAACACTGTGAGCAGGACGCACCCCACTCACTTGTAGTTTTAGCCAAACACTGTGAGCAGGACGCACTGCACTAACTTGTATTTTTAGCTGAACACTGTGAGCAGGACACACCCCACTTACATGTAGTTTTAGCTGAACACTGTGAGCAGGACGCACCGCACTAACTTTTAGTTTTAGCTGAACACTGTGCAGAAGTCTCACCCCACTAACTTGTAGTTTTAGCTGAACACTGTGCAGAGGTCTCACCCCACTAACTTGTAGTTTTAGCTGAACACTGTGAACAGGACGCACCCCACTAACTTGCAGTTTTAGCTGAACATTGAGCAGGATGCACCGCACTACCTTGTATTTTTAAATGAACACTGTGAGCAGGACGCACAGCACTAACTTGTAGTTTTAGCTTAACACTGTGAGCAGGACCCACCCCACTAACTTGTAGTTTTAGCTTAACACTGTGAGCAGGATGCACCGCACTAACTTGTAGTTTTAGCTGAACACTGTGAGCAGGACGCACAGCACTAACTTGTAGCTTTAGATGAACACTGTGCAGAGGTCTCACTACACTAACTTGTAGTTTTAGCTGAACACTGTGAGCAGGACGCACCGCACTAACTTGTAGTTTTAGCTGAACACTGTGCAGAGGTCTCACCCCACTAACTTGTAGTTTTAGCTGAACACTGTGAGCAGGATGCACTGCACTAACTTGTAGTTTTAGATGAACACTGTGCAGAGGTCTCACTACACTAACTTGTAGTTTTAGCTGAACACTGTGAGCATGACGCACTGCACTAACTTGTAGTTTTAGCTGAACACTGTGAGCAAGACGCACCTCACTAACTTGTAGTTTTAGCTGAACACTGTGAGCAGGACGCACCGCACTAACTTGTAGTTTTAGCTGAACACTGTGCAGAGGTCTCACCCCACTAACTTATAGTTTTAGCTGAACACTGTGAGCAAGACGCACCTCACTAACTTGTAGTTTTAGCTGAACACTGTGAGCAGGACGCACCGCACTAACTTGTAGTTTTAGCTGAACACTGTGCAGAGGTCTCACTACACTAACTTGTAGTTTTAGCTGAACACTGTGAGCAGGACGCACAGCACTAACTTGTAGTTTTAGCTGAACGCTGTGAGCAGGACGCACCCCACTAACTTGCAGTTTTAGCTGAACACTGAGCAGGATGCACTGCACTAACTTGTCGTTTTAAATGAACACTGTGAGCAGGACGCACAGCACTAACTTGTAGTTTTAGCTGAACACTGTGAGCAGGACGCACCCCACCAACTTGTAGTTTTAGCTGAACACTGTGAGCAGGACGCACCGCACGAACTTGTCGTTTTAGCTGAACACTGTGAGCAGGATGCACAGCACTAACTTGTAGCTTTAGATGAACACTGTGCAGAGGTCTCACTACACTAACTTGTAGTTTTAGCTGAACACTGTGAGCAGGACGCACCGCACTAACTTGTAGTTTTAGCTGAACACTATGCAGAGGTCTCACCCCACTAATTTGTAGTTTTAGCTGAACACTGTGAGCAGGACGCATCGCACTAACTTGTAGTTTTAGCTGAACACTGTGAACAGGACGCACTGCACTAACTTGTAGTTTTAGATGAACACTGTGAGCAGGACGCACCACACTAACTTGTAGTTTTAAATGTACACTGTGAGCAGGACACACAGCACTAACTTGTAGTTTTAGCTGAACGCTGTGAGCAGGACGCACCCCACTAACTTTTAGTTTTAGCTGAACACTGTGAGCCGGACGCACCGCATTAACTTGTAGTTTGAGCTGAACACTGTGAGCAGGACGCACAGCACTAACTTGTAGCTTTAGATGATCACTGTGCAGAGGTCTCACTACACTAACTTGTAGTTTTAGCTGAACACTGTGAGCAGGACGCACCGCACTAACTTGTAGCTTTAGATGAACAATGTGCAGAGGTCTCAACCCACTAACTTGTAGTTTTAGCTGAACAATGTGAGCAGGACGCACCGCACTAACTTGTAGTTTTAGCTGAACACTGTGCAGAGGTCTCATCCCACTAACTTGTAGTTTTAGCTGAACACTGAGCAGGATACACCGCACTAACTTGTAGTTTTAGCTGAACACTGTGAGCAGGACGCACTGCACTAACTTGTAGTTTTAGCTGAACACTGTGAGCAGGACGCACCGCACTAACTTGTAGTTTTAGCTGAACACTGTGAGCAGGGCGCACTCCACTAACGTGTAGTTTTAGCTGAACACTGTGAGCAGGACGCACCACACTAACTTGTAGTTTTAAATGAACACTGTGTTTTTAGCTGAACACTGTGAGCAGGACGCACTGCACTAACTTGTAGTTTTAGATGAACACTGTGCAGAGGTCTCACTACACTAACTTGTAGTTTTAGCTGAACACTGTGAGCAGGACGCACCGCACTAACTTGTAGTTTTAGCTGAACACTGTGAGCAGGGCGCTCTCCACTAACGTGTAGTTTTAGCTGAACACTGTGAGCAGGACGCACTACACTAACTTGTAGTTTTAAATGAACACTGTGAGCAGGACGCACAGCACTAACGTGTAGCTTTAGATGAACACTGTGCAGAGGTCTCACCCCACTAACTTGTAGTTTTAGGTGAACACTGTGAGCAGGACACATCGCACTAACTTGTAGTTTTAGCTGAACACTGTGAGCAGGACGCACTGCACTAACTTGTAGTTTTAGATGAACACTGTGCAGAGGTCTCACTACACTAACTTTTAGTTTTAGCTGAACACTGTGAGCATGACGCATTGCACTAACTTGTAGTTTTAGCTGAACACTGTGAGCAGGACGCACCCCACTAACTTGTAGTTTTAGCTGAACACTGTGAGCAGGACGCACAGCACTAACTTGTAGCTTTAGATGAACACTGTGCAGAGGTCTCACTACACTAACTTGTAGTTTTAGCTGAATAATGTGAGCAGGATGCACCGCACTAACTTGTAGTTTTAGCTGAACACTGTGCAGAGGTCTCATCCCACTAACTTGTAGTTTTAGCTGAACACTGAGCAGGATACACCGCACTAACTTGTAGTTTTAGCTGAACACTGTAAGCAGGACGCACTGCACTAACTTGTAGTTTTAGATGAACAGTGTGCAGAGGTCTCACTACACTAACTTGTAGTTTTAGCTGAACACTGTGAGCAGGACGCACCGCACTAACTTGTAGTTTTAGCTGAACACTGTGCAGAGGTCTCACCCCACTAACTTGTAGTTTTAGCTGAACACTGTGAGCAGGACGCATCGCACTAACTTGTAGTTTTAGCTGAACACTGTGAGCAGGATGCACTGCACTAACTTGTAGTTTTAGATGAACACTGTGCAGAGGTCTCACTACACTAACTTGTAGTTTTAGCTGAACACTGTGAGCATGACGCACTGCACTAACTTGTAGTTTTAAATGAACACTGTGAGCAGGACGCACCGCACTAACTTGTAGTTTTAGCTGAACACTGTGCAGAGGTTTCACTACACTAACTTGTAGTTTTAGCTGAACACTGTGAGCAGGACGCACCCCACTAACTTGTAGTTTTAGCTGAACACTGAGCAGGATGCACCGCACTAACTTGTAGATTTAAATGAACACTGTGAGCAGGACGCAAAGCACTAACTTGTAGTTTTAGCTGAACACTGTGAGCAGGACGCACCCCACTAACTTATAGTTTTAGCTGAACACTGTGAGCAGGACGCACCGCACTAACTTGTAGTTTTAGCTGAACACTGTGAGCAGGACGTACAGCACTAACTGTTAGCTTTAGATGAACACTGTGCAGAGGTTTCACTAAACTAACTTGTAGTTTTAGCTGAACACTGTGAGCAGGACGCACCGCACTAACTTGTAGTTTTAGCTGAACAATGTGAGCAGAACTCACAGCACTAACTTGTAGCTTTAGATGAACACTGTGCAGAGGTCTCACTACACTAACTTGTAGTTTTAGCTGAACACTGTGAGCATGACGCACCACAATAACTTGTAGTTTTAGCTGAACACTGTGCAGAGGTCTCATCCCACTAACTTGTAGTTTTAGCTGAATACTGTGAGCAGGACGCACCGCACTAACTTGTAGTTTTAGCTGAACACTGTGAGCAGGACGCACTGCACTAACTTATAGTTTTAGATAACACTGTTCAGAGGTCTGACTACACTAACTTGTAGTTTTAGCTGAACACTGTGAGCAGGACGCACTGCACTAACTTGTAGTTTTAGCTGAACACTGTGAGCAGGACGCACCCCATTAACTTGTAGTTTTAGCTGAACACTGTGAGCAGGACGCACAGCACTAACTTGTAGCTTTAGATGAACACTGTGCAGAGGTCTCACTACACTAACTGGTAGTTTTAGCTGAACACTGTGAGCAGGACGCACAGCACTAACTTGTAGCTTTAGATGAACACTTTGCAGAGGTCTCACTAAATTAACTTGTAGTTTTAGCTGAACACTGTGAGCAGGACGCACCGCATTAACTTGTAGTTTTAGCTAAACATTGTGCAGAGGTCTCACCCCACTAACTTGTAATTTTAGCTGAACACTGTGAGCAGGAAGCACCCCACTAACTTGTACTTTTAGCTGAACACTGTGAGCAGGACGCACCGCACTAACTTGTATTTTTAGCTGAACACTGTGAGCAGGACACACCCCACTAACTTGTAGTTTTAGCTGAACACTGAGCAGGACGCACCGCACTAACTTGTAGTTTTAGCTGAACACTGTGCAGAGGTCTCACTACACTAACTTGTAGTTTTAGCTGAACACTGCAAGCATGACGCACCACACTAACTTGTAGTTTTAGCTGAACACTGTGCAGAGGTCTCATCCCACTAACTTGTAGTTTTAGCTGAATACTGTGAGCAGGACGCACCGCACTAACTTGTAGTTTTAGCTGAACACTGTGAGCAGGACGCACTGCACTAACTTGTAGTTTTAGCTGAACACTGTGAGCAGGACTCACCCATTAACTTGTAGTTTTAGCTGAACACTGTGAGCAGGACGCACCGCACTAACTTGTAGTTTTAGATGAACACTGTGCAGAGGTCTCACTACACTAACTGGTAGTTTTAGCTGAACACTGTGAGCAGGACACACCGCACTAACTTGTAGTTTTAGCTCAACACTGTGCAGAGGTCTCACCCCACTAACTTGTAGTTTTAGCTGAACACTGTGAGCAGGTCGCACCGCACTAACTTGTAGTTTTAGCTGAACACTGTGAGCAGGACGCACTGCACTAACTTGTAGTTTTAGATGAACACTGTGAGGATGCACTGCACTAACTTGTAGTTTTAGCTGAACACTGTGAGCAGGACGCACCCCACTAACTTGTAGTTTTAGCTGAACACTGTGAGCAGGACGCACCGCACTAACTTGTAGTTTTAAATGGACACTTTGAGCAGGACGCACAGCACTAACTTGTAGTTTTAGCTGAACACTGTGAGCAGGACGCACCCCACTCACTTGTAATTTTAGCCAAACACTGTGAGCAGGACGCACCGCACTAACTTGTAGTTTTAGCTGAACACTGTGAGCAGGACACACAGCACTAACTTGTAGCTTTAGATGAACACTGTGCAGAGGTCTCACTACACTAACTTGTAGTTTTAGCTGAACACTGTGCAGAGGTCTCACCCCACTAACTTGTAGTTTTAGCTGAACACTGTGAGCAGGACGCACTGCACTAACTTGTATTTTTAACTGAACACTGTGAGCAGGACACACCCCACTAACTTGTAGTTTTAGCTGAACACTGTGAGCAGGACGCACCGCACTAACTTGTAGTTTTAGATGAACACTGTGCAGAGGTCTCACTACACTAACTGGTAGTTTTAGCTGAACACTGTGAGCAGGACACACCGCACTAACTTGTAGTTTTAGCTAAACACTGTGCAGAGGTCTCACCCCACTAACTTGTAGTTTTAGCTGAACACTGTGAGCAGGTCGCACCCCACTAATTTGCAGTTTTAGCTGAACATTGAGCAGGATGCACCGCACTACCTTGTATTTTTAAATGAACACTGTGAGCAGGACGCACAGCACTAACTTGTAGTTTTAGCTGAACACTGTGAGCAGGACACACCCCACTAACTTGTAGTTTTAGCCAAACACTGTGAGCAGGACGCACTGCACTAACTTGTAGTTTTAGCTGAACACTGTGAGCAGGACGCACAGCACTAACTTGTAGCTTTAGCTGAACACTGTGCAGAGGTCTCACTACACTAACTTGTAGTTTTAGCTGAACACTGTGAGCAGGACGCACCGCACTAACTTGTAGTTTTAGCTGAACACTGTGCAGAGGTCTCACCCCACTAACTTGTAGTTTTAGCTGAACACTGTGAGCAGGACGCATCGCACTAACTTGTAGTTTTAGCTGAACACTGTGAGCAGGACGCACTGCACTAACTTGTAGTTTTAGATGAACACTGTGCAGAGGTCTCACTACACTAACTTGTAGTTTTAGCTGAACACTGTGAGCATGACGCACTGCACTAACTTGTAGTTTTAGCTGAACACTGTGAGCAGGACGCACAGCACTAACTTGTAGCTTTAGATGAACACTGTGCAGAGGTCTCACTACACTAACTTGTAGTTTTAGCTGAACACTGTGAGCAGGACGCACCGCACTAACTTGTAGTTTTAGCTGAACACTGTGCAGAGGTCTCACCCCACTAACTTGTAGTTTTAGCTGAACACTGTGAGCAGGACGCACCTCACTAACTTGTAGTTTTAGCTGAACACTGTGAGCAGGACGCACCGCACTAACTTGTAGTTTTAGCTGAACACTGTGCAGAGGTCTCACTACACTAACTTGTAGTTTTAGCTGAACACTGTGAGCAGGACGCAAAGCACTAACTTGTAGTTTTAGCTGAACGCTGTGAGCAGGACGCACCCCACTAACTTGCAGTTTTAGCTGAACACTGAGCAGGATGCACTGCACTAACTTGTCGTTTTAAATGAACACTGTGAGCAGGACGCACAGCACTAACTTGTAGTTTTAGCTGAACACTGTGAGCAGGACGCACCCCACCAACTTGTAGTTTTAGCTGAACACTGTGAGCAGGACGCACCGCACGAACTTGTTGTTTTAGCTGAACACTGTGAGCAGGACGCACAGCACTAACTTGTAGCTTTAGATGAACACTGTGCAGAGGTCTCACTACACTAACTTGTAGTTTTAGCTGAACACTGTGAGCAGGACGCACCGCACTAACTTGAAGTTTTAGCTGAACACTATGCAGAGGTCTCACCCCACTAACTTGTAGTTTTAGCTGAACACTGTAAGCAGGACGCATCGCACTAACTTGTAGTTTTAGCTGAACACTGTGAACAGGACGCACTGCACTAACTTGTAGTGTTAGATGAACACTGTGAGCAGGACGCACCACACTAACTTGTAGTTTTAAATGTACACTGTGAGCAGGACACACAGCACTAACTTGTAGTTTTAGCTGAATGCTGTGAGCAGGACGCACCCCACTAACTTTTAGTTTTAGCTGAACACTGTGAGCCGGACGCACCGCATTAACTTGTAGTTTGAGCTGAACACTGTGAGCAGGACGCACAGCACTAACTTGTAGCTTTAGATGATCACTGTGCAGAGGTCTCACTACACTAACTTGTAGTTTTAGCTGAACACTGTGAGCAGGACGCACCGCACTAACTTGTAGCTTTAGATGAACAATGTGCAGAGGTCTCACCCCACTAACTTGTAGTTTTAGCTGAAGAATGTGAGCAGGACGCACCGCACTAACTTGTAGTTTTAGCTGAACACTGTGCAGAGGTCTCATCCCACTAACTTGTAGTTTTAGCTGAACACTGAGCAGGATACACCCCACTAACTTGTAGTTTTAGCTGAACACTGTGAGCAGGACGCACCGCACTAACTTGTAGTTTTAGCTGAATACTGTGAGCAGGACGCACTGCACTAACTTGTAGTTTTAGCTGAACACTCTGAGCAGGACGCACCCCACTAACTTGTAGTTTTAGCTGAACACTGTGAGCAGGACGCACAGCACTAACTTGTAGTTTTAGCTGAACACTGTGCAGAGGTCTCATCCCACTAACTTGTAGTTTTAGCTGAACACTGAGCAGGATACACCGCACTAACTTGTAGTTTTAGCTGAACACTGTGAGCAGGACGCACTGCACTAACTTGTAGTTTTAGATGAACACTGTGCAGAGGTCTCACTACACTAACTTGTAGTTTTAGCTGAACACTGTGAGCAGGACGCACCGCACTAACTTGTAGTTTTAGCTGAACACTGTGAGCAGGACGCACCCCACTAACTTGTAGTTTTAGCTGAACACTGTGAGCAGGACGCACCACACTAACTTGTAGTTTTAAATGAACACTGTGAGCAGGACGCACAGCACTAACGTGTAGCTTTAGATGAACACTGTGCAGAGGTCTCACTACACTAACTTGTAGTTTTAGCTGAACACTGTGAGCAGGACGCACCGCACTAACTTGTAGTTTTAGCTGAACACTGTGCAGAGGTCTCACCCCACTAACTTGTAGTTTTAGCTGAACACTGTGAGCAGGACGCATCGCACTAACTTGTAGTTTTAGCAGAACACTGTGAGCAGGACGCACTGCACTAACTTGTAGTTTTAGATGAACACTGTGCAGAGGTCTCACTACACTAACTTGTAGTTTTAGCTGAACACTGTGAGCATGACGCACTGCACTAACTTGTAGTTTTAGCTGAATACTGTGAGCAGGACGCACCCCACTAACTTGTAGTTTTAGCTGAACACTGTGAGCCGGACGCACAGCACTAACTTGTAGCTTTAGATGAATACTGTGCAGAGGTCTCACTACACTAACTTGTAGTTTTAGCTGAACACTGTGAGCAGGACGCACCGCACTAACTTGTAGTTTTAGCTGAACACTGTGCAGAGGTCTCACGCCACTAACTTGTAGTTTTAGCTGAACACTGTGAGCAGGACGCACCGCACTAACTTGTAGTTTTAGCTGAACACTGTGAGCAGGACGCACCCCACTAACTTGTAGTTTTAGCTGAACACTGTGAGCAGGACGCACCGCACTAACTTGTAGTTTTAGCTGAACACTGTGCAGAGGTCTCACCCCACTAACTTGTAGTTTTAGCTGAACACTGTGAGCAGGACGCACCCCAATAACTTATAGTTTTAGCTGAACACTGTGAGCAGAATGCACAGCACTAACTTGTAGTTTTAGCTGAACGCTGTGAGCAAGACGCACCCCACTAACTTGTAGTTTTAGCTGAACACTGTGAGCAGGACGCACCGCACTAACTTGTAGTTTTAGCTGAACACTGTGAGCAGGACGCACAGCACTAACTGGTAGCTTTAGATGAACACTGTGCAGAGGTCTCACTACACTAACTTGTAGTTTTAGCTGGACACTGTGCACAAGTCTCACCCCACTAACTTGTAGTTTTAGCTGAACAATGTGAGCAGGACGCACCGCACTAACTTGTAGTTTTAGCTGAACACTGTGCAAAGGTCTCACCCCACTAACTTGTAGTTTTAGCTGAACACTGTGAGCAGGACGCACTGCACTAACTTGTAGTTTTATATGAACACTGTGCAGAGGTCTCACTACACTAACTTGTAGTTTTCGCTGAACACTGTGAGCAGGATGCACCGCACTAACTTGTAGTTTTAGCTGAACACTGTGAGCAGGACGTACCCCACTAACTTGTAGTTTTAGCTGAACACTGTGAGCAGGACGAACCGCACTAACTTGTAGTTTTAGCTGAACAATGTGAGCAGAACGCACAGCACTAACTTGTAGCTTTAGATGAACACTGTGCAGAGGTCTCACTACACTAACTTGTAGTTTTAGCTGAACACTGTGAGCAGGACGCACCGCACTAACTTGTAGTTTTAGCTGAACACTGTGCAGAGGTCTCACCCCACTAACTTGTAGTTTTAGCTGAACACTGTGAGCAGGACTCACCGCACTAACTTGTAGTTTTAGCTGAACACTGTGAGCAGGACGCACTGCACTAACTTGTAGTTTTAGCTGAACACTCTGAGCAGGACTCACCCCTCTAACTTGTAGTTTTAGCTAAACACTGTGAGCAGGACACACCACACTAACTGTAAATAGTCTAGCTGCCTGACTGTGGTACTAATAGGATCAAAAGAACACCAGCAATTTTCTTCAGGTAGCTGTAAATACTGTAACAAGACAATGAGACCTGCCCTCACTTATCCATTAGAATGCATGTACCTCCACTGTGGGGACACCCAAATTTTAGTGTTAGGACCCCAGATTACAGGGTGCCGTGACGTGGCTCTGTGGCTTACGCATGCATTTGCAAATGCGTGCGGACTGAACCCCTGTTTTTAACGCACTGTTAGACAGGTCAATTGGTTGTCTGCGAGCTGGTGGTAAGTAGGCTTGGAATTTTTTCCTGGGCATTCCCCAGGTTTTGTTGGTAACTGTAACAAGACAAGCCTGCCTGTCAGTAAGAAGATAACAGGAACGGATCTAGCTAAACTGAATACAGTGTATATATATATATATATATATATGCAACACCTGGGATGCATATATATACACAATACACTGTAAATACAGCTAACTCACTGATTGTCCTGCCTAATCTAGCTAACTCAAATGAAATGACACTGTCTCTCTGTCTATCTATGTATCTCAACGCCGGAACACCTACTACACAGGGCCGCCGTGCAGACCGCCTTATATAGTGTGGGGCGTGTTCTAAACCCCCTGAGCCATAATTGGCCAAAGCCACCCTGGCTTTGGCCAATTACAGCTCTCTCTACTGGCGGCGCTGTGATTGGCCAAGCATGCGGGTCATAGTGCATGCTTGGCCAATCATCAGCCAGCAATGCACTGCGATGCCGCAGTGAATTATGGGCCATGACGCGCCACACGAATTTGGAGCGAACGACCCATATCGTTCGCAATTTGGCGAATGGGCGAACAGACGATGTTCGAGTCAAACATGGGTTCGACTCGAACAAGAAGCTCATCCCTACTCCTCTGTAAATATAAAGTGGTAACCTGTAAAGGCTTTTAAAGGCTTTTAAAAATGTATTTAGTTTGTCGCCACTGTATGACTAAAATTGAGTTTATTGGATGTTTTTTTATAACAAAAAGTAGAAAATATCATTTTTTTTCGAAATTTTCAGTCTTTTTCCGTTTTCATCAAAAGAAAGCTCTATTTGTGGGAAGAAAAGGATGCAAATTTTGTTTGGGTACAGCATTGCATGACTGCAAAATTAGCAGTTAAAGCGGCGCAGTGCCAATTTGTAAAAAGTGCTCTGGTCAGGAAGGCGACTGTGATGAGTTTTATAACGGCAAGACAAAACTTCCTTTTTTCCACCGCATCAGGGACCATGTCTCCCTGGTACGGGGGAAGAAAATGGAGATGCCCATAAATCGTCATATGGGTTTGTATCATAGTTTTGATGATACCAAAATGCACTTCTTTGTTCTTGAACATGTCCCCACCCAAAGAAAGAGGCAGTGAGAATGATAAGATTTTACTGCAGCGCGAGGCACGTTGGACCTTGGTTCCCTCAGACCCCCAGGCCTCAATGATGCCTTAAGTTTTAAGTCATTTCTTTAATTTGTTTTTTTTTCCTACTTTTTATTCTGTGTCTGTTTTCTTTTCTGCTGCCTTATAGCTAATTACAATTATAATACTGTTTTGTATAAATTTGATGCTTTTATCAGAAATTCATATTGTACAATTATAATATTATTCTGTATAAATTTGATGCTTTCATCAGAAATTCATATTGTATCAATTTTTGTACAAACATGTGGTCACTTTATCTGAACCAAACATGACCATTTACTGCTAACCTTTCTATGTGTGGGTATTGACTACATATGCAAATCATGCTGTTTAATCATTATTTGATTAACATTCAATTGCATTCCTTGCACATTCTGTGTTTTCCATCCTCCGTCTGTCACTACAGGTATTGCTTGTATGGGCGCCCGGGGCACTCACTGGTTGATATGTTAATCAATCATTCAGCTGGTGTGTTGCCCTTTATTTGGTTTTGTCCATTTGCTCAGCCTTGGGTTGTAAAGTCTTTCCTGTGCGACCGGGATGGGCTGTTCGTTTTTGTCTGCCCACCTCTTACGCATTGGCTTTGTCCTTGTCATGCCTTGATGAGGGTATTGGACTTTCCAAGATGGCAGCCATGTTCCTTTGAAGCTTCACCTCTGTGGTGCATGTGCCGTCCATCATCCCAGGCGCATGCGCAGTGGCATTCCTCACTACGCCCGCGATGTGGCGGTGAAGTCAGACGCCACCGAGTCAGATAGCGGCTATGTAAATGGCAGCAACATGCCTCTACAGTCTGCCTGAGACATCTGAATAGGGATGATCTGATATCCCTCCCGGGTCTCGAGGATTTGCCTTTTAAATTGTTTGGTAAGATGCCTTCCCTTTCTTTGTAGACTCAGCAATTTAACCGCTCCTGCATTTCGTAAAATCTTATCAGATTTTCGTAAAGTAGAGTTAAAGTTTTTATTATCTTATCAGATTTTAAACAATTTGCATGTTTAGTCATGTTAATGTGTTATTCTCTAATAAGTTCATGAGATATTTACTCAAATGTTTTTTCATTAATAGTATAAAAAAAGAGCCACACCATCAATTTCCTGAAGAAACTCTATCGAGTGAAACATGTCGAGAGTGGTAGTGCTGTGCTTGTATATGCTTTATTAATGTATTTATCTTTTGATACAGATGTACTCTCTCCTCTCATGTTTTTATTCTCTTCCTTAATAAAAAACTTACATTTTTAATGCTACTTGATGAGTTTTGATCTCTACACCCAACACCTTTAAAGTCCCGAGGTTTGTTACTTCTCTGCCCCGTTCTTCATTATTTGAAATTTTTCATGTTTGGGATGTGGTGTTTTCTTGTTTGATTTCTCCATCTTGCTCTTTATCATTGTTTATCCAGGGTGTTACACACCCATCATTTAGATGGAGTTTTAATCAAATCATACTCTATTTGACTATACTGTTATATGTATTGTTTTTTCTATTTGTGCAGTTCTTTTCTCCCTTTTTTTTTTGTTATTGCCAACTATTGCGGCAATGCATTTTAGGGCCTTATGGATATTACCCCTAGGTCACAAAATGCAACTGGTGGAGGCCTTTACATGGATCGCTTCCTTCTCAGACTCCAGAGGATGCTGGAAAGGAAGTCCAGAATTTACTGGAACAAATGGTACTTTACTAAATACATAGATGACCAAATGTCCCCCTGGGGCCTGAGAATACAGATTTTCCCTACCATCAACAAATTGGAACCTGAGTTTAAGTTGCAATGGGTACAAAATCTGCAGCAGTGCTCCACCAAAATGATGGAGCTTTTATGTTGTCATTACACTAATGAAGTAATACTTTTGGACAAAGGGATAGAGAAACTGTATGAGGACAATAAGTCTATTGCCCTGGACGCACTTTTTCCTGGTCGTGAGAGTGCGCTAAAGGCGGGTCTTGAAATATTGAAAACCAAAGAAAAAAAATTTATGAGAGATAAACTCTCCTATGATAATAGTCAGGCCTATAATTGGGCACCTTTCAAGAACAGGAGACGCAATACAAAAATGCGGGTCCAAAATCAACAGACGTCTGAACAAAATGATTCTGATACTTCATCACTATCCTCTGTTTCTTCCTCACAGGCACCTGTTCACGCAACGATTCCCAAGAAACAACAGCCGCACAAATGCACCAACGATAATGTAAGTGCACAACTGGGAAAATCTAAACGTTTGCCCAAAACCAATCGTACACCCATGAATACTAGAGCAGCAGCTGCTAAAACCTCTGCCATTATGAATGCACCGGGTCAGTCTGAAATCACTTCACACATGGGCACAACTAATACAGTGATGGCTAAGGCTTCGCCCACCCAGGTGGGCGGGACCAGTGAGACAACCACTGAATCAGTTTTTTGCACGGCACCAATTTTTACCCAACCAGTACACGACCCAAAAAAGACAGGAGGTGTGGATTCGTTACACCCTAAACAGCCCAAAATCAATTTGAAGTAATTAACCTGTCGCCAATTGCTCTCACAGAAGCCCATATCTCAGTTTTACAACTTGGCCTAACATTTTGTCCCACACAGACGGCTGATCCCTTTGAATTGATCAAGGATCTCAACTTATTCTTGCGTAAATTAATGTTCCGAGTTCTGTATGATAAATCACAGCCAGTGACTCAGATCCAGCAACCCGAAAACCCCCTCTGTAAGGAAATGAGCAATAATGATATAAGAGCTATGGAAGAATTGATGGAATTATGGAATGAGGGACACACTGATGAGACGGACCTTGTGGAGGCTGACACTCTGCAATCAGGTCAATCGGCACCAGTGCCATTCTTGTCAATCCCTCCTCCCATACTTTCCACACCAAAAGATTACAAACCCAGATCAACCAAGTTTTCTGCTTTGCAGGGTAACCCCAATGTGTGGGCTTTCACCCAACAAGTGACCAATGAAATACGTAAGACCAAACGGAAGGGATTGACTCAATCCAACTTAACGTCAGTCCAAAAAGAGGCACTTGGCTCCCTACAACAAGAAACACGCTTAACTATAAAACCATCCGACAAGGGGGGAAATTTGGTTGTAATGGACAATTCCCAATACGAGTCAATGGTTATGAAGCTTCTGCAGAACCCTGAATGCTATAGAAAAATACCAGAAAGTCATGTCAACTACACAATAACTAAATACAGACAACTTCTTGGCTCGGCTTACCATCAAGTGCTAATAAACAAAAAAACTTGGGAATTTTTGAATGTTCCGGCCCCCAAAACTTCCACTCTATATGCTCTCCCGAAGATTCACTAAAATGCCACTAATCCACCAGGGCTCCCCGTAGTCTCCGGAAACGGCTGTCTCACTGAGAATGCCAGTGCACTCATTGATGACTTCCTCAGACCTCATGTTGGACTGGTGTCCTATTTGCAGGACACCAGGGATCTCCTGAGAGCACTTGATGGCATTTCTGTTCTGGAGGGCTCCTAGCTCATTGCTCTCGATGTTGAGGCCCTCTACAACTCCACCCCCCATGATTTGGGCGTTGGAGTTGTGGAGGGCTTCATTTGCGAGAGCAATGAAGCATCCAAGGGGTACAATGAGTTCATCTTGAATCTACTTCGATTCATCTTGACCAAAAATATTTTTCTTTTTGGACACTCCCACTACCTCCAGATGCAGGGAGTGGCTATGGGGGCCAAGTGTGTCCCCTCCTTATACCAATCTGTATCTGGGGGGTGGGAGCGACATCTCTTTCATAGAGATGATATGCAGACTTTCTTTTACCAGATACCCATCTGGAGACGTTATATAGATGATGTCTTCTTTATTTGGACTGGCAACAAAGAGGACCTGCTGGCCTTTTTTTAAGGCCTTAAGGTAAATAGATTCAACCTAAAATTTACCATAGGAATGAGCCAATCGCAACTTACATTCTTGGATATACAAATCTTAATTAACCCAGATGGGGGTATCGGATCCACACTTTACCGTAAACCTTTGGCAGGGAAATACCCTGCTTCATGTGACCAGTTCCCACCTGGCCCCTCTGATAGCTAGTGTACCATATATGCAATACCTTAGACTCAAAAGAAACTGTAGTAAAGATGCTCAATTTGAGTCTGAAGCAAGAGCACTACAGATGCGCTTGCGACTCCGAGGCTACAGCAACAAATGCCTTAAAAAAGCGTACCTCAAGGCCAAGAATCAGGATAGGTCTGTTTTGATCCATGGCAAGAAAACCTTGAAACCTAACCCAGGGGTCAGATTAATCACGCGTTTTTCTGGTCAACATCAACAAGTACGAGACATTTTTAAAAAATACTGGTAACTCCTTAACCACTTCAATACCAAGGGCGTCATATGACGTCCTTGGCTTTGAGCGGGTATATCTGAATGATGCCTGTAGTTACAGATATCATTCAGATATTGCCGGTTTCAGCCGGCGAATCTCTACACCATAGGAACGATCATAGCGGCCGTTCCGCCGATTGATCGTTCCTATGGGAGGCGAGAGGGGACGTCCCCCCCTCCCGCCGCCCTCCGGTGCTTGCTCCGACTCACCGTTACGATCGGTGAGGCGGAGAGTGGATCCGCCGCCGCCGGATGTAGATCATAGAGATTGGTCCCCGGAGTCTCTATGATCGTCGGAGGCCGGGCGCGATGTTATGCCTGGCCTCTCCATTCAAAAAAACGGCGCCGCTTCGCCTGGGAAGCGGCGATCGTTTTATTTATTTTTTTATTTCAGGCTTCCCAGCCTAGTGGTGAGATATAGGGTCTTATTGACCCCATATCTCACTATTAAGAGCACCTGACATGTCATATTGCTATTACAAGGGATGTTTACATTCCTTGTAATAGGAATAAAAGTGATCAATTTTTTTTTTTTCAAAAAAGTGTCAAAATAAAAAAAAATATAATTAACAATAAAAAAAAAAAAATTTTTAAAGCGCCGCTGTCCCCGTGTGCTCGCACGCAGAAGCGAACGCATACGTAAGTCCCGCCCACATACGAAAACGGTGTTCAAACCATACATGTGAGGTATTGCCGCGAACGTTGGAGCGAGAGCAATAATTTTGGCCCTAGACCTCCTCTGTAACTCAAAACATGTAACCAGTAAAAAAATTTTAAGCGTCGCCTATGGAGATTTTTTAGTACCGAACATTAGCGCCATTCCACGAGCGTGTGCAATTTTGAAGCGTGACATGTTAGGTATCTATTTACTCGGCGTAACTTCATCTTTCACAAAATGCAAAAATATTGGGCTAACTTTACTGTTTTGTTGTTTTTTTTTAACACAAAACAGTTTTTTTCCCCAAAAAAACGCGTTCGAAAAATTCCTGCGCAAATACTGTGTGAGATAAAAAGTTGCAACAACCGCCATTGTATTCTCTTGGGTCTTTGCTAAAAAAACATATATAATGTTTGGGGGTTCTATGTAATTTTCTTGCAAAAAAATGATGATTTTTACATGTAGGAGCAAAGTGTCAGAATTGGCCCGGTATTGAAGCGGTTAAAGGAGATGCAAATGTATCAAAACATCTTAAAGATTCTCCAGTAATAACGTTCAAGAGATCCAAGTCACTAAGAGATGCGCTGGTGTATAGTCATTATGCCCATACACTGTCCAGGTTAAATCTAGGGGCACTAGGCCTTGCCACAAGTTCAATTTTTGCCGTCATTTATACGCATCCAAGCACATCACTTTGCCCAATGGTCGTCTGTACAGGCCCAAATTTTTGGCCACCTGTCAGTCCGTTGGGATAGTTTACATTATGGTTTGCGACTGTGATGTGTTTTATGTCGGCAAGACAAAACGTCCTTTTTTTCACCGCATCAGGGACCATGTCTCCCTGGTACGGGGGAAGAAAATGGAGACGCCCATAAGTCATCATATGGGTTTGTGTCATCATTTTGATGATACCAAAATGCACTTCTTTGCTCTTAAACATGTCCCCCCCAACGAAAGAGGCGGTGACAATAATAAGATTTTACTGCAGCGTGAGGCACGTTGGATCTCTGACCTTGGTGCCCTCAGACCCCCAGGCCTCAATGATGCCTTAAGTTATAAGTCATTTCTTTAATCTGTTTTTGTTTTTCTTTCCTACTTTTTATTCTTTGTCTGTTTTCTTTTCTGCTGCCTTATAGCTAATTACAATTATAATACTGTTTTGTATAAATTTGATGCTTTTAACAGAAATTCATATTGTATCATATTGTACAATTATAATATTATTCTGTATAAATTTGATGCTTTCATCAGAAATTCATATTGTATCAATTTTTGTACAAACATGTGGTCACTTTATCTGAACCAAACATGACCATTTACTGCTAACCTTCCTATGTGTGTGTATTGACTACATATGCAAATCATGCTGTTTATTCATTATTTGATTAAAGGGGTTGTAAAGGTATAAATTTTTTCACCTTAATGCATTCTATGCATTAAGGTGAAAAAACTTTTGACAATACCGCCGCCCCCAGCCCCCCCCGTTTTACTTACCTGACACCTCGAAACTCAGCCGCCTCGCTCCCGACCTCCAGTTCGCCGCTCAGCCTGGTCGCTGATTGGCTATAGTAGATGGATTGAAAGCAGTGCAGCCATTGGCTCGCGCTGCTGTCAATCACATCCAATGACACGGCATGTCGGGGGCGGGGCCGAGTGATACAGCGAGCGGCTATAGCCGCCGGCTGTATCACGGGAGCGCGCCCGCAATAACTAACCACCATGCGAGGGAGCTCGCATTAAGGTGGTTAGTTCTTGCGGGGAGGAGCTGAAACAGCCGCCGAGGGACCCCAGAAGAGCAGGTTCGGGGCCACTCTGTGCAGAACGAGCTGCACAGTGAAGGTAAGTATAACATGTTTGTTATTTAAAAAAAAAAAATTACCTTTACAACCCCTTTAACATTTAATTGCATTCCTTGCACATTCTGTGTTTTCCATCCTCCGTCTGTCACTACAGGTATTGCTTGTATGGGCGCCCGGGGTACTCACTGGTTGATATGTTAATCAATCATTCAGCCGGTGTGTTGCCCTTTGTTTGGTTTTGTCCATTTGCTCAGCCTTGGGTTGTAAAGTCTTTCCTGTGCGACCGGGATGGGCTGTTCATTTTTGTCTGCCCACCTTCTATGCATTGGCTTTGTCCTCGTCATGCCTTGATGAGGGTATTCAAATTTCCAAGATGGCGACCTTGTTCCTATGACGATTCGCGTCTGTGGTGCACGTTCCGTCCGTCATCCCTGGCGCATGCACAGTGGCATTCCTCACTACGCCCGTGATGCGGCGCTGATGTCAGACTCCGCTGAGAGGGAGGGATGTAAATGGCAGCAACATGCCTCTACAGTCTGCCTGAGACATCTGAATAGGGATGATCTGATATTCCTCCTGGGTTTCGAAGATTTGCCTTTTAAATCGTTCAGTAAGATGCCTTCCCTTTCTTTGTAGACTCAGCTATTTAACCGCTCCTGCATTTCGTAAAATCTTATCAGATTTTGGTTTTGCACTCTCTATTACTTATAGGTCCATCCCGCAATTGGTGTCCGGTTTTCTCAAACCTTGTTGTTATGATGTCTGGTACCAGGTTAAGAACAATCAGTTATTTGCCTTCAGCAGTACCAGTTTAACCCCTTATTGATTCAACCTTATTGAAAATTTAGGTAATCATTTTTCGGAAACTTTTTTGGTCAGGAGCTATTTTGTTTACACTTATTGCACTGGCTACTCAAAACCCGTGTTCTATAGGCTTATTTTTATATTTCTCTATAGCTCTTCTCTGCAAGCCACCAAGGTGTTTGAGCTGGATGAATGGAATGTTATATGCACTGATCAATTTCATTGCTTTTTTTACATCTTTTATGGAATTAAAGCAGTCCTGGTGAGGTTTGGTTCCTTTCTGTGTCCATATGTTTCTATGTCCTTATGTTTTGATATTATTGTTTTTTCTTCAAAATTTTCTTTTTGCGTAGTTCCCCTTCAAATTTTATGCCAATTTGCATGTTTAGTCATGTCAATGTATTATTCTCTAATACGTTCATGAGGTATTTACTCAAATGTTTTTTCATTCATAGTATAAAAAGAGCCACACCATCAATCTCCTGAAGAAACTCTATCGAGTGAAACATGTCGAGAGTGGTAGTGCTTTGCTTGTATATGCTTTATTAATTAATTTATCTTTTGATACGGATGTACTCTTCCTTCTCATGTTTTTATTCTCCTCCCTAATAAAAAACTTAAATTTTTAATGCTACTTGATTAGTTTTGATCTCTACACCAACACCTTTAAAGTCCCGAGGTTTATTACCTCTCTGCCCTGTTCTTCATTATTTGAAATTTTTCATGTTTGGGATGTGGTGTTTTCTTGTTTGATTTCTCCATCTTGCTCTTTGACTGTCAGTCGCCGCTCTCTGGTTTGCCCCCCCCCCCCCCCCACACTTGCTGGAGTGCTGGGCTGTGGAGGAGGCAAAAATGGTCAGCTCAGGCTCTCAGCGGCTCGCAAATGTACAAATATAGAGGATAATCCCAAATTATAGAGGTGAAACAGGAATTTTAATTTACAGTATTTCTAGTTACCAATAGGGGGATTCTTTTCTGTGGGGAAAAAAGGAGCATCTTAAGATGGAGGATGGATTGTACATGTGGTTGAGCTCTGCCAATGGGGTTATTTACTAAAGGAAAATCCACTTTGCACTGCAAGTGCACTTGGAAGTAAAGTCGCTGTAGATCTGAGGGGGACATGCAAGGAAAATAAAAAACAGCATTTTAGCTTGCACATGATTGGATGATAAAATCAGCAGAGTTTCCACTCATTTCAGATCTACCTCTTAGATTTAGAGCGACTGCACTTCCAAGTGCACTTTCAGTGCAAAGTGGATTTGCCTTTCGTAAATAACCCCCAATGTCTTGTTTCTTGTAACCCTATATTGTTTTCACCATTACACTTCTTGAAATAGAACTATATCTAAAATAAAGCCAGTAGGAATGTTTCAAATTTTTTTTATTTGTTATATCTTAGGCCAGTGTTTCTCAACTCCAGTCCCCAAGGCGCCCCAACAGGTCATGTTTTCAGGCTTCCCATAATTTTGCACAGGTGATTTGATCAGTTTCACTGCCTTAGTAATTACCACAGCGGTTTCTTCAGAGGGAAAGCCTGAAAACATGACCTGTTGGGGCGCCTTGAGGACTGGAGTTGAGAAACACTGTCTTAGGCAACATGTTAGTGGGAACATTTACTAACTGACATATTTCAAAAGTTTTTATAAATTCACTGCAAATTTTAAGTGTTGAATTAAAAATAAAAATGTATTTTTGAATAACCAAGGGGAATTAAAAACTAATAAGATACTCTGAAGAAAAAAAAAAATCATATCTTTGAACCATCTGCTGAAACATTTTTTAGCATTAGGAATATTAATAGATGGGAAAATGTATTCCTTTTACAAAATGCCTTTTTATTTATTTACTGTTCAATAAAACAAGTATTTCAACTCAAATTTAAAGAGAAACTTTCCGAAAAAATAAAAAACAGCATTTACATGAATCTAACAGAACAGGTCAAGCTGAATGATCAGACAAGGAGTACCTGTAACTAACAGTTTCAAAGTTAGAAGCAATAATGCAAAACAGGTGCAGGATGGCAAATAACATGTATACACTGCAGAAAAATACATAACAGATTGTGAAAGCTACACAAACAGACTCTTCATAGCAACGTCTCTATGGTTTACTCAATCTGTGGCTCAGTTTTGGGAAATTAAGTTAAAGGGGCTAGTAGAAAAAAAGGGAGAATGTTGGGACTTTTCAAGTGCTACATACAAACTAAGATAAACTTCTTTAAAAATGAATTATTTATTGAAAAAAATGTTAAAAGACACATCCATATAAAACCATTGTCAGAAACTGTGATTATCAGACCAAGACAGAAGTACAGTTAAATCACACTCATTTAATAATAAAAGTAAAAAGAACAAACGTAGTCAAAACATAGCCAAAGTTCAGTAACCAGAATGGATACTCAGCCAAGCCAGAAGTCAGGGATCAAAGTAGTGGAACAGCAAGCAGGATATTGAGCCAGAAGGGACATCAGCAAAGCTAGCCTTTGAATAGGAACACAGGAGATGTTTCTTGTGATGTTTACCAAGGCGAAAGCAGAGACCCTTTGGACTGGGCAGCTTAAGTAGGCAGGACTGACAAGCAGGATATGAACAACAGCTGAGTAACTGTGGCAAGAGATGGGAGCTGGCAATTAGCTGAGCGGCCAGCTCGGAGAAGGAAGGGCTGAGCCCAGCCCTGACATCCATGTACAGGCTTGACATATTTCTTCTTGTCCCTAATTCCATAACAGTATTAAAATGACGATTCCCAACATGTTTTGCTCACTGGACTTTTTCAGGGGAAGTATTATCTCCTAGTAGTCATAACACCCATGGTTAATCATATATACCTTGGGTATTCATTGTTAACTATTAAATAAAAATTCCCAGTGATGTCAATTAAATGGCTGTGCATGACCACAGGGGGTATAAAGCTCCCTAGCGGTAATCTCGATTGTGGCTCGTTGTTAATTTTCGGTACTAATAGCGGTAACCCTGAGCCATACTCGGGATTGCATTGCAGTTTCCAGGTACAGTTACTTACCTTGTCCCTACGATCCTGCGATGTCCTCCTGCTGTATCCTCTGCCGGATCCTTCACCCGATGTATCAATTTTCCGGGCTCCATTCCCTGTGAGCGCTGCGACACATGGGGGCAGAGCCCAGCGGCAAATTCAAAAAAGTACAAAAAACAAAACACACATAATACATTGTAATCTGTAGATTGCATTACTATATCTTATCATTTCACCTCAGTTTTGTCCCTAGTGCTTTGTCCAGTGCCCTGCATGCACTTTTATATTATATATACTGTTCTTTCTGCCTGGAAACTTGAGAATGTCCATGGCATCCAAAAAGTATCCCCTCTATGTCAAAAGTGGTTTTAGAACACCTAAAAAACAGCAATAGTGAATTAGAATCACTTGCAGAATTGAGATATAGGGGGTCATTTACTATAGCGCTATGGCGCTAATTCGCGCAAATTGCCGCGAATTAGCGCTAATTCGCGGCAATTTAGCGCTAATTCGCGGCAATTTAGCGCGAATTAGCGCTAATAGCGGTAATTCGCGCGAAAACGGTATTCACTATAGCGCTGGTGAGAAAATTCTCCCAAAATCGAATTTACTATAGCTCCCTGAAACTAAATAGAGCCCAAACCCTTACTCTGCTAAAACCTAGAGAATTGCACATGGAAATAATTTTTAGAGCATGATATAATTGCCTAAATGGTACTGAAATATGCAGTATATTATTTAAAGATTATCTGCTTTTAAACTGTGTGAAAAAGTGATTTCTACACTGAAATATCTTTAAAAGTCTGAAAAGTGAAAAATTCCCCGTTTTGGACAACTAGGTGCCAACACAACTGAGCATGCTCAGACCTGAAAATAACTCTCATTTTAACTCAAGTGTCTTTTTTACCTGGAGGTATAGTAAATACCAAAATGAGAGCTAATTAGAGAGCATTTTTTGGGAGTTAAAATCTGCTCTAATTTAGTCCAAATGAAGTTTCAGTCACTGATTCTAATGGAACAATTCTAACTTTCACAAAAAAAACCTTTTAATGTTGAGGTGAAATGTATCTTTCTGTGAAATACATTTTCCTTTGCAACATTGTTGCTTCTACTTAAAATATTTTGATTTTAAGAATGCTACAATGTGGAATGTTTTGATGTTTTGATAAAATATATTTTTCTCTGTCACTTTCACTTGTTTTTCTTCAGCTCACAACAATCTTTACCCCAAACTCACACAGGTGTCTTTACAATCCACAAACAATACCATTGCTGATGAAAATTTAAAATGAATCACAATTTTTTGTGCTTTGTATTATTTCCAAATATTCATAATTTGAGCCCAAAAATGTGATATGTGTACCAACATCAGAAATCAAAATGTAATTCCCAAAAATTTGAGGGTAATATTCTACTCTCACCCACAAAAAAACACCAAATATCACAGAATAAATCAAGAAGAATAACTCTTGAGTAATGTAATTCCATCACCTGTATGTCCATAGAAATGCAGTATATATGTGTTTTTATGTGTATTTATGTGTATTTATGTGTAGTTATGTGTAGTTATGTGTAGGAGGGTCTCACACGTGGCAGCTCTGTGGCTTAGAGGTTAGAACTTCTGCTTAGTATCTCTGAGGGTCTGGGTTCAAATCCCAACCATGTTACTTCATGTAGAGAAGTTGTCTCATTTCCCAAGTCCTATAACTATGTCTAATTGTAGTAGTTATGTGTAGGAGGGTTCCACCACCATTGTAAGTCTTTTCCAGATACACTATATAGCCAAAAGTATTGGGACGCCTGCCTTTACACACACATGAACTTTAATGGCAGCCCAGTCGTAGTCCGTAGGGTTAAAATTTGATTTGGCCCACCCTTTGCAGCTAGAACAGCTTCTGGGAAGGCTGACCACAAGGTTTAGTCTGCCTATGGGAATGTTTGATCATTCTTCCAGAAGTGCATTTGTGAGGCCAGGCACTGATGTTGGATGAGAAGGCCTGGTTTGCAGTCTCTACTCTAATTCAGCCAAAGGGTGTTCTATCGGGTTGAGGCCAGGACTCTGTGCAGGCCAGTCAAGTTTCTCCACCCCAAACTTGCTCATCCATGTCTTTATGGACCTTGCTTTGTGTACTGGTGTGCAGTCATGTTGGAACAGGAAGGGGCTTTCCCCAAACTGTCCCCACAAAGTTGGGAGCATGAAATTGTCCAAATTGTCTTGGTATGCTGACGCCTTAAGAGTTCCCTTATCTGAAACTAAGAGGCCAAGCCCAACCCCTGAAAAACAACCCCGCACCATAATCCCCCTCCACCAAATCATTTGGACCAGTGCACAAAACAAGGTCCATAAAGACATGGATGAGTGATTTTGGGGTGGAGGTACTTGACTGGCCTGCACAGAGTCCTGACATCAACACAACAGAACACCTTGGGGATAAATTAGAGAGGAGTTGGACCTTCTTGTCCAACTTCAGTGCCTGACCTCACAAATGCACTTGGAAGAATGGTCAAACATTCCCATAGACACACTTCTAAACCTTGTGGACAAGAAGAGTTGAAGCTGTTATAGCTGCAAAGGGTGGGCCAAATGAGTTTTGAACCCAATACTAATACTGGGATGCCATTACAGTTCATGTGTGTTTAAAGGCAGGCATCCCAATACTTACGCCAATATACTGTATATTGCTTGTGATACTGAGCATGGCTATGGACTTAGGACTGGTTCACACCACAGAGATGCAGAGAACATGCGTGGGTCTGCCCTGGTGGCTAAGTGGGTAGTAGTTCTGTCTAGCAGCACCTGGGATGTTGGTTCACTTCCACCAACATGCTAATGCTTGTGTTGAAGTTTATATGTTCTCCCTGTGTGGGTTTCTCACCACAATCTAAAGACATGCTGGCATCTTATTTGTCTCCTGTCGAAATAGGTTCTAATGTAAGAAAGTTAATTTTGGACTTTATATTGGAAGCTCATTGCAGCCAGGGACAGATGTTAATGTTTATTAGCACTAATCATGCCCAGGGACTTGGACATTTCAAATTTTAGGGTTTACACTGCACAGGTACATATGCTTAGAAAACTGTTGCTTTGTTTATGTGGATGCAAATAGACTTTGATCTTTGTCCTGTAGTTGGAGATTTGATGCACATAGCCAAGGCTAACACAGCTGCAAATCCTATTATGTGTTCCTGCTCATCAGGTGCAATCACTTTAGACATACATGAAGAGACAGATTAAAAGATACTGGTGGGCGTGTACTTCTATTGGGTGTGTCAGTGTGCTAACAATACAACCTCTCTTATATAAAGGCCTGCAGTAGGGGGGTTCGTTTGGCCTGAGAAGGTCAGGTTTTTTGTTGTGATGGAGAAGGAATGATATTGGGAGATTTGATGAAATTCTTGTGCATTTTTTCAATCAAAAGTGGGTTTATGTGGCCATGCTGTCAATGTTGTGTGTGTATTGTTCCTGTCTGATCATGCAAACATCGTTTGGAAGCATCTGCTGACCTACTATTTTTGATCTCATTTAATTGTGTACACCGAAATGCAACTTCCAGTAGAACATGGTCACCAATGTATGTATGTGTGGATTGTGGGCTGGTGGTGGGTGTTTTGAATAAGTCTTTTGCAATATTATGTTGGAATGCTTTGTAAGAATGACTGTTAAGTATGTTTCTATAATCTTTCAGATAATAATGTGATGTGTTGCCCGTTATACACTGAAATTAAAGCTGTGTCCACTCTAAGGTTTTGTCTAATTTTAGATTGTAAGCTCCTATGAGCAGGGCCCTTAAAATTCCGTTGCTAAATGTAGTACCATATATCCTGTCCAAATTTTTTTGAAGCTAGTAAATGTAAATTTATTTTTTTCTGCTGGTAAAATAAAAGTACATTGAGCTCTTGTGGTGTGTGGGGTTTTTTTTTTTTCCTTCTACTTTTCTTTCTTTAGTTTTTGTGGGTGGTGGTTTTGGGAAAGTGCAATATCTCTTTTATATTTTATTTCAATATGTATTTGTGCACCAAAAAACTAATCTCTTTGCCCTGGTTCACATGCTACTTTGAAATGGTGCGACTTCACTTGAAGTAGCATGATTTCAAAGTAGCAAGGTCAGCGTGATTTCAGGTGGCTTCATACACAAATGTCTATTGAAGTCGCACCTGAAATCGGCAAAAGTAGTGCAGGAACTACTTTAGCAAATTGATGCGGTGCCACAAAAAAAATGTTGCATCAATTGGAACAGTGCCAGTGCCATTGCCAAGAGTCACGCGATTTGATCTCTCAAATTGCATGACCAATCGCTCCAATGTAAACCTAGGCTTCTGCACAACTGCAAGTTATATATAAAGATTCCACCTTTATCGGTAACAGCTGTGGAGAATTGCAGGTAATGAATTCAGCTGGTGGATAGGCAGTGTTTAAATGTGTCAGCTCTGGTTCACATTGGTGTGATTTGACATGTCAAATCTGTGGCAATTGCACTGTTCTAATTAGTGCGATTTGTATTGATATTGGTGCAGAAACCTGCAACGATGTCTCTGATGTTGCCCCCACAGTCGGGACTGACATGCAGGAATGAAATTGTGGGAGTTCAGCTGAACGCTTTCCTCCTGCTGTCAGTGTGAACCAGGGCTCAAACTGGGCCTTTTGCCTTTGTAATTCACCTGCTGCTAACCCAGGGACACCATTTCTTAGCAAACTCCCTTAAGTTTACCTTCAAATATATGTAGAAATACAGATTTACATATCTGAAAATAAAAAAATACTAATCATGGTTGAGATCAAATATTCGCAGCTGCAATCAAAAGTGTGGTTTCACCTTCTGATCTGGAAATTAGTCATTGTATGCACCCGGAAGTTCTTGTGCTGGTCAGGATCTCAATCTAGGTGGACATGGCGAGGTCTCTTTAGCAGAGAGGAGGTGCTGCTCATTGGCCGGGTAAGTGTAGGATATGTACTTGTACTTAATCAATGCGGGGGTGGATGTCATAGTTAGATTTGGTGTGGGTGGGGTTCATTAATTTGTTTGGCATCACCACACATTTGCTTCCGTCCCATGTGCACACATCAATTCCTGCATTTGTTCTGCTGATGTAAATCAGTAAGGACTATGCAAGTATAAATGAGAGATCCTTTTATTAAAATATATATGACTTGTTTCACAGCTGGGCGAATTTTCCAGCAAATTTGGACCTCTGAGTTGCATGGCAAGTTGTACCCCATGATTCTCAATGACAACCATTCATATCTGTGCTACTAAGTTGCACCAACTTCAAAGTAGTCCCTGTACTACTTTGGTGTGACTTGAGGTATATCGGGTACAATATTACACCGACATTCCCAGAAGTTGGGGCCAAGTTGCAGCGGCAAAGTGGCAGCAAAATAGTGTGACTTTCAGGTCGCAGCAGTGTGAATGAGATTCAAGGATAACACCTTTGAATTTGGCCCTATTGTCACTTGTGCATCCTGAAAGTGTAGCAAATTCGTCCCTGCACTACCTTGGTTTGACTGATGATGCAATTTGAGATCCATACACCACAAGATTACACAGACATTGCTTCAAGTCATGACAAAGCTGTGCAATTTTAAGGTCGCACAAGTGCAAATGGGGCCTTATTCAAAGGTGTTATCAATTAATCGCATTAGGTTACTTTCACACTTGGGTGACTTTTCATGGAGCTTTGGACCTCAGAGTCACATGAAAAGTTGTCCCCCTTGATTTCCATTAATATTTATTAGAGCTGCACGATTAATCGTCATCGTAATTTTTTTCCCCTTTACGATCTTGAAAAAAGCGTTTCACGATTCTTGCTATTGCAAAGAACTCTCTCTGCTCTTCTGAAGCCACAGCCGAAAAACCAGGAAGTCTGCCAAGAATTAGAACATTCTTTATCAGTGAACTTGACTAGAAACCTTGTAACAATTTGTCAATTAAATAGAATTCTGTGTAAGTGAGGAAAGTTTAACCACTTAAACACTAAACATTTTTCTGACGTTTGTTGGTTTCAGGTTAAAATCATTTTTTTTTTGCTAGAAAATTACTTAAAACCCCCCAACATCATATATATATTTTTAGTAGAGACCCTAGAGAATAAAATGGTGGTTGTTACAATATTTTATGTCACACTGTATTTGCGCCTTTCAAATGCAATTTTTTTTGGAAAAAATTACTTTAATGATTTAAAAAAAAAGAGAAAAGTTAGCCCAATTTCTTGTGGGATAATGTGAAAGATTTTATGTCACGAGAATCGTGATCTTTTTATTCTAAGCAAAAAAATTGTGATTCTCATTTTGGCCAGAACCGTGCAGCTCTAATATCTATGCAACTTCACCCATGTTCACATAGGTCTGAATTGACATGTCAAATTGTAGGCCAAATCGGCGCCTATTGATGGCAATGGAACTGTCCAAATTGGTGCAACGCCACAACAATTCCCAAAAGTAGTTCCTGCACTACTTTGGGCGACTTCAGGGGGCGATTTCTTACCTCCCAACTTTTTGAGATGGGTATAAGGGACACCTTTTAGCAAAAGTAGGTAGGCATAGGACACCTTCTTAAAGGAGAACAGTTGGGACCTATGTGATTTCACTAGACATTTGTGCAGGAAAGTGCACTGATGTCTCTGAAATCGCTTACAAAGTCGGGCTGAGTCACACTTGTGCGACTTTGGACATCAGAGTCGTATGACAAGTCATACCCCATGATTTTCAATGTGTACTATTCATATCTGTGCGACTTCAAGTAACACTGACTTCAACGTAGTCCCTGTACTACTTTGGTCTGACTTTGATGCGAGTTGAGGTCCATAGACCTCAAGTTTACACAGGCATTCCCTGGAATTGCGGCAAAATTGCTGATGCAAAATCGTGGGAAAGTTGCGTGTCTTTCCCTGTGACTCCTGCGTCCATAGACCTCAAGATTACACAGGCATTGCTTAAAGTCGCATTAAAATCTCGCAACTTTCAGGTCGCACAAGTGTGAAAGGTGCCTAAGTCACTGTGCTGAGTACTATTTTATACCTAGAATATAAAGTAGTCCCACCATCAAACACTAGTAAACATATGTTCTCAATATAATTGTGCTCAAATGGCTGAAAATCACACAGATGGTATCACCTACTGAAAGCTTGCATTGTACTCAGCAGCGTATGCTGAAAAGAGGCCTATTAGCCAATGCCACATCGGCACATCGGCATGAGCATGGTTGTTACTATAATATTAATGCCTGAAATGCAAAACAGTATTGTATTGAATCAAACATTAGTAAATGTATTTTCTCTGTAGGTAAGTGCTCAGCTCTGTAGCATAGTGGTATACCCTGCTGCCCCCAAAAGTTCAAGCCATGAATTCAAATCCCACTGACAGCATTACCTCCTAGAAGTGTGCATTGTACTCAGAAGCATAATTAGCCAAAGCACATCAGCTTGCTTTATTCCATATTTTAACTCTTCAAATGCATGCAATGGTATGTACTTATTCAATAATATTATGGTATGGAATTCCAAAATTCAAGGAAAAAAATGTCGTAGGGTCCCCCCAGTACATACCAGGCCCTTTGGTATGGACTTTAAGGGGAACCCCACACCAAATTGTAAAATAAATTTGATGTGGGGCCCCTCAAAATCCATACCAGACCCTTATCCGAGCATGCAGCCTGGAGGTCAGGATAGGGGGGGACGAGTGAGCACCCTCCCCTTCTGAACCTTACCAGGCCACATGCCCCAAAGCACCTTTTCCCCATGTTGATGGGGACAAGGGCCTCTTCCCGACAACCCTGGTCGGTGGTTGTCGGTCTGCAGGCAGGGGGTTTATCAGAATCTGGAAGCCCCCTTTAAAAAGTCGGCTCCCAGATCCTGCCCCCTATGTGAATAGGTATAGGGTACATTTTACCCCTACCCATTCACCAAAAAAAGCAGTGAAATGTAAAAAAAATCAATAGCCGGTTTTTGACAAGTCCCTAATTGTAAAATAGCTCCGAGCTGTCTTCTTCCCTTGGCCATCTTCTCCAGACGCTGTCTCTCCCTCCTCCATCTTCTCCCCGAGCTGTATTCTCCCAGAGCCGTCTCTCCTGCCGCTGCCATGTTCTCCATCTGCTGTCTTCTTCCGCACCGCTGGTTACCCGCTAATAAAAAAAAAGCTGCTCTTTTTCCATGGTGGTCTTCCTCTGCTGTGTTGTCACCCGCTGTGTGGCGTCTCTTACATAGCCATGGAGCGGACTCTCCGGGTGACATTATCGGATGGCCACAGAAGACCGCCACAAGAAGAGCTGCTTTTTTTTTTATTAGTGGGTAACCGGCTGCGCTGAAGAACACATCAGCGGGGGAAGATGGTGGCAGCAGGAGAGACAGCTCGGGGAGAAGAAACATCAAACACTAGTGAATGTATTTTCTATGTATGACTGTGCTACACCCAATAGGCTAGCGGTCAGCACTTCTACCTTGAAGAACTCATGGGTTCAAATCCCACAGAGAAATACTAAAAGATTGAATTGGTGAAAAAAAAGCAAATGCCAATTAGCCAAAGCAGCATATGCTGAAAATAGGTGAATGCCAATTAGCCAATGCACTTTAAATTTGGCTGATTATATTAACTCTTCAAATGCATGCAATGATATGTAAGTATTTAATACTATTATGGTGTGAAATTCCAAACACCACACACTAACTAATGGGCAGATTACATTTTTTTGTTTGTTCATTTTAATTCGCTTGTGCACTGAAAAAATAAACACAGCTGGGGGATGGTAGGTTGGCTGGTATTTGAACTTGTACCGTGAGTGCTGTGGAGACATCTGAGCAGACTACTAAGCCATTGTGCTAAGTATGAGACCTACATAATGGTGTAGTATGATTAAAGAATGAATATAAATAATTACCGCTTTATAGTCACCTAAATTAAAAAATAAAAAACAACATACAACAAATAGGTAACCTAAATGTTTAATACATGTAACTTTACAGAATAGCAGACATTACTATGTAATAATCATTCATAACTGCATTAGTTAGCAAAAGAAGGAAAGAAATAGGAATACTAATTGCAACATACATTAATAGATGCACACGAGGTAGAGCACATCTCACATAAAAATGTTTCTTTCACATACATGGATCATGGCTACAGTACACTGCTATATAACAACTTGATAAGAATTGGCATTTGTATATACGCGGAAGCGCTAATTAGCGGCAATTTAGAATTTTCAAACGTTTGTTCTCCGCTTATATCGCTGATTTTCATGCGCAAATTCGCCGTTTTGTTTCCATTTAGCTAAAATTGGCTCTATTATTTGCTATAGTGCCCAGTACTTCCTGGAGTTATAGTAAATGACCCCCATAGTGATTCGTGGGGAAATTCGTCATCAGACACTGAAATTGATGACAGCGACAATTCTGTGAATGAGCTCAGTGATGTGCGAACTTGGTGCTCTATTGACTGTGGTACAGATCATGCAGCACTGAGCTCAGCCGTAGAATTGTTGCTGTCATCACTTTCAGTGTCTGATGACGAATTTCCCCACGAATCACTATCGCACAATTCTGCAAGTGATTCTAATTCACTATTGCTTTTGACGTAGAGGGACGCTTTCCATTGTCCTGATTGTGACTTCGGACTTTGTGCAGTCCCATGTTCAAAATTTTTAATACCCGGATGTTTACTAAACCAATATGCAGTGTCTAGTATCACAGTGTCTAGTAATATTGCACCCTTGTTTGGACAAATTTCAGTGTTTCTAATTGGATTACATTCTTGAATGTATTATTATTTTTATAATTATGTATCGTTATTTATTATATTATAATTTATGATTTCCTGTTTCAAACATTATCATACCCGGGATGTCTACTAGACTCTTGTTTGGACAGATGTTAGTGAGTTACAGTATTCCTAAGAATTACAGGCCTACAAATTTAAAACGCCAAATTTCCATGCAAAACAATGTACCGCGTTGACATTGAAAAATCAAACATAATCATACCGCCAGGGAGGTTAAAGAACCAGAAATGTCTAGTACCAAAGAAAACCACATCAAGACACTTAGTCCTCACATGGGAATTAGAACCAGAATGCAAGTAATATGCAGTCTGTTTGTTACACCCTGCCCATGTGTCTCAGGCAAGTTAAAGGGACCTGAATCTGCATTTGAGCATGGTGAGTAAACGGGCGCTCTGCTACAACTAGAGGCAAAACTTTTTCCTGGTGCCTCAATGGCAGCATACCTGTGATAAGCACTGCCCTGGACTCCTCCCCTTAGGATAGTGAATATCTTATAAAAGAAAGACCAATACCCCCCTACAGCATTCTCCTTTTTTTCCTTTACCTCATGGATTAGTGATGGTGCATTTCCTTACATTTGCCGTGTGCAGGTTCCATCTGGGTTCGGCCTCTCCCAGATGTGGTCCTTGCAGTGCCATCTTAAGGGTATTTTAGGCCCCCAGGCAATACAGTGCACTGGGGCCCTGTCTACATGCATGATTGCCCATCAAATACAGCTTTACTGTGCCCGTGAATGCAGCCTCACTGTGCCCATCAAATGCAGCCTCCTGTGTCCATGAATGCAGCCTCACTGTGCCCACCATTGCAGCCTCACTGTGCCCGTGAATGCAGCCTCACTGTGCCCACCATTGCAGCCTCACTATGCCCACCATTGCATCCTCACTGTGCCCGTGAATGCAGCCTCACTGTGCCCATGAATGCAGCCTCACTGTGCCCATGAATGCAGTCTCACTGTGCCCACCATTGCAGCCTCACTGTGCCCGTGAATGCAGCCTCACTGCACCCATCATTGCAGCTTCCCTGTGCCCACCATTGCACCCTCACTGTGCCCACCATTACAGCCTCACTGTGCCCATGAATGCAGTCTCACTGTGCCCACAATTGCACCCTCACTGTACCCATGAATGCAACATCACTGTGCCAATTAATACAGACTCACCATCGCCTGGTAACACACTCACACACAGTGGGCATCTCCAGTCAAGGAAGCATCCACTTCAATAAAAAAAGGATCCCCAGGGTTAGGTCGCCTCAACAAAGGTACAGAAACAAAGGCCTGTTTCAAGTCATGAAACGCAGAGACAGCCTCCTTCGCATTTGCAGCCTTCTTGGTCAGGGCGATAATAGGCGCAGCAATGGAAGAGTAATTCCTAATGAACTGCCTGTAATAATTAGTGAACCCAAGAAGGCGCCTGTGGCCTTGAGGCTTGTGGGAAGAGACCAGTTGGTAATGACCGAGACCTTTCCAGGATCCATACGAAGACCCAAGCTAGAAACAAAGCATCCCAAAAACAGAACCTCGGAACATTCAAAAGAGTATTTCTCCAGCTCGGCATACAGATTGTTTTCTCTAAGGCGCTGAAGTACAATCTGGACATGGTTTCTGTGAACAAGCAGATTTTCTGAAAAGATGAGAATGCCGTCCAAATAGATGACAACAAACTGAAAAAAAAGATCCCCGAAGATCTTGTTGACAACGTCTTGGAACACAGCTGAGAGATTAGACAGACCGAAGGGCATAACCAGGTATTCATAATGCCCATCTCTAGTGTTAAATGACATTTTACATTCATCACCCTTCCATATCCTGATCAGATTGTACGCACCCCTGAGATCAGAATGGAGGCGCCTTTCAATCTGTCAAATAGCTCCGGTATTAAGGGTAAGGGGGTACGGTTTTTGATTGTCAGAGTGTTTAAGCCTCGATAGTCAATGCGGGGTTTTAAGGGCCCCTCCTTCATGGCTACAAAAAAAGAACCCTGCTCCCGCAGGGGAAGAGGATTTCCGAATGAAGGGAAGTGTCCCCCATATGGGGTTTTCTAGGCAGCAAAAATTGTAGAGTAATACTACATAAATTGAAATTTGTTAATCTTTATTGATAACAACCATAACAGTTTAGCAGTGATAGTTATAATAAAAGCTGTAGTACAGGAGATATAAAAAGCCAACACAAATAGGGCTGGACACAATAATAATACAACTCTCATTGGTCAAAAATGATGATGATGCACAAATTGTGACACGTTTCGACCTAACATGGTCATCTTCAGAGGATTAGTGTGCTGTGGAAGAATTTGTATATAATAAGATTCATAGTTATAAACATAATAGTATTGACAAAACATCTTATTATGTAATTACCAATCACGATGTATTGTAGGAATTCTCCTAGACCTGAGGTTCTCGAAAAAGCCTTTCACTCGATCCCACTAAGAGATCCCAGCCAACCGACACTTCAGAGGGGGAGCCTCATTGTCCATACGCGCCTTACAAGGAGTCATACTTGTGGATAGAACCCCCACACTGGGGCAGTATGCGAGGACGGAGCAGTTGCACCTATGGTCAAACATCGAGGGATAATGTTGTAGGGTACATTCATTTTAAACAAATGGGAAAATGCAGTGCGTTTAAAATATAAAATATTAATATTAAAAATTGTAGATGGAAGGTCATGGGCTTTTAGAGACATACCTGCATACAAGTATTTGTAATGTTGGAATATGGAAAATAAAATAGGGGAATAAATGTATGATTGTAAATATTTTTTTAAAATTAATTTAGGATCGCATGATTAGGTGCGTCCAATTGAACCATGAATGTGGTGAAAAGTGGTGCTAAAATAGTGTTGTTTTCTGGGTGATGTGTAAAGGGAGATGTACTGTGAAACAATGATACAGGTGCATAAAATGGGAATATGTGTGAAGAGATGACAAATAGAGGGGAAGGAAAAAGGGTGGTGATCAAGTGCAAAACATAACCTAAACCTAAAACAGTGATGAAAAGGTGAGGGTGGGTGAATTTAGAGAAAGGAGTGAAGGAAAAAAGAAAAGGTGAATATGTGAAGTGAGGTGCAATGTGTGTTAGACATATAGGATGCCCCCAAGAAAAGAAGAAAAGGAAAAAGGGAAATGACCGCACCCCAGCAAAAGCAACACAAGAACAAAACAGAACAAAGCAAGGAAGAAGGCAATGAATATATATTGACAGGTGAAATAAAGTGGTGAGACAGGAGTGGGGAAGTAGTAGCACCTGGGGCTTTCCGAGGATCTAATTGTTGCATAATCCCTACACTATATATAAACCTTTGGAATATTTGATGGATCACTAGATGATCCCCAACTTTCCATCTGGACGACCACACACATTCATGGTTCAATTGGACGCACCTAACGATGGGATCCTAAATTGAATTTAAAAAAAAAATTACAATCATACATTTATTCCCCTATTTTATTTTCCATATTCCAAGATTACAAATACTTATATGCAGGTATGTCTCTGAAAGCACATGACCTTCCATCTAGAATTTTTAATATTAATATTTCATATTTTAAACTTATGGAATTTTCTCATTTGTTTAAAATGAATGTACCCTACAACATTATCTCTCAATGTTTGACCATAGGTGTGACTGCTCCGTCCTCGCATACTGCCCCAGTGTGGGGGTTCTTTCCACAAGTGTGATTCCTTGTAAGGCCCGCATGGACGATGGGGCTCCCTCTCTGGAGTGGCCGGGATCTCTTGGTGGGATTGAGTGAAAGGCTTTTTAGAGGACTTCTGGTCTAGGAGAATTCCTACAATACATCGTGATTGGTAATTACATAATAAGATGTTTTGCCAATACTATTATGTTTATAACTATGAATCTTATTTTATACAAATTCTTCCACAGCACAATAATCCTCTGAAGATGACCATATTAGGTCAAAACGCTTTAGAATTTGTGCATCATCAGCATTTTTGACCATTGATTGTTGTATTATTATTGTGTCCAGCCCTATTTGTGTTGGCTTTTTATATCTCCTGTACTACAGCTTTTATTATACCTATCACTGCTAAACTGTTATGGTTGTTATCAATAAAGATTAACAAATTTCAATATATGTAGTATTACTCTACGATTTTTGCTGCCTAGAAAACCCCATCTGGGGGGACACTTCCCTTCTTTGACACTATTCGGGGTGTGCAGCATTCTTCTTCTCTCCTATAAGTGTCTTCCCTTTCTAGAGGATTTCTGAATAAACCCTCTCTTTAGATTCTCTACAACATACACAGACATGGCCTGGGTCTCCAGAATGGACAAGGGATAGGTCCAGCCCCTGGGCAGTGTTGCACCGGGAACAAGGTCAATGGCACAGTCAAAAGGCCTGTGAGAAGGAAGTACCTCAGCCAATTTTTTTGCAAAATACATCCCGGAACTCACTATATGCAGCAAGAAGAGCAGGAGTTACTGATGTGGTGGCCACAGGAATTCTCTCCTTTGGTGTAACCTTGAGTAGGCAGAACGAGAAACAAGAGGAACCCCAAGCCAGGATCTGCCCAATAGTCCAATCAATGTGTGGAGAATGAAGCTGTAACCAAGGAAGGCCCAATACAATGGGGGTTGAGGCTTTAGGCAGCAAGAGAAAGGATATCCACTCCTGGTGGAGTACCCCTAAAGACATCTTGACAGGGAGGGTCTGGAAGTGGATATGCCCCCCGGGAAGAACAGTACCATCAATCGCTGAGACCACAAGCGGAGGGGTGAGAGGTGAAAGAGGATTTTCATGGAAAACGCAGTTCCCCAGTCCATGACATTTCCAGCGGCTCCAGAATCCAGGTTGGCTGGGACTGAGGGGAAGCGTTGACATGGAGAAGCACAGAAAGAAGGAGATGGGATGATGAAGGTGATTTTTCTGGGTCCAATGTGCCACCTCCAATGTACCAAGAATCCATAAGAATCCTGTCTGCCCCCCAGGACATCCAATTGTTAGTGGCATAGATTCAATCATATTCCGGGTGGGCAGATATATTGATTTTTATTTGCAACCTTTGGTTCGTAAAATGCCCTCATTCATTAAGGATTTGCGGCATGTTATCAACTTGTTCTCTGGGGTTACTTTAAAATCAGGTGTATGGTTGGTGACCGCAGACGTCACCTGCTTATACACTGTAATTCCCCATGATTTAGGGTTCGAAGCAGTAAAAGGTTTTCTAGATAGGAATTCCAGACTTCCGGTGAGCCAGGTGTCTTATATAATGGAACTATTGGAATATGCAGCCTCCCACAACTACTTCTCGTTTGGCAACCAGTTTTTTTCGCCAAGACAAAGGGGTTGCAACAGGGGCTAAATATGCCCCCTGCTTGGCCGATCTTTTCATGGCCAAGTGGGAGGAGAATGACATCTATGCCCATGATAGACCCCAGTTAGTTCTGTGGGCAAGGTATATTGATGACATCCTCCTCCTATGGGATGGTGATAGCCTAGAATTACAGGCATTTATTGCATCTTTGATTGTCAACCATAGGGGGATACATTTGAGTTACGAGATGAGCCAATCAGAGATGAACTTTTTGGATTTGAAGATCACCGTCAACTTTTTTTACTTCCACTAACAGGAACTTCTATATTATTGTGGATAGTTGCCACTATGGTCCCTGGCTTAAGTCGGTTCTAAAGAGCCAATATATGAGGCTCAAAAGGAATTGCTCGGATCCGGATGAATTTCTTGCACAGGCTGAGATTTTAACATGTAGGTTTTTGGAGAAGAGTTATACCAGTGAGTCTCTGACTACTGCATTGGAGTCTGTGAAAGGTATGAATAGGGAAGATTTGCTCCTAGATAGGCTACCTCATGTAAATGGGTCTTTTTCCTCAGGAGTTCCTTTTTTTGACCACCTATTCTTTGGAACATAGGAGTATTAACCAAATACTGTATTTATTGGTGTATAACGCGCACCTTTGCACCCTGAAAATCGGGTGCAAATAGCGTGTGCGTGTTATACACCGATACTTCAATTTTAGCTGCCTCGGAGGAGACAGGGAGGGGGCGGGATGAGCGCCGTCAGAGTACATACAGTGAGAATCTTCTGTTTACTTGGTGGCCTCTGTAATAGGAAGTCCCATCTCCTGGGCCGCCATTGGACCACTGTTCTGTCTATCATAGGAGATTCTCACTGTATGTAATCTGTAGGCACTCGTCCCGCCCCCTCCCTGTCCCCTCTAGGCTGCAGATGGGCATCAATCAGGCTGCACTGATGGCAATGTTCAGGCTGCTGCATTGAAGGCAGTGGGGAGGCTGCTGCATTGATGGCAATGGTGAGGCTGCTGCATTGATGGCACTTGCAAGGCTGCATTGATGTGGACTGATGAGGCTGCATTCAAAGTTCCTTAGTTAAAATGTCATTTTTTTCCAGAAACTTCCCTCTTAAAATGAATGTGCGTGTTATACGCCTGTACGTGTTTTATGCCCATAAATCTTTAGACACTGGCATATTGTTAACAATGATAGAGTATTGAAAGCAGCGTTACCTGATAAACCACAGATGGTATTTAAAGGGGCTTCCTCATTAAGGAATAGAGTGGCCCCCAATATTTTTGACCCCCTCAATAATAGAGTTCATTTTTTTTATTCAACTAACCGTTTTTTACCAATGTAAAAGGTGTAGGGTGTGTTCTCTGAGCAGTTATGCTCATAGAAGAACTACCAGTTTTGTTTCCACCAGCACTCAGATGCAACATACAATTAAACCATTTATTACCTGTTCCACAGTGGGGGTGGTATACTTATTGCAGTGCCCATGTGGTTTTCAATATATAGGGAAGACCAAACACCCCCTACGGGTTCGTCTCAATGAACACATTACCAATATTAAAACTGGATTTAGGAACCACTCGGTGTCTAAGCATTATTTGCTTGTACACAAGAAAGATTCTTCCAACACCATTTTTTTGGACATAGATAAATTAGTCCCAAATTTAGTCCCAACTGGAGGGGTAGCCAATTAGTGAGGGAAATATCTAGGTTGGAAATGCCCTGGATCCATAAAGTTAAGACTTATGCCCCTTACGGGCTGAACATAGATGTTGATGTAAATGCCTTTATAGATAATTCTTAATGGCCACTAGTGTAAACCGGATCTGAGTCACGTGTGTGGGCTTAATTATAATATTTTTTATATATTTTTTTATAATTTATTTTATTTATTTTTTTGTTTAATAAGTTTTTATTAAAGAAAAATAGAGCAAAGACAAACATAAGGCACATAAAAGGTACATATTTAGAAGTCAAAATGATAGATTTAGGTTTAGACTGTATCAACTATAACAGTAAACTATGAACCATACACCCAGCAAGTGACTATATATTTATAAAGAGTATTATTGCATCATCTAAGTAAAAAAGAAGGGGAGGTTCACAGTATTTGAGTCCTGAAGTCAAACATAATGAAAAGAGATCTGTGTATTGGTTTAGCAAAAGTATAAAGTAAGAGGAAAAGGGAAAGTATGAATAGAAAGAGAGGATAGAGGAAAAGAGAAAGCAAGAAGTAGGAATGGGGAGGGGAAATGGGGAGGGGAAGGGGGGAGGGATGAATTGCTGGCACACATGTTTTCACATTGAAAAGAACCTAAACATCGGGATATAAACAGCTACTCCTAGTAAGTCAATTTAAGGGGTTTGTGTTATAATGTCTTTATAGGTGGAGGTGGATTGAAATTTTATCCATGAATCCCATGTTATAGAATGTTTCTTGGAGGTACCTCTGATGTTGTGTGTAATACTCTCCATAAGATGTACGTTATCAATCATTTGTAACCAAACTCGAATAGAAGGGATTGTTGGTTGTCCCCATAAAGTCGGGATTAAAGCTTTGGCTGTGTTCAGCAAGTGGGGGATAATTGAACGTTTATATAATCTCATAGGGGTAGTCGTAGAGTGAAAGAGGATAGCCCAAGGGTCATTGGGTATATTCGTATCTGAGATCTGTGTTATCAGAGTACGAATGGCATCCCAGAAAGGTCGAATCAGTGGGCAAAACCACCAGACGTGTGCGTGAGTAGCGTTGTTCCCACAATTCCTCCAGCATAACGGGGAACTGGCTGGGAACATTTGGTGTAATCTAGCTGGGGTGTAATGCCATCTGGTTAACAGTTTATAGTTAACCTCTGACATTTTCGAGGCTATGGAAGAAGTGTGGGCTAGTTGAAGAACCTTGTCTTTTTGGTTGTCAGTGAGGGAAGAATTTTAATCAGTTTCCCATTTAGCAAGGAAAGGTGGAGGGTTGGGATTTTGTAGAGCAATGAGAGCTTTGTAAAATAGAGATATACTATGTAAAGGTGGATCTTTTGGATAGAAAATCTCTTCTATAGCATGTAAATCCTCAACACCTCTAATTGGTTTAGGAAGGCAATTTAAAAAATGTTGTAATTGGTGATATCTCCATTTATCCATAAATGTGGCAGGTTTAGGAGCTAGAATCATACTCAGTGGTTTAATTGTGTTGTCACGGAGGACATGATGTAGTAGTAGGGGTTCTGCAGATTCCCATGATTTAAAACCTGGGTCTAATAGACCCGGCAAAAAATATTTGTGGTTGAGAAGGGGCAATAAAGGGGAGTTATAGTTCCATGAAAATTTTTTGTGTAGTGCATCCCATATATCTAAAGAGGATATAGTAAGAACCGAAGTATTATGAGCCAAATTTCTGCAAGATCGGGGTATCCAGGGAGCCATAGAAAGGTCCATTCCACTTAGAGAATATTCAATTTGTACCCACAATTTCGTTTTGAGAGCATATTTCCAATCCGCCAATCTGGAAAGAACAACCGCTTGATAGTATGTTTTGAAATTAGGAAGAGCCAGACCACCAGAGCATTTGGAGCGGAACAATAGCTCTCTGGATATCCTGGAGTGCCTATTCTTCCAAATAAATTTGGAAATCATGGTTTGTAAAATAGTGAAGAACCCCACCGGAACACCTAATGGAAGCATTTGGAAAATAAAAAGGATGCGTGGTAATATATTCATTTTAATTATATTTACTTTCCCCAGCCAGGTATGTGATAAATTGGACCACTTTCGTAGGTCATCTTTAATCTTATTTAGCAAGGGGATATAATTGTATTGAAAAAGAGAATGGAGATGAGGAGTGAGATAAATACCCAGATATTTCATACATTTTGGTTCCCACTTAAATGGAAATAAAGGTTTAAGAGAGAGAGCCTCCGCCTTGGGGATATTAATGTTTAAAATTTCCGATTTGGATAAATTTATTTTGAAGTTAGAGATAGAGTGAAAATTGGAGAATGCCATCATTAAATTTGGAATTGAAATGCGTGGTTGTTGGATAAAGAATAATATATCATCAGCATAAGCTGCGTATTTATGTGATCTGTTACCTATTTGTATGCCTTTGATATCAATGTTATGTCTAATTGTTGCTAGAAATGGTTCTAGGGTAATAGCAAAAAGAAGGGGAGAAAGGGGGCAGCCTTGCCTGGTTCCATTGTGTAGGACGAAAGGGTCACTCAGCATCCCATTTATCCTAATTTGCGCTGTAGGATTAGAGTATAGGGATGAAATTCGATGAAACATCTTAGGACCCAGCCCGAAGTATCGTAGGGTCGTTTTAAGGTATTCCCAGTCCACCCTATCAAAAGCCTTCTCAGCGTCAGTGGAGAGGAGTAGGGTGGGCTGGGAGCGCCTCTGGACATATTGGATCAACGAGATTGCACGAAGGGAATTGTCTTTTGCTTCCCTGTTAGGTATGAAACCCGATTGATCTGCTGAAATCCAGCTAGGTAAAAGAGGCAACAATCGATTCGCCATTACTTTGGCAAGTAATTTAATGTCCACATTGATCAACGATATGGGCCTGAAACTATTGCATAGGGTAGGATCCTTATCAGGTTTGGGGATGACAGTGATATGAGTGGAGAGAGATTCTGGGCGTAAACCTGAAGAGTGAGAGATGGAATTTGCATAGGCGCACAGACGAGGGAGCAGTACATCACTGAATGTTTTGTAATATAAAATAGTGAACCCATCAGGTCCAGGGGCTTTACCGGATGGGGATGATTTTAATGCTGCCTGAAATTCCTCGACTGAGAAATCTTCTTCCATTTCTTTTAGTATGGACAGGGGCAATTTAGGTAGGTTAGCATCTTTTAAATAAGAGAATATGCGACTCCTTCTCTCTTTTTGAGAAAGAGAGGACAAATCGTTTTTAACATTGTAAAGGTCCGTGTAGTAATCTCTGAAGGCCTTAGCGATATCAGGGGTTGCGTGGACTAGCTCTCCTGATGGGAGTTTGATTTTGGAAATAAACGACTGTGCCTGTTTAGTTTTCAAGGATCGGGCTAATAGCTTACTTGGTTTGTTCCCCCACTCATAGAATTTCTGAGATAGGTGTTGGAATTTCTTCTTAGTATCTAAGTTGAGGAGCGATTTCAACTCTTCTCGTTTAAGTGTGAGGGATTTAAGGTTTTCAATATGTAGAGATAATTTGTGTTGTTTTTCGAGGGTCACTATCTGCTGCAAGACCTGGGCGACTCGTTGACCATGCTCTCTTTTTTTTCTAGTTCCAAGTTCAATGAGACGACCTCTTATAGTAGCCTTATGAGCCTCCCATACAGTGGAGGGAGATGTGTCAGCAGGCTTATTTTCCATAAAGTACTGTGATAAATGAGAGGCTAATATGGAGACCTCAGCTTCGTTGGAAAGAAGGGAGTCATTAAGTTTCCAGTTATTAGTACGTCTTGGTAGGGAGGGCATGGTCAACGTCATCGATACAGGTGCATGGTCAGATATAGAAGCAGTCCCTATGTGGGCGGATTGCAGGAGGGGAAGATGATAGTGATCTAAAAACATGTTATCTATTCTGGAATAGGATTGGTGTGTTGTGGAAAAATGGGAGAAATCCTTTTCCTTAGGATGGAGGAGACGCCAGACATCCATTAGTTGGAGGCTCAAAAGTTTCTTTTTAACAAATTTCAAACGTTTGAAAGAAATACTGGAGCGACCTTGAGAGGTATCCAGAGTAGGGTCTAGGGGCATGTTTATGTCACCAGCTAAGATAGTAAGACCCTTGGCGAACTGTGAGAGTTTAGTAATGATTTGTGAGAAAAAAGTTGGTTGATTGTGGTTTGGACAATATACATTTGCTAAAGTGCATTGAGTGTTTCCTATGAAGCCTCGAAGGAAAAGAAAGCGACCATGTTCATCTGCTAACATATCAGATAGCCTGAAGGACACGCCTCTACAGAATCCAATGGCAACACCTTTAGCTTTGTTGGTATCTGATAAGCTATAGTACCACTGTGGAAAATGGGGTGAAGTTAGCTTAACAGAAGTTGTGTGAGTAAGATGCGTTTCTTGGAGAAAAGCAATTGAACAAACGGCTTGTTTTAGTTCACGAGCTAATTGGTGACGCTTAACAGCGACATTAAGACCCCTGACATTGTATGATACACACTTTAAGGTAGCCATATCTAAAGCAGAGCTCGGTCCTTCAGCCAACCTATCCATGCGTGTCAACAGAAAGGGGGGAGGGGGGCGGGGGAGAAGAAAGAGAGTTTTGGAGAGAGAGAGACAGAAAAAAAAAGAGGAAAAAAGAGCATATATAGAAATCACATATGTAGATTAAGCATCTTGTGGGAAACAATTGAACGTCACGCAGAAATCTGCAGTGTTCCCATTGGGGAGAGAGAAAACGAGAGGCCATCTCAACCCCTGGGCAGGGATCGGATAGAACAGTTGTAAGGCCAATCGCAGTCTCCAACCCCAGAAGGAATGGGGGGCGGGTTTACTGTGTTTAAGGTGGGGTAGAGGGAGGAGTACGCACCAACAGCGCACGGCCTATAAAAAACATATAACCTACAACTGTAGGGACTTAATAAGTTCCAGTTAGTAAAGTAGAGATAACCTATAAACGGGCCAGGATCATTGTAAACGACACATAGCTTGAAAAAGTAATATATAACTGTAGACCAGCTTGGTACCTGAATTATATAATAAAAGATTAAAGTAAACACTTAAAAACAACGAAATAATTAGAATACCAAAAAACATTGGTCAATGCAATAGTACATCAGTTTTGGCCATATATGTATGTGGAAAAGTACAAAAAAACTTGTGGCCAAAATACTACTCAGAATGTCATCCTGTGAATAATTGGTGGTCTACATGGATAAATAAAAAAAAAAGAAAAACAGAAAAAAGGGGAAAAGGCCACTTTTCAACCATGCTTTTGTGCAGAGCCTGGGAGTGAGGTACGTTGCTTCTTTGAGGGAGTCTTTCCCCATGGTGGGTCTAGATGGCTCAGAAATTTAGGAATTGGGTCTTGCCAGCCTGGGAGCTCCATTGGTGGGAGGTTAAGATCATGTAGAAAAGTTGAAAGTTCCTCCGGGAATCTTAATGTGTAGGAGCGACCATTTTTCGTGGCAATCAGGCAGGCTGGGAATCCCCATCTGTATATGATCCCATCAGAGCGCAACTGGTCAAGAAGCGGTTTCAGAGCTCTACGACGATCTAGCGTATCCTTGGAAAGGTCTGGGAAGATGGTAATGACTGCTCCGTCAAAGTCAACGTTAGGTAGGCCCCGCATCTTCAACATGATAGCGTTTTTATCTTCGAAGTAATGCAGGTGGCAGATGACGTCTCTAGGTTGATCTGAATTAGCATTTCTAGGCCTTAGAGCCCGATGCACACGGTCGAAACGCAGCGGTTCAGTGACAGATCTACCTAAGATGGTATTAAAAATGCCTCTTATGGATGGTTCTAGATCATTATCCCCAGTGGCTTCCGGCAGACCTCTGATACGGATATTGTTTCTACGGTTGCGGTTCTCGAGGTCCTCAAGCTTATAAAGAGAGGTTCGATGGGCAAAGGCCAGCTGAGTAACAGTGTCCTGTAGTTCTTTAATGGCTACAGCATATGTGTCTTGCCGTTGTTCTGTTTCCTCAACTCTGACCAGGATATGCGACATATCAGATCTAACAGCAGTTATTTCTTTTTTGATGGATTTCTCCAAACTGCGAAACATACCTGCAAGTTCTTTTTTAAGGCTGCTCATTAGTGTAGTCATCTCAGGACCGGCTGGGGATCCTGGATCGTCCATGAGGTCAGAGCAGTATGAGGAGGCAGGAGAGCTTTCTCGCACAGAGGCTGCGTGAGACGATGGAGAGGCACTTGTGCGCGAGGTTCGAACCTGTTCGTCACGTGCGTTAGCCAAATACTGTTGGATGGAGCCTGTAGAGACTGGAACGGGCAGTGACCTCTTGCCTGGACGTTTACCTGAGGCAGCACGAAGTTTAGGCGTTTTGGCGGGCATCGCTGGACCTATACGGCCGTTAGCTGCAGGGAGTACTCCTAAATTACATCTGTGTAAGGTCAGACATGTATTAAGGTGCCACAATCATGTGGAAAAGTGTAGATGCAGGTATTGATATAAGGTCACTTTAAAAGGTACAACGAGGAGTTAAAAAAAAAAATGTTGTACCTTAGGTAGAGGCAGAGAGGAAGTAGCAGCACTTGGTGTAGCAATTTGGCAGACGGTCCCCAAAGACGGGTTAGATTTTTAGATTGTGGTGGTTGCTTGCATCAACAATGTATAGAGGAGCCTGCTTGTAAACCTCTATCCAGAAAAAAAAAGAAAAAAAAACGTTGATAGGTAAGACAGAGCAGGCTGAGGATAGGGAGAACACTGTGGAGCACCAAGATGGCCGCTGACTTCCAGGGGTAGGCCGAAGCCGCGGACTTTCCTGAGATTAGTGTCCGGTCTGGCGTGTGCCGCCTCTCGGAAGTCCAGAACGGCGCTGTATAGGTCTAAATTCAGTGTCTCAGTGGGGCTGCAGAGTATTGGCACTGTCAAGACCACTCAGTGAGGGAAGAGGATAGGGATGTCACCGTACTCACTGTGTCCTTACTAGGAGAAACCGGAGCAGCAGGCCGCAAGATGGCTCCCACTGAAGACAGGCCTGAGGTAGGAGAGGGGAGCAGCCGGCGTCACCACAGCCCTCAGAGGAGCTAGCGAAATCTCCGATGACAACTCGATTAGGGAGTAGAGGTGTGGGCACCGCTGTTCCACTGATGCAAGGGGGAGGAAGGCAGCTTAGGTCGGGCGCCTGTAAGGTCCAATATGGCGGCGGGCACACCAGGCCTAAAACTGGCCGTAGGCCCGGGACCGCAAAGCTCCGCAAAATCTGCTAATATACCTCGGCAGCAGTAGCAGGAGGGGGGTCGGTGTGGTAGAGGGATGGATGGAGCGCAAGAGGTCAGGAAACAGCTAGGATGGCCGTGGATTAGTATCCCTTAAGCGGAGCTCAGCTCCTACACGTCTTCCCTGTAGCTCGTCCGGACACGCCCCCATAATTTATTTTATTTATGTATTGAGTTATAATATATTAATTAATTTTGGTATGTTATTTATAAAATTTGATTATGAATAGTCACAAAGGTTACTGGTTCTAGTAATCAATTAACCAATTAATTATTTATTTAGCATTGTTTGGAATATAGGTATTTATAAATATAATATTTTTTTTGGGCATGTAGTGTGATATTTAAATCAAATAGGGGTATGAAGAGTTTATTTGGAATTATTATCATTGATTCGATTAAAATTGATAATGTATTTTTTATGGATACAAAATAAACTATTCACCGATTTTATATGGGGAATTACAGCCCCCCCTAACTAATATGAATATATATATTCACCTGTTAAACTAACTTATTATACTCTTTGAATGGGTTAACAAGATGATGTGGTTTTTTATTAAGATAGGTTTAGTTTTTTTTTTTTGTCACTTTGATCCATAGGTGAGGTTTCTGGTGGATAGACGTCACTGTTGCTTTTAATTTAATTATTAATTATTTATGAATTTAGTTGACTATATTCATAAATTGCGTCTGGGATGCCTTTTTCTATTTGGTAGGGAAGGGCTGCCCATATCCAACATGGCGCCTGTGGTCCCACACCCGAGACTCAGAAAATGGTTTTGCTCATAAGGTGGTGAGTCAATACGCTGCACGTTCCTCATTGACAACGTCACATATGATGAAACGCGTCTGGTGGAAGGTACGTGTTGATGTCACCACGCTGTCTTACTAGGAGGATGGGAGTTTGTTGCGAGCCAGCTGGCTCTGTTTTTACACGCGATTTTTAAACATATAAATGTAAGTGCAAAACTTTTTTCTGTAATTAAAAAGTTATACAATATTACGTTATGGTCAGTCTCTCTTTTTGGGTCCTTTGCTGAACGAGATGATCACAGACTTTACAGTGGTGCCGGTGTGTGAGAAATCATTGCAGCCATCTATCCAATGCTATTTATTCCTACGATCTGTGCAAGTAAAGGCCTTGGCTGGGCTATAGCCACATGCCTGGTTTTGCTTGCTATCTGATAAGCAAGTTTTTCTTATGGTGGCGGTGCGCTTCTTGGAAATGGATCACTGTGGTGTCATTATCATAAGGATTTATCCCACCAACTTTAAATACTGAAACATATCATTATGTTATTCAATCAATTATCCTGATCCATCATTTGGGACTATTCTAGCATGGCTTCTCTTATTTATTCTGCTTGTCGTGTATCTCACATTAGGATTTTGCTTTTTTGATGATTTTTCGTTGCCACACTAGCGCGGTTCTAACCCCTTCTATGTGATTGCATGGGCAGGTGACAGGTACTTTTTATGGAAATATAGGGGGGTCTATTAGACCCCCAATGTCAGGATGCATTAGGCCAGCTAATCAACACAAGACTTGGAAGCAAGGGAAGGTTACTGGACTAGCGGTGTCTACCTCAATGATTCTCAACTTCCAGTAGCATTGTCTAGGTATTGTTTGTGCATTGTAACTATGTATAAAAATAGGATTTTTTAACAACTTACCTGTAAAATCCTTTTCTTGGCATACATCATGAGACACACAGCACCATAGTAATAACTATATGGTTATAGGCCACCTTTAGGTGAATAGACAGGGGGTGGTGCTAGGTTGATCTAAGGAGTAGGGTGGACCCACATCCCAAATATATCCAGATAAATGGAAATTTGATCCTCTTGCGGGACTTTAAAGGGGACACCTACTCGTGAGTAATAAGGAGTATAAGTAGTAAAAGTTTGTTGCAATGAATTTAGATATTTATTGGGGTAGATCTGAATAGGTCTAAAGTATATAGGGTGAATATACATAGGATACAGAATGCATAACACAAACACAAAAATATAGAAATACAGTATGCAGAGATCCACAATCATAGAACTCCAGTACATATGGAACACACCTACAGGGAGTACCCTTAAAAGTATCCTTTAAAGTCCCGCAAGAGGATTAAATTTCCATTTATATTGCTGATATGGTACACAGATGATCCGCCCCTTTCTATGTGCCAAAACACTGCGCTCATGGGATTAGCTCCTAACTCTAAGCAGCCACTTAAAATTGCAAACTCATGTGAATAAAAATAAATGATACACTATACACTCGCCCTCACCAATAGTGTAATCAAATAGCAGCGCTAAAAATTGCTAAAAGAACCTGAAAGAAAAATTTACAGTGATTGCTCAATGTGATACCTATATTATAGCTGTTTGTTAACAGCACTAAATAAGCCAAAAAGTGTTTCTAATAAACAAACACAGTGCGATCCATCTGTGTAATAATCTTAAATCAAAAAAAATTCAACATATGAAGTCCAAAAATAAGTGAACACGTAGTGAATAATGGTGATAATATCAACAATATGATCTTCAGTGATAATATCTTCCACCACACCGCTGTGATCGTGACTTCCACTCCCCTTCAGCGAGCAAACTCACCAGCTCTTTTTGCCTTACACTCTCGTGTTCGGCTCACAGGTTTTTCCCACACAGTAGGGGGCAAAGTGATAACCTCCAATCAATTTCCGTATAGTTATCCGCAGTATAAGTGCAAATGCTCTCTCCACATGAAAGAAAGGAAAAGCGATCCAATAGTGCAGTAACGTAACAAACTTTAATAAAAAATGACACTCTCCTTCACCATAGAACTCACATTTTACAACTTTCAATAACGCAAGTAAGCACAGCAATCATGGTCATCACCGACAACACTTCAAATTACCCTGATTACTTGTGTGTACTTTAAACCGACAGACCGGAACAGTTTTTTATCCATCAGGAGTGGTCATCACCCTGTATGGATAAAGAACATCCCGAAGGGACAATTGATGAGAGTCCGTCGGAACTGTACAGAACAAGAGAAATATTATTCTCAGGCAAATGTGCTGAAGGAGAGGTTCCTTCAGAAGGGCTATGCAGAAACATCTGTAGATAGGGTTATAGAACAGGTAGCCAATATACCAAGGGAGGATATGTTTAAAAACAAAGAAAGTACTAGATCCAATGAGAAACAACAGTGGGGATTTATATCCAACTACCACAGCCAATATAGAGATATTGAGAGGATTTTCAAAAAATACTGGTATATTCTCCGGAGGGATCGTCACCTAGGAGAATTGTTACCTGAAACCCCCAAATTCATTTACAGGAGGGCCCCGAATTTTGGGGATAGAGTAGTGAAAAAAATCCTTGATCCACCAGGCCGACCATCCATCAAAATAAATCTTAATGGTTTCTTTCCATGTAATAAATGCGTGTGCTGCAGGACAGTGAGGATTAGGAACAGAAACATGAAGAGCATCACTAATCAAGCAAATGAAACATTTGAAATTAAAGAGTTCATCACGTGTAATTCATCATACGTAGTGTACTTGATGTGGTGCCCATGTGGTCTGTATTATGTAGGACGCACGAAAAGGCTATTAAGAGTCCGCATCTCTGAACATCTGACTAATATCAAAAATGGTTTCAAGTACCATAGCGTATCCCTTCATTTTAGGGAGAAGCATAATCAAGACCCGAGTCTGCTCCAGTTTTGTGGAGTGGACATTGTATATCCATCGTGGAGGGGATCTAACAGAATAAGGGATTTATCCCAACGTGAAACTCGATGGATATACTTATTGAGAAGTCTTTTTCCCGGGGGTTTAAACATAGAACTGGACCTCAACTGCTTTATTAATGATTATTGAGTTGGCAGTTGGGGTCCAGGGCTGTATGTGACCCAGACCCAGAAATTATGATAGGTGGAATATCTGTAACACCAACGTAACCGAGAGACCACCTATGGGGAAGGGGAGAGTATAGGTATATGATATTGTTTGAAATAATTTTTTTGATCCCTATATATGTAGGAGCTGACCTTTAAGAGAGAGAAAGTGCCTCATGGGAACAATGCGGCAGATCCATGGGGTGCATGTACCTTGTTTGGATTTTAATGGGTTTAGGTTTAACACCTATATTTCCAACCATTCAATAATTAATTAATTTTATTTTATTTTTTTATATAATTTTATATAATTTTTTATAGGTTTTGCAGTTTAGAGAAAGCCATGTCTCTATTACTAATCTATGGTGTCACTATATACAGATAATGCACGATTTGCTGTGAGGATTGGTGATGTGCGTCCTCCGTGGATGGTATACGCGATCACCAATCAGCTAGTGTGTTGTTTGACAGTGTTAGCGCTGCAGTATTTTGAGTATTATTGGTTCTCCGATGCCCTCCATCTCTGCTTAAAAGCAATGCATACGTACTAGGACACAGGGAACGCGCAAGTGCAGTGTCATCAACATCGCGCGTCATACGGTGGGAGGGTATATAAGAAAGATTGCCAGTCCGTCTAGCCAATCCCATGAATAAGTCCTCCGTGACGAAACATGTCGGGGCGTGGCTATAGGCAATCGAGGAAGCTTGATGTAGGACGCTGTGACAGGGAGCGCCAAACGAGTGAGCGGGGAAGCGGCTACGGGAGACTCCAGGGAACGGGTGAGAGTGTCACCATCCACTAGGTTTACCTGGGTCCGCCGTGACCACCATACGTCCAAGTTACCGTTTGAAGTGTTGTTGGTGATGACCATGATTGCTGTGCTTACTTGCGTTATTGAAAGTTGTAAAATGTGAGTTCTATGGTGAAGGAGAGTGTCATTTTTTATTAAAGTTTGTTACGTTACTGCACTATTGGATCGCTTTTCCTTTCTTTCATGTAGAGAGAGCATTTGCACTTATACTGCGGATAACTATACGGAAATTGATTGGAGGTTATCACTTTGCCCCCTACTGTGTGGGAAAAACCTGTGAGCCGAACACGAGAGTGTAAGGCAAAAAGAGCTGGCGAGTTTGCTCGCTGAAGGGGAGTGGAAGTCACGATCACAGCGGTGTGGTGGAAGATATTATCACTGAAGATCATATTGTTGATATTATCACCATTATTCACTACGTCTTCACTTATTTTTGGACTTTATATGTTGAATTTTTTTTGATTTAAGATTATTACACAGATGGATCGCACTGTGTTTGTTTATTAGAAACACTTTTTGGCTTATTTAGTGCTGTTAACAAACAGCTATAATATAGGTATCACATTGAGCAATCACTGTAAATTTTTCTTTCAGGTTCTTTTAGCAATTTTTAGCGCTGCTATTTGATTACACTATTGGTGAGGGCGAGTGTATAGTGTATCATTTATTTTTATTCACATAAATTTCCATTTACCTTTAGGTGAATGGACACTGGTATAACCAAAAAGTAAACAGGAAGTACCCCTCCCTATATAACCCCTCCCATACCGGGAGTATCTCAGTTTTTGTAGCAAAGCAATATATACATATATACCAATAAGAGGGGAGGGACCTCTGTGTCCCGTGATGTACTTCAAGAAAAGGATTTTACAGGTAAGCTGTTATAACAATCCTATTTTCTTTATCGTACATCACGGGACACAGATCACCATAGTAATAACTATATGGGATGTCCCAAAGCAATGCCACCTGAGGGGTGAGAGACACAAAGCACATAGCTGCCGCCAGGCGCGAGGACCTATACTGCTGCCTGCGGCAAACTGCGCCTGAAGGCGGTATCATCCTGCCATCTTACATCCATTTGATAGAATCTTGTAAATGTATGTACTGATGACCAAGTACCGGCCTTGCAAACCTGAGCCACAGAGGCTTGGTGATGCACTGCCCATGAAGCACTAACTGCCCTGGTAGAGTGCGCTTTAATCCTAAAGGGAGGAACCCTTCTTTTCAGGCCATAAGCCTGACTAATCATCTGATGAATCCACTTACAAACAGTAGATTCCGATGCTGCCTGACCTTTCTAGGGCCTTCCGGCAACACAAGCAAAACATCAGTTTTCCGTATTTGAGCAGCCGCTTTCAGATAGGCTTTAATTGCTCTCACTACATCGAGAGAATGTAATAATTTTTCTTCTGCAGAACGAGGTTCTGGGAAAAAGGAAGGTAAGGAAACATCTTGATTCAGATAAAAATCAGACACTACCTTTGGCAAACCTTTGACAACCTTATCCTTGGGAATGATTAAGTATGGCTCTTTACAGGAGAAAGCAGCCAATTCTGATACTCTTCTTGCAGAGGTTATCGCAACTAGGAATACCAATTTCCTTGTCAGAAGGATCAAAGGAATATTCCGTATAGGTTCAAAGGGTGTCTTTGCAACACTGACAAAACCAGATTCAAATCCCATGGGCACAAGGGTATTCTAACTGGCGGAGTTATCCAAGTTACCCCTTGTATGAATGCCCAGACTAAAGAGTGAGAAGAAAGCAGCCTTTGGAAAAACACTGCTGAGGCCGAAATCTGACCCTTGATTGTACTCAAGGCCAGCTTCATTTCTACTCCTAATTGTAGAAAGGCCAGAATTCTTCTTATGACCTACTTACGAGGATGCCAACCCTTGGTTTCACACCAAGTGATGTAGGCCTTCCAGACCCAGTAATAAATGGTTCTGGAGGCCGGCTTTCTGGCATTAATCAGGGTGGTTACTACCGAACCTGAAAGCCCCTGATTTTTTAGAATGTGGGTTTCAATAGCCACACTGTTAAATTTAGAGTTTGTAAGGCAGGGTGGAATACCGGTCCCTGCGACAGCAGATCCGGACGAGTTGGAAGAGTCAAAGACTTCCCTACTGCCATTCTCATGATCCCTGCATACCAGGGTCTCCTGGGCCATGCCGGGGTCACTAGGATTACCGGCTTCTTCCCTGATCCTGTGAAGCAGCCATGGTAGCAGCTGAACTGGAGGGAATGCATAAAACAGTGAAAACTGATTCCACAAGATCACTTACGCATCTACTCCGAGTGCAAGTGAATCCCTTGTTCTCGCCACAAAGTTGTCCAACTTCTTGTTGAACCTGGACGCCAATAGATCTATGTCCGGCGTACCCCAACTTTGGCATATGGCCAAAAAGACATCGGGATGTAGAGACTATTCTCCTGGCAACAACTGTTGAAGGCTCAGAAAATCTGCCTGCCAATTTTCCACTACTGGAATGTAAACTGCAGATAGGCAAGGAACATGTTTTTCTGCCCAAGACAGAATATGGTCCACCTCCCTTTGGGCAGCGTGGCTTCTGGTGCCCCCTTGGTGATTGATATAGGCCACTGCTGTGGCATTGTCGGTTTGTATACTGACAGGAGCATTCTGCAACCTGGATGCCCAGGCTATTAGAGCCAGATGTACTGCCCGAATCTCTAGGATATTGATGGGCAAGGTCTTCTTGGACTCTGACCACTTCCCTGGAACAGTGGTCTCTTCTAGAACTGGTCCCCAGCCCCATAGGCTGGCATCCATTGTTACTACTTTCCAGGAAACTGGAATGAAGGATTTCCCCTTCTGTAAATTGCTGGTTATCAACCACCAGTTGAGACTCTAGCGTACCTTTGGAGCCAGATTCATTGGATAATCCAAGGCTTTGATCCATTTGTTTCAAGCAGACAGAATGCTGTGTTGCAACAGTCTTGAATGAAACTTGGCATAGGAAACCGCTTCGAAGGAAGCTACCATCTTCCCTAGTAGTCTCATGCAAAGGCGAATGGAAGGACCCTTCTTTGCCTTGACCAGCTCTCTTAGAGCATTGACCTTTGCCTGAGGCAAGAACACCCTTTCCTGGGTTGTGTCTATGACCAAGCCCAAATAATGCAGCCTTCTTACCGGCTGTAAGGATGATTTCTCTAGATTGAGAATCCAACCCAGGTGTCTCAGATAACTGGAAAACAAAATAAGTGTAGCGCTAAAAGGTAATCCAACGGTTCCAAATGTAAATTGTGGGAGGAAATCATCCATATATGTATTCATCCAAATGATAGGAAGTCCTCAGGAGCTGTGTGACTTCAAACCAAGAGCACATCAACAGGTGTATAACATCTCAAGTGAAGACAGACACACCACCACCGACAATGAAGAGGCTTACCAGATTAAATGGACCCAAAGGGGCATACGCCGAGTTGGGTCAGACAAGGCTTGGGTGGTCAGTGGCTGTAGATGGCCCGGAGGGGTGATGTTTATGGGATGAACCATAGGTTGCTTAGAAGGCCAGTTTATGATGTACTCAATCTTCCAGTGCGTCCAACCGACTGCATGGATTACTGCAGACTACTTCTCGACCATTTGAGATTTGGCAGCATGGTGTGTCTGGATCATTATGCTGTTAATATACAAGCTACCAAATCTCAAATGATGTGCTCTTGGTTTGAAGTCACACAGCTCCTGAGGACTTCCTATCATTTGGATTAATACATATATGGATGATTTCCTCCCACAATTTACATTTGGAACCATTGGTTTACTTTTTTATCTTTGACATTGGACATTTTAATACCTTTCAGCGCTACACTTATTTTGTTTTCCTTTTACTTGGCATATATCTTGTTGGCCGTGTTAGCTGCTGTTTCTTCTTTAGGGCAGCGCAGAATTACATTGTATATTTTTCCTCTGTGTCTCAGATAACTGACTGCTCTGGATACCCCTAGATTTAACCCTGCTATTGACTGATCTACCAGTAGCAGGTCATCTAGGTATGTTATTATTGCTATACCCTGGCCCCTTAGTCTTGCTAGTACTGGGGCTAACACTTTTGTAAACAGTCGGGGAGCGGTAGCTAACCCAAAAGGCACAGCCACAAACTGAAAGTGGTGCTGCTCTACCGCAAACCGCACATGTAGATATGCATCCTTGATAACTATGGATGCTAGAAACTCTCTTCACCCTGTAGGGTGGAAACAACTGACCGAATCGACTCCATTTGAAAGGAGTGGATGTTTAGAAAGTGATTCAGATTCCTGAGATCTAGAATGGGTCTGACATCTCCATTTGGTTTTGGTACCATAAAGAGATTTTAGAAAACATGATGCTGGAAACTCTTGGAACTCTAGTTTGTAGCCTAGGGCTACTACAGAGAGGATGCACTTGTCTTGGATTTCCTCTTGCCAAGTTTCTGAAAACCACTGCAGTCTTCCCCCTACTCGATTGAGCGGGGGCGCCCCTTCACAAGGAAGCCTTGGGATTCTGTTTTGTGGACTTCTGACCCCAGGACTTTTTGTAGCCCTGTGTCTGGTTATGAGGCTTACCCTTTGCCTCTGACGGTGGAAGCCGTCAATACTGCCTGGAGGCTGTTGTCCCAGGCATAGGAGGGGAAGTCTTGAAAGAAGGCCGTCTATTCTTTTCCTTAACCGGCAGAAAGGTACTCTTACCCCCAGAAATCTTTTGGATATACTTATCCAAATCTTCCCCAAACCTTTCTCCATGAAAGGGAAACCCAGCCAAGAGTTTCTTGCATGGTAACTTGGCTGACCAATTTTTAAGCCACATAGTCCTGCGCATATGTATCAACATAGAGCAAAATATAACAGCGCACACGTGCAAAAAAGACATTTACGTCCAGCAGGGCTAGTTTAAAACCTAGTCAATCTAAAAATATTAGCAAAAAATATGGGGATTTGGTCACACCATATTACTATATGGTGCTAAGCCCACTTACTGCGACAAAGTACCCCATAATTAGTAGGTCTTACACTATCCATGGATTGGGAGATCCTGCTTCTCTGAACCATGAGAGCAAACACTCTCCTATATGGGAGAACTTTGAGGTCTCCACCCAGGACACAAGTGGACACTAATGAGAGGCACTTAGTGAAAGAGTAAAGAGCAATATGGTGTGACCAAATCCCCATATTTTTTGCTAATATTTTTTAGATTGTCTAGGTGTTTTAAACTAGCCCTGCTGGAGGTAAATGTCTTTTTTGCATGTGTGCGCTGTAATATTTTGCTCTGCTGTATGGTCTTATGGCTGCACCAGCTTTAATGCATCTTTTAGGGTGTGCCCCCCAAATATCTTGTTTGTTTATTGTATGGATTCTGACCAAATCCATTTGGGTGCGGAGCACCCCACTCTTTCACTAAGTGCCTCTCATTAGTGTCCACTTGTGTCATGGGTGGAGACCTCAAAGTTCTCCCATATAGAAGAGTGTTTGCTCTCATGGTTCAGAGAAGCAGGATCTCCCAATCCATGGATAGTGTAAGACCCACTAATTATGGGGTACTTTGTCGCAGTAAGTGGGCTTAGCACCATATAGCAATATGGTGTGACCAAATCCCCATATTTTTTGCTAATATTTTTTAGATTGTCTAGGTGTTTTAAACTAGCCCTGCTGGAGGTAAATGTCTTTTTTGCATGTGTGCGCTGTAATATTTTGCTCTGCTGTATGGTCTTATGGCTGCACCAGCTTTAATGCATCTTTTAGGGTGTGCCCCCCAAATATCTTGTTTGTTTATGTATCAACATAAGCGCAAGGCAAGACGCCTGATGCATGGAATCCTTGATAGCGTCCACTGCAAAGTATAGGGCCCTAGGTAGCTCAGCTAAACTTTGGGCCTCATCAGCTTGAGCTGTAACTTTTTTAATAACCTGCTTGAGTTCATCCCGAAAGGGATTGAAAGATGCCTATTGCTGCAGGCTGTACCACTGCACCGGCTACATCAAATGAGGCTTTTAGTAGAGATTCCAACTTTTTATCAGTTGGATCTCTAAATACTTGTACATTGTCCACTGGACAAGTTAAACTCCTGTTAACAGAGGAGATAGCAACATCCACTGCTGGCAAATCCCATCTCTTTGAGAACTTTTTCTCCATAGGGTAAAGAAATGAAAATTTCTTAAGGGGAGAAACCTGCTTATCTGGGTGATCCCAATCAGCATAAATCAGTTGCTCCAGTAATGGGTGCATAGGAAAAAGCATGAGAACCCTGTGGGGGTTTTAGCGAACCCAAAGAGGAGAAGGAAACCTCTTCCACCTCTGCAGGAGGCAACTTATATCCAGAGCGGACCAAGTCCATAAGGGATTGAATTAGCAATTTCTGAGATTGCGATGAATTACCCCTCCTACGGGCAGACATAGTCCTAAGCACAAAAAAAGTAGAGGCACTAAACAAAATGCATCTATTGCCGAGCTTTAGTCTAGCAATTTACATAATATGCTGCTATAAATACTCAGTCTCAATGCTGAGTAAACATGCCCCTTGGAAATGCCTTTATCCACATACCCACACAGCTTACATGCCCTTGTGCGCTCTGTGTCTCTCCGTCAGCCAACCAGACACTCCCAGTGTGTAAAGCTTTTAAGCAGTAAGCCTTGTGCTCCACATGCACACCGGCGGCGTTTAAGCCACGCCCCCCACAGACTTAGGCTCCGTCCCTTTTTTTAAAAAACATCACTTTCCCACGCTCTGCCTGGAGATAGCCGGCCTTGTAGTAAGGCCAGATTGAGGGGGGGGGGGTCTTCAGCAGGGAGGAACCTGACCTCTGATGGTGGATGGTCCCCTCAAACCCCTACTGATGGCTGACAGAGCAGGAGAAATAGCAATGCTGCCACAGGAAGCCTTTGCTGACACTTGAGCACATCACAGGGGAAGCATGGAATGTTGGAAGCCAGGTATGTAGCTTTTACACTCTCTATTGGCAAAACACAGGCAAGGCATCGCATACTCACACCAGAAAGATCAAGTGAATCATATATATATATATATATACATTCCCTGTCTTTCTGACTTACCTGATGCCCTCCACAGGACTACTGGAAATTATCACACACAGATCCAGCCTTAACCCATCACGGCGGGCCATGTCATGCCAGACCTTCAAGTACCGGGTCCCCTTTCACGGGTCCACTCCCTTGGACCTATACAGCACCACTGCCGGAAAACTCTTTGGCTGTAGTAACATGACCAAGGTGCCGGATCCCAGGGTCCAGCTCTCAAAAGAGAAGCATTACGGGCAAAAACCTTGTTTCTTCTTCCACGAGGCCCGGGTACCATCGTTTGGCTTTCAAGCACTTTAGATGGATCCGTTTGTACAGCTCCTTGATCCCGTCAGGGATTGCTTAGGCGGAGCTCTCTAAGCACTTCAGCAACCGTGACCAACACCTTAGACACTGGCAAAAAACTGAGATACTCCCGGTATGAGAGGGGTTATATAGAGAGGGGCACTTTCTGTTTCCTTTTTGGTTATACCAATGTCCATTCACCTAAAGGTGGCCTATAACCATATAGTTATTACTATGGTGCTCTGTGTCCCGTGATGTACGATAAAGAAACATCCATAGCTAAAATTCCTCTATCCAAAAGATATATGGCTGTTGGGGGTCCTGTTCAAAGCAGGGGTCCTACTTAAATGCAATTAAATTATTACTTAGAACTTACTCATTACAATATTTGTTTTTTTTCCTTGGATTAAAAAATACTATAATGTAGATTCCCTGGCTCTGTGTCATGACAGCTGACTGTGGGTCAACTCTGCCCCTTGACTCCCATAGGACATTCCTGATAATAGTATAAAAGGACGGCAGTACTTGGTGGAGGTGTTCTTTTTCTGTCCTTGCTCTGGATGTTCCGGTGGTTTCAGGTAAAGTATTCCTGCCATTTGGTCCAGTGGTGGAAGGTCCTCTTGTTGGGGGTAACCCCTCCTGGTGCCAGGGTAGGGCAATTGCATAACATGCTACTGCCGTTGTCATTCTGGGCTATTGCTAGCCTGTCTGCTCTCTTCCTCTGCTCTCTACTTGTCTCCCAATCTGCATGTGTCATGGCAGCAGAGGGTGCATTCCACGCTAGTTAGTGTGTGTCTAAGTATTCTCCTCTTTCTCCTCCTGGGTTCCTGTAGCCTTCAGAGGCAGTGCGGAGTGATGATGTCATCGTCTGCTTCATGATTGGCTGATTGTCCTGTTCCTGGATTGGCGGAAAGTTGCTGGGTGCTCATTGGATTGGCTGAAGGTTGCTGGGTGCTCATCCTCCTGCTCGTTCTCCTTTACTACAGCCCTGGATCTACTGCTGTATGTGCTGGTAAGGCATACTTTTGTACTTATATGTTTTGTGCTGTGTGCCTCTTATGTACTAGGTAAGGGAAGTAGATGCTCTCTTACGCTAGTGTGCTCTATATGCTGATGGTATAGGCTCTGTAATATAGATATACCTTGTGCTATAGGTACCGTGTGCTCTCTGTGCTGTGTGCCTTATGCTGTGTGCTATTGGTGCTCTCTGCTCTATGGGCTGTGTGCTTATATACTGTGTGCTATATGTGCTATCTGCGATCTGTGCGATAGGTACTATGTACTTATATACTATATACTATAGGCTATATGTGCTATAAGTTTTTTTACTGTGTGCTATGTGCTTATACATACTATGTGTTATGTGAGCTTTGTGCTCTGGGTACTAGTGCTCTGAACAGTATATGCTGTGTGCTATGGCCCCTATAGGGCTTATTTTCTTGCACGCTCCTGAGCTATGTGGGCCCGTTTAGTTTTATCTTCCTTTCACTCCTTTTTCCTAGTATATCCTGCAGCCTTGCTTGTGGTTCTCTGTGATTGGTTTGCTGCCAGAATGACTGTTTATGTATTTTTGTGGTAAGTGTTTTTTCCTTTTATTGTTCTTATGCTCCCTATTCTTACCTGGATAGTGTAGCATATTTTCTCCTTCTTCATCCTAGCCCAGAATGAGGCACTGAAGTCTTCTAAAAAGTAGGGACCTTCTTATGGATCCCGCGGCTTACGCCTGTGTTTGGGTCTGGATTTACAATCCTTCCTTACATTACAGGAGGAGAGGCAGTTCACACAGAGGTCGCAAGAGAGTGATTTCTTCATCTAGTGAGTGGCATTCTCCGTTTTCACATTCTTCTTATTCAAAGGCGCAATTCAAACGTCATTATGGACAATGAGGTTCATCATCAGCATCGACCAGTCCTTTCTTCCAGACATTGCCAAAAAGTTTCATCCGCCAATCGAAGACCAGAGGCACCCAATGATCCGATGGCCAATGTTTGCTGGGAATGTGAAGCCCCATTTATGCCATTCAAGCAGCTTTGTGAATCATGTTTCAGAGTATTCAGGTGGCGGATTAGGATATTAGGGTACATATAAAGGAGTCAGTGAAAGAAAGTGTAAGAAGTCTTCTGCCTTCTTCTTCTTCTTTCAAGAAAGAGGCATGCCTTTACCGGAGAATGCAGGATGAAGGTTCTCCAGAGGCTGTTTCGGATGCAGCACATGAGCAATTTGAATCCTTTTCCTTTGATTTTCCAAATTTTATTTCAGCTGTCAAACAGGCTATTAAGAGGAAAGAAGATACTTCTGCTCCACAAGAGCATAGAAAATATAATCTGAATCTGAAGAGGGAACTTCCCAAATTTCCTTTTAAGGCCGAAATAAAGGAGCTGATGGAAGAAGAATGGGCTAAGCCAGACAGGAGGCCAGCAGTTTAGGATAGATTAAACAAGATATATTCACTCCGTTCATCAGATTTAGAATCTTGGGATTTGCCTCTGAAGGTTGGTGCCTCTCTGCAGCATCTTGCTAGACATATTACTCTCCCACTGGAGGAGACGGTCTCCTTTAAGGATTCAATGGAGAGGCGGGCGGATTCTGAACGGAAAAAGGTTTTTACCACAGAAGGGGCAGCCTGCAGGCCAGCAGTCGCCCTGACTTCAGAACGCTAGAGTAGTGGAAGTATGGTCTTCTAATCAGGGCCGTCTTTAGCGCAGGGCAACCGGGGCACTTGCCCTGGGCCCAATCTTTGTTGGGGGGCCCGCGCTAGCCGTGACTTGGGGCCCCGATCACAGCTTTGCAGAGCGCACAGAGGACACGGGAGGATGTATTCCTCGCTAGCCAGCTGAGAGGGGGCGGGGCCGGGAGCTCCACTGACGCTCTGACCCCGCCCACGTGCAGCCTGTGTACTCGGAAAAGAGCTTCTGTAGTGAGAGCCAGTGATCGGAGTGGGAGTGTCAGTGGAGCTTCCGGCCCCGCCCCCTCTATACTAGCTGGTGAATACAAAGGTCCGGGGGCGGGGCCGGGAGCTCCAATGACACTCCCACTCCGATCACTGGCTCTCACTACAGGCGCTCTATTCCCAGTACACAGGCTGCACGTGGGTCAGTGGAGCTCCCGGCCCCGCCCCTCTCAGCTGGCTAGCGCGGAATACATCCTCCCATGTCCTCTGTGCGCTCTGCAAATCTGTCATCGGGGCGACCATTCACGGGTGATGTGGGCCCAGGGCCCACCCAACAAAGCATCAGTGGAGCTCCCAGCTGCTTTAGTGACAGCAGAGAGTGGAAGCCCCGCCCACACACCTGAATGTATGTAGTAAGTTTGGCTGGCCAGGTATGTCCTTACAACCATAGAATGCCTGACTGTTTAAACCCTGAGCTGTGTTATTTAACTGTAAAGCTGTGCATTGCTGAAAGTTCTCTGACCATCCCCTGTATAATGTCTGCAGTCTCTGATTGTCTCCTGCAGTATTTCTGCAGTCTCTGATTGTCTCCTGCAGTATTTCCACAGTCTCTGATTGTCTCCTGCAGTATGTCCGCAGTCTCTGGTAATCTCCTGCAGTATGTCCGCAGTCCCTGATTGTCTCCTGCAGTATGTCCGCAGTCTCTGAGTGTCTCCTGCAGTATGTCCGCAGTCTCTGAGTGTCTCCTGCAGTATTTCCGCAGTCTCTGATTGTCTCCTGCAGTATGTCCGCAGTCTCTGGTAATCTCCTGCAGTATGTCCGCAGTCTCTGATTGTCTCCTGCAGTATGTCCGCAGTCTCTGAGTGTCTCCCGCAGTATTTCCGCAGTCTCTGAGTGTCTCCTGCAGTATGTCCGCAGTCTCTGGTAATCTCCTGCAGTATGTCCACAGTCTCTGAGTGTCTCCTGCAGTATTTCCGCAGTCTCTGATTGTCTCCTGCAGTATGTCCGCAGTCTCTAATTGTCTCCTGCAGTATGTCCGCAGTCTCTGAGTGTCTCCTGCAGTATTTCTGCAGTCTCTGATTGTCTCCTGCAGTATGTCCGCAGTCTCTGGTAATCTCCTGCAGTATGTCCGCAGTCTCTGATTGTCTCCTGCAGTATGTCCGCAGTCTCTAATTGTCTCCTGCAGTATGTCCGCAGTCTCTGAGTGTCTCCTGCAGTATTTCTGCAGTCTCTGATTGTCTCCTGCAGTATGTCCGCAGTCTCTGGTAATCTCCTGCAGTATGTCCGCAGTCTCTGATTGTCTCCTGCAGTATGTCCGCAGTCTCTGATTGTCTCCTGCAGTATGTCCGCAGTCTCTGATTGTCTCCTGCAGTATGTCCGCAGTCTCTGAGTGTCTCCTGCAGTATTTCCGCAGTCTCTGATTGTCTCCTGCAGTATGTCCGCAGTCTCTGGTAATCTCCTGCAGTATGTCCGCAGTCTCTGAGTGTCTCCTGCAGTATTTCTGCAGTCTCTGATTGTCTCCTGCAGTATGTCCGCAGTCTCTGGTAATCTCCTGCAGTATGTCCGCAGTCTCTGATTGTCTCCTGCAGTATGTCCGCAGTCTCTGATTGTCTCCTGCAGTATGTCCGCAGTCTCTGAGTGTCTCCTGCAGTATTTCCGCAGTCTCTGATTGTCTCCTGCAGTATGTCCGCAGTCTCTGGTAATCTCCTGCAGTATGTCCGCAGTCTCTGAGTGTCTCCTGCAGTATGTCCGCAGTCTCTGATTGTCTCCTGCAGTATGTCTGCAGTCTCTGATTGTCTCCTGCAGTATGTCTGCAGTCTCTGAGTGTCTCCTGCAGTATGTCCGCAGTCTCTGATTGTCTCCTGCCGTATGTCCGCAGTCTCTGAGTGTCTCCTGCAGTATTTCCGCAGTCTCTGAGTGTCTCCTGCAGTATGTCCGCAGCCTCTGATTGTCTCCTGCAGTATGTACACAGTCTCTGATTGTCTCCTGCAGTATGTCCGCAGTCTCTGATTGTCTCCTGCAGTATGTCCGCAGCCTCTGAGTGTCTCCTGCAGTATGTCCGCAGTCTCTGGTTGTCTCCTGCAGTATGTCCGCAGTCTCTGGTAATCTCCTGCAGTATGTCCGCAGCCTCTGAGTGTCTCCTGCAGTATGTCTACAGCCTCTAATTGTCTCCTGCAGTATGTCCGCAGTCTCTGGTTATCTCCTGCAGTATGTCCACAGTCTCTGATTGTCTCCTGCAGTATGTCCGCAGTCTCTGATTGTCTCCTGCAGTATGTCCGCAGTCTCTGATTGTCTCCTGCAGTATGTCCGCAGTCTCTGATTGTCTCCTGCAGTATGTCCGCAGTCTCTGATTGTCTCCTGCAGTATGTACGCAGTCTCTGATTGTCTCCTGCAGTATGTCCGCAGTCTCTGATTGTCTCCTGCAGTATGTCCACAGTCTCTGATTGTCTCCTGCAGTATGTCCACAGCCTCTGATTGTCTCCTGCAGTATGTCCGCAGTCTCTGATTGTCTCCTGCAGTATGTCCGCAGTCTCTGAACCTCTCCTGTAGTATGTCTGCAGTCTCTGATTGTCTCCTGCAGTATGTCCGCAGTCTCTGAACCTCTCCTGTAGTATGTGTATTAATGTGCCCCTTTACTTGCTCAATTATTTGGGATTGCTCCACTGCTCAGTGAGAGGTAATGATGTGCATGAACCTCTAGCAACCAATCAGCAAACAGTAGTGATCTGCTTTATACTCTAGCAACCAATCAGTAAGTGCTAATGATGTGCTGTAACCCCTGGCAACCAACTAGTGAGCGCTAATAATGTACAATAACCTCTAGCAACCAATCGGCAAGCAGAAATTATGTGTTGTAACCTCTAGAAACCAGCCATTGAGCAGTAATGATAGGCTGTAACCTCAGGCAAACAATTGCAATCGCTGCGTGATCTGCTGCAGTAAACTGATTTTGAGTCTACCTGCTATTGTTTGTATGTCTCAGAATGGAGGGGGGCCCCAAGAAAATGTTTGCCCAGGCCCCAATCAAAATTAAAGATGGCCCTGCTTCTAATTTAGATTCAGCCTGGAGCTCACTTCCTGAGGAGGAATCTATATCGGCTAGTCTCCAACGGATTAAGTTATTTGCGGAGTTCATGGCGGAGGCAGCTATAGACATTTTCAGGTTTACTTCCCATATTATGGCTCATTCGGATACTGCCAGACAGGCCGTCTGGTTGAAGCACTGGTTGGTGGATTTGGCTTCCAAGCAAGGCCTTTGTTCCATCCCATTCATGGGTGGGACACTGTTTGGTAAAACATTGGAGGATCTGCTGGGTGACTGGAGGGAAATACGGCCTTCTTCCCCAGGATCAAAGACGATGGATGCAGTCCTTTCGATTAAATAGGAAAAGTCGGGATCAGTTCAAGGATGCTAAATCTTACTGCCCAGGTAGGGAATTAAATCGATTTCTATGGCGTGCTCAAGGTTCTTTTGTGGGCCAGATGAAACCTAAGTCCGCCCAGTCCTCCAAGACAGCAGTTAAGTCTTTTTGAAGGTTGGCTTGTCCGGAATTCACTTGTAGGGGCAAGGCTGGCTCTCTTTGGCAAGGTCTGGATGGAAAGGATTACGGATGTATGGTTTCTGAAGGTAGTTCGCAAGGGGCTTCGCTTTCAATCTGAAAACACACTTCCAATAAATTTCTTTTTTTTAACAAAGATCCCTACTGTATGTCTTTAAGAAGCAGGCATCACTGGATCTTTACAAGGCAGAGTTGATAACATTGCAGGCCGTGACTCCTGTTCCAATGTCAGAGAAAGGAAAGGGCATGTATTCCCCTCTTTTTCTCATGCTGAAAGCATATGGAAAGTGGCGCCCTGTTTTAGACTTCAAGTACCTGAATTCATTCCTCAAGCAGCAATCATTTTGCATGGAGTCTCTCAGGACCATAACCACTGTTTTTTAGAGAAACGACTGGATGATATTGAAAGATCTAGAAAACGCCTATTTACATATTCTGGTGGCAGAGTCATCAGCAATATCTAAGGTTTCATTTCAAAGGCAGCCACTTTCAGTTCAGGTGCCTACCCTTTGGTCTCTGTTCAGCCCCAAGGACCTTTTCAAAAGTTCTAGTAACAATTGTCGCCAACCTGACTGCATGTATCCCTTCACTCCCTTGGGCACACAATGAGGTTTCAATTCTGCCTGTTGAGCCAGTGGCATTATAGCCCCTTGATTTCTTGCTTCATCCGCGAAGACCTTCTATGATGGACCAGGAGGAGCAGTCTTTCTCCAGGCAGGCCCATCAACCCTGGAGACTGGATCACGATTATGTTGGATGCCAGTCTCCAGGGTTGTCTGGACTTGAGGGTTCAGGGAACATGGCTTCCTCTTCTGCTTTGTTCCTCCAATCTTCTGGAACTGAGAGCGGCCAGGGAAAAACTCAGGATATTTTTGCCCATCATTCGGGGCAAGAGGATCAGGCTCCTGATAGACAATGTGACAGCAGTGTTGTACATATTAGGGCAAAGGGGGTATGTAGCTTTTCCAGCTTCTCCAGGTCACAGTGGAGATTTTTACGTTTGCCGAAGTCCATTTATAGGACCTGTCTGCATTGTATCTACCAGACCCTCAGAACTCTCTGGTGGATCCGTTGAGCCACAGGTTCTTGCTCCACACCAAGTGAATGCTGAATCCGAAAATATTTGGTGGAAGCGTTCATTTAGTGGGGTGTACCCAGTATAGATCTGATGTGAACTGCCAGGTACCTCTATTTCTGGCGTTGAGGCCTTTTCCGAGTTTTCTACCCAAGGTGTCACCTAAATTTTATTTTAATTGGGAATCGGTTCCTCCATCCTTTTCACCTTCCCCAGTAGAAGAACCTGGTCTGGAGGGATTACACTTTAAATTGATACTTTAAACGTACTTAGCCAGGACATCATTCCGGTGGATGGATGCTCTCTGTGTGTTTCCACAAGGTCCCAGGATGGGCACAGTGGCCCCTCCAAGAGTCATTTCTACATGAATAGTGAAGACAATCCGTGCAGCCTATACCATGCAAGGCCTCTCCCCCCTTCAGGAGATCCGGACACACTCCACAAGGGCAGTTTTGTCCTCCTGGGCAGCTTGGTCCAAGGTGTCAGCTGACGTGGTCTGTAAGGCGGCAAGCTGGAGTTCTCCGAATACCTTCATTAAATACTATAAACTAGATGTGAGGTCATCTCAATATGACCTAATGGGAGCTTTGGTTTTGTCCTCAGCTTTGTCATAATATTAAATATCTTTCTTGTAGCAGCACTTGGTGTTTCAGTGTTTTTTCTTTGTCCCGCCCTGGGGTTTGGCTAGTTAAGTCTCCTAGTCAGCTGGCATGATGCAGAGCCAGGAAAATTGTTATTAACAACGTATATTTCTATTTTCTATTCCTGGCTCTGCCTCATGCCAGCACATTCCCTCCCTGGTTTTTCACATTTAAAAATGGCCGTTAAGGGACCTATCCAAATTGGGATTTAGAACCAATACATTAATCCTGGGAATCTACTAACAACAATATTGTGATATTTTTTCTGGGAATAAAAGATGCCGTAATGTGGATTTCTAGATTTAAAAATGGCTGTTTGTGGTCCTCTACAAATTAAGGCTGGATTACAAATACTCTATTAATGGAAGCATCTTTCCTACAATATGTGGGGGTTTTTTTTGTTTTTTTTATAATAAATGACACTGTAATGTTGATTTTCAGATTTTAAATGTCTGTTGGTGCTTCTATTCAAATTTGGACAGGAGCAGAAATAAATTCATACTGGAAACATACTAAAATATTTGGGGTGTTTTTTTTCTGGGAATAAATTATATTTTAGGGTAAATTTAAGTATGACTGTTTGTAATCACATTAAAATTTGTTCTGGAGTGCAAAAATATTGATGCTGGACACATGCTCATACACTATTTGGATTGCTTTTCTGGGAATAAATTATATTGTAATGTTGATTTAAACATTGCTTTTGGTGGTCCTATTGAAACTGGGGCTCGCACACAAATGAAATAATATTGTGAACATACTTGCTACAATATTTGTGCTTTTTTTTCCTGGAAACAAATAATGCTGTAATGATGATTTCCAAATGTAAAAAATGTATATTCATTGTCCTATTGAAATTGAGGCTTGTATGCAAATAAAATAATACTGGTAATGTACTCATTACAATATTTGGGTGTTTTCATGGAAATAAATGATACTGTAATGTTGATTCTAAAGCCTCGTACACACGTTACGATTGTTGGCAGGGGATTGTCTGTTGACAGACTGTTGTCCTAAAATCTTACCGTTAGTACGCTCCTTTTGACAATTGTCCAATTTTCTGCCAACAAATGTTGGTCGACAGGGTAGTAAATTTTCGGCGGACAGCGGTTTTACGTCAGATTTTCTTATGGTCGGTACACAAGTCCGTCACACAAAAGTCGAAAGTACAAGCACGCATACTCGGAATCAATGCTCACCAAACAATTAAAGCAAATTAGCAGAAGGGGCCCAAAGGGTGGCGCTTAAGAGCTGAAATTCCTCGTAGTACGTCACTATATTCATGTTTGTGGCACGACAATTGTGTACTGTTAGTATGCAAGACAAGATCCTGGCACACGCCCCTTTGACAAAAATCAGGCGCTCGGTTGGCCAACAATTGTACCGTGTGTACGAGGCTTTAGATTAAAACATGTCTGTTGGTGCTTCTATATAAATTGGAAGCAAAGGGCAAGAAATTTATACTGGGAATGTACTAATGTACTTAATACAATATGTGTGGTGATTTTTTGAGAATATCTGACACTCTAATATTATTTTCTAGATTTATGGGTGTTGGTGGCCGTATTCAAATTTGAGCTGAAGCACAAAAAAAATTATGCTGTAAATGTACTCACTGTAATACTTGTGATGTTGTTTTCTGGATACAAATAATGTAATGGTGATTTCTAGTTTTTTTTTTTAAATACTTTGCACTCTCTACAATAGTTAGGGTTTTAGAATAACTGATACTGTACAATAACTGCACTGTATATTTAAACATGGCTGTTGGTGGTCCTAATAAAATTGGGGGTGCATGAAAATGTACTTTCTACAACCAAAATGTGCACACAAATTTGGGACTTTTTGGGCATTATCATAATATACAGACATACAGTATAATTATATAAAAACATCAGAAATTGTATTGTTAACAGATTTAATAAAATAGTGAAGATAAGACTGTAAAAAAGCACTATATTCACCACACCGCTCCTACATATGGTTGCACAATCTTGCTTGTATAGCAGATGCTGATATCGTGTGGGAGGTGCCCAATGTGTTTTGAGAATTATCTTTTCATCCGTGGTCAAAGTGGAGTTATATTTATGAATACCTACAGTACCACTCTCTACCGGTATATTGGAATTGAATTTGGCCCACATACTCTAAATGCTCTCTTAACATCTTAGCACAAGAAAATGCATAAAAATTACTTTCATGCTGTTGCATGACAGCAGAACGCATTGGCAAATTTGTAAAAATTGCATCTCTGGGATTTTGGACACTCATTTAGACCCCTTTCACCCTGAGGCGTTTTTCAGGTGCTACAGCACTAAAAATAGCACCTGTAAAGCGCCTTAAAAAAAGCCTCAGCTGCAAACCCAGTGTAAAAGCATAAGTGCTTTCACACTGGGGAGCTGCGCTGGCAGGGCATCACAAAAAGCCCTGCCCGCAGCTTTTTGCAGCAGTGGAGGAGCGGTGAATACACCGCTCCTCCACCGCTCCTCCCCGAATAGCGTCACTAAAACGCCAGTAAAGCGGCGCTATAAATAGCGCTGCTTTACCGCTGACGCCCGAGGCGGCTCAGTGTGAAAGTGTTACATTATAATTAAAACTGTGCTGAATACCAACTTAGTCCATAACCTGTGGGAGGCCTTGCTTTACTGGCAGCTAGGTAAACAGTGGCTAGAGCATGGAAGCAATTAACCACCAATTTCCCAGAGGTGAAACAGAAGTTGACTGCTATACTTAATATGTAAACCAACATTTCATATTCCTGATATGTGCCTGCTGTACCATGTACTTGTATGAAAAAATAGGATTTTTTCATCATACTTACCCGTAAAAATCCTTTTCTTGGAGTACATCATGGGAGACAGAGAAACCATAATAATGACTATATGGATTATATGCCACCAGTAGGTGAATGGACACTGGCAGATAGTCAAACAGAAATTCCTCCCCTATATAACCTCTCCTACACAGTAAGGACCTCAGTTTTGTAGCAAAGCAATGAATATCCCAAAAAAGATGGGAGGGACCTCTGTGTCCCGTGATGTACTCCAAGAAAAGGATTTTACATGTAAGTATAACGAAAAAATCCTATTTTCTTTATCGTACATCACAGGACACAGAGCAACTATAACAATGACTATATGGGATGTCCTAAAGCAATGCTCTCATTGATTGGCTGACAACCATTCAAGCCTTAGGCTTGAATAATTAACTGTCAAATCCAATGAAAATAGTTAACTTGGATGCCTCCCCCCCCCATCCTGGGCTCTACTGGTAGCACAAACTAGGATTCCTAACCTGTACCGCCAAATCAAGTAATTCTCCCCGCCAGAACTACCTACAGAGTATGCAGTGATCTAACTCCTGCCAACTGAGGATCAGAAAAGAAGGCAAGACATTGTCTTGATTCAAGTGAAAACTGTACACCATTCTAGGCAAAAAATGGATGAGGACGCAACATCACCTTATCATGTTGCAAGACCAAGAACAGCTCCTTGCATGAAAGAGCCGCTAACTCTGACACTCCACTTAGCGAAATGATAGCAACCTAAGAAGCTACTTTCTGAGGTAAAAGACTAACAGAATCTCCCGATTGGTTCAAAAAATGGTCCCTGCAAGGACAGTCAAGATCAAATTCAAGTCCCAAGGACACAAGAGTGGCCTGACAGATCATACTGTCTACGTTACATGCTGTATGAAGTATGAATCAAGGAGTAAGAAACAACGGCCTCTTGAAAAAAATGGATAGGGATGAACTCTGACCCTTAACGGTACTTAAGGCCAATCTCCTTTCTCGTACCGGTTTGAGAAGGAAAAAGTAAATCTCCCACTCACATATTTCTGTGGGTGCCGCTTCCGCTTTACCCCAGGCAAAGCTGGCTTCCAGGGCTCAACAGTGCTGAGATACAGGACTCAAGACTATTAGGTCCCGCTGGACTGGGAGTGTCCAAGGAGCGACCCCCGCAAGACTCGCTATGTCAGTGTACCAAGCCCTCCTGAGCTAATTTGGCTAACACTATTATCAGTGTTATCCCCTTCCAGATTCTTCACAAAAGATGTGGCAGAAGTCGAAACATAGGAAAGCCTCAAATAAGGGAGAACTGGTCCCTAATGTGTTACCAGTGCATCTACTCCTATTGCCAATGGGACCCTCGTCCTGGACACAACCTGTCCCAACTTGTAGCACTTGGAATCTAGTAGGTTCACCTGCAGAGTTCCCCCTGCCACTATTCTATACCTGGAATATGCACTGACGATAGAGACAGCACTTGTGCTGTCCCAGACAGAATGTGGTTCACGTTCCTGAGCCGCATGACTCCTGGTGCCACCCTGGTGGTTTATTTTTGCCCCTGCAGAGGCTTTTATGGATAGAACCTACAACTGGTCTGTACCATAATCCAGAGCAAGGTGTACTGGCCACAAGTTCCACAATAATTATGGGCAGTATTCTCTCCTGTGGAGACCAAGTTCCCTGAACTGTAGCCACCCTCCAACCAAATGGAGAAACTGGCATCAGTGGTTATTATCTTCCAATACCTGAAAGAAAGAATTCCATCTTTCTAGATTCCAAACCATCAACCACCAATCTTTGGCTGTGCAACACCCAGGAACAGAGCCCTCCGGCAATCCAACGCCTGGATTTTCAAGTTCCAGACAGAGAGAATGATCCTCTACCAAGACCTGGAGTATGACTGTACATAAGGAACATGCTTCAACCTAGATACAGCTTCCTACTGCAAAATGTATCAAAGGAAAATCTGGACCAACTGCTTCCTGAGCAAAGGTTATTGAGGTATACTGAGATTGACACCCCCTGCATCGTTAGGAGCTAGGAGCTTTGTGGCCCTCAGAAGCTGTGGCCAGCCCGAAGGATGGTCACAAAAAAGAAAACAGATGACTTTCCACTGCAATTACAGAAATCTTTGATGAGACTGGAACAACCCGGCACATGAAGATATGTGTTTACTGATGATTATGGGCCCCGCCATCTACCTCTTGCAGAGAGGCCATCACTAAACAGACCGAGCCTATCTGAAACAAAAGGATGCCCAGCAGATTGAGATCTTAAGAAAGCCCTCATATCCCTATTCAGGTTTGAAGCTGCTACGATTTATTTGTTTTACAATAATGAGCTCATAACTTTTGCTCCAAGAGCCAGCACAAGGCAAAGACTGATCCGACTAAAGAAGGAGCAAACCACCTCAGAGACTGCTCTAAAATCTTATGGTCCGAGGTACTCTCAAATAGGGATGAGCCGAACACCCCCCAGTTCGGTTCGCATCAGAACCTGCAAATGGACCGAAAGTTTGCGCGAACTTTAGAACCCCATTAAAGTCTATGGGACTCAAACGTTCTAAAATCAAAAGTGCTAATTTTAAAGGCTAATATGCAAGTTATTGTCCTAAAAAGGGTTTGGGGACCCGGGTCCTGCCCCAGGGGACATGTATCAATGCAAAAAAAGTTGTAAAAACTGCCGTTTTTTCGGGAGCAGTGATTTTAATGATGCTTAAAGTGAAAAAAAGTGAAATATTCCTTTAAATATCGTACCTTAGGGGTGTCTATAGTATGCCTGTAAAGTGGTGCGTGTTTCCCGTGCTTAGAACAGTCCCTGCACAAAATGACATTTGTAAAGGAATAAAAGTCATTTAAAACTGCTTGCGGCTTTAATGTAATGTCGGGCCCTGGCAATATGGAGGAAAATCAGTGAGACAAATGGCATGGGTACCCCCCCAGTCCATTACCAGGCCCTTTTGGGTCTTGTATGGATATTAAGGGGAACCCCGCACCCAAATTAAAAAAAGGAAAGGCGTGGGGCCCCCAGGCCCTATATACTCTGAAGAGCAGTATACAGGCGGTGCAAACAAGACAGGGACTGTAGGTTTGTTGTTAAGTAGAATCTGTTTGTAATTTTGAACTGGTACATTTTTAAAGTGTAGCTTCAGCCAAAAAATCTATTTTTAAGCTTTTTAGAAAACATCGGGAAGGTTTATTACCCCTGTAACATTTGTTTTGCTGTCTGTGCACCTCTTCAGAAGATTTCACCTCACTTTCTGTCCCAATGACAAATGTTTTTTGAAAATTTTGGGTTTTTAGTGAAACAAGGATTGGTGATAAAGCATCAGTGAAGAGGAGACACATTTTTCCCATATTAACTCTTACAGGAGAGAATTTCCCTTCCTAGGGGTAGATTTCATCTCACTTCCTGTTGTCTCCTTCTGTTTGCAAGTAGGAGTCGCTTGTAAGTTGGATGTTTGAAAGTAGGGGCCTGCCCTATATACTCTTCAGAAATTGTGGCCTTAGGTGTTGGTGTGTTGGTGTTGCCACAACACTGTAAGCCCTCACAGTTACTCTTGGTGGGCGCAGGAACGGGCCCTGCTGTAAAATATTAGATCAAGACTTGTAATTACATGCCATTGTTGAACAGTGGTAGAAAAATTTGGCCTTTAGTGGAGGTGGTGGTGCCACAACACTGTAAGTCCTCACAGTTACTCTTGGTGGGCGCTGGAACGGGCCCTGCTGTGAAATATTATATCAAGAATTGTAATTACATGCACCTGTTGAACAGGGGCAGACAAATTGGGCTTTTGGTGGTAGTGGTGTTGCCACAACACTGTAAGCCCTCACAGTTACTTTTGGTGGGCGCAGGAATGGGCCCTGCTGTGAAATATTAGATCAAGAATTGTAATTACATGTCCCTGTTGAACAGGGGCAGAAAAATTGGGCCTTGGGCACTGGTGCCACAACACTGCGACCCCTCACAGATACTATAGATGGAGCGCAGGAATGAGCCCTGCTGCAAAGTATTGCATAAAAAATTGTAATTACATGCCCCTGTTAAACAGGGGCTGAAAAATTGGGCCTTGGCCACTGGTGGCGGTGCCCAGAACCAAAAGTGTTCTTACAAGCTATCAGCATGAAAATTGAGGAGGAAGAGGATTGTCACTCAGCATAACAGTATAGTCACTCAGCATCAGCATAGGCTGTCTTGAAGGGATCTCACATTTAAAAAAAAAAAAATCGGTTACATCAGCATCAGGTGCTTTGTAGCTGATGATCCAAGACTGATTCATTTTTATGAAGGTCAGCCGATCGACCGATTCGGTGGACAGGCGCACCCTGTGATTGGTTACAAAGCCTCCAGCAGCACTAAATGTGCGTTCCGAAAGAACGCTGGATGCAGGACAGGCCAGTAGCTCAATTGCATACTGTGCAAGCTCTGGCCAGTGTTCCATCCTCAAGACCCAGTAACCCAGAGGATTTTCGGTGGGAAAGGTGTCCAAGTCTGATCTTGCCCCTAGGTAATCCTGCACCATGTGAATCAGATGCTGGCGATGGTTGCTGGAACCGATCAGACCTTGGGGCTGCGGACTAAAAAATTGTCTGAACGCATCGGTCAGACGGCCACCTTTTCCACCGCTCCTTCTGTGACTGACTGAAGCCTCAGCAACATGATGTCCAGGAGGACCAGGAAATTGTAAACTCCCAGGCTCTGGAAACGCGTTGCACAAACCTTTCTGCAAGGCCTCCCAAAGATGTTTTATCCTCTGCTTCCTCTGCGATGGCAAGATAAGGTCCGCAACCTTACCCTTGTAACGTGAATAAAGGAGGGTTGCCAGCCAGTAATCATCTCTCCCCTTGATACCACGAATCCGAGGATCCTTACGCAGGCTTTGCAGGATCAGGGAGGCCATGGAGCGTAGGTTTGCTGGGGCATTCGGTCCACAGTCCTCTGGGTCACTAAGGACGACATGATCCGCAGCCACCTCCTCCCAGCCACCTACAAGTCCATGGGTTTCTTCGGACTGTAAATGATCCCTTGAAGTCTGCTGCTGATGCTGAGTACCAGGCTCCACCTCCATGCTGACACAATCCTCCTTCTCCTCCTCCTTGTCCTCTTACTGTGTGATCAGTGGGCTCGCAGGAACACTGTTTGGATAAAGGGGGCATGGGGAGGTAAGGAAGTCCTCCTCTTACTGCCTCTGTTCTGCCTCAAGTGCCATGTCCATTATTCCATGCAGCGTGTGCTCCAACAGGTGGACAAGAGGGACAGTGTCACTGATGCATGCACTGTCACTGTTCACCATCCTCGTGGCCTCCTCAAATGGTGACAGGACAGTGCATGCATCCCTGATCATAGCCCACTGGCGTGGGGAAAAAAAACAGGCTCCCCTGACCCTGTCCTGGTGCCATAGTCGCATAGGTACTCATTGATGGCCCTCTGCTGCATGTGCAGCTGCTGTAGCATGGCCAACATTCAGTTTTACCTGGTGGGCATGTCACAGATTAGGCAATTCTTGGGCAGGTTAAATTCCTTTTGGAGGTCAGCCAGCTGAGCACTGGCATTATATGACCTGCGGATGGAAATGCACACAGACTTTCCTGGCCTGCCTCAGGACATCCTGTAAGCCTGGGTACCTGCCCAAGAAACGCTGCACCACCAAGTTAAGGACGTGAGCCAAACAGGGCACATGGGTCAGTTGTCCCTGTCGGAGGGCGGAGAGGAGGTTGGTGCCATTGTCGCAAACCACCATACCTGGCTTAAGCTGGCGTGGCCTCAACCACCTCTGAACCTGCCCCTGCAAAGCTGACAGAATCTCTGCCCCAGTGTGGCTCCTGTCCCCCAAGCACACCAGCTCAAGCACCGCATGGCATCTTTTTGCCTGCATGCTTGCGTAGCCCCTTGAACGCCTATGGAGCACCGATGGATCCGAGGACAAATCAACACAGGAAGAGGCCACGGAGGAAGAAGAGGAGGGGGTGGAGGAGAGAGGTGTGGCAGAATCACCACTAGTAGAATTTTGGAGGCGTGGTGGTGGAACAACCTCCAACACTAATGCACCCTGTCCTGCATCCTTCCCAGCTGCCAGAACAGTCACCCAGTGCGCAGTGAAAGATAGGTAACGTCCCTATCCATGTCTGCTGGACCATGAGTCAGCGGTTGTCAGGGGCATATCAGTGGCCGCCGGGCAAATATGCGTGCACACAGGTGCACAAGAAGCTCTTCCAGGGCAATTCTGCTCAATTCCCCACCAGGGGGCGCCGGAGCGCTCCCGCGTGTGCCCGTGCGCGCGTTCGCGCGTGCGCGCGCGCGCCTGTGCGCGCGCCCGTTCGCGCGCCCGTTCGCGCTAGCGCTGTTTGGCGCCAAAGCGCCTTTAAAAGGATGACAGGTGCTTCTGTCAGATGCTGTTTGTCTGCAGCTCTGTACCTGCGTTCCTGTTTTCCGTTTGATTTGTATTTACCTGTGACCCGGCTACGTCTGACTACTCTCCAGTCTCCAATCCGACCCGGCTTGCCTGACCTTGCTTATTTGATCATCTGTTGCCGAATCTCTGCCTGCCTGACTACTCTTGGATCACCCCTTTGCCATACCTGCCTGATCTCCTGCTGAAACGGACTGTCTGACTTGCTTCTGCCTGTGTCCTGGGACGCTGCTTCCAGCCTGCCTGTCAAGCACCCTGCCGCTGCCTTCTCAGCTACCTGCCTGTCTACCGGCCTGCATCCGCATACCTGCATCCGCAGCTCAGCCATCCCTGAGGGACATTCTTCCAGATCATCATCTGCTTCTGCTGGAACCGCATCAGGCCCTCCTACCCACTGTGCTCAGGAGACTACTGTTCCCACTCCAGTGGCTCCTGAACCAGCGCTTAAGAGAGGTCTCCTTCTACCAGTCAGGCTCAACTACCAGGTACCTTACAGTACAAACAGCCATGACTGAGCCTGCAGGAGAGACCTCTCCCATCCAGGAGATCTGCACGCACTTAGCAGCACTTACCCAGGCGGTACAAACCTTACAGGACAGTTACAACAGACTGGAGGGCCAAGTATTAAACCTCAGTGGGCCCAGTAATATGGCCCCTGCTGCAGCCGCTCCAGTACAGGCTGCTGCACCGCCCTCTGTGGTAATGCTTCCACCTGAACCAAGAGTGCCTACCCCCGAAAAGTTTTCTGGTGATCGAACAAAATTTGTGGCCTTCCGCAGCACTTGCCAACTCTATTTTGCCCTACAGCCACGGACTTTTTCCTTGGAGGCCACCAAGGTGGGATTTGTTATATCCCTCCTTCAGGGGGAACCCTTGACCTGGGCTCACCGCCTGCTTGAAACCAACGCTGCACAGGTCCAGTCCCTGTCCGCCTTCTTTGAAGCCATGGCCCAGCTCTATGAAGATCCTCAACGGACTGCCACCGCTGAGGCAGCTCTGTTCGCGCTCCAGCAAGGCCGTAGGCCGGCCGAGGACTATGTAACAGACTTTCGACGCTGGAGCGCGGACACTCAATGGAACAACGCAGCCCTGCGCCATCAGTTCCGCATGGGGCTGTCTGAGGGTCTGAAGGATGAGCTTGCTCGAGTAGGGATGCCTGATACCCTTGAGGAACTCATCACCATTACCATCCAGATTGACCGACGCCTTCGTGAGCGCCGGTCTGAACGCTCTTCCCAACCAACACGCCCTATGTGGATGACTCCAAGAGTTCCGGTTCCTGCCTCCCGATACCTACCTTCTGCTTACCCGAGTCCAGTCACCCAAACAACCAAGGCTCCTGAACCGATGCAGCTAGGACTTATGCGGGCTACCCTGACCCCGGAGGAACGGGCACGCAGACGCCAGTTAAACCTCTGTCTCTACTGTGGTGGGACGGGCCACTATGTGAACAACTGTCCAGTAAAGACTCGTAAGTGCTTTTCTTCTACTCCAACCTGTTTATCTGCTTTAACCGCCAATACAACTCAACTTGTCCTTCCCCTCTCATTGCAGCTCCAGGGAAGAACAATCCAGGTCAACGCCATTGTTGACTCCGGGGCATGTAGTTGCTTTGTGGACTCTGCTTTTGCCACCCAACAGAATCTGCCTTTAAAAAACAAAACTCATAGACTCTCAGTTTTCTTGGCCGATGGTTCCCATATAAAATCCGGACAAGTCTCTCAGGAAACCTTCCCGCTGCCTGCCACCTGCTCATCCCAGCATCAAGAGATCCTAACCCTGGATGTTATTTCATCCCCATTATTTCCAATCATCTTGGGCATGCCCTGGCTTCAGGCCCACAACCCTCTGGTTGACTGGGTCACGGGCGAGATCAAGTTCCAGTCACCCTACTGCCAAAAACATTGTCTACCAGAAGCCTCTAATCCTGCCACTACCTTACTTTGTATGGACATTGATCCAGACCTACCCCAAGATGTACCAGAGGTCTATCGGGAATTTGCGGATGTGTTCAGCAAGAAGGGGGCAGACACCTTGCCTCCCCATCGTCCCTATGACTGCCCAATTGAGCTGCTTCCTGGGGCTGAAATTCCTTTCGGGCGCATTTTTCCGCTGTCTGAAAAAGAGCAAGAAGCACTTAAGATTTATTTAGACGAAAACCTTGAAAAAGGCTTTATCCGACCTTCCACTTCACCAGCTGGTGCCGGAATTTTTTTTGTTTCTAAGAAGGATCAGTCTCTTCGTCCCTGTGTGGACTATCGGGAGTTAAACAACATTACAGTCAAGAACCGTTACCCACTGCCACTGATACCTGAACTGTTCCAGAAGCTGAGATCTGCTACTATCTTTACCAAACTGGATCTGAGAGGGGCCTACAATCTGGTCCGCATTCGGGCCGGGGACGAGTGGAAAACGGCTTTCAGAACCCGTTTCGGACACTACGAATACCTCGTCATGCCCTTTGGTCTATGCAATGCCCCCGCCACGTTCCAGCATCTGGTCAATGACGTGTTTAGAGATTTCCTGGACATCTTTTTAATTGTCTATCTGGATGACATTCTAATCTTCTCCAGTTCACTTGAGCAGCACAGGGAACATGTCCGTAAAGTCCTGATCCGACTCCGTTTGCACAGACTGTATGCTAAGGCGGAGAAGTGCGAGTTCGAACAGCAGGAGATCCAGTTTTTGGGATTGGTAATCTCTCCAACCGGCATCAAAATGGACCCTCAGAAGGTATCTGCTGTGTTAGAGTGGCCTGCTCCCATGGACAAAAAAGGTGTACAACGCTTCATTGGGTTCGCAAACTTCTATAGGAAGTTCATTAGGGGGTTTTCTGCTATTATATCCCCCATCACGCAGCTGACCAAGCAGAATTCCCGTTTCCATTGGAACTCAGAAGCCCAGAGAGCCTTTGAGGAATTAAAGAAACGTTTTACATCAGCTCCGATCCTCAGCCATCCGGATCCATCCTTACCTTTTATCCTGGAGGTTGATGCATCCGAAGTAGCCGTGGGTGCTGTTATTTCCCAACGACAAGGCAACAAGGACTTGATGCACCCCGTAGGGTTCTTTTCCAGGAAACTTTCACCTGCAGAGCGGAACTATGATGTGGGGGATCGAGAGCTACTCGCTATCAAGACAGCTTTGGAGGAATGGAGGTACTTGCTAGAAGGTGCAGTTCACCCAGTACTGATTTACACAGACCACAAAAATCTTGAGTACTTAAGGTCCGCCAAGAGGTTAAAACCCAGACAGGCCCGTTGGGCTCTATTTTTCACTCGATTCTGTTTCCATATTACCTATCGGCCCGGATCCAAGAATGTAAAGCCGGACGCGCTGTCGCGCATGTTCGATAACCCTAAAGACTCTTCGGTACCTGACACTATCTTGCCGGCAAATAGCTTTCTCCTTCTTCAAACAGACCTTCTGTCCATGATCAGAGAAGCATCTCCAGAACCTTCAAGCCTTCAGGGATCCTCTTTAACACCTCGTGATGGACTTTTGTGGAGAGGAAGTCAAATTTTTGTACCAGAGAGTGCCCGAGTCAAGGTGCTGACACTTCTGCATGACCACCCGCTTGCGGGACATTTTGGGGTACGTAAGACCCTTGAGCTGGTGCAGCGCACTTTTTGGTGGCCTAACCTAAAAGAATTCTGCAAAACATACGTCAACTCATGTTCTGTCTGCATCCAGAATAAAACTCCTAGGAACAGAGCTTGGGGTTTACTGAGACCATTACCTATACCAGATAGGCCCTGGAGGATGATAGCGATGGACTTTATAGTAGAACTGCCTTGCTCAGAAGGATGTTCGGCGATCCTTGTGGTGGTCGACCGACTATCCAAAATGGCCCACTTCGTGGCCCTAAAGGGAACACCTTCTGCTGTGGAGACGGCCCGTGTATTCATCAAGGAGATTGTCAGGTTACATGGAATCCCTGCAAATATAGTGTCCGACAGAGGGGTGCAATTCACATCACGTTTTTGGAGAGCACTTTGTGAGATCCTGAAAATTGAACTAGCCCTGTCCTCAGCATACCATCCCCAAACAAATGGGCAGACTGAAAGGACAAATCAGACTCTAGAGCAGTACATAAGGTGTTTTACATCTTTTGTACAAGATAATTGGGTATCTCTGCTGCCCCTAGCGGAATTCGCTTACAACAATGCCAGCCACTCTGCTACCGGTCAATCCCCTTTCTTTTCCAACTATGGTTTTCATGCATCTTTTTTACCAGATTTTCTTTCAGAATCTCCAGTTCCAGCGGTCCAGGACACAGTGCAGTTCCTTAGCCATAATAACCAGATCTTACGGGAAGCAATATCCAAGGCACAAGCGGACAACAAGAGGTTCTTTGATCAGAAAAGGAGAGGAGACCTAAACCTTCAGCTTGGTGACAAGGTATGGCTGTCTACTGATAATATTAGATTAACCTGTCCCACTAAGAAGCTTGCTCCTAAGTTCATTGGGCCCTTCCCTGTGAAAAGAAAAATTAATGAGGTGTCCTATGAACTGTGTCTACCTGATTCACTCAAGATTCACCCTGTGTTTCACGTGTCACTCTTGAAACCTGCTGTAGATGACCCTTTTCCTGACAGGGGCACCAGGGTCCCTGAACCGGTTCTGGTGGACGGCAATGAGGAATATGAAGTGGAGGCCATCCTTGATTGCAGGAAGAGAGCTGGGCAAGTACAGTTTTTGATTAAATGGAAGGGGTATGGGCCTGAAAATAATTCATGGGAACCTGATTGTAATATCCATGCCAGACGTTTAATCCATGCTTACTTCTCTGCTCATCCTGAAAAGAAGGGTATTCTGGGCATCCGGAGGCTGCCCGTTGGGAGGGGGCAATGTCAGGGGCATATCAGTGGCCGCCGGGCAAATATGCGTGCACACAGGTGCACAAGAAGCTCTTCCAGGGCAATTCTGCTCAATTCCCCACCAGGGGGCGCCGGAGCGCTCCCGCGTGTGCCCGTGCGCGCGCGCCCGTGCGCGCGCCCGTTCGCGCTAGCGCTGTTTGGCGCCAAAGCGCCTTTAAAAGGATGACAGGTGCTTCTGTCAGATGCTGTTTGTCTGCAGCTCTGTACCTGCGTTCCTGTTTTCCGTTTGATTTGTATTTACCTGTGACCCGGCTACGTCTGACTACTCTCCAGTCTCCAATCCGACCCGGCTTGCCTGACCTTGCTTATTTGATCATCTGTTGCCGAATCTCTGCCTGCCTGACTACTCTTGGATCACCCCTTTGCCATACCTGCCTGATCTCCTGCTGAAACGGACTGTCTGACTTGCTTCTGCCTGTGTCCTGGGACGCTGCTTCCAGCCTGCCTGTCAAGCACCCTGCCGCTGCCTTCTCAGCTACCTGCCTGTCTACCGGCCTGCATCCGCATACCTGCATCCGCAGCTCAGCCATCCCTGAGGGACATTCTTCCAGATCATCATCTGCTTCTGCTGGAACCGCATCAGGCCCTCCTACCCACTGTGCTCAGGAGACTACTGTTCCCACTCCAGTGGCTCCTGAACCAGCGCTTAAGAGAGGTCTCCTTCTACCAGTCAGGCTCAACTACCAGGTACCTTACAGCGGTAATATGCACCTTACCACTGACCGCCCTGTCCAGCGAGACCAAGACATTGCCTTCCACATGCCGGTAGAGAGCCGGAATCGCCTTCCGTGAGAAAAAGTGTCGTTTGGGAACCTGCCACTGAGGAACCGCACATTCCACAAACTCACGGAAGGGGGCAGAGTCTACCAACTGAAAAGGCAGCAGTTGAAGTGCTAGCAATTTAGCGAATCTAGCATTTAACCGCTGGGCATGTGGATGGCTGGGAGCAAACTTCTTTCGGCGGTGCAGCAGCTGGGGCAGGGAAATTTGCCTGGTACAATCTGACTTTGGTGTACCGATAGCAGATTGCCCGCATGTACTTGGCTGTAACACACATAATTCTACACCTTCATTCCTCTCAGTGCAGGTTTCACAGAGTGAATAGTGGGGTTGGAGATCCCAGCTGATGAGGAGCAAGGAGAGGTCCACTTTGTTCTTTGGTGTGGGCCTTTTAGGTAAGCTTGCCAACAAACTGCATGGCAGGTCGACATATGCCTGGTCAAGCATGTGGTGCCCAAGCGGGTGATGTTTTGGCCACGCGAGATACTGTAAATGCTGTAAATACTGCAAAAACACCTGCCTGCCTGTCAGTAGGAAGAGAAAAACAGGAACGGATCTAGCTAAACTGAATACAGTGTGTATATATATATATATATATACATACACACACACACACACACAAAACACCTAGGATGCATATATATATACACAATACACTGTAAGTGCAGCTAACTGACTCGCCTGCCTACTCTATCTAACTTAAATCAAATGCCTCTCTCTCTGTCTATCTCTCTCCACCGCAACACACTACACAAGGCCGCCACGCAGGTGGCCTTATATAGTGTGGGCGTGTACTAAACCCCCTGGCCAATTACGGCTCTCTGTACAGACGGTGCTGTGATTGGCCAAGCATGCAGGTCATAGTGTATGCTTGGCCAATCATCAGCCAGCAATGCACTGCAATGCCGCAGTGAATTATGGGCCCTGACGCACCACTCGAATTTGGCATGAACAGCCCATAATGTTTGTAATTCGAAGAACGGTCAAACAGGCGATGTTCCAGTCAAACATGGGTTCGATTTGAATTTGAAGCTCATCCCTACTCTCAAACAATGCAACCTCAGATGCCTCCCTCACTTAGGAGGGAAACCTGGGCAGTCTCCTATGCAAGTACTAACTAGGCTTGATCCGAGATCAGGCATCCTGATGCCATTGGTCCCACAGAAGATGTGAACATTTCCAGGCCACTGTACCTGCTTCACCCTTCTGAGTCATTTAGCTAGTCTAATAGATACATAATAAAGTGACTGTATTAGACAAACTAACACGCAGTTCCACAAGGAAGCAGGCCCAGACAACGTTGGTCTACTGCTATAAACCCCCGTAGGTATGTAAGTATGCAGGTACCCAGGAATGCAAACATGCAGGCATACAAGTATTCTTACTGTTCATGCATTTATGTATGCAGTATAATGCAAATAAATACATATCTATACAGTTTAATGTAATAAGCACATATTTATTCAATTTAATGCAGAAAAACACACACATGTATGCAGTTCAAGTTTATGTAAACATGCGTTTTTATGCTAGTAAGCATGTATGCAACATGTGTTTATGCAAGTAAGCAATCACGTGTCTATGCATCAAGTGACCCTGTATATAAGCAAACATGCAACATGTTTCTATGCAAACATGTGTCTTATGCAACTCTTCCTTTCAGCAAACATGAGCTTTTAGCAAACATAAGCTTTTAGCAAACATAAGCTTTTAGGAAACATATGCTTTTAGCAAGCATGAGCTTTTAGCAAACATAAGCTTTTAGCAAACATAAGCTTTAAGCAAGCATGAGCTTTAAGCAAGCATGAGCTTTCAGCAAACATGAGCTTTTAGCAAGCATGAGCTTTTAGAAAAATAAGCTTTTAGCAAGCATTGGCTTTTAGCAAGCATGAGCTTTTAGCAAGCATGGGCTTTAAGTAAGCATGAGCTTTCAGTAAGCATAAGCTTTTAGCAAACTTAAGCTTTTAGCAAGCATGAGCTTTTAGCAAGCATGAGCTTTTAGCAAACATAAGCTTTAAGCAAGCATGAGCTTTCAGCAAACATGACCTTTTAGCAAGCATGAGCTTTTAACAAACGTAAGCTTTTAGCAAACATAAGCTTAACATAAGCTTTTAGTAAGCATGAGCCTAAGCCAGTTTGCAAATATGCACCTGTTCAACTGCTCCAGGCCCCATACTAGTTTTGTGCCAAATGTACATCATTCTGGAGACACAACCCTTTAAAGTGCACTGCTAGGGGTGTGTCGACTTACAGTTGTACAGCCCCCCCCCCCCCGGATTAAGCAGTAAGTATGCAGTATATCAGTGGTCATCAACCCTGTCCTCAGGGCCCACTAACAGGCCAGGTTTTATGTATTACCTTGGGGAGATGCAGACTAGAATACTGCAATCACTGAGCAGCAAATGATATCACATGTGATGTGTTTCAGTTATCTTGCAAACCTGGCCTGTTAGTGGGCCCTGAGGACAGGGTTGATGACCACTGCAGTATATAATCAGGACTTGTCTGGCCACACATTCCTCCCATATTAAGTACTCACACGTCATTAGTATCCATTGGCTGTTGTTATGTCACAAGAGGCCCTGTTGAACCTGGCAAACATGGCTGCCCTTCCACTTCCTGCCTATATAGAAATAGGCCCCTTCACCCTCTAGTGGCTTGAGGAGAAAAAGCAGCCCATACTTCTAATAAGTACACAGAGCATGTTTTAAACAGCACACTGCCCCTAGAGACTACTGAGAGAAGACCAGGCAGACAGATCTCTTCTTTTTTTTTCCAAAGAGAGACTGCAAGAAAATGCAGACTTACTATTCCTGGTGCAGGACTCTGAGCATAACAGGAGTCCAATCTTCACCCATCATGGCGGGCCTTCTGATAAAAGACCTTCAGGGACTGGGTCCCCCTTAATGTGGGGTCCACTCCCCTGGATCTGTATAGCACCCTGCAGGAAAGCACCTTGGTCAGAACAAACACTGCACATGGTTCTATCACACAGGGTCCAGCACCGTAAGGCTGCATTACAGGCAAACCTCAAGGAATCTTCTCTCCTTCCCATGAGGCTCGGGTACCACCCATTTTGGCTGACAGCTTTTTCGAATGGATCCAGTTGAAGTCCTTGATTCTCAGTAGAACCGTTCCAGACCTCCAAGTATGCTCTAAGAGCACATGTATCACATCAGTGACCACCACCTTAGACACTGGCAAAAAAACTGAGGTCCTTCCTGTGTAGGAGGGGTTATATAGGAGAGGACTTTCTGTTTGACTATCTGCCAGTGTCCATTCATCTATAGGTGGCGTATAACCCTAATGCTGCCTACACACGGTCGGATTTTCCAAGGGAAATGTTCGACGGGAGCTTGTTGTCTGAAATTCCGACCGTGTGTAGGCTCCATCGGACATTTTCCGTCGGAATTTCCGTCAAACAAAATATGAGATCTGGATCTCAAATTTTCCGACAACAAAATCTGTTGTCCTAAATTCCGATCGTGTGTACACAATTCCGACGCACAAAGTTCCACGCATGCTCGGAATCAAGCAGAAGAGCCACACTGGCTATTGAACTTCATTTTTCTCAGCTCGTCGTACGTGTTGTACGTCACCGCGTTCTTGACGTTCGGAATTTCCGACAAGATTTGTGTGACCGTGTGTATGCAAGACAAGTTTGAGCCAACATCCGTCGGAAAAAAAACATGGATTTTGTTGTCGAAATGTGCGATCATGTGTACGCGGCCATATAGTCATTATTATGGTTGCTCTGTGAGAACATGGGGATGTACGAAAAATAAAGTATCCTGTTCTCTTTGTATTGCTTCCTTTCTGTGAAATCTCCAGTGTTTCTGCCAGACCCTCTGCTTTCCTATTAAAAACTGACCACTCTAAGCAAGGAAGCACACTGTGGTCAGTTCTCTAGCTATGCTGTGAACTCAGTGTGCTCTTCTTCAATGTTCAAATTTGTCCTGACATCCAGACTTTTTTACCTGCCCACTCCTTTCCCTTTCCTCTGTTCCCTTTTTCTTCTTTCCCTTATAGCTCTTTCTTGTACTCTTTTTGTGACTCTTCCCTCTCTACATCTATTCTTTTCTTTTCCTATCCCCTACTAAAGTTGTGGTAAGGCATATTTAGATACGCTTTTTATACTGTATCTTACCACTCCTCCTGCTGAAGCAGATGGTGGCCTAGTTTTGTTCCATGGACGTGTGTCCTGGTTTTCCTTAGATTAAGGTGACCAGATTTTTAAAATGAAATCTGGGGACATATTTTTTTTTTTTTTTACTAGTAATGGCAGCAATCGACAACTCTTTGCCCGTCTCCGCCGCCTGCCTCACAGCCTGTCAAGTCTAAAGCCCCATACACACTATCAGATTTTCTGCTGATTTTTTCCTTCAGATTTATCAAAACCATATAATATGAGGTCAAACCTTAGGAGTTTCAATTTGTATGCAATCAGGCAGGCCCTTGCACTACATGGTTTTGGTAAATCTGAAGACAAAAATCGGCAGAAAATCTGATAGTGTGTATGGGGCTTTACTCTTCGGGCCCCGGCTACTACTGGGTGAGGAGAAGAGGAAGATCACTCCACCAGGGAAGGCAAAGAGATAAGCAGGCAGGCGGCTGGCCGGGACTTGAGCCAAGGCAGAAGAACATACGAGTGGAGCTCAATGGGCATGCGCCCGAAACGGAAGAAATAGTCCCTCCGATCCAACCAGCACATGATCATCAGAAAGGGGCACAGATAATGGAAAAAAAATAAACCCCCATAAGCTAGTAGGAGCGGCAGAGGAGGGGGGGTGCAATTCATATTTTTTTCTTTTTATTGTGCACGGGCTGTCTTTGAAATTGCCCCAGCCCCTGTTCAAATCCAATCTGGGGACAAAACTGGGGACAGACTTGGTCCGGGGACAGTGTCTTCAATCCGGGGACTGTCCCCAGAAACCGGGGATGTCTGGTCACCCTACCTTAGATTGCCTTAATTTACTACAACTGAATCTTGTTTTCTCTTTGTTCCCTTTGTTAACTCTTTCATTACGGTATGGGGCAGTCTGTATGTGAACTATTCTAGTCTTCTTTGTATTGCTGTTTTCCTCAAGCCTTTGGAAAATTTTCTTAAAATCAAAAAAACCTTTGTGAAATAAATTGGGACTTAAAATAAAATAATGCTGGGAATGTACTATCTACAATAAATAGGGTGGGTTTTTTTTTGTTTTTTTGGGAATAAATGATACTGTATTGTAGATTTCTACATTTGCAAATGGTTCTTTGAGGTCCTTTTCACATTGAGGTTTGAGAAAAAAATAGGTTTAATGAGGGAACATATTCTCTACATTAATTTTTGTTCTTTAAATAATACTAAGGGGGCGTGGCCGGATGGAGACCTGAGGAGAAGTGATCATTCAGAGCTCCTGTGGATTATCTCATCCTTCAGACCCGAGTCACCTCCCAGACTATACCTGGTGCCTTCCAGACAGTCAGAGCACCGACCGGAGCTGCCGCAGTTGTGATCCTTCACACAGACAGCTGTGGAGCGGCTTCTAACCAAGCCTCACATGCGTCGGCCATCTTCGCTTCCACAGTGTAGGTACCTGCACCCCACCGAGGCTCACATGATCCTCTGAGCCCGGCTCTGCGGCATAGTGACCCAGCTTGTCAGTGCGCTGCTTGGGGACTTCTTGGTGGTGTTTTTAAATGGTAACGGCCGCATGGGAGGCGGGCCAGGGGCGCAGCATTAGCTCCTGTGGCAGCCATCTCACAACACAGTGCCACTGGCCTCACCCTCTGCCTCCCTGCTCCTCGGTGACAGCCTCATCTCCCCCAATTAACACAGGAGCCTCACTGACTGCCAGGGAGCTGTTTAACACTCTGTTGGGCTGCTTGGTCTGTCTTCAGCATCCTATACTGACTGTGACCCTGCAGGGATTCTGGGCATGAGATCTAGGGGTAAATCATCCGCCTCTACACCAAATAAAAAGCCTCCTAATGTCCCGGCTGTGTGTCCAGACACTGTCTTAGCAGGGAGACTGCACAAGCAAAATTGACTTGGGGCGTAGATTAGTATATGTGATAGGTGGGGATGTAGGACAGTGTTGGGTCAGCCAATCTAATTCATCATCATGATGACTTTCTGCATGTAAATCCTCAAGGTAGGCAAGAGATAGAAGATCTGTATCATTCAGGGGAGTAATAGTAGGGGATGGGCATTCAGAACCCTGTGGATCTATGGGTGATGGGTTCTTAGCAGCTTGGATACTATAGGATCTCTGGACTGTCAGATCCCTAATAAATTTGTTTATATCCTTGAATAGTGTAAAAGGATTTTGGTGAGTAGTCGGAGCAAACGTGAGTCCTCTACTAAGTAGGGAGATGTCATGGGGTGACAGCTCCATGCGAGACAAATTGTAAATTTTTATAGTTTTCTTATTTTCTCTTTTCTTTCTTCCTCTGCCCCCCCCCCCTCCTTCCACTACTATGTGCTTTTTTTTGCTTAGGCTCGGAGGGGGGCCTTATTAATTTTTTTTATTATTATTATTATTTTATAATTTAATACACGGGCGCGTATACGCTATTTATACGTGTATACATGTTGTGACTATGAGAGAGATATATTCTTATTTTTACATATATATACACAGTGGGGACGGAAAGTATTCAGACCCCCTTAAATTTTTCACTCTTTGTTATATTGCAGCCATTTGCTAAAATCATTTAAGTTCATTTTTTTCCTCATTAATGTACACACAGCACCCCATGTTGACAGAAAAACACAGAATTGTTGACATTTTTGCAGATTTATTAAAAAAGAAAAACTGAAATATCACATGGTCCTAAGTTTTCAGACCCTTTGCTGTGACACTCATATATTTATCTCAGGTGCTGTCCATGTTTTCTGATCATCCTTGAGATGGTTCTACACCTTCATTTGAATCCAGCTGTGTTTGATTATACTGATTGGACTTGATTAGAAAAGCCACACACCTGTCTATATAAGACCTTACAGCTCACAGTGCATGTCAGAGCAAAAGAGAATCATGAGGTCAAAAGGAACTGCCTGAAGAGCTCAGAGACAGAATTTCTGGCAAGGCACAGATCTGGCTAAGGTTACAAAAAAATTCTGCTGCACTTAAGGTTCCTAAGAGCACAGTGGCCTCCATAATCCTTAAATGGAAGACGTTTGGGATGACCAGAACCCTTCCTAGAGGTGGCTGTCCGGCCAAACTGAGATATCGGGGGAGAAGAGCCTTGGTGAGAGAGGTAAAGAAGAACAAAGATCACTGTGGCTGAGCTCCAGAGATGCAATCAGGAGATGGGAGAAAGTTGTAGAAAGTCAACCATCACTGCAGCCATCCACCAGTCGGGGCTTTATTGCAGAGTGGCCCGAATGGAAGCCTCTCCTCAGTGCGAGACACATGAAAGCCCGCATGGAGTTTGCTAAAAAAACACCTGAAGGACTCCAAGATGGTGAGAAATAAGATTCTTTGGTCTGATGAGACCAAGATAGAACTTTTTGGCCTTAATTCTAAGCGGTATGTGTGGAGAAAACCAGGCACTGCTCATCACCTGTCCAATACAGTCCCAACAGTGGAGCATGGTGGTGGCAGCATCATGCTGTGGGGGTATTTTTCAGCTGCAGGGACAGGACGACTGGTTGCAATCAAGGGAAAGATGAATGCAGCCAAGTACAGGGATATCCTAGATGAAAACCTTCTCCAGAGTGCTCAGGACCTCAGACTGGGCCGAAGGTTTACCTTCCAACAAGACAATGACCCTAAGCACACAGCTAAAATAACGAAGGAGTGGATTCACAACAACTCCGTGACTGTTCTTGAATGGCTCAGCCAGAGACCTGACTTAAACCCAGTTGAGCATCTCTGGAGAGACTTAAAAATGGCTGTCCACCAACGTTTACCATCCAACCTGACAGAACTGGAGAGGATCTACAAGGAGGAATGGCAAAGGATCCCCAAATCCAGGTGTGAAAAACTTGTTGCATCTTTTCCAAAAAGACTAATGGCTGTATTAGATCAAAATGGTGCTTCTACTAAATACTGAGCAAAGGGTCTGAATACTTAGGACCATGTGATATTTCAGTTTTTCTTTTTTAATAAATCTGCAAAAATGTCAACAATTCTGTGTTTTTCTGTCAATATGGGGTGCTGTGTGTACATTAATGAGGAAAAAAAATGAACTTAAATGATTTTAGCAAATGGCTGCAATATAACAAAGAGTGAAAAATTTAAGGGGGTCTGAATACTTTCCGTCCCCATTGTATGTATATATATATATATATATATATATATATATATATATATATATATATATATATATATATATATATATATATATATATATATATATATATATATATACTATATATGTCTTTATCCCCCTTTTCTTTCTTATTTACGGATACTTATATGGACATTTAGTTTCCATTTAAACTTACATTTACTTTTTGCTGTGCTCTTAAACATCCCTGGGTAGGTTTAATATTCAGTGTCTGGCCAATTAGCGATCACATGACCATTAGGCGTGCTGGAGCCTGTTGTCCTATGACCAGCCCAGACATATAAATACCACCATTCCAGCACTCCCCCCCTAGGCCTGTAGAAGGAGCTGATGCTTCAAGCGCGTAGCCTCTTTTATTCAGTTGTTTCTCCCCTGGTGTCTCTCTGTTTCCTGGTGACGCCATCTCCCTGTGCTCCACGGTGGCCCAGACCAACTTCCTGGTGGCCACAGGATGGATTGAGGCTCCCCCAGTCATCTGCCAGATCCGTGGAAGCTCGTTTTGGATGCCGATCTACACCTGCAGACACCATCATTTACAGATGAGCCTGTTTTTATGCTATTTCCTGTAAGTGCATTACTTACTTTGCTAATAAATCGTATCTTATATACTACACTAAGGTTGACGCTTCCTGTGTCTCTCCCTCTTCCTCAATATGGTGTAGCTCTAATGACTGTTTTTATTGTTATTTTCTATAGAGCATAGTAGATCTTTCCTGCTTTCCCGTATGGACAAGCTGACTAAGGAATGCATTTTTATAGCAGACCTAGACAAGATCCGCGGTCGCCTTACTGAATCTGAAAGTCAGATCTCGGCCACTGAAGATGTACTGGACATGCCCAACGTATCACAGAGCTGGAGTTCACCGTCAAGGCATTGGTGGTGAAGTCTGATGACGCAGAGAACCGCCCCAGAGGAAACAATTTCAAAGTGCTCAGATTGCCGGAGGGGGCAGAGGGTTACCACCCCACTGAGTTCACTGAAAATTTCTTCAAAGATCTCCTTGGCTTACCATCAGTCTCTCTAACCTATGTGGTGGAACAAGCACATCGCGTTTCTACGGGTCACCGGCTCATTGGGGCCCCACCACATCCATTCCTGGTGAAGTTTCTCAGCTTTCAGGATAGAGATCGCATTCTGAATGAAGCCAGGAAACATCCTACTCTCAAATATGAAAATACAGCTGTACACTTTTACCCCAATTTTTCCGCAAACCTACAGAAAAAAAAGAAAACATTCCAAGATGTACGCAGATGTCTTCATGAAAAAGGGTTGCCATATGGTATGCTGTATCCAAGTCGCCTGAGGGTGGTTCACAATGGTGCGGCTAAATTCATAGAGTCTCCGGAAGATGCAGAGTCTTGGCTCTCCACACTGCCGTCATCCCTGCAATGTAGTCGCTTGAGGCAGCCAAGTTGTGAAATCATGGAGGGTTGCCGGTTTGTTTTGGTTTCTCCATTATTTTTTTCTGCCTACTGTTCCTGGTTGTCAACCTGTTTTGCTCCCTGACAAGAATATCGGGCTTGAACTTTGTTATACAACCACATTGTGGTGCTCACATGTCTATCCTGGCTCATCATTAGGGATGAGCTTCGAGTTCGAGTCGAACTCATGTTCGACTCGAACATCGGCTGTTTGCAAGTTCGCCGAACAGCGAACAATTTGGGGTGTTCTCGGCAAATTCGAATGCCGCGGAACACCCTTTAACCGCTTGCCGACCGCCGGCTGTCAATTGACGGCCAGGCGGCATGGCTCTCGTTGCAGGAGGGTGTCATATGACGTCCTCCCATTTAAACAGGGAATGCGCGCGATCGTGCGCGTGCATCCCTGTTCCTTCGGTGGCGGCGTGTCATGGAGACACCGCTCGCCACCGAGGGGGGTGAACAGCCATTGGACATGGCTGTTTACCACGTGATCGGCCGTGATGAAGTCACGGCCGATCACAGATAGGTCCACCCCATTGTGCACGGCGCATGCGCGCGAGCGTGCTGCGCGTGCACGTCGGTGACGGAATGTTCCCGGGAACACTACTCGTCACCGACGCCGGTAAACAGCCATTGGCTGGCTGTTTACCCATGTGATCGGCTGTGATCCATTCACAGCCAATCATAAATGTAAACACAGAGCGGTAACTAGCTGTTACCAGCTCTTCTCTCCTCACACACCGTTTCCAGTGTGAGGAGAGAAGAGCCAGAAGCAGTGAGTCTGTGTTCTGTAGTGTCTGCACCAACACCACACCTGTCCCATCGCCCCCCCCAATTGTCATCTGTCACCCAACAGTCACCAGTGTCACCCAATAAAGTGCACCTGTCACATAAGGGACTGCCATCAGTGACCGTCAGCGGTGCACCTGTCACCCGTCACAAATCAGTGACCATCAGCGGTGCACCTGTCACCCGTCACAAATCAGTGACCATCAGCGGTGCACCTGTCACCCGCCACAAATCAGTGACCATCAGTGGTGCACCTGTCACCCATCAGCCATCACCCGTCACCCATCAGTACCGCCAGCCATCGCCCGTCACCCATCAGTGACCACCAGCCGTCACCCATCACCCATCAGTGACGGCCAGCCGTCACCCGCCACCCATCAGTGACCGCCAGCCGTCACCCATCAGTGACCGCCAGCCATCACCCGTCACCCATCAGTGACCGCCAGCCGTCACCCATCAGTGACTGCCAGCCATCACCCGTCACCCATCAGTGACCGCCAGCGGTGCACCTGTCACCCGCCACAAATCAGTGACCATCAGCGGTGCACCTGTCACCCATCACAAATCAGTGACCATCAGCGGTGCACCTGTCACCTGTCAGCCATCACCTGTCACCCATCAGTGACCGCCAGCCATCACCCGTCACCCATCAGTGACCACCACTTGTCACCCATTAGTGACCACCACCTATCACCCATCAGTGACCGCCAGCCATCACCCGTCACCCATCAGTGACCGCCAGCCATCACCCGTTACCCATCACCTGTCACCCATCAGTGACCTTTCAGCTATCACCGATCACCTGTCACCTTTTAATGACCATCACCCATCACCAGTAACTGTCCGTGGCCTGTCACCCATCAGTGACCATCGCCTGTCACACCGTCATCACCGATCAGTAAACGTCAGCTACCACCCATCGCACAGCCCATCAGTGACCGTCACCTGCCACCTGTCACACCGCGTCATGTCCAAAAGAGTATACAGCAGTGAGGAGGCATTCCAGATCCTCTCCATGACTGATGAGAGCAACGGGGAGTTCTCATCAGATTCCAATTTGGATTCTGATTCAAGTTCGGCATTTGAACCAAATAGTGAATCAACAAATGATTCGGAGGAAGAATGGGTCCCTCCCAAAAGGGCACGGCACTCTGGAAACCAGGATTATATTCCCAGGCCCAGTACCAGCGCTGCCACCACCAATAGGCCCCAGGAACAAATTCCCAGGCCGGCTAGGCGAAGCAGTATATTCCTAGCAAAAGGGCCAGATACGGAGTAAAGTTATACAAGCTATGTGAGAGAGCCACGGGATATTTGTATGAATTCCGCATATATGAAGGAAAATATTCCCAGCTCCAGCCCCCTGAGTGCCCGGCCTACATGGGCACAACTGGAAAGATTGTATGGGACCTGGCATACCCACTTCTAAACAAAGGATATCACATTTACGTTGACAACTTTTACACCAGCCTGCCCCTTTTCAAACACTTATACACTGCAAAAAAGCTGGCCTGTGGAACCTCCAGAAAAAATAGAAAGGGCTTCCCACAATCTTTAGTGAACAAAAAGCTGCGAAGGGGGGAAAGAGCATCATTGAGATGCAACGAAGTGCTGGCCTTGAGGTGGAAGAATAAGAGGGACGTGCACATGATGTCCACCATCCATGAAGACACTGCAATTGTGGTACAAAGAAGGCAAGGTCCCATTGAAAAGCCAACATGTGTCCAAGATTACAATCTCTACATGGGGGGGGTAGATTTTAACAATCAAATGATTCAGCCCTATTTGTCAATAAGGAGGTCCCGATTCTGGTATAAGAAGGTAGCAATTTATCTCATTCATTTGGCCATTTACAATTCCTACGTAGTCTACACCAAATCCATTGAAAGCCCCGCCCCCTTCCTAAAATTCATAGAAGAAGTTGTCACGTCCCTCATCTATCACCAAAGACCCCCCCCAGAAGACCTTCGCTCTGAGGCTGTTTGCCGACTCCATGAGCGCCACTTCCTCTTCAGCATTCCACCATCTGAAGCAGGCCGAAGACGGCAAAAAAAATGTTGCGTGTGCACCAAAAGAGGATTTAGAAAAGATACCAGCTACCATTGTCCCCAGTGTCCCTCCCAACCTGGCCTTTGCATTGGTGAATGCTTCCAACTTTATCATACATCCATAAAATATTAGCCCATATTTTTAACCATTTCCCCATTTTCATCATCTGTGCTGACCATTTTCCATTCTTTCCCAAATAACCATGCCACGGTCTTCCATGTGAACTGACCCTGGCCTGTTTTTTGACTATGCCTCTGCCTACCGTTTGGACTGCTTTCATGTGAACTGACCCTGGCCTGTTTTGTGACTATGCCTCTGCCTACCGTTTGGACTGCCTCCATGTGAACTGACCCTGGCCTGTTTTATCAACTACTCTACTGCCTACCGCTTGGACTGCTTACATGTGAACCGACCCTGGCCTGTTTTATGGACTATGCTTTTGCCTACCGCTTGGACTGATCTGTTGCCCTACTACTGTAGTACACAGGGGTCTCACATATGTGAGGGGCTCCAGAATTGTTTTTCCGGTTGGAGAAAACAATTATTTTTGTTTTCTCCGGGTTTCAGAATTAGGGTCTGGAGTCCGGAGGCTTCATAGAGATTTGGGTGGGTCGAAGCCTCTACCCCTGTGCCCCTGTGCACAGGTCTTACCTGATTGTGGCCCTCAGCCTGCTGCTGACTTACTGCCACCATGCTCATGCCTGTCGCATGAATAGACCACACCGCTACCTGGACTATGCAAATAATTAGCTGTAGCAGGAGGCAGTATGTTTATGAAGGGCTGGAGAGCAGTACAATAATGAGTGTCTGCAGTTAACAGTGTACCAGGACCAATATTATGGCTGTGCTGGCTGTCTCTGCCTGGACAATTTCTATGGACTGTGTTGTGCCGACTATAGACAATATTCCTGCCTGCTGCCTGGATAGTTAATATTGCTGTCGCTAAGCACCTCCCTGCCTGCTGCCTGGACCAGTGCTCTCCTCTGTGGATACTACTAAAAGCACAGGTAATGCTTTTTTTTTACCCTTTCTGCAATAGAATTTATTTTGGATTGTAATTCTTGGTATGTGCATGCTATGTGTTAGAAATATAAAGGGTTTTCAAAAATGATAGGTTGCCAGGAAATTATATATGTCATTTATGCTCCTAGAACGCCTGATGGTGCTACTTTGATGTTGGGCCTCTGTATGTGGCCAGGCTGTGTAAAAGTCTCACACATGTGGTATCGTCATACTCAGAAGGAGTAGCAGAATGTATTTTGGGGTGTCATCTTTGCTACGTACATGTTATGTGTTGGAAATATCTGATAAATGGACAACTTTGTGTAAAAAAAATGCGTTTTCATTTTTTTCCACATTTTCCAAAAACTTCTGGAAAAAAATGAACCGTTCAAAAGACTCATTATGCCTCATAGATTATACGTTGTGGTGTTTGCTTTCCAAAATGGGGTCATTTTGGGGTCAATTCCATTGTCCTGGTGCTCCAGGGCCTTCAAAAGTGTAATAGGTGGTTGAGAACTGAGATGTGTCATTTATGCTCGTAGAACGCATGGAGATGCTACTTCAATGTTGGGCCTTTGTATGTGGCCAGGCTGTGTAAAAGTCTCACACATGTGGTATCGCCATACTCAGGAGGAGTAGCAGAATGTATTTTGGGGTGTCATCTTTGCTACGTACATGCTATGTGTTGGAAATATCTGATAAATGGACAACTTTGTGTAAAAAAAAATGCGTTTTCATTTTTTTCCACATTTTCCAAAAACTTCTGGAAAAAAATGAACCGTTTAAAAGACTCATTATGCCTCATAGATTATACGTTGGGGTGTTTGCTTTCGAAAATGGGGTCATTTTGGGAGCAATTCCATTGTCCTGGTGCTCCAGGGCCTTCAAAAATGCAATAGGTGGTTGAGCAATGAGATGTGTCATTTATGCTCGTAGATCGCCTGATGGTGCTACTTCAATGTTGGGCCTTTGTATGTGGCCACACTGTGTAAAAGTCTCACACATGTGGTATCGCCATACTCAGGAGGAGTAGCAGAATGTATTTTGGGGTGTCATCTTTGCTACGTACATGCTATGTGTTGGAAATATCTGATAAATGGACAACTTTGTGTAAAAAAATGCGTTTTCATTTTTTTCCACATTTTCCAAAAACTTCTGGAAAAAAATGAACCATTTAAAAGACTCATTATGCCTCATAGATTATACGTTGGGGTGTTTGCTTTCCAAAATGGGGTCATTTTGGGGGCAATTCCATTGTCCTGGTGCTCCAGGGCCTTCAAAAATGCAATAGGTGGTTGAGCAATGAGATGTGTCATTTATGCTCGTAGATCGCCTGATGGTGCTACTTCAATGTTGGGCCTTTGTATGTGGCCACGCTGTGTAAAAGTCTCACACATGTGGTATCGCTATACTCAGAAGGAGTAGCAGTATTTGTTTTTGGGGTGTCATCTTTGGTACGTACATGCTATGTGTTGGAAATATCTGATAAATGGACAACTTTGTGTAAAAAAAATGCGTTTTCATTATTTTCCACATTTTCCAAAAACTTCTGGAAAAAAATGAACCGTTCAAAAGACTCATTATGCCTCATAGATTATACATTGGGGTGTTTGCTTTCCAAAATGGGGTCATTTTAGGGGCAATTCCATTGTCCTGGTGCTCCAGGGCCTTCAAAAGTATAATAGGTGGTTGAGAACTGAGATGTGTCATTTATGCTCGTAGAACGCATAGAGATGCTACTTCAATGTTGGGCCTTTGTATGTGGCCAGGCTGTGTAAAAGTCTCACACATGTGGTATCGCCATACTCAGGAGGAGTAGCAGAATGTATTTTGGGGTGTCATCTTTGCTACGTACATGCTATGTGTTGGAAATATCTGATAAATGGACAACTTTGTGTAAAAAAAAAATGCGTTTTCATTTTTTTCCACATTTTCCAAAAACTTCTGGAAAAAAATGAACCGTTCAAAAGACTCATTATGCCTCTTAGATTATACGTTGGGGTGTTAGCTTTCCAAAATGGGGTCAGTTTGGGGGCAATTCTATTGTCCTGGTGCTCCAGGGCCTTCAAAAATGTAAATGATGGTTGAGAAATGAGATGTGTCATTTAGGCTCGTAGAACGCATGAAGATGCTACTTCAATGTTCGGCCTTTGTATGTGGCCAGGCTGTGTAAAAGTCTCACACATGTGGTATCGCCATACTCAGGAAGAGTAGCAGAATGTATTTTGGGGTGTAATTTGTTGTATGCATATGCTCTGAGAGAGAAATAAACTGTTAATATGACAATTTTGTAAAAAAAAAAAAAAAAAAAAAAAAAATCTTCATTTTGCAAAGAATTGTGGGAAAAAATTACAACTTAAAAAAATTCACCATGCTACTTACTTAATACCTTGGAATGTCTACTTTCTAAAAAGGGGTCATTTAGGGGGTATTTGTACTTTTCTGACTTGTTAGTGTACCAAGAAATGAGATAGACCATCAGTACATCTGTGTGATCAGATGTGATCAATTTTCAGTGATTGGCACCATAGTTTGTAGACTCTATAACTTTTACAAAGATCAAATAATTTACACTAATTTGGGTTATTTTTACCAAAGATATGTAGCAGTATGAATTTTGGCCAAAATGTATGAAGAAAAATTACTAATTTGCAAAATTTTATGACAGAAACAAAGAAAAAGGCATTTTTTTCACAAAATGTACGGTCTTTTTTATTTATAGCACAAAAAATAAAAAACCCACTAGTGATTAAATACCACCAAAAGAAAGCTCTATTTGTGTGAAAAAAGGACTCAAATTTAATATGGGTACAGTGTTGCACGACTGAGTAATTGTCATTCAAAGTGTGAGAGCGCTGAAAGCTGAAAATTGGTCTGGGCAGGAAGGGGGTGTAAGTGCACTGTATTGAGGTGGTTAAAAGTCTATGGGAGAAATCAAAAGTGCTAATTTTAAAGGCTAATATGCAAGTTATTGTCATAAAAAGTGTTTGGGGACCCAGTTCCTGCCCCAGGGGACATGGATCAATGCAAAAAAAGTTTTAAAAACGGACGTTTTTTCAGGAGCAGTGATTTTAATAATGCTTAAAGTCAAACAATAAAAGTGTAATATCCCTTTAAATTTCATAGCTGGGGGGTGTCTATAGTATGCCTGTAAAGGGGCGCATGTTTCCCGTGTTTAGAACAGTCTGACAGCAAAATGACATTTCGAAGGAAAAAACACATTTAAAACTACTCGCGGCTATTGCATTGCCGACAATACACATAGAAGTTCATTGATAAAAACGGCACAGGAATTCCCCACAGGGGAACCCCGAACCAAAATTTTTTAAAAAATGACGTGGGAGTCCCCCTAAATTCCATACCAGGCCCTTCAGGTCTGGTATGGATTTTAAGGGGAACCCCGCGCCAAAAAACCCCCAAAAAATCCATACCAGACCCTTATCCGAGCATGCAACCTGGCAGGCCACAGGAAAAGAGGGGGGCGAGAGTGCACCCCCCCTCCTGAACCGTACCAGGCCACATGCCCTCAACATTGGGAGGGTGCTTTGGGGTAGCCCCCCAAAACACCTTGTCCCCATGTTGATGAGGACAAGGGCCTCATCTCCACAACCCTGGCCGGTGGTTGTGGGGGTCTGCCGGCGGGGGGCTTATCGGAATCTGGAATCCCCCTTTAACAAGGGGACCCCCAGATCCCGACCCCCCCCTTGGTGAAATGGTAAGGGGGTACTTACCCCTACCATTTCACTAAAAAACTGTCAAAAATGTAAAAATGACAAGAGACAGTTTTTGACAATTCCTTTATTTAAATGATTCTTCTTTCTTCTATCTTTCTTCATCTTCTTCTTCTTCTGGTTCTTCTGGTTCTTCCTCCGGCGTTCTCGTCCAGCATCTCCTCCGTGGCGTCTTCTATCTTCTTCTCCTCGGGCCGCTCCGCACCCATGGCATGGGGGGAGGCTCCCGCTCTTCTCTTCATCTTCTTCTCTCCTTCCTTCTTCTCTTCTTCTCTTCTTCATTTTCTTCTCCGGGCCGCTCCGCATGCATGCTGGCATGGAGGGGGGCTCCCGCTGTGTGACGGCATCTCCTCGTCTGACGGTTCTTAAATAACGGGGGGCCACCCGGTGACCCCGCCCCCCTCTGATGCACGGGACATGACGGGACTTCCCTGTGGCATTCCCCGTGATGTCACAGGGAAGTCCCGTCAAGTCACCGTTATTTAAGAACCGTCAGACGAGGAGACGCCATCACACAGCATGGGTGCGGAGCGGCCCGGAGAAGAAAATGAAGAAGAGAAGAAGAGAAGAAAATATGAAGAGAAGAGCGGGAGCCTCCCCCCATGTCATGGGTGCGGAGCGGCCCGAGCAGAAGAAGATAGAAGACGCCGCGGAGGAGATCCTGGACGAGAACGCCGGAGGAAGAACCAGAAGAGCCAGAAGAACCAGAAGAAGAAGATGAAGGAAGATAGAAGAAAGAAGAAGCATTTAAATAAAGGAATTGTCAAAAACTGTCTCTTGTCATTTTTAACATTTTTGACAGTTTTTTAGTGAAATGGTAGGGGTGTGTATCCCCTTACCATTTCACACAGGGGGGGTGGGATCTGGGGGTTCCCTTGTTAAAGGGGGCTTCCAGATTCCCATAAGCCCCCTGCCCGCAGACCCCCACAACCACTGGCCAGGGTTGTGGGCATGAGGCCCTTGTTCTCATCAACATGGGGGCAAGGTGTTTTGGGGGGCTACCTCAAAGCACCCTCCCAATGTTGAGGGCATGTGGCCTGGTACGGTTCAGGGGGGGGGTGCACTCTCACCCCCCCCTCTTTTCCTGCGGCCTGCCAGGTTGCGTGCTCGGATAAGGGTCTGGTATGGATTTTTGGGGGGACCCCACGCCGGTTTTTTTTTTTGGCGCAGGGTTCCCCTTAAAATCCATACCAGATCTGAAGGGTCTGGTATGGAATTTAGGGGGAACCCCACGTCATTTTTTTTTAAATTTTGGCCGGGGTTCCCCTTAATATCCATACCAGATCTGAAGGGCCTGGTATGGAATTTAGGGGGACTCCCACGTCATTTTTTTTTTTAAATTTTGGTTCGGGATTCCCCTGTGGGGAATTCCCATGCTGTTTTTATCAATGAACTTCTATGTGTATTGTCGGCAATGCAATAGCCGCGAGTAGTTTTAAATGTGTATTTTCCTTCGAAATGTCATTTTGCTGTCAGACTGTTCTAAACATGGGAAACATGCGCCCCTTTACAGGCATACTATAGACACCCCCCAGCTACGAAATTTAAAGGCGATATTACACTTTTATTGTTTGACTTTAAGCATTATTAAAATCACTGCTCCTGAAAAAACGTCCGTTTTTAAAACTTTTTTTTGCATTGATCCATGTCCCCTGGGGCAGGACCCGGGTCCCCAAACACTTTTTATGACAATACCTTGCATTTAAGCCTTTAAAATTAGCACTTTTGATTATTCATGTTCGTGTCCCATAGACTTTAACGGTGTTCGCATGTTCGAACGAACTTTTTTCCTGTTCACATGTTCTGGTGCGAACCGAACAGGGGGGTGTTCGGCTCATCCCTACTCATCATCCAGCCTTGGTCCTGCATTGGCCTGAATGGAATAACATACACTTTATGTGTATCATCCAAAACTGCAATTTTCATCCACATTTTTCCTCTGAAAGAGGAGCTAGGACCAGAACAAATCCTTTTAGCTCTTTCTTCTTTCTTCTCCATGGTTTAGAGGAACCCTGTGAGTCTGTCTTCGAGTGAAGGGACTGTGACTGTATTGGTCAAATACTTTATGCCACAAATATAGAAGTATAGGCTCAAAGTTTTTTCTTAGTTTAGGGATGAAACTAACCAGCATCAGTTCCCCTAGCTGGTCAGTAGGGTATGGTTATCTTGCTGCTTATGTTTTCTTATTATCAATATGCTTAGGATATGATTCTGCATTTACTCATGTCTTTTTGGGATGCTCAGGAACTTTCACTGGTGTGTTATACCTTCTGGTTGTTGGAGTATGTGGCACGGCTAGCCTGCTCTCTGCCTCCCATCCTAGTCAAATATCTAAATTCATGTGGATATGGAGCTCAAAATGATTTCATGGAATGTGTGGGGGCTGAACAATAGAGTCAAATGAGCCTTAATGTTCAAATACCTACAGGCCCATAAACCTCACATTCTTTTCATTCAAGAGACCCATATGACGGGCAGCAAACCACTGTCTCTACAGAGACACTGGGTTAAGCAATTTTTCATGCCACCTACTCCAACTACGCCAGGGGAGTCTCTATTCTACTGCATAAATCCTTACAGTGTCAGGTTGAGCATGTAAAAACTGACCCCAAGGGCCAATATGTCATCCTCATTTTGGTAATTGAAGCTCATTTGTTTGTTTTTGTGAATGTGTATGTACCTCCCCCCCCTCCACATCCCTATTATAACACATTTATGACAAAATTGCTCCATTTTCTGCCTCCAGAGGCATTATAGCGGGGGATTTCAATGCCATATTAGATGTGGAGTTAGACACCTCCAATCCCACTAGGCCACCAGACTCGGACCTTCTAAACTGGGCCCAGGCCCTTCAACTTACAATGGTTTGGAGGTGGAAGAACCCTCATCTTAAGCAGTTTTTGTACCTCTCTGTGGCCCACTTCTTGGGCTCCAGGATTGACCTCGCCTTTTGTTCGTCCACTACATTACCTCTCATTGTGGCAGCTTCACATTTGCCAGCAGGGATTTCTGACCATTCCCCACTTGAGGTCGTCCTGCCGCTCGGGGGGGGGGGCGGGAGGGGCTGCTGGAGGCTTACCCCTCGCTGGATTAACAATGAACAGGTTGCAGAAAACATAGAGGGAAACATTGTTCCACTCTCATTGAGTTTAATGAGAGTGGAACAGACCCACGGATTACCTGGGATGGCTTTAAGGCGACTATCCGGCGGGAATATATATCAGCCATCAAATCTGCCAGGGTGGAGTATGGCCTACAACTGGCAAGTTTGGAGTTTCAAGAGAGGGATGCTGCAGAGGCTTTGTATATAGCCGACTTAGCTCCAAGACAATTATATGCCACCAGAAGCAACTCCCTGATTCTCTATCTCAGGCCCATATAGTTTTAATTCCAAAACCTGGGAAGGACACCACATACTGTTTCAGCATACCGCCCCATATCCCTTTTAAATTACGACTTGAAAATCTTAACGAAAATCCTTGCTATCAGATTGATGAAAATCCTCTAGTTTATAGTGAATCTTGACCAAACAGGGTCCGTGCAGGGTAAATCTACGGAGATTAATATTCATATCTAAATTCAAGTCTTTACTCACTTACAGATTCCTTTTGACAATCACGGTACTAGGGTGTTAGTAGCAATAGATTTAGAAAAAGCATTTTACTCAGTTGCCTTGACTTATATGGAGGAGGTTCTTACGGTCTATGGGTTCGGTCTCAACTTCCGTACGTGGATTCAAATTTTATATCATAGACCGACAGCCCAGATAAAAAATGGAGGTGCTCTCTCCTCTCCCTTCCCTATTGAACAGGGTACCAGGCAGGGTTGCCCCCTTGTCCCCTGGACTTTTCTCCCTCATGGTAGAACCCATTGCATCGGCTATTATATCCTCCATGGCGGTCCGGGGAGTGTGGGTTGGATCCCTAGAAGAAAAACTGGCATTGTATGCCGACGACATTATTCTTTTCCTTCGAGATCCTGGGCTTCCCACCGGGCGGCTTTGGACCTGTTGTCTCACTTCGCCTCAATGTCCGGATTGATGGTGAACCCGGAGCTCTGCAGGCAGCAGATCCGTCTCTCTCCCTTTGCGATGGACAGAACAGATTAAGTACCTTGGGGTGTATATTTCACCCAGAATCCTCTTCCCCTCCTTCAGAGCTTTAAAAACAGATTGAAAGCCTGGCCAAACCTCTCCTTATCATTAATTGGGAAAATAAAGCTCGTCAAAATGAAATTGCTACCTCCTTTGCTATATGTTTTGTGCCACTCTCCCATATGGATCCCTAAACCGATCTTCAAACAATTTAATTCTCATGTCAATAGTTTTCTGTGGGGGTCTCGCCCTTCTAGATTTCAGTTTACCATACTACAGAGGTCTTGGACCCAAGAAGGCCTCCTCTGTCCTGATATCTTTTTATATTTCCTAGCTGGAATGTTGTCAGACTCCCATAATTGGCTCATATCCAAAAACTCTAATGCTGCAGTCGCTCTAAAAGCTTCTCTAGTGGGATCATACGAAGCCCTACGAAATACGCTCTTAAGAGGAGTTAAAGATCCACATCCCCTAACTAGATCTATTTGCACAGTGATCAGAGCATGGACAGCAGTTGTCCCCTATGCTAGGAATGATTTGGGACATTACTCTACAAACACTCCCTTATGGATGAACCCCTCTCTACCGGAATTCCAGTCCATTCTGGATCCTGCTCTGTGGGCTGGTCAGGGCATCCACAATCTATCCCATATTTGTGAGGGTGGCGCACTACAAACATTTGACCAAATTAAAAATAAATTTGATCTACCTAACTCCTATTTATTTTGGTTTCTCCAGCTCCGGCATGCTTTCGATACACATTTTGGGACATCTCCTTTGCCTTTGTACCAGTCTGATATGGAATTACTCCTTCAGAATTATTCCCTTAAAAAACCTTTATTGTCCATCTACAGGGCATTACAGCCAACTGTACATTATGGACTGGAAGGCCATCATTCCTTCTAGGTGACGGAGCTGCCGGGGCTGGACACGGAAGACTAGAAGGATGTGTGGGAGATTCCCTTCTCTCACCTCATATCCTCTAAAGACCATCTAATCCAGTTGAAAATCATACACAAGCTTCATTATACACCAAACCCGATTACATAAAATTTACACATATTGCTCACCGCCAATTACTTACACATGATTTGGTCCTGCCCCTTATTGCAGGTCTTTTGGACCAATGTTCTCACTTTTATCACCAGCTTAACTACTGTCCCTATACCCCAGATGGTGGATGTCTGTAATTTAGGGCTGGTAGATGCCCTGGCCCCATCTAGAGCTGTTCGCACGTTCCTCAGTTTGCTTCTATTTTACGCTCGGAAGAGAATTGTGTTTAGGTGGATAGCCTCTCCTGCACCTACACTCAATATGTAGAAGTCACTGGTTAATTTGATCATCCCGCTGTATTTAGAAACCTACACATACAGGGGCTGCCCGAAAAAATTTAACAAGGTGTTGGGATATATGGTTAGACTCTGATACCACTGTGACTCAACAGCAAGACCCTATTCCACCCTAATAAGTCTTATACAGGTGGAGGTAAGGGTCCACATATCCTACAGATATGGCAGTGTGGCCACATAGTATGTTCCCTACGCACCTCGGGGGATCGACACAGCAAATTCTTAGGGGGTTGTTAACAAGGGATTTTTTCCCCGACACCCATACTGTTGAGTGGGCATCTTCCATTCTTTTTATTTAAGCAGAAAGTTTTGGGATGCTAAGTTTTATGTTTTATGTTGCTGTTATGTACTGTATGTTCTAGTTAGTTTTCCCTGTTGCGCTTTTTTTTTTTTTTTTTTTAGTTTTGAGCCAGGGCAAAAAAAAAGTAATAATAATATTATAATGTAAATTTACTGTAAGATACATATGGCATTTGGGGGTCCTATTTAAATTGGGGATTAAGCATAAATAAATGAATATCAAAAACATACTCCCTATAATAATTAGGATGTTTTCTCTGTAAATAAATAGTACTATAATGTAGATTTTAACATTTATAAATTAATTTTGAGGGGCATATTCAAACTGGGGCTGGAGTATACTTAAAGTAATAGTGGAAATGTACACAGTACAGTATCTGAAGTGTTGTTTCTGTCAACAAATAATACTGTAATGATACTGGATTTCTGGATTATTATTGTGGATCGTTATTTAAAAATGGCTGTTGGTGCTCCTATTCAAATTGGTGCAGGAGTATTTGGGATGCTTTTCTGTGAATAAATAAATAAATAAATAAATACTGTAGTGTAGATTTCTAAATTTAAGTATGGCTATTGATGGTCACATTAACATTTGGGCTGGAGTACAAAAAATCATGCTGAAAACGTACTCACTACAATATATTTGTTAAAAAGAGGCTATAGGTGGTGCTATTTACATTTGGGCTGGGGTGCACTACAATGTATTTTTAAAGAGGCTAAAGGTGGTGTTATTCAAATTGGGGCTGGGGTTCAAATAAATTAATACATGGAATGTACTTACTGCAATAATTAGAGTATTTTTTTCTGGGAACAAATGATACTGTAATGTAGATTTCCACATTTGCAAATTGCAATTTTGGGTCCTTTTCAAATTGGGATTTGCGAACAAATGAGCTAAATCCAGAAAATCCAAGTATGGATGTTTTATACATAGTTACATTCGCCCAGCTTTGACCAATGTTGATGCATTGACTGATGCACCTAGTGCATTGATACTGACAGTGGATTTTAAGGGACATGCGAGAAAGATAAATAGACTTTCTGTAACTTTAAGAGAGCAAATTTTCCAGAGATGAGGGCTGCTCTCCAGGACTTTGACTGGGAGAGAATATGAGCATTGATGAACACAGAGCAGAGAAATGGGAATTCTTCAAAAAGACTGTATGCGAAAAAAAAATAAATATTTTAAGCAACAGACAGCATGGAATCATGAAAGACAGAAGTTGTCAAACAAACCTGATTTCTTTTTTTGAGGAGGTAAGTAAAACTTTGGACAGAGGGGTAGCTGTGGACATGGTATACTTGGTATACATGTGACACAGTTCCCCACACACGGCTAATGTGTAAGGTAAAGTCTACAGGTTTGTGTAGTGATATAATATATATATAGTGGGTAATTAATCAGTAGTTATTATAATGGTGATGTAAGTACTCTTCCGCAGCAACCCAATTCTTCCAGAGAGATGCACTTTATTGACTTCCAACACAGAACAAAGTCCGAAGTCCACAGATGACAAAAATCCAACAAAGTATATAATTCAGAGTCCCATTTTTCCTAGGTCTGTGCCTTCATAGTCATACACAGACAAGACTAAACTAAACTATAGATTAAACGCCATGTTATATTCACTAGACACAGAATGGCTGAGCAATTTGATTGGCCTTTTCTATTCAGGCCTTTGATATGCTTTATGCCGCGTACACACGGTCGGACTTTTCGTCTACAAAAGTCCAACGGACGCTGACGGACTAAAGCTGGCTGGTAATCCGATCGTGTGTGGGCTTCTCCTGACTTTCAACGGACTTTTTTAGCCTCAAATCCGACGGACTTTAGATTTGAAACATGCTTCAAATCTTTACGTTGTAACTACGACGGACCCCGAAGTCCGCTCGTCTGTATGCTAGTCCGACGGACAAAAAAACGACGCATGCTCATAAGCAAAAACTAAACGGAAGCACTCGGTCTAGTAAAACTAGTGTTCGTATTGTAGGTAGCACATTCCTCACGCTGCAAAATCTGTGATCGTTGAATGCAGCGCATTTAATGTCTTCTTTACGAATGCTATAAAGAACGAAGATGTTTTGCTGTTCATATTCAAACAGAGTTCTCCCAAACAGATTTCTGGATTTTTTTTCTCTTTGATCTCATGAATGACATGGTATGCTTTTTCAAAACAATGTTTCCATACTAATAATACTTTTTAAACTTTTTTTTTTTTTTGGTGGAGTCATCTTTTCTTGTAATTTTTATCCAGATATTTATTTTATGATTGTTGTGGAACTTTTTTTCTGTTTATCTATACATTTTTTTGTAAAGTTACCACAGGGAACCCATTTTTATATATATTTTTTAAATTTTTTTTAATGTTTGTAAAGTTACCACAAAGAACCCTTTATAATTTTTGTTTTTATAGTGATTTGTTATTTTTTTTATATAAAGTTAACCCAAAGAACCGTTTTTGGTTATGTATCTTTTTTTTTTAAATACTTACCACTCGAACATTATTAACATTATTTTAATCTATTTTTGTTGTGTTTTTGCAAAATCAATGAGATTGTTGTCCCTTGTTAATTTAAAACATTGTGTCTAAAATCTATGATTTAAAATAAAAAACCTAAACTCAAAAAAGATCCATTTATTTATGGTCTAAATAAAATAAAGAGGAAGTCAACGCTGGAAAAAGTATGTGTACAAGAAAATGGGGATCTTGAGGAGTCCATATAAGAGGGAGCACAATCTGGTCCAAGAATCCCAGAGATCAACAGCACCAGCAGATGATATAGATGTCCCCAGACTGTGGTACTACAACAGCCTGCGTCTTCTGTCAGACCAGACTAACCCAAGTCATCACTTTCTTCTCTTCCCTGCAGCCTTTCCTCCACGCTGCCCTGCAGCCTTCCCTGTAGCCTTCTTTCGAGGCTGTGGCTCTGGTGTTTCAGTTGTGGCAGGAGGAGGAGGAGGAGGAGGGGGGCTGCCTCATGTAGTTGGGTGTTTCGTGTTAGCGTGCCCTGCAGCCCCTTCTGGATTGTTTCCCCAAATAGTCGCTCACAAATGAGGCGCTGCTCCCAATCCATTTGAAGAAGCCTGCTGGCTAAGTAGCAGCCATAGGATTCTTCCGCTTCGGGGGGGCTCCTTAAAAAACGGGTGGCCTCTTGCATGAGGCGCAGGGATGCCTCCTGTGTGACCGTCCCCTTCCTGGCCCTTTTTTTGGGAAGGTGGAGGGGAGGCACTTGGGATTCGGTCAGGCTCCTACTGGGCCCAGCCACCTCACTTGGCCCAGCCACCTCACTTGGCCCAGCCACCTCACTGGGAGCAGCCACCTCCTGCTGATGATGATGGTGAATCCGGCCTCCTCCAGGCTGTCCATGGGCCCGGTCTCCTCCTGCCTGCCACTTTCCCCACATTCCTCCTGGATGGACTCATCCTGTGTATAAAAAAAGGACATAGTTTTAGTATATTTTTTTGGGTTCATCAATGACACACAGTTTGCTTCTCATGACTAGCAAATTCAATGTGAATACATCTCTTTAATAAAAGAGTCTAATCAGACACCCTAATTATTTCAAGCAGGTGCCAAACATATTTAGCCACTACTGTCAATTTATATGTATACACAATTTTGAGGGCAAAATTATTGTAGACAATTATAACATCCAGTTAACATCATTAATATTAGTACAGTAAATATTTGTTAAAATAATTTACCTGACTCCAGATGGTCATATCCGGTTCATCCAGGATGGAAGACCCAGCTTGCTCCTCATGAGCCTCTGCTGGGGTGGAGGGAAGGGTGGAGGGAAGGGTGGAGGGAAGGGTTGAAAGTGATGCCCTAGCTTCAGTCTGGTCATCAAGAAAACGGAGTTGATTGTAGTACCACAGCCTGGGTACATAAACATCATCTGCTGATGCTCCTGATCTCATTGATTCCTGGATCTTCTTATGTTCCCTCTTATACATGTTCCTCAAGACCCCAATTTTCTTGAGAAATGTCTCCATTGTTGCTTCCGGGATGGTCGCCTGGACAAAGGACAGAAGTCTCTCCAGCGTTGACTTCCTCACATGCTTTGCATAATACTGTGGGTGTTTCACCTCCCACAAATTCCTCATCTCTCTATATTTAGAAATAAAAGCAGTAAGGAACTCTGGATCCTTAAATAGGGGATTCATAATGTCTGTATAAAAGATAAAGTCACAAGACAAAAAACACTTATTAGGTTTCTGCTAAACCCTCATCATCTTATCCCTATGTAGGCCTCATCAATCTGTCAAGCCATATAGGCCGCTTGCTACAAAGTCTTGACCAAAAGTATAAATTTTAAATTACCTTCGTTTAGTAGCGTCCCGGTCCACTATCACCTACGCACAGAATGTACGTACGACACAATACGTAACAGCGCTTTATACACTGCACATGCGTAATACTACGCCTATTTGGCCCGCCCCTGACGTTCTTTTTGTTTACACATATAACCCGCCCTTGACTCTACGCACCGAATGTACGTACGACACGTGCACAAGGCCCCTCTTTATACACTACGCATGTGTGAAACTCTGCCTGCGTCGCCCGCCCCTGACGTTCAATTTTAACTCATGTTCTCCGCCCCTTAATTCTACGCACAGAACGTACGTACGACACGTGCGCAAGGCCCCTCTTTATACACTACGCATGTGTGAAACTCCGCCTGCGTCGCCCACCCCTGACGTTCAATTTTAACTCATGTTCTCCGCCCCTTAATTCTACGCACAGAACGTACGTACGACACGTGCGCAAGGCCCCTCTTTATACACTACGCATGTGTGAAATTCCGCCTGCGTCGCCCGCCCCTGACGTTCGATTTTAACTCATGTTCTCCGCCCATTTTTAGTTACGGCGCGTAGTGGGGTGAATAATGGCGGAGACACATGACATGTTTACTACCTCAGGTAGCGAAAAAAGCCCGGAGGCCAGAACGTCAAGATCTGTGAGGCCTAGATTTAAGGCCTCCAATATGTCCTTTGAAGAGATGGTGGAGATGGTGGCCATTCTTCAAAAAAAGGACTATGATGGGAAGTATGGGCCGTACGCCCAGCCAAATTTGCGCAAGGCCAAAATAATGGCGAAGGTGGTGGACACTTTACAGGCTTATTTTGGGGTACAGCGCTCCAAGGATCAAATTAGAAAAAGATGGTCTGACCTGAAACTCAGGGAGCCGGATCAGTTCAGACGGATCCGTAAAGTGCTGCAAAAAAGTAAGTACCTGTGTTTTCATCTTGTGTTAATTACCTCGTATACCGCTCCATGTGCTTTTAATTCCTATACGATTGTTTGCATCGTTTGAAACGATCTTTTAATAAACATCGTTACATATCTATATATAATATATACATATATATCTCTCTCTCTATATATATACACATAGACATATATACACATAGACATATATATATGTCTATATATATATATGTATTATATATATATATATATATATATATATATATATATATATATATATATACATATATATATATATATATACATATATATATATATATATATATATACATATATATATATATATATATACATATATACATATATATATATACATATATATATATATATATATATATATATACATATATATATATATATATATATACACACATATATATATATATACACATATATATATACATACATACACATATATATACATATATATATATATATATATATATATATATATATATATATATACATATGTATGTATGTATATAGATATATAGGTAGATATATAGATAGATATAGAATTTTTTTCTTTTTTTTAATTAAATTAATATCTATTTTTAGATTTAGATTTTGTTTGAGATTGAAGATTTATATTTAGTTATAGATATATAGAGAGAGAGAGATCCAAAGATTTTTTGATATATTTTGATATTGATATCTAGATATCGAGATATCTATCCCTCTTGATATGTCTTTAGAAATTAAAATCTTGAAGTCTACTAGGAACTCTACACAAACAGACAATTTGTACACCACTTCACTACAAATGTTTGAAGATTAGTATGTACTAAGTATATTAATTTTTTGCTTCACATAGGGGAAAAATCACTCAGCCAACAAGAGGAACCCAGTCCCCCCCCAGCAAAAGAACACACTTGGGAAATCAGCCCAAGCCCCACTGAGGATGTGGAGGAAGGAGAGGTGGGCGACATGGGCACCCCACCAGGTGAGTGTCTGACACACCAGCTTACGGTAATCTATGCATGGCTGCCTTTTCTTTTATGTAATTTTTCTACTCTATTTTAGGTGATCTGGTTGTGCTTGAGTCAAGCAACAGCGCCACCCCCGAGGATGTTCAGGAATTATGCGACATGGGCACCCCACCAGGTCAGTGTCTGAGACACCAGCTTTATGGTAAGGTAAACTATGTATGTGTGCATATTTCTAAACACATTTTTTTGTTTCATTCCACTTTAGGTACAAGAAGTGACTATTTCACCTCAGACAGTGCCCAACGGCTAATTGGTGAAATAATGGCCTGGAATGGGGAGATCGATGAAATGCGTAATCGGCTGGATCGTATGCAGCAGGAAATGAAGGACATGATTGATGTTTTGGGTCGAATCTAAATGCCCTTTTTGAAACCCCAAAACATCGATCATGTCCTTCATTTCCTGGTTTGCTGACCCCATTCTGGGCCTTCTCTTTATTATTTTTGGTCAAATTATATGGCTGTTTAACAGCATTTAAAAAAGGAGGGCTGTTTAGAGAAAATACCTTAAAAATCAAAAAAAAAAAAGTGATTTTAAAAAACCAAAAAAAAAAAAAATGGATTTTAAAAAACCAAAAAAAAAAAAAAATGGATTTTAAAAAACCAAAAAAAAAATGGATTTTAAAAAACCAAAAAAAAAAAATGGATTTTAAAAAACGAAAAAAAAAAATGAATTTTAAAAAACCAAAAAAAAAAAAAAAGGATTTTAAAAAACAAAAAAAATAAATAAAAAAAAGCATGTTTGCTAAAATCAAAATGCCCAAAAAATTGTATTTTTGATTATGTAAAAATATTTAACTATAATTATATTTTTCTAAATTATTAAGATATCATTATATTTTTGGCTAGGAACATTTTATACTAAATGCATAACTGAATGCATAACAACGATTAATAAAAACATCTGCTTAGGAATTAAATAAATGTGTGGTTTGTTATTTCAATGCTCAGTATCAGTTTGGTTATAATTTTAAAAAAGTTGTTTACAGTGGCAATGGAGCTTTTTTAGACATTTAAAAGGAAAATACAGTTGGCACTACAACTGCTCGACCATAACCTAGGAGAAAGCCCAAAAGAAAGGCAAGCAATAAATATAATTCACGATTTCATCAAGATTTTTTTTATTTAAAATATTTAGATATCCTGGCCCATTGCAATGGCCCCCCTACCCATAAAATAATTAACATATTGCTGTCTAACTTGACGGGCACTTTGGGGGGCCAAGCCAGTATGGACAGTATCCAGGCCCGTAAGGTTGTCATCGATAAGTCCGGCCTCAGGCCCAACTGTTACCATATAATTTGGAGAATGTTGGTGTAAAAAGTTGTGCAGGATGCAGCACGATAAAATGATAAAATTAAGTTTGTATTCCGCCAAATTAATGGAGGTTTGAAACAGGCGGAACCGGCTGGCCAGAATCCCAAACGCATTCTCAACCACTCTTCTAGCTCTTGCCAGCCGGAAATTAAAAACCCTCCTCTCCGGGGTGAGGGTTCTTTGGGGGAATGGCCTCATGAGGTGCTTGCTCAGAGCGAAGGCTTCATCGGCAATGAAGACAAAGGGGAGTCCTTCCACGTTATCCGCATCAGGTGGCAATCCCAGGCCACCACTCTGGAGACGCTGGCAGAACTCCGTCTGGGCAAATACTCCTCCATCCGACATCCGGCCATTCTTCCCCATGTCCACATATAAAAATTCATAGTGTGCCGACACCACCGCCATTAAAACAATACTGTGGAACCCCTTATAATTAAAATAGTATGACCCCGAATGGGGTGGTGGCATGATGTGGACATGTTTCCCATCTATAGCCCCTCCACAATTGGGAAAGTCCCAACGGGTGGCAAAATGGGATGCCACAGTCTGCCATTCCTGTGGCGTTGAAGGAAACTGGGGAATCAAACAAGAAAACCAAAATCATTAATTTTGAAGATAACATTGCAAGAAAATTATACAATTAAAAACATTATTCCCCAGCATCAGTTTAACATTAAATAATTTAAATCTTCGGGAAGAACTAATATGGAAAGGCACACTTATCAGATTGCTCACCCCCTCTGATGGAACATTGATTACATTTTAGGGGGTTGTGAAATCCCTAAAAAAGATTACTTTTAGGACACGCAGGGATTTAGGGACTAAAAAGGCTACAAGACTGCAGTTGTCGCACTCTGCAAGTGCAGTTGCTACCCAGCTTACAGTAAATGAGGTAAGGTAAAAAGGCAGTCATGTTGCAAGGAGTACACAATCACATGCAAGGGCAATTAATGAAAACACTTTGTGGCTTGCATATGATTTGATGATGGAAATCAGCAGAGCTTCTGCTCATTTACTAAAGCACTGGAACAAATGCACTTGGAGAGTGCACATGCATTTTGTAAAGTGCAACATATATTTGCTTTATACAAATCAACACCACAGAACATTCTAGCAAATTTTTACGAGGGTGGGGGGGGGGTTGGGAAATCAAGCTAATTGCTAATTATAAGCACACTATTTGGATTGGGTTTAGGTGGGGGGGAGGGGGTTGGGAAATCAAGCTAATTGCTAATTATAAGCACACTATTTGGATTGAGTTTAGGTGGGGGGGAGGGGGTTGGGAAATCAAGCTAATTGCTAATTATAAGCACACTATTTGGATTGAGTTTAGGTGGGGGGAGGGGGTTGGGAAATCAAGCTAATTGCTAATTATAAGCACACTATTTGGATTGAGTTTAGGTGGGGGGGAGGGGGTTGGGAAATCAAGCTAATTGCTAATTATAAGCACACTATTTGGATTGAGTTTAGGTGGGGGGGAGGGGGTTGGGAAATCAAGCTAATTGCTAATTATAAGCACACTATTTGGATTGAGTTTAGATGGGGGGAGGGGGTTGGGAAATCAAGCTAATTGCTAATTATAAGCACACTAAATACACTCAAACAAAATACATTCAAAATGAGTAGACTAGGTGGATATGTGCCCATCATTGCATGCTGGGGAGGTTATTGAAGAAAAATATACATGCATGACAAAAAAGAACAGGAAAAAAATCCTGCATGTGTGAGGATAAAAAGGGGACATTCACACTATATTGCAATGATGGTAAGTAGTGTTTGAGGCAAGAAATACATTACATTATCAAAGATTACATAAAAGAACATGTGATGCTAATAAAAGAAAAATATCTTACCTTAATATAGTCCTTCTGCAGGACCTGGATGATGGCAGAACAGGTCTCTGGGATAATGATCCCCAGAGCCTGGGGGGAGATGCCTGTCGAGAACTTGAGGTCCTGCAGGCTTCTCCCTGTCGCCAAGTACCGCAACGTGGCAACTAGCCTCTGCTCCGGAGTGATGGCTTGCCTCATGCAGGTATCCTGCCTGCTGATATAGGGGGTCAGCAAAGCCAACAAACGGTCAAAAACGGGGTCCGTCATCCGGAGAAAGTTCCTGAAAACCTCAGGATTATTCTCACGGATCTCACGGAGCAATGGCATGTGACAGAACTGGTCACGCTGGAGCAACCAATTCTTGGTCCATGAACTCCTCCTCGCCCTGTTCATGGACTGGTCTTGGTCTGAAAAATAAACTACAGCACCAAACACATACAATGCACGAGCTCGACGACGAGTACGTACAGGTAACATGGTTTCAAAACGGTCGGCTGGTCAGAACGCACTAAACAGAACGCACTGAAGAACAGCAAGGCCTGTGAAGAGCGCCCTGAAAATCAGGAACGAGCGGACAATAAAACAAAGATTTCTCAATGCCAACTGACCAAACGCACTGAAAAGCAGATACAAACCTCACAAGCACAGACTGAACAACAGTTAAAACGAACTGAAAAATACGAGTCTCACAAGCGCGAATCGTCTTTCACCAAACTTCTACTAACACGAGATAAACACGAGATTAGCAGAAGGAGCCCAAAGGGTGTCGTACGGGCTATTGAACTTCCGTTTTATAGTCTCGCCGGACTTGGTGTACGTCACCGCGTACTAGGCTGTCGAACTTTTGTGTGGTCGTGTGTAGGCAAGTCCGTTCCTTAGAAAGTCTGCCGCAAGTCCGCCGAAAGTCCGCCGGAAGTCTGTCGGACAGGCTGTCGGACTTTTGTAGCTGAAAAGTCCGACCGTGTGTACGCCCCATTAGTCTTTCAGACAGACAACAACCCCCAGCCGTGAACAGCTGCAGTCATAAACCGCCCCAATTTGCACTCACGCATATCAACATCAACAAGTCCCCTTAGATATGTGTAATTAGATTAGATTAACATACACCACCTGAACACCCTTTTGAGTCCTCAGGTCTAATTACCATCAATAAATACTTCTTCTATGGTCCTTTAAACCTTTAGACCTGCATAAGATCAACATATCAAAGGGACATCAGCTGTTATATTAAAATTGAGTTGGCTTGGACAAATCGACCATTGTCAACTGAATTTGGGCCTGATCAATATTGTACTATATGTTTACATACATATAATAATATAATGTCCCACATAAATCGGTGAACATATTACAATATATAGCCCCACTTGGGTCGGTTCTAACTACTAGAACTGACCCATAAATCAAACAACAAAAAATATCATTACGATTTAAGGTACTAAATGCTTTACAATGGCTCATATAAAATATGAAGTTGAAACTGGTTACATCTCTATTCACCAGCCTCTAAAATATCCCCATGAAACAGTTATTAGATAATATAACTTTTAGTCCATGACTGGAAAAGGATTTGGTAAACATCAGTGGCCCATATAGCTGTTAGGCCTTATTATATCACATCAAGATCTTGATGAGCTGACGTCACAGTCCATTCTTCAGTCTGACTTCATCACATATCTCACATCTCACTGAAAGTAAACTTGGTATGCTCTGGGATCTCCAATCCACATAAGTCCAGGATTCTCTCATCTTCAGGCTCAAGCTTTTCATTTTTAAAGATGCTTTTACACAAAAATTCTACTCACATCTTTATGGTAAGAAGAACCATCAATGTACCAGCACTCACTTTCAAGGTCAAAAGGTTTGGATGCGGCAGTAAAAACTCTGTGCCTCAAACTATTTCCTTGCACTTGACATTCATGAGTCCATCTTGCAAGCATTTTACAATTCACATCTGCTTCTTTCCATTTTCTATTTGAACAATGATGACCCGTTGTGTACCTGTCAAGTACCTGAATTTGTTGATTGCCAGCCACATTATTTTTTTTTTTTGTAACTTGCTGTAGGCCGACCCCTCATTGCCTTCAATAGAGCAGTTACTTGGATCAATCAGTCCATAATTACACCTGAATGGTATACCAACATATACATATACCCCCACACAATGGTTCAGATAGAATCAGCTTCAGTGTTTATCATATCTTCTATCCAGACAAAGCGGCAGTGGAAATTCTTGCCAGCATCCTCACCATGAAAGGTAGAAAGGTCTTTTTCATCCATATATGTCATAGCCTTTAGCATATTATAAACAACTGATTAAACAAAGTCTCAAATCATGACTGGAGTGATGAATTTCACTCACCCCTCTTATAAATTTAGGAAAACCACCCAACATACTATAATTTATGCTATGCCAAGCCATTGTGCAGCATCTCACCTTAGATGTCAAATATATTGATCAATACGCATTATGTAATATGTAAAGATGTTATGAAAATGATTTTAGGTTTAAATGCTTCTCTTTGGTTTTAAGATAAAGTTCAAGAAATAAAACATAAAGAAAGTAAAAAATGAAAAGCAAAATATATCAGGAAAAGGGAGAAAAATTAAAAATTAGGGCGTTGAAGAAAAAAGAAAAAAAGGGTCCATTGCTTGATGAATATTGAGAGAGTCCATGAATTCTTTATAATTCCTTGTTGTCTATTCAGCATTTCTCCCATAATTCTCCCCCACTAGCCAGCAATTTCAGACTGTGCTTCTGCTATTCACATGCAAGCAAGTATCTCCGGCAGTACCTGAAAAACAAAACTCTCCAACAAAAACTCATTAGCAAGGTCCTTAAACGTTGTTTGAAGTTAAAACAAAGCTTTATTTACACGTTTACAGTTTGAAGCTAATTCACCCCACTGCTAGAGAAGTGTCATTTGCATTCAAAAACAGATCTGGAGAATGTACATCTTGTACCCCCTTCAACTGCTCTAATAATTTATCACGTTCCCCTCTCATCTTGTCATACTCAATCTTCAGGTGGTCATATTTCTGTTTTAACTGAGAAAATGGTATCCAGTTCTTGGACCTTTTCTTATTATTATTTTGGTCAGCTCTGTTTTTCATATTAATATCACCTATGTTTGACCCGGTGTCTCCTCTCTGGGTGTTCTCATAGGATATTATCTTCTGATCTTTATGTTCAGTATTTGTCCTAAACAATGTGGCTAAATCAATTTTGACAGCCTGCTCATTTGACTTTCTCCATAAATGGTCTGCTCTCAACAATATGTCTTTTAAATCTTGAGGATTTGGGGTAACTAATAAAATATTTTGTTTGATATCTTCATGCAATGCATCTAGAAACATAGTCATATGTATCAAGCCACCACACTCAAATGCAAGATTATTACCAACCAATAATTCCATAATAGTTGCTATCTTGTGTGACAATTCATAGGGAGATTCATTTTGCATTTGTTGGATCTTCCCATTAATAGTAACATCAGAACGTACACCATACAAAACACATAATAATTTCAGTAATATGTCCCTTGTCCTCAGAGGCTGAATACAGATCTGTTTAATTCTCATCCAAAGACCACTTCCTATAGAATGTTGCAAAACTCTTTCTAAGTCAGATGGGTTGAGATTGTACATATCTCTGACCTGCTCCATGTCACTAAACCATTTTAAAAATCTGTTTAAATCATGGTAAGGAACCATTCCTATTTCTTTAAGAATTGTGTCTAATTCTTTTGGTTTCAAAGGCTTCATTACAAGCTGAACTTCACCTGTATTATTGTTATTGTTATAAACTGAGGTGGTCACAGTGGGAGCAGCTGGTAATGAATTATAAGATTTAATATGAGGTTCTGTTTCATTTGATAGAAAGTTTGTGCTTGTATTTTGTTGCAGAATGCTGAATCCAAGATTTGATGCATATCTGCGTTCCTGAGAATTCTTCTCTAATTCCATAATTCTTAATTTTAATCTCTCATTTTCCTCTAATAATTCATCACAACGTTTAGATTTCTCAAGCAAAGCTCCCCCAATGGTAACTGCATGCAATTTTAAATTTACTGTCTCAGTGTCTGATTGGTTTTGTAACCTCTCACAAACACTGTTGCTATTATCAACTGCCTTCTGTAACTTTGTAATTTCCTCAACCTTACCATTGAAAGAACTTTCCATTGTTAAACAGCAAGATAATAAGCCCTGCACAATACAACCTTTTCTTTTACTTTCTGAAATTTTGCTATCAAAAACATTTTTCTCTAAAAATTCCTTCATCATAGTCCACGTCTGCTTAAATTTTTCTGGAATTTCACAAGGACCGCCATGGCGCTTAATACATTTTAATACCCATCTGTTAACTTTATCAGAACTGACACTAGCTTCACACTGAGTAAGCATTTTGACTATATTATTAATAATTTAAAAAAATGTTACTCACCTCATTAGTTACTCCTTCAACTTCCAGTTCAGGTCTTCTGGTACACGACAGTCCTTTTTTTGTTGTTGTTTCCAGTCTCCAGAGAATAATTCTGGGGTTCCCAACTTGTTTAATTTTGTAGATCAGATTCTCTTATGTCACAACAGACATTAGAGTCACAGCACAGCTCTTGGTTCTTCATCAGACTTCTGTCCACCTTACAGGATTGTTGTCACCACCGACTTCTGTTACTAAGTCCGAAAATGCTCTTCTGGTCACTTGAACTGTACCAGTGTAGTGATATAATATATATAGTGGGTAATTAATTAGTAGTTATTATAATGATGATGTAAGTACTCTTCCGCAGCAACCCAATTCTTCCAGAGAGATGCACTTTATTGACTTCCAACACAGAACAAAGTCCGAAGTCCACAGATGACAAAAATCCAACAAAGTATATAATTCAGAGTCCCATTTTTCCTAGGTCTGCGCCTTCATAGTCATACACAGACAAGACTAAACTAAACTATAGACTGAACGCCATGTTATATTCACTAGACACTGAATGGCTGAGCAATTTGATTGGCCGTTTCCATTCAGGCCTTTGATATGCTTTAGTCTTTCAGACAGACAACAACACCCAGCCATGAACAGCTGCAGTCATAAACGGCCCCAATTTGCACTCCCACATATCAACATCAACAAGTCCCCTTAGATATGTGTAATTAGATTAGATTAACATATACCACCTGAACACCCTTTTGAGTCCTCAGGTCTAATTACCATCAATAAATACTTCTTCTATGGTCCTTTAAACAATGTATCCCTTTGAAATGTTCAATTAGGTTAACAGGCCATACCTCACACACCTAGATAGACCTGCATAAGTTCAACATATCAAAGGGACATCAGCTGTTATATTAAAATTGAGTTGGCTTGGACAAATCGACCATTGTCAACTGAATTCGGGCCTGGTCAATATTGTACTATATGTGTACATACATATAATAATATAATGTCCCACATAAATCGGTGAACATATTACAACAGCTTGGAAAGAACAGTTTGTAAATGGTGTCAGTGTTGGGACCCTTACTTTTTAATACCTGTATAAATGATATAGGGTCTGGGATTAAAAGTACCATTGCAGTCTTTGCAGATGACACCAAGCTATGGAGTGGAATAACATCCTTACAGGATGTCTCCAACTTACAAGCCAGCCTCAATGCACTGTTTAATTGAACAACTGGGTGGCAAATGAGGTTTAATGTTGATACATGTAAGGTTATGCACTTGGGGGGCTAAGAATATGCATGCATCATACACACTAGGGGGAGTACAACTTAGAGAATCCATAGTGGAGAAGGATCTGGGGGTTTTGGTTGATCATAAGCTTAATACTAGCATGCAATACCAAGCTGCAGTTTCCAAAGCGAGCAAAGTCCTTTCTTGTATTAAGAGAGAGCTATTATTTTGCCCCTGTACAAATCATTAGTAAGACCTCATCTGGAATATGCAGTTTTCATTTTTGGGCATAATTTCTCAAAAAGGATATCGGAGAACTGGAGAAAGTGCAGAGAAGGGCAACCAAACTGATAAGAGGCATGGAGGAACTCAGCTATGAGGAAAGATTAGAGGAACTGAATTTATTCTCTCTTGAGAAGAGGAGATTAAGGGGGATATGATCAACATGTATAAATACATAAGTGGTCCAATGTAATGAACTTGGTGTTGAGTTATTCACTTTAAGGTCATTTCAGAGAACAAGAGGGCACTCTTGTTTTGTTTTGTTTGTTTAGCAAAAAAAAACATTGGTGATTAAATACCACCAAGGAAGCTCTATCTGTCTGAAATAAATGATATTAATTTAGATATTGTTTAGCATGACTGCACAATTGTCATTCAAAGTGCGACAGCGCTGAAAACTGAAAAACAGCCTGGGCAGGAAGGGTGTGAAAGTGCCCAGTATTGAATTGGTTAAAGGAGGTCATGTTTCTGCTAAAGAGTCCTTGCGATGCCTTATGATGGTGATATACAGTAGATATAGAAAATAATTACCCCCCCCCTTTAAAATAATCACATTTGGTTGCTTTGCAACCTGAAATGAAGACAGACACCGTTTTTTTTTATCCAGCTGTATTTACTAGTGCAGCTTATAACATCCAAGTGAGAGGTATAACATTAACATGTCAGATAAAAAAAAAATTCAAAAACAGGATCACTGAATTGGAAAAGCGATCACCTCCTTATGTCAGTATTTTGTTGGACCACCCAGCTCTAATTACAGCCTTTCATCTTTTGGGATATGACTCTACTATCTTTTCACATTTATGCCCCGTACACACGGTCGGATTTTCCAACGGAAAATGTGTGATAGGACCTTGTTATCAGAAATTCCGACCATATGTAGGCTCCATCACACATTTTTCATTGGATTTTCTGATACACAAAGTTTGAGAGCAGGCTATAAAATTTTTCGACAACAAAATCCGTTGTCGGAATTTCCGATCGTGTGTACACAAATCCGACGCACAAAGTGCCACGCATGCTCAGAATAAATAAAGAGATGAAAGCTATTGGCTACTGCCCCGTTTATAGTCCCGACGTACGTGTTTTACGTCACCGCGTTCAGAATGATCGGATTTTCCGACAACTTTGTGTGACCGTGTGTATGCAAGACAAGTTTGAGCCAACATCCGTCGGAAAAAATCCTAGGATTTTGTTGTCGGAATGTCCGATCAATGTCGGACCGTGTGTACGGAGCATTAGACTTTGCAATATTTTCCCACACTTCTTTGCAGAACTGCTCAAGTTCAGTTAAATGTCACGGTGACTATTTCTGGACTGCAGTCTTCCAGTCATTCCACAGATTTTCAATGGGGTTTAAGTCTGGGCTCCAATTAACCTTAAGCCCCGGACCATTTGGTTGGCCGAAGACCAGAGCACTTTTTGCGATTCGGCACTGCGTCGCTTTAACTGACAATTGCGCGGTTGTGCGACGTGGCTTCCAAACAAAATTGACGTTCTTTTTTGCCCACAAATAGAGCTTTCTTTTGGTGGTATTTGATCACCTCTGCATTTTTAATTTTTTCCGCTATAAACAAAAAAAGGCGTCAATTTTGAAAAAAAGGCATTATTTTTTACTTTTTGCTATAATATCCCCAAAAAATATATAAAAAACATTTTTTTCTCAGTTTAGGCCAATACGTATTCTTCTACATATTTTTGGTTAAAAAATCGCAATAAGCGTTTACTGATTGGTTTGCGCAAAAGTTATAGCGTCTACAAAATAGGGGATAGTTTTATGGCATTCTTATTAATATTTTTTTTTACTAGTAATGGTGGCGATCAGTGATTTTTATCGTGACTGCGACATTATGGCGGACACATCGGACACTTTTGGTGCTATTTTGGGACCATTCACATTTATACAGTGATCAGTGTGATTAAAAATGCATTGATTACTGTGTAAATGTGACTGGCAGTGAAGGGGTTAACCACTAGGAGGTGCTGTAGGGGTTAAGTGTGTCCTAGGGACTGATTCTAACTGTGGGGGAAGGGCTATGTGTGACACGACACTGATCACCGCTCCCGATTACAGGCTTGTTTACATCAGCATTTCCCCGTTCTTCCTCTCTCCGTGAGATGATCGTGGGTATCCCCGCGGACATCGAGTCCATGGGACCCGCGATCACACTCACGGAGCTTGCGTGCGCGCGCACGCGATGGCACGGCGGCAAATTTAAAGGGACGTACCTGTATGCCTATTTGCCTGTCCGTGCCATTGTGTCTGTTGCCTTATGAGTTTATGTGAAATCTCCATTAATAACTGTAAAATATTGTAATAATGAATATATTTCATTTAGCTGGCATCTATGAAAGCCGGGCAAAAAGGGTTTCATTTAAGCTTTTGCTAAGAGCAGAGAATGTGGGCCAAGGCTTGTATATGCAAACAATGGAGAGCCAATTCCATTGTTTTATACCTACTCCTTTGAAAGGGTGCCATGCTGGGATATGCATTGGACCTAACTTCCTGGGGAAATGCAATTAACACACTTGGCCAACATAGTCACAAGAATTTGCATGAAAGGGGGCCGACTTATGGAGTAAGCCCTCCAATCATGATCCAAGCTAGGTCAACCAATGAGACATCAGCCTGGTTTGATATACTCAGAGCCAAGGGGGAGGTATCGCGCTCTTTCTGATAGACCAGCAAGCTGAAAGGAACTTTGGTAAGGATGGGTAATTATGGGAAAGGAATGCCCTTTTACCTGTAACTAAATATGTGTGTATTGATTACTGTATTGAGGAATATACCCTGTATTCCTTCATGTAAATACTTTATTTCAATCTAATATTTTCTTCCTTGGTGTAAGACGATAGATAGATGATTGTGTATTAGCTAGACTTTCAACTGCTTCCTAATAAATGTTATATTTGAAGCTTTCACTCTTGGTCGAAAAGAACTCTTATTTAACCCACATCATATCTATGAGATATGAAAAATCTTATATATAGATTTTTCAGGGTAACAGATGGCGACCACTGGAGTAGATTACAAGACTGAAAGTATTTAATATAATACCGAGTTTTGTGTAAGGCAGATTAAGGTTATTGGGGGAATTTATACTGAGTCAGTTTGTCCTGGAAGTTGGAGGTCACAACAATTTTATCTAGGGAAAAATAAAGGTAAATGTTTGTTTTATTAGTGGGTATTAGATGAACTCTAAAAAGGAGGGAGGATACACCACATATTTTGTTTTGCTTAATATCCCGTAATTATACTTGAAAAAAGTACTTTGGATGTACCATTATAATCTGGATAAATGTAATGGGGAGGAAGTACAGAGCGGGAAATTTTTTTGTTTTTGTTTTGTTTTTGTTTCTTTTGGGCTCACCAAGCTTCATTGCTCTCTATCTAACCAGGGTTTGAGTGTGCTGTATGGTGAGTACATGTGTTTCATTGGATACACCAATTGAGGGTGGTCTTAGTTTTTTTGAAAAGGTTCAACAGATTTTTGTTTTTAATTTAAATGGTGTGTCCACTAAAGGCATAGTATTGTGTGTAGGACATTGGAAATGAGTTACCAGAGAGTAGTTTGGTTTATTTGTTTGTTTTTTTTTAGCTGTGGGAATTTACAAGCAGTAATATTTTCATTGGCGTGAGTTAAAGTACAAAACGGTGGATGTCTTGTTACTGAAGCTAATATTTGATAGAGATTATTACTATAGGGCATAAGGTGCCTCTAGCATACTGTATTATACCTTGACATTTTTTTAAGGATAAACCCTATCCAAAATGTGATAATCTGAGTTTGTGGTAGATTTTTTTTTTAAACTGAATTTGGTTTAACATTGGTGTAAACACGGCTGTGTTTACCTTTCTAATGTAAACCTAGAGGGCTACCCACCCTATGTGATCCTGGTGGCTTTACTATTGTTCCTTTTATCCCCCGGGTCTATTGTTTTGCGGGTATAGGCTCAGACAAGGTAAACTACAGTCTATTGTGTGTAGGCTACAGGCTACTGAGGGTGTCTCCACTAAGCTGAAAGATTGTGTTATTGAGAGTTGAAAATATCTTTTATTTTCTACACTTTACTGTATTTTCAGATTTTTATTCTACTTGAGTTTCTGTTTATTGTTTTTCCCTCCTTCTATAGTGACTGTATAGTACAGGGGAACATTTAACTTAATCTAGCTTACAAATTGTGCATATTATTTGTTGATAATGGCAGCCATGTCCTCTCCAGAAAAGTTTGTAGCAAGTTATACTCTTAAATATAAGAGCAATGAATTTGCATGTGATGCTAGATTACAAGGTTCGCCTTGGGACTATGTCCAAGAGTTATTTGAAGAACAATTTAAAACAACCAAAAAGGATAAAAAGCTCAAAGGTTTAGCTATAGCAGGCATGTATTCGGCTTGCATGGCTATGAATGCTAAAATACAGCAATTAGAAGATATAGTCAATAATAAAAATAGTACAATTTCTGAGAGGGAAAAGGAGAATACAGCTTTACAGAACCAAGTACAAACCTTAACTACCCTTAATCAAATGGTTAATGCCTCACAGGAGGAAAATGTTAAAAAGTACAAATTGGCTCAAAAAGAAGTGGTACAATATAAAAACATGCTAACCAAAGTGGAGACTGAACTGGACCACATAATTAGTGCATATAGAGTGATCCAAAATCAGTTACATGAAACTAAGAAAGGAAAATGTATAGATCACACACAGTGCACATAAACAGAGTCACAGTTGCTACAAACAATTTCAATTCTCAAAGGACAGGTGGCTGGGGCTAGCAGATGTGACCATGCTAATGCTACGGCACCTACTTGTGCCTATGAAATTGGGGACACAGAGGAATATGAAGAGTACTGGGGAGGTGAAGATATGGGTCCTAATTTTACTTTTCCTGTGGCGATGGGAGAAATTGCGGAGCCACAGGAAAATCGAGAATGCACCATGGTCACAGACCCACTAAACAATGGGGGCCAGCTATCCACAAATGAGGAGCAAGACAAGTTCCCCATCACGGGTAGGATCCAGGCCCTCTCCTCTCCTGAAGGAAATCAAACACGTTTGGGGTTTGATAGTGAAGGAAATGAGGGGATTTCAGATGTATATCCAATTCAACCGGTAAAAACCCTCAGGAGTGTGGCTGTTTTCATTGGCAAAATTAAAACTAATGAACACATTCCACACGCAACCAATGTACAACAGAGCTGTGAGCTCTTAGATGGGAGAAGGCCTAGTGGCCAGGTTAAGGCATCTTCCAGCCCAGGGCAGCGTGTGCAATCTACACATGCCATAGATTTTAATGCAACCGGGTTGAGTATTTCTAGAGACAACAGGAAGCTATCTCCTCCTGGAGAAGTTGTTAATTTCAACAACTCATTAAAAGGTGAGAGCTCTTTTGTAAATACCCCTAGACCTCTTAGGAAGACAGGAAAAGGTTAATCAAGTTGGAGCCATGGAATATTCTCGGCCTAAAACCACACCAGTTGTTAAGAGATACTTTAATACTTTACAAAAGATAAAGTGCTACACGTGTGGGTTATGGGGCCATATTTCGCAGTTTTGTTTGTCTTCTGGGAAAAAGTTATTTAAACACAAGCAATATACAACCAAGAGGCGTGATGTGGAAGTATACTCACCGCGCTGGGGTGAAGGGCCTAGGAAATATGAAAATGCAAAATCATACATCCCTTTCTCAACTATTAAAGCCGAAAATGAGGCTTTACAGCAGGAGATTAGGCAAATTAAACAGGAACGGGATGAGTTTGTGAAAGAATTCCAATCCTTTAAAAGAAATGTTATTGACTCCTTGAATTGGAAAAATAGAGGGAGTAATTTGTCCATCGAGAAACAAACCACTACACTAAAGCCGGGGTGGCAATACAATATATAAGTTATGTTATAGAGTTCTATGGCATTTAAGTGTCACTATATCCAGACAGGAATGTCATGGACCATTTACCAATATACACGTATGAATGATGTATTGTTTGCTTTAAATAAAGTTAAAGAGAAAAAAAAGAGGGGGATAGAGTTAATAACTGTTTTCTATAAGTTTTTTTTCAGGTTAAGTGAGTTCTTGAAAATAAATGTACATATAAAGCAGCTGTATTGTAGATTGCTGTACATATGCGTAAAATACGCGACTAACAAAGGTAAGGTGTAACAGTCCATTGTGTTGGTTTTTCTTTCTCTCTCTTCTTTCCTTTGTATTCTCCCAGTGGCCAGAAACGCCTAGCTATTCATTTGTAATTAACAAAGCTCTATCCAGAATGTATGGGATTCATTCTAAATGAATGGGTGTGCCTGAGTGATGGAATGCATGGGTATGAACGGTCCATGTGTAATCAAAGATTTTTTTTTTGTAGGGGTGTACTCACCATTGTTTTTATGGCCATCAATAAGTGTGATCACACTAATGTGCATGCTTTGTACTGTTTATGATTATTTTATTAATTTTTCTCGTTTGTAATGAGCTCAATACTAGTACCAGTTTAAATTAATACTTTTTTTTTACAAGTTTATATGTATTCGCGAATAAATAACCTGTGCACAGATAAGAGATCTCGATCCCTATAACTCTGAGAAACTGTAGGGATTTTGTTTTGATAATTTTTCCTTTCCTGTGGCTTAGAGTGAAGTTTCATTCACTCCGATACGTGGAAAATACATAACAATGCATTGCTTTGCACCTTGTGGCATCTTATGGATTCAGTAGGTCTGGTGTTTTGTTTTTCCTTCCAAATTGACGCATGTGCTGTTAATATGTGTAAAGGTTTTATGTCTACATGTTGTCTTCTTACACTTTAAGTACTTACAAACACACCAGGTTTTCCTATAACTTTTTGTTTGTCAGAGTACAGATATGTGGGCGTGTCTGTACATTTTTGACTGTACTTACTGTGGATGGACGCATTATCTCAGCTGGAAGTCTGTTCCAATCATCCACTACTAGTTTAGTCCATTATGAACTTCTCAAAGAGGTACCGTGAGGTGTTATTAATTTTTGAGTTTTGTATTTTAGGACAAATACACAGACAAGGACGAATGATTGGACCCAGACTGGACAAAGTACTTTGAAACACAGAGGATCTTAAAATATAATTTTTATTTTTGTTTTAAGGAGAAGCTTTGAGATCAATGGGAGGAGGTCTTGCAGTCAGTTTCCATATGTTCACTGAATGTAACGCAAAGACTAACGCAACTATATACACTTCTGAGAGCGTATTACACACCCCATAGGCTACATAATATGGGACTTCTTCCCACCCCAACCTGTACTAGATGTAAGAGAGATCACGGAGATTTAATACATATGCTATGGAGATGTCCCAGATTGCATGTGTACTGGAGGGGGGTGGTGGACACGCTGAACGCAGTGTTTGGGGTCTCCATACCGCTGGACCCTAGGCACTGTATTTTGAATGTGTTAGATGAACTAGAGTGGGAACCCCACGTCAGGGAAGCTTTAACTAGAGCCCTATTTGTGGCCCGCAAGCTAATCATGGTACACTGGAAATCTGAAACGCCTCCCTCAGTCAAGGAATGGATTACTGCACTAGGACATATATTAAGAATGGAGAAAATTATATACCAACACAGGGGATGTTCAAGAAAATTTGAAAAACTATGGGAACCATGGCTAGGCACTCCTGGGTTAGCTCCGGAGGACCTGGTCATGGACAGATTACTGCGCCTTAATAACGGCTGAAGCCATGGTGTACCCCGCATTAGCCCTGATTGGAGCTCTGAACTCGGGTTGGTTACAGATAGAGGGTTGGAATTTCCATAGGTAGGAGGTTGTGTTATCAATTCCCATCTTATTTTCTAACAGTGGGATGTACTTTACACTTTTGTATGTGCCTGATTCTTATATGGAAATATGCCTGTTTAGGCTACTATGTACAATTTAACTGTGGTTTTCTTGGACTGTACGTACTTGTTTTTTCAATAAAAACTTTTTCTTGGATAAAAAAAAAAAAGGAGAAGCTTTGAATCTAATTAATTGCAGTCAGGCCCAACTAAATTCTAAAAAGGAAAAAATTTAAACATTTTTTTTTTAAAACAGAGATCCTGCTCTCTGTAATACAAGTTCTTGTGGCCTGATTGACTTGCAAATTGATTTGCACTGAGAGTCAATTAATATGTTAATCACCACTGACAGAGGGTGCTGCCTTTTGAATAGCTACAATGTTTGAAGGCAGTTTCAATGTTTTTTTTTGACAAAATACAGATTCAATTTTTTTTTAAATTTGTTAAAAAAAAAATTTCTCTCATTTTTATTCTTCTTTTTTTCTTAACGGTAACTTATTTTTTGTTTACACAAAAACAAAGGGGGAAGAAAGATTTTTATTTTTTTTTAATTCTTTTTTTTAATGTTTGCTATTTTTCTTTCTTTCCTACAGTACCTTTATTTATTTTTTTTTTTTTGTATGGTGATTCTTGAGTTTGGTGTCACTAGGGTGAAATAAATAAATAAATAAAAAAAATAGGGGAGTAGGGGGAACATTATATGGAGAACATTTAAAATGATTAGAAATGTTGATATAGAATATTAAAGCTTCCCTATAGCATTTTGGGGATGGACCAAGTTCCAACAGTTTTTCTTCTTCTCTTTCGACATTGGATAATTGTTTTATATAAATGTATGTCATGGTAGTTATTACCAACTATGACAGTAACACCTGGTTACACCTGGTCATGTGACTATTTTCTTTGTATATGTGACATACAATCCTCTCTACAGTTCTAATATTGGACAGTCATCACAGTCATGTGGTCATTGATCAATTTTTTTTTGTTTTGTTTGTTGGTCAGTTTTCTTTTTGGTGCCATAACCAAGTTCAAAGAGGATTGTGTGAATATCATATAGATATACTGGGACTGGTGAGACTCATAGTGATTGGCAAATAGCAGGGAGTATAGTACAATTGTACTTAAGAGTAATTTAGTTTGATTGTTCCTGAAGCCACTAGTGACTGATGACATCACACTTATCCGTACTCTGAAATCAAGTTATTTTTGTCTGCGTAGGCGACACTGCCTAATCTGCATGGAGAACTCTTAAAGTGATGACCTCTTCTGTAGCCTGCTAAAGGCAGGACTCATACAGTAGCTACACACGGTAGCCAAGGAAGGAGCTATATGCCCAAAGGTTTGGCATCAGCCAAGGTTGAATGGAACACAATTCCAGTAAAAGGGGTTAATGGTGAGTTGCGATAGCAACAAAATTCCCCTGAACACATGAAGAGTCATACACACTCACACAACGTGGTATTCCACAGAAGGTGGGGCAGAGGTACTTGCAGGCATATGACAATGGAGGAAGAAAGATGAGGGGATGAAAATCAGACACCTGGCTGAAGGGCGTAACCATTCAAATTGTTACACATGTCACTGGGAAAGGGGTCTCATTAGTATGTCGCAGTATATCTATGACAATTCTAATCAAAGGTCCTTACGGCTCAGACTTACCAGACAAGCATTCAGTTGAATGCATATGTTTTAAATGTACTTGTGTTTTTATTTCTCTACCTTTGTCCACATTAATAAAGTATAATCTTAGAAAGCCAGGAAAAGCTGGTCCTCAGGCTGTTAGTGTATGCTGTATCCAATTGGAATCACCAGTGAAGGCCGTCCCAGAAGCAAGGGCAACAGAACCAGATGTCCTTATGGACTTTTGTACTGTTATTATCAGACTATTGTTATTATTGGACTGTTGAGAACAAGGATCCTCATGTTTTTGTTTTTTTTTCCTTATTGTTTTGTTTTGGTGCTGTTTCTCATGATTTCTATTTTGGACTTATGACATCCAGAACAAGTGATGACTACCAATACTGGGATCCAGAAGTGTGAACTGTAGAGATGGAGAGTTTAAAAGTTTTTTTTTTCTTCTCAAAGAGTTTTATTTCATTTCAGGGGGTAAAGCCGAAAGTGCCAAATATTAAAGGAGATTGCACATAAACCATTATTCTAGGTGTGGCCGAGTCTCATATTCTCAACTGGCCACAAGGGGCCATCTGTTGCCTTATGAGTTTATGTGAAATCTCTATTAATAACTGTAAAATATTGTAATAATGAATATATTTCATTTAGCTGGCATCTATGAAAGCCGGGCAAAAAGGGTTTCATTTAAGCTTTTGCTAAGAGCAGAGATTGTGGGTCAAGGCTTGTATATGCAAACAATGGAGAGCCAATTCCATTGTTTTACACCTACTCCTTTGAAAGGGTGCCATGCTGGGATATGCATTGGACCTAACTTCCTGGGGAAATGCAATTAACACACTTGACCAACATAGTCACAAGGATTTGCATGAAAGGGGGCCGACTTATGGAGTAAGCCCTCCAATCACGATCCAAGCTAGGCCAACCAATGAGACATCAACCTGGTTCGATATACACAGAGCCAAGGGGGAGGTATCGCGCTCTTTCTGATAGACCAGCAAGCTGAAAGGAACTTTGGTAAGGATGGGTAATTATGGGAAAGGAATGCCCTTTTACTTGTAACTAAATATGTGTGTAGATTACTGTATTGAGGAATATACCATGTATTCCTTCATGTACATACTTTATTTCAACCTAATATTTTCTTCCTTGGTGTAAGACGATAGATAGATGATTGTGTATTAGCTAGACTTTCAACTGCTTCCTAATAAATGTTATTATATTTGAAGCTTTCACTCTTGGTCGAAAAGAACTCTTATTTAACCCACATCATATCTATGAGATATGAAAAATCTTATATATAGATTTTTCAGGGTAACAGTGTCCATGTAAATGTACATGCGGCCGTCGGCAAGCGATTAAGCCATGCAAGGACATTCACCTTTTTCTCCATCAACTACTCTGTGGTCATTTTTGCTGTGTACTTTGGGTCATTTGGGTCAATTATTGGGTTTTCCTGGTAATTAATGAGTGTAGGATTTTTTTTCTATATTAAAATTATTCTCTGTGAGTGCAGGCACATGTTGTTTCCATTTTCTTATATTGTTAATCATAATAAATTAATCCATGCTCTGGCTTTTTTCCTTCTGAATAGTGTCTGCAATTGAATAACATACTTGCCAATCAGAAAGTTCTCGTTAATCCTACATAAAAGGAATTTTTCTCTAGAGCCTGGATTTGCAACCTACAAATGTAATCAGTACAAACATTAAAACTGCTGCTTCTGTCTGTGAAGATAAATGCTTTATGGCTAAAGGGATTTCCATTTCTGGTAAGTATGCATTATTTTTCCCCTATTTTTATCAATACATTTTTGACTGGATACCAGTGTTCATATAATACTGATTTAACATTCTTTACATATTAAAGTAGCATGCCCAATTGATTTACCTAATTTTTGGACCAGTGCCCTATATTCCAGTATCATTTTGTAAGAGATGTTTAGTGAAAAGTACATAGGAATTAATTTCTACATTACAAATATTTTTTATCTTGCCCAAAGCCCAAATCTGACCAAAATGTTTTTTTTTCTTTTCTGTTTTAGACAAAGGGTTAAGGTGTATGTTACCCCCAAAATTTCATATTTTTGATCTGTGCCTTTGCTATGCCGCTTGATGAAGGACTTGTGTTTGTCCGAAACTGTGCAGTCCCTTGTAAATCTTTAAATGCACGAAGATTTGAAGTAAAGAAATTCAACTCAAATTGAGATTGCATCTCCAATTTTTTGGAGAATAGTTATGCCGCATACACACAAGCGGACTTTACGGCGGACTTTGCCCGGCGGACTTTTCGTCGGACTTTGTTGGCTCCTTGCGCCGGACTTAAAAACGGACGGACTTGTCCACACACGCTCACTGCAAAAGTCCGCTGGTTTGGAACCCGGTGAAGTATAGCACGTACGACGGGACTCTAAAAAGGAAGTTCAAGCCCCACTACGGCACCCTTTGGGCTCCTTCTGCTAATCTCGTGTTTATCTCATGTTAGTAGAAGTTTGGTTAGAGACGATTCGCACTTTTCACACTTCAGCTTATTTTGATCGTTTTCTGCGGTTCCGTTTGTGCTTGTGAGGTTTGTATCTGCTTTTCAGTGCATGTTGGTCAGTTCGTACCCTGCCTTGCAGGCCGTTCTGGTCTGCTCGTTCCTGATTTTCAGGTCGTTCTTCATAGGCCTTGCTGTTCTTCAGTGCGTTTGTTATAAGTTTGTTTGTTTGAGCAGCCGACAGTTTTGAAGCCATGTCGCGTGGACGTTCTCGTTCTTGAGTTCGTGCTGTGTGGGGACTTGGTGTTGGGGTTAATACTTTGACCCGAGTCCAGTCCATGAACAGGGCGAGGAGTAGTTCATGGATGAAGAATTGGTTGCGCCAGCGTGACCAGTTCTCCCATATGCCTTTGCTCCGTGAGCTCCGTGAGAATGATCCTGCGGATTTCAGGAATTTACTCAGGATGACGGACCCCGTCTTTGAGCGTCTGCTGGCTATGCTGACCCCCTATATCAGTAGGCAGGATACCTGCATGAGGCAAGCATCAGTGCGGAGCAGAGGCTAGTTGCCACGTTACGTTACTTGGCGACAGGGAGAAGTCTTCAGGACTTGAATTTCTCAACAGGCATCTCCCCCCAGGCTCTGGGGATCATAATCCCAGAGACCTGTTCTGCTATTATTCAGGTCCTGCAGAAGGACTATATGAAGATAAGTTTTATCCTTTAACATTACATGATATGTATTAAATGTTTTTGATGTATTGTATAACTGTCCTCCTTACCTAATTGCCATGCTTTCAATATGCTGTAAATGTCCCCTTTATCTTCATGCATGCCTGTTTTTGGACATTAATCATTTATTGCCCTACATGCATATTTTCTTTCATTAACCTCCCCACCATGCAATCCTGGGTCCATTTATATCTCTAGCCTATAGTCCCTTGAACAATGTATATTGTCTGCTCCATTGTCTTGTTTGACCCTCCCCCACCCCACAAATGTTTGAACCAGTCAGGTGTGTTAATGAGAAATATAAATGGGTGGGACTTTATATGAGCCGTGACCCTCCGGTACACAAGACTCCATCCCCGATATTGTTGCAAAAGAAGGGAAGGGGGAAGAAAGGGAAATTGGGACTTTGTGTGAAACAAGGCACTTGGGATAGATTAAATCAATCAATAAGTAAAGTAACAATAATAATTTATTGGTACCACAGAGGGAGGTAGTACAGTAATTAAATTAATGGTAAATCAGTATGTAATTGGCAGAATTAAAAAGGTATGATAATGACATAACACAATAAAATTCATAGTACAGTAGCATTGTTACACATGATTAATAATAAACTAACAGTACATTCCTAAGTGTGTATACAGTAATAACCAATAAATTAAATTGATGATTTAATTAGATCAAACCCATAGTAGAATCATGGTCATTGGGGCATAGCATCCAATAGTAAAAAGCTTGACGCGTTTCGTGGATTATTTCCACTCATCAGGAGCTGCTATGAATTGGGGGTACCTGTTAATAAGTAATATAGTAGAGATCAATGATAGTTGATAGTAAAAAAGGGGGAAGAGAGGGAGCATAAACAATGGTCCTAGCAACTCTTACCAATGGGTAGCAAAAAGTATATATGTAGATAATGGTAGTAATGCTAAAATTCAAAAAGCACTGGGAAGTGCAATAAACATCCCCCCGGGAGCTGAGGTAACAGCCAAAGGTCGGCAAGCTGGCCAATATGTGGAATGGATCACAGGTGGTGGATGGGGTTCACTCTAGCCAGCATGAGATGGCAGAGATGAATCCGAAGAACTGGTGAAAAACGCATAATAGGATAGTGTTAGTGAGAGTAAAGATGAAGGACAATATAGACAAAAATATGAGAGGAAGGGAGGAAGAGTGGGTGAGATATACAATAGCCCAGAACACAAATAGAGGAGTGAAGAGAGGTGTTCACACTACACATTTCTATGTGTAGTTTCAGGTAACTAATATTTATGTGTTGGGTCTTCTTTTTACTCTTATGGTGGATCATCATTCTGATTTCTCATTTTGGCTCACTCCTTGCACACCTCTCTTCACTCCTCTATTTGTGTTCTGGGCTATTGTATATCTCACCCACTCTTCCTCCCTTCCTCTCATATTTTTGTCTATATTGTCCTTCATCTTTACTCTCACTAACACTATCCTATTATGCGTTTTTCACCAGTTCTTCGGATTGCTAGAGTGAACCCCATCCACCACCTGTGATCCATTCCACATATTGGCCAGCTTGCCGACCTTTGGCTGTTACCTCAGCTCCCGGGGGGATGTTTATTGCACTTCCCAGTGCTTTTTGAATTTTAGCATTACTACCATTATCTACATATATACTTTTTGCTACCCATAGGTAAGAGTTGCTAGGACCATTGTTTATGCTCCCTCTCTTCCCCCTTTTTTACTATCAACTATCATTGATCTCTACTATATTACTTATTAACAGATACCCCCAATTCATAGCAGCTCCTGATGAGTGGAAATAATCCACGAAACGCGTCGAGCTTTCTACTATTGGATGCTATGCCCCAATGACCATGATTCTACTATGGGTTTGATCTAATTAAATCATCAATTTAATTTATTGGTTATTACTGTATACACACTTAGGAATGTACTGTTAGTTTATTATTAATCATGTGTAACAATGCTACTGTACTATGAATTGTATTGTGTTATGTCATTATCATACCTTTTTAATTCTGCCAATTACATACTGATTTACCATTAATTTAATTACTGTACTACCTCCCTCTGTGTTACCAATAAATTATTATTGTTACTTTATTTATTGATTGATTTAATCTATCCCAAGTGCCTTGTTTCACACAAAGTCCCAATTTCCCTTTCTTCCCCCTTCCCTTCTTTTGCAGTCAGGTGTGTTTGTTAACCTAATTAGAACCCCTCCCCCACCCCACAAATGTTTGAACCAGTCAGGTGTGTTTGTTAACCTAATTAGAACCCCTCCCCCACCCCACAAATGTTTGAACCAGTCAGGTGTGTTTGTTAACCTAATTAGAACCCCTCCCCCACCCCACAAATGTTTGAACCAGTCAGGTGTGTATGTTAACCTCATTAGAACCCCTCCCCCACCCCACAAATGTTTGAACCAGTCAGGTGTGTTTGTTAACCTAATTAGAACCCCTCCCCCACCCCACAAATGTTTAAACCAGCCAGGTGTGTTTGTTAACCTAATTAGAACCCCTCCCCACTCCACAAATGTTTGAACCAGTCAGGTGTGTTTGTTAACCTAATTAGAACCCCTCCCCCACCCCACAAATGTTTGAACCAGTCAGGTGTGTTTCGGGCCCTAATTAGAACCCCTCCCCCCACATTCAAATGTATCAATGGGCCATCAGAGGGGGTGATTAATCTTATAAGTGTGCCTTATGTTTTTTAACATTTCAACTACAAACACACATATTAATAATGTTTGACTGCTGTTGTTCACTAATGTTTTGGTGTAATCTGATATCCAATTTATGTTTTAAAGTCCTTATCTTATTTTTTTTGCACTCCACAGTTTCCTTCAAGTACACAGGAATGTCAGACTGTGGCCTCCCAGTTCGCTGACTGTTGGGACTTTCCCAACTGTGTCGGGGCGATTGACGGGAAGCATGTCCGGATTGTGCCACCACCGCATTCGGGGTCTTATTTCTATAACTACAAGGGGTTCCATAGTGTAGTTTTGATGGCGGTGGTCTCGGCACATTTGGACTTTCTGTTTGTGGATGTGGGGAAGAACGGTCGGATGTCTGATGGAGGAGTCTTTGCACAGACCTAGCTGTGCCATCGTCTCCAGACCGGTGGCCTGGAATTGCCACCTGATGACGAGAATGTGGATGGACTCCCCTCAGTTTTTATTGCTGATGAAGCATTTGCTCTCGGTGAGAACTTGATGAGGCCGTTCCCCCAAAGGACACTCACCCCTGAGAGGAGGGTATTTAATTATCGGCTGGCCAGAGCAAGAAGAGTTGTGGAGAATGCCTTTGGGATTCTGGCCAGCCGGTTCCATTTATTCCTTTCTTCAATTCATTTGGCGGACTATAAACTAAACTACGTCATCCTTGCTTGCTGCATCTTGCATAACTTTTTAAGGAGACATTCAGCAACATATATATCCTCTGTTGGGTCTGAGGCCGGACTGGAACAGGATACCACTTTGACAGGCCTAGAAATTGGCCGTATTGGCTTGGCCCCCAGAACCGCACGTCAAGTGCGTGACCGTCATGTCAATTATTTTAATGGTCGGGGGGCCATTGCTATTCAGCAACAGCTGTAATTTTCTTACAAAAATAAAAAAAAAAATATTTTCAAAAAATATCTTGTTTTTATTCTTGTTTGCATTTAGTTATGTCTGTCTCCTAGTGCACTTGTAGTAGTGTCAAGTGCATTTAGCTTTAGTTAATCAGGCCCACAAAAACAAACCAAAAAATTTGACTTCAATAATCAGCCACACACATTGTATTCTGCAAAAAATTTTACTTTGTGCACATTGAAAGGTGCATTTTTGATAAAATATATATATATTTTTTTTAAATCTTTTACGTTGTGTAAAAAATTGTTTGTTTACAAAATTATTTAAGGCATATTTTCGCAAATATATAGACCTTTATATAAAAAGATTTACATACACAACAGTGTTTTTATAAACCAACAAAAAAAAAATAAAGAACTTACAAAGTTCAACATTTAGAGAACGGTGCATGTGATGTCACCCTTGGAAATCGTTCATTTTGAATATGCTCAAAATTGAGCTTTACAAAAGGGTCAAGTCAACATGTGCTATCTCCTATCATGGGTGAGCAATGTACGTGTTTTGTGTGTGCAATCCCTTTTTTGGTTCCTGTCACCACCAAAGAATTTTCAGGATGAAGGGGTTGCAAACACAAAACAAGTACATTGATAACCCATGATGGAAGATAGCACATGATGACACACCATGTGCATCAGAATGTAAATTTGGGTATACCCCAAAAATTAAATAAACAATTTTGGCAAAAAACAAACTTCCCAAGGAAATGAAGAACATGATTGATGTTTTTAGGCCAAACGTGATTATATTCGGCCCAAAACATCAATCATGTTCTTCATTTCCTGTTGCATGGAGTCCAGGCGAAGTTGCATGCTGTGAATTTGGTCACGCATTTTATCGATGTGGCCATTCCACAGCATTATCTGGCCAATCAGTCTTTGCGCACTGTCTGTGGTGAAGGGCTCTGCCGCTTGGCCTTCCACAACCAGAATCTCACCTAAAATGAGTGAATAAAAACAAGGTTTACAATATGCACGCCAAAATACAGTAACTCAAGCTGGGGTGTCAGTCACTTGGTGGGCTTGAAACCTCGCACACTTCCTCCACCTCTCCTTCCTCAAGGTCGTCGGGTGGGCGTGGTCTTGGGCTGGGGCTTGGGGTATCTTCTGCCTCAGGCTGGTGACTTGGGGGGGTCCTGAGATCCTTGGACTGTTGTCTGAGTCTTTTCTCCCCTATGAGAATTGAACAAAAGGTATAGTTAAAACACAGTGATATTTTAGCTTTTAATAAATAAACTTAAACGTTGGTTATGAGTTGTGGCCAATTGCCTTTTTTCATCATAATAAATTTTGAAGACAGGATGAACATTCCCTCTGAACAACAATTATAAACAATGCACATTTTCTGGCAAGTTCCACAGATGCAGACACATCAATGCTCTCCTATGTGTATTACCCCTCTAAAATGTATTTATGGTCACATAGTACACTACAGTGCTCGTGAGTCCAGATGTGGAAACAGCTGCTGTGTCCTGTCCCTACATTACACTGAATCATTTTTGGAAGAAGCATTATATTTTCAAACACATCTACACCACATCAACAAATTGTGGGAATTTGACAAATTATGAAGACATAAATGTATGTCCAACCCTGTCCCATCGTATTTGGCGAAAAAATAACGTCATTTTCTAAAGTATCATATATATTATAAAGAACGGTCTTTACGAACGATGCTGAATAAAGTCCAAAAAAAAGTAAGTACTTACTTTTTTTAAGCAGCTTCTTTATTCGCCAATATTGTTCTGGCTCCCGACTTTTGATGTCAGACCACCGCTTCCTCAATTGTTCTTTTTCGAAAGTTTTGTACCAAATTTTTCTTCAAGAGCGGTGACAACTGAGGACATTATTTTGCCCTTCCTCATGTCGTGTGTACGGTCCTTTTTTGCCATCGTAGTCCTCCCTTCTCAATATGGACACCATCTCCACCATCTCTTCAAAAGCCATGTTGGTGGCCTTATATCTCCTCCGGGATGTGGATGTTTGGGGCTCCGGGCTTTCCTCCGCGCTACTTCCACTGATTCTCTCCGCCATCTTTTACTATCTACTCCCACTGCGCAACGAAGAGTGAAGGGGCGGGGCCAAATCGTACTTACGAACGTCAGGGGCGGGCGACGCAGGCGGAGCATGACACATGCGCAGTGTATATAAAGCTATTACGATGGCCTACGTATGTCCGTGCGAAAGTAGCGAGCGTCAGAAACGAAGGTAAGATTAAAGTGTGTGTGTGTGTATGTATGTGTCCCCTAGATTCCAACCAAAACTAATCCCGTGATTTGTGACTGACATTTAGTTTGGATCTTCTGTCTTGTCTTGCAGAAAAAATGAATCCCTTTAAAGAGGAAGAATTTTTGTGCCAATTTATTGAGCTCTATCAGGACAACAAAAACCTGTGGGAGGTCAAACACCCCCTATATTATAATAGGGATGTTAGGAAGGCAACACTGGGCACGCTTTTAGAGTTTGTGAAGACTCGACTCCCCCAGGCAGACCTCAAGTTTGTGGACAAGAAGATTGGTATCTTGCGAAACATGTATAAGCGGGAACACAAAAAAATCGAGGAGTCGCTCAGATTCGGTGCAGCAGCTGACCAATTATATGTACCCAAGTTGTGGTACTACAACAAAATGCGATTCCTGGATGACCAGACAGAAGCCAGGCAATCACTTTCCACCCTTCCCCCCACCCTTCCCTCCAGGCTTCCTTCCACTCTTCCCTCCAGCCTTCCATCCACCTCCACCCCAGCTGAGGAGTCCCAGGATGAACTGGGCCTTTTCAGCATTGATGAAGTTGATGCGCCCAGCTTCAGCCAGGTATCCTTTTTTTTTAAATTTGGGATTGTGTAAATGTTAGTAATGATGTTAACGTGTTAATTTTGAAAGTGCTTCATAAAAAATTACTTCTGCACAAAGATTAATATGTAGACATATCACTAGACAGTAGTGGCCAAAAATATACTTAACTTCAGATCTTGTTGATCATCTGAAATAATGGTGGTGTCAAATAGATAGCCTTTACTATTTTGTGTAATTATATTTGAAAGTCATGAGCTGAAAATTGTGTGTGATTGCATAACACAAAATTACAACTATGTCCCTTTTTTTTACACAGGATGACCTCAGCCAGGAGGAGGCCTTGCCCAGTGGGAGAGAGGAGGAGGCCTTGCCCAGTGGGAGAGAGGAGGAGGCCTTGCCCAGTGGGAGAGAGGAGGAGGCTGTGGCTGGGCCAAGTCGAAGCCGCACAGAGTGTCAGGTGCCTCCCCTCCGCATTCTCCACAAAAGGCCCAGGAGAATGACACCAACTGAGTAGGAATCCCTAGCCCTCATACGGGAAGCAAGCCTCATCCTGAGCAAACCACCCAATGCAGAGGAGGCGTATGGCACCTATATAGCCAGTAGATTGCTGGAGTTGGAAAAGGGCCAACGCCTCCTCTGTGAGGGTCTGATTTTTGAGGCTTACCAGAAGGGCTTGAGAGGGGAGCTTACTGCTACCACATATCTGGCAGATGAAGCCACTCCTCCTCCTGCCCCAAGTACACCACCAGAGGCACAACCTCCAAGGAAGGCTGCAGAGAAGTGTGGAGGGAAGGCTGCAGAGAAGCATGGAGGGAAGGCTCCACGGAAGAGTCGAAAGTGATTGCGTGGCTTCTGTCTGGTCTGACTGTGCTCCCTGTGCTCCCTATAGTCGCAAGATACCAATTTTCTTGTCCTCAAACTTGATGTGTGTCCTGGGGGACGAAAGGCTTCCCAGATTCTAAAAGTGTCTCCAGTGTTGCCTTCCTAATTTTTGTTAAAAAAAAATTAAAATAAATTTTTGGTTACCTTACATTATTGCCTATGTGTTTTGATTAAAAAACGCCATTTTCTTTGTGAGTAGGCAGGTACAGGTCCAAAAGACTATGGGGTTGATTTGAGAAAAGCAAATAGTCTGTGCACTTTGCAGAGGGCAGTTGCCCTCTGCAAGTGCAATTGCTCCAGAGCATCATATATTAGTTAAAAGCTTGACTTTGCAAAGAGTACCCAATCCTGTGCAAGAAAAAATTTAAAAAAAGCATTTTTGCTTGCACATGATTGGATGATGGAAGTCAGCAGAGCTTCTGCACATTTACTAAAGCTTTGGAGCAACTGCTCTTGCAGAGGGCAACTGCACTTTACAAAGTGCACAGTCTTTTTCCCTTTAGTAAATCAACCCCTATATGTGTTTTTGACAAAAGGCTAAATCATTTAGAATATCAAGTGAAAAGTACTAGTGAAAAGTTCACTTGAGAAATTGCACAGCAAGTGCACTTGTTGGAAGTGCAGTCGCTGTAAATCTGAGGGGAAGAGCTGAAATTAGGGGAAGCTCTGCTGATTTATTCATAAAATCATGTGAAATAAAAATTATTTTCATTTTTTTGGGCTTCCTTGCATGTGCCCCTCGGATCCACAGCAAAGGCACTTCAAAATGCTCTTTCTGTGGAATTCAATGTAGAATTAGCACTTGTAGTGAAAAATGATTTTGCCTTTGTTAAATACACCCCCCTATGTCTAATGAACAAGGGACAACAACCTCATTAAGGTTCATTAAAACAACACAAAATATGAATGTTATTGTGGTAACTTGAAAATACACACAAAAAATGTGGTTATCATTTAACACACATTGTAAAATAGATAAGTGTTGAAATAAAAAATAAAAAAAAAAATGAGTCCAAAATCGAATTTAATTTTTAGAATTTATGGAGATCTGGCTTTTTCAAAATATTATATTAGTCATGGCAGGAGGAAATCATGAAGAAAGTAGTTTGTGAGAACTCTGTGTGAATATAAAGCAGAAAAACAACTTCATTCCTCTCGCATTATCAATCCTAAAAAAAGGCTGTATTAAAAGACCACAGAAGAGGAATGTGCTAGCTTCAATACGAAGGCTAGTTTTACCAGACCGAGCGCTTCTGTCTTGTAATTGCTTCAGAGCATGCGTCAGTTTGAGTCCGTCGGACTAGCACACAGACGATCGGTTTGTCCGCTAGAAAGAAGAGTCCGTCGGATAAATTTAAAACATGTTTCAAATCTAAGTCCATCCAACTTTTGAGCAAACAAAGTCAGCTGGAGCCCACACACGATCGAATTGTTCGACGAAATCCAGTACGCCGGACCAAGTCCGCCGTAAAGTCCGCTCGTGTGTACGCGGCATAAGGCCCCACACGAGAGGGAATGCAGGGCCTCATGCTGCTTACTTGTGTTTGAGTATTTCAAGTCATCTAAGGAAGCATTAGCAGCTGATCTCCCCAAGTCTATAGAGCGTGGACTACAGTCTAATGCCCCGTACACACGGTCGGATTTTCCGATGGAAAATGTCCGATCGGAGCGTGTTGTCGGAAATTCAGACCTTGTGTGGGCTCCATCGGACATTTTCCATCGGATTTTCCGACACACAAAGTTGGACAGCAGGAGATAAAATTTTCCGACAACAAAATGCGATCCCGAAAATGTTTGAGTGTGTTTTTTGTGACAAGTTCCCACAACACCATTGATATGTTGTTCTATTTAATCTGTAGGAGATTGTTTGGTGTTGTTGTCTCTTGTTAATTTTACATTTTATGTTAGAAATGTACCTGAATCGTCGCCAACAAACTGTCCTTTTTGGATGAAAACACACACAGGAGAGTAGAATTTCCCCAAAAAATTTATTAAGGGCTCACAACTAAACAAAGAGGGAGGCAACGCTGGAGAAACTGTAGAAGTGGGCGAAGCCTTGGACCCCCAGGGCAGACATCAACTATTTAAAAGCAAAATTGGTGGCCTGAGGAGTCCATATCTAAGGGAGGGCAGTGTGGTCCAGAAGTCCCAGAGATCCGGAAAGCAGCAGATGACATCTGTGTCCCCAGGCTGTGGTCATACGAGAGACTGCATCTTTTGTCAGACCAGAGGCTCTGAGGGACGCAGAAGCCTCCTGGATCAGCCTGTACGCTGAATCCTGCACGGGACTCGGAGTCGTCTTCCTGGCCCTTTTGTATGGAAGGTGGAGGGGAGGGACCTGAGACTCAGTCAGGCTGCGACTGGTCCCAGGCTTCTCTTGGCTGCCACTTAGACCCGCCTCCTCCTGGCTGCCACTAATCCCCGCCTCCTCCTGACTGCCACATTCCACAACCTCCTCCTGGCTGAGGTATTCCTGTGTATGAAAAAGGGACATAGTTTGAGATTTTTAGTCATCAATCACACACAATTTTCACCTCCTGACTGCTGCAAATTGAATGTTAACAAATATAACAGACTAGCATTCTGAGCCCAGCATTTTTCATTTTTGTCCCAATTTTGGGTGCCCACTATTGTCTATTGATATGTAAAACACTTTTTTCAATCAGCAATTAGTGATCAATAATAACATCTAGTAAACATCATTTATTTATTGACCAGAAATCTGTAGAAGAATGCTATACCTGACTCCAGCTGGGCTCCTCCACTTCTTCCTGGCTGGAAGGCCCAGGTTGGACATCGGAAGCCTCAGCTGGGGTGGAAGGAAGAGTGGAAGGAAGAATAGAGAGGGATTCCCTGACTTCAGTGTGGTCTGACAGAAATCGCAGTCTCTCATAGTACCACAGCCTGGGGACATAAACGTCATCTGCTGCAGCTCCGGACTATAGGGAATCTGTGACCTTCTTGCGCTCCCTGTGCTCCTCAGGCCACCAATTTTGGCTTTTAAATAAGGGATGGTTGCTGTGGGGACCACCGGCTTCACCAACTCCAGCAGTTTCTCCAGCGCTGCCTGCCTCTTCTGTTTGTGATTATAGTGGGGGTGTCTCACTTGCCACAGACAGGGCAGCTCCCTGTACTTGTCTATGAACAGGGGCAGGAAATTGTGGTCGTTGAACCCATCCATTTTCTCTGCAAGACACAACACAAGACAAACCCTAATGTCAGGCCAAACTCCCCTAATCTTGTTACAATATAGGCTTCCATTTCGAAGCAGTATAGGCCCAAGTTTAGATCTTACCTTCGTTATCACGATCGGCGTCTCCGATGCTCCTTCCTCCGCTCACAGATCGTACGTAAGACGCACGTGTGTTACGCTTTATACACACTGCGCATGCGTATAACTCCGCCCGCCCCTGACGTTCTTTCTAGTCTATTCCCCGCCCCTTTTCGTTCGGCGCAGTGGGGGAAGAGCACATGGCGGATAGACAGCAGGTGCGTGCTAATTGTAGCAACGAGGAGGAGGAGGAAAGGCCGGAGCCTGAAACGTCTCGATCCAGAAGGAGATTTAAGGACTCAAATATGTCCTTTGGGGAGATGTTAGAAATGGTGGACATCCTGAAGAAGTCCGACTATGATGGAAAGTATGGGCCTTACCCCAACCCCAATGTCCGAAAGGCCAAGATCATGGCGAAAGTGGTCAGGAGTCTGCACCGGAAATTCGGGGTATGCCGATCGAAAGATCAGCTCAGGAAGCGGTGGTCGGACCTGAAATTACGAGAACATGAGCAGTACAGAAAGATCCGGAGAGTGCTGCAAAAAAGTAAGTAGTTGTGCTGTGTTCCTATTCTTTTTGTGTTTATTATGTTCGTGCTGCTCCATGTGCTTTTAGGAACTGTTGTACAGTTTAAAATGGCAACTTTCATGTTCATGGGCACATTATTCATTCGGATCAAACATTTTTCGTTCCAAATATAAAATACCATTGTTTAGCCCATATGCATTTGGCCACCATTTTGAAGCCCTATACTTGTCTTCAAAGAATTGGGTTGTGTAGATGGCTTTGTTACTAGAATGAAATGCAAACTAGATTGTGTGTAAGGAGAGGACACTGAGCAGCTGTTTTCACATCTGGACACTGGAGCACTAGTGTGGGACACAAGAACACCATTTTTATTAGGGGGGCCACACAGGTGCTCCAGTGTATACTATAGGGGGGTCTCCATCTGTGAAGCTTGTACCAAACAGGTAAAGTATTGCAGGTTGACAAAGGGCATTAAAAAAATTACAACTTGGAACTCTGCTAAAATACACAATTGTACCCCACTTCCAAGCAAAGTTTCCTATTTATAGTTCTGACATTAAATATTTGTGTGCTAATTATACCATTTTGTTTGACATAGGGGAGAAAAGACTCGGAGGACACCCCTCATCTGAGGAGACAAGAGCCCCCCCCCCTCTGGAAGAAGGGGAAATCCCCCCAACACAAGCTGAGCAGGAGGAAGAAGACGTGGTGAAACTAGTCACCACAACAGGTGATTGTCTGCAACCACAGGATCAGATAAGAGATGGATGGTGGCATTCTTTTGAAACCAAATTTATTTTTGGGTTCCTCTCTTTTTAGGTGATGGTGAGGTTGTGGATCAAGATCCTTTCACATCGGAAAGTGCCCAGATCGTGATCGAGGAGATCATGAGGTGTAATTTACAATTGGAAATCATCAAGAAAAACATCAATGATGTTATTCCAAAATATAAAAACATCATTGATGTTTTGGGGCAAGTTTAAAACCCCTCCAAATCACTTTCTTCTTTTGTGTGCTACAATGTGCTAAATGTTTTGGTGATTTTTCCCAAAGCCAAATTTGGAGGATGCACACAGTGTGTCAACATGTGCTATCTGCCATCACGGGAGATCAATGGACGCGTTTTGGGGGTGCAACCCCTTCCTCAATAATAAAGTAGCGGTGAGGAAGGGCTTGCTCCCCCAAAACACATCCCTTGATCCCCTGTGATGGCAGGTAGCACATGTTGACATTGGGAAATTTGTGTGCATCTTCCAAATTTGGCTTTTCCAGGGGGTATTTCCCCCCATCTGAATGCAATATCAAACACAGTTCCTAAATACTCATGTCTGATATTGCCTTCAAGTTCTACCAAATGTGAACTTTGTAAGATCAAGATTTGTGTCTTTCTTGTTGGTTTTACACAGGCCTGTTTTCTATAAAATGGACATTTTGATTTTGGATAATGCCACCACAAAAATTGGTATACAACAAACATGTTGGTTTGTGTGAAAAACTTTTGGTAAATGCACATGTGATTGTGCAGGTATTAAAAAGATTGTTAATCAAGAATGTGTGGATTATTGTCTCAACGCTACAACACTTTTGGGGTGATGTAATTGTTGTTTTATGAGAAAATTGGGCTTATTTCCTAAGGGCAAATCCACTTTGCACTACAAGTGCAGTTTCAGTGCAGTTGCAAGTGCACTTGTAGTGAAATGTGTTTTTGCATGTAGTAAATAACAGCCAACAGTGCTTTGTATAAGGTTACCCAATCACGCCATTTTCTGCACTCCAAACATTTCTGTCAGGGTCAGCTAAAACAAACACAAGCAGTAAATGTCCACAAAGATTTTTTTTTTATTATAAAAAGGCTTCACAGATCGTCTGGCATATTGATGGCCCCCCTACCCGCAAAGAACTCCTGGTATCGTAACCGGACATCACGGGCACTCAGGGAGGGCAAGCCAGGACGGCCGCTTTCAAGCGCCGTCAGTGTGGTTTGATGTATCATTCTGGCCTCAGGCCCAACTGAGCCAGCATAGTTGGCCGAATGTTTCCTTAAAAAGTTATGGAGAACACAGCACGCAAGTATTATATGGTTCAGTTTATACTCCGCCATATGGATGGGTGTCATAAATAGGCGGAACCGGCTGGCCAGGATTCCAAATGTGTTCTCCACCACTCTTCGGACTCTGGCCAGCCGGTAATTAAAAACCCTCTGTTCCGGGGTGAGGGTCCTCATTGGGAATGGCCGCATCAGGTGGTCCCCCAGCGCAAACGCTTCATCAGCAACGAACACGAATGGGAGTCCTTCCACATTGTCCTCTGGAGCTGGCAATTCCAAGCTGCCATTCTGGAGACGCCTGTAGAACTCCGTCTGGGCGATGACTCCACCATCGGACATCCGGCCATTCTTCCCCACGTCCACATACAAGAAGTCGTAATTAGCCGACACCACCGCCAACATCACTATACTATTGAACCCCTTGTAATTATAATAGTACGACCCCGAGTTGGGTGGTGGGACGATGTGGACGTGTTTCCCATCAATTGCCCCTCCGCAGTTAGGAAAGTCCCACCGCTGGGCAAAGTGGGAGGCCACAGTCTGCCATTCCTGTGGCGTGGAAGGAAACTGTTGAGGAAAAAACAATAAACATTACTATTTTTTCACAGAAACATGGCAAGCAGATTAGACACAAACATTATGGGGAAACCTCCAGATAGCATTTATTAAGGGGAATTTAACAACGCCAAAGTATAAGGTACACCTATCATATTCCCCCCCCCCCCCTCTCATGGGTCATTTCTAACATTATAGGGGGTGTGTGGAAATCTTGGACAGGTAACCCTCTTCACTTCATTGAGAGATGAATGCCTAAATAATGGGTATTACTTGGAACAGCCCCTCCTTAGTTACACTATTGGCAGACCACTGGACAGGTAAGAAGTGTCATAATACAAAGATATAAATACACATTGTACACACTTGAGCACATTTGGACATTCTGCTATTACCTATCAAGATAATAATAGGATACAAAAACTTTAAACAGTACCATTTGAAAGTATACAGGCAGGCCCTTGCACTACATGCTTTGGGGAATTCATCCATAAATCTGACCACAAAAGAGATGGGTATAGTGTGTATGGGTTTGGCAAAGTCAGCAGATAGAGGATTGAGGATAGATAGAGAATTGGGATCAGCTGACTTAGCAGTTGGGGGGAGGGAGGGTTAGTAAAAATTATTTGGGGACACCACAAAAAAAAGCCTCTGGCACTCTGCCTGAATTTAAATCAAAAATTACATTTCCAAACATTTTAGGGGGTGTTTGGGGTAAAGCACTACTATGGAGCTGATAAAATACATTGTTAAGTGACTACATGAGGTGAATATAGGGCAGGAGACACCATGCTGGGGAGGTTAGTGAAGGGCAAATATGTATGAAGGACATAAAATAATAATTACATAAAAATCCAGCATGCATGAGAACAAAGGGGACATTCACAGCATATTACAATCATGGTAATTAGGGAATGAGGAAAGAAATACAATATATTATCAAACATTCAATACAATAAAGTGTGATATTAAAGGATAAAAATCTTACCTTCATATACTCCTTCTGCAGGACCTGGATGATGGCAGAACAGGTCTCTGGGATAATGATCCCCAGAGCCTGGGGGGAGATGCCTGTCGAGAACTTCAAGTCCTGCAGACTTCTCCCTGTGGCCAAATACCGCAGGGTCTGCTCCGAAGTGATGGCTTGCCTCATGCAGGTATCCTGCCTGCTAATATAGGGGGTCAGCGAAGCCAACAAACGGTGAAACACGGGGTCCGTCATCCTGAGAAAGTTCCTCAAATCATCAGGATTATTCTCACGGATCTCACGGAGCAAAGGCATATGAGAGAACTGGTCACGCTGAAGCAACCAATTCTTGGTCCATGAACTCCTCCCCACCCTGTTCATGAACTGGACTTGTGTCAAGGTCAGGACCCCAACACCAAGCCCCCGCACAGCACGAACTCTACGAGGAGTACGCATACGAAACATGGCTAGAAAACGGTCGGCTGCTCAGAACGAAGTAACAGCACTGAAGAACAGCAAGGCCTGTGAGGAGCGACCTGAAAAACAGTAATGAACGAACAAGAATACAATGACTACCTAAAGTCACGTGGAACTTGCTTGCACGCACTGAAGAGCAGATACAAACCCACAAGCACAAACTGAACGGCAGAAAACAATCTGAAAGCCACGAGTGTGAAAAAGCACGAATCGTCTCTCACCAAACTTTTACTAACACGAGATTAGCAAAAGGAGCCCAAAGGTTGCCGCGCTTGGTTCTGAACCGGCCTTTTCTAGTCTCGTCGTACGTGGTGTACGTGACCGCGTGGTTGGCGATCGAAAATTCCGACAACTTTGTGCGACCGTGTGTAGGCAAAACAAGTTTGAGCCAACGTCCGTCGGAAAAAATCCTAGGATTTTGTTGTTGGAATGTCCGAACAAAGTCCGACCGTGTGTACGCCCTATAACAGTTTAGGGGTTCCCACACATATTACCACTCCCTATATGGTTCCCTGAGGATGCTTGGTCCACAGTTCCATTTTTTTTTCTCTCCTACTTTTTTGGGAATATGAATGGGCAAACTGTGAAGGGGAGAGGGGCAGAGAGAACGCTAATCTTTGTTTTTGCTGTCTTCTCGATCAGATAGATCCCACGCTTGTGTTTTTGCTTGGTTATGCCGAGTATATGTATGTCTGTGAATGGTTGTTGCACCTCTCAGAAAATACTTTTGTCTCTCCTTTCCTTCCCCCCACCGTCCGTGCCCTCTCCCTCACCTTTATGGGTGGTACCCATGAGGGATTGGGTGGGGGGGATGGCAGGCTGGGAGGGGGGGAAATAGAGAGACATGGGTTGGAGTGAAAAATAGTGGATTTGGTGTATTTAGTTTGATTATTCTGGTTAATTTATTGCAGAAAAGTTTGATATGGCTCCTTCGAATGAAGTGTTAATTTTATGGAATGTGAGGGGTCTTCATAGCCCTTCTAAGCAACAAGTAGTGTTTACTTCATGAGGGAGATTTACTCCCTCAATAATTTGTCTACAGGAAACCCATTTAAATTCTCAGACGTTGCATTATTTAAAACAAAATCAGTTTAACACTCAGTATCACGCTACATATACATCATACTCTAGAGGAGTGTCTATTCTTATTTCTAATGGATTGGATTTTTCATGTAGACATATTAAGAAGGATAGTAAAGGTCAGTTTATTTTTTTGAACTGTACAATTTCAGGGCGACCATATGTGTTTGGAAATATATATATACCCCCGCCATATTCAGCGGAGGTGTTTATTGAGTATATTCAGTTCATGTCTGATAAAATAGATAGTGCATGCCTATTGGTTGGTGATTTTAACAATTATTTGGACTCCGTAATGGACAAATATAATATAATGGATAAACAAATTTTATCGAGCTCTACGGCTTTTGCCAGATACGTAGCGGAACTGGGACTGCTAGACTTCTGGAGACAGCATAATCTAACAGATAGGCAATTTTCATGCTTCTCTAGTAGTTATAAAACTCTTTCTAGAATAGATCTAGCGTTAGGAACATATTCTATGCTTCCATATCTTCGACATATTAAATACAAGGCTAGGGGTATCTCAGATCACTCACCTATAGTATCTCAGATCACTCACCTATAGTATCACATTTTTCCTTCAAGATTAACCCGGGCTGTACATTATGGAAGGTGAATCCATATTGGTTGTCACTTTTTCCTTCAGCTGAAGGAATTATGACTGAATTCATTTCCTATCAGAATGTAAATAGAAACTCGGTCTCACTTTTAATATACTGGGATGCATTGAAAGCGTACCTCCGAGGTCTCCTTATTGCACAGATATCAAAAATTAAGAAACAATCCAGGCAATGGGAAAAAACAAAAGCCGAACTCATATATAACCAATCCAAATGATGATACAAAAAAAGAATGGCTTCATAGACAAAAGTACTATGCAGCAGTGGTTAAGAAAAAGGCAGAAAATAAAAGATTCTTTCTACAACAACCATACTTTGAGGAGGGAGAAGGGACAGGGCATTTATTGGCAACTATTGTAAAAGCACAATGTTCAGCATCATATATAAATGAATTAAAATCCTCATCCCCAAATGGGAGGGCTGATACTACCCCAGAGATACCGGAGTTACTTGGGGGATTTTTCAAGGTATTGTACAAGAGCAGGGTATCCTATTCGGTGGAGTCCCTGGATGGATTCCTCGATACTATTACTCTACCAAGCATTTCAAATAATGAAAGGTTGGCTCTGGAAGGTCCATTAACCACTTGCCGATGCGGCTTGTGGGCGCGCACACGCCCGCCGCGAGCTCTGTGGGTGTGATCGCGGGTCCGGCGGACTCGATGTCCACGGGGATACCCGTGATCGTCTCACGGAGAGGAAGAACAGGCAAATGCTGATGTAAACAAGCATTTCCCCATTCTGCCTAGTGACACTGACACTGATCACAGCTCCTGGTAATCGGGAGCGGTGATCAGTGTCATGTCACACATAGCCCATCCCCCCCACAGTTAGAACCCATCCCTAGGACACACTTAACCCCTACAGTGCCCCCTCCTGGTTAACCCCTTCACTGCCAGTCACATTTACACAGTAATCAATGTATTTTTAATTGCACTGATCGTTGTATAAATGTGAATGGTCCCAAAATAGCACCAAAAGAGTCCAATCTGTCCACCATAATGTTGCAGTCACGATAAAAATTGCTGATCGCTGCCATTACTAGTAAAAAAAAAAAAATTATTAATAAAAATGCCATAAAACTATCCCCTATTTTGTAGACTCTATAACTTTTGTGCAAACCAATCAATAAACGCTTATTGCGATTTTTTACCAAAAATATGTAGAAGAATACATATCGGCCTTAACTGAGGAAAAAAAAAATTTTTTATATATTTATTATAGCAAAAAGTAAAAATAATAATGCTTTTTTTTCAAAATTGTTGCTCTTTTTTTGTTTATTGCGCAAAAAAAAACCACAGAGGTGATCAAATACCACCAAAAGAAAGCTCTATTTGTGAGGAAAAAAGGACGTCAATTTTGTTTGGGAGCCACATCGCATGATCGCGCAATTGTCAGTTAAAGCGACGCACTGCAGAATCGCAAAAAGTGCTCTGGTCTTTTGCCAGCCAAATGGCCGGGGGCTGAAGTGGTTAACATTGGATGAGTTAAGAAATGTAGTGTCTAACCTATCTAATAATAAAGCACCAGAACCAGATGGTCATCCAGGGGAAATATATAAAAAGTATGGGGATCTACTGTTACCTGAACTGCTTGATGTTTTTAATTACGCAATGGAGGTGGGTACATTACCCCCCCCCCCCCCCCTCTATGAATGAAGCAGTAATTACAGTCTTGTTGAAACCAGATAAGGACCCAATTAGCCCTGGTTCATATCGACAAATATTTTTGTTAACGTCAGATGTTAAGTTGTTGGGAAAGGTATTGGCGACTAGACTATCGAGATATATTTCAAAACTAATCCATTGTGATCAATCAGGCTTTATGCCTAATAGATCCACAGCAAATAATATCCAACGGTTATTTCTAAACTTCCAACAGATAATATGGGAAATAGAGCAATAATGTCACTTGATGCAACTAAAGCATTCAATAGTATAGAATGGGTCTTATGGTGGAATTCCTTAAAACGGTATGGGTTTGGTCCTAGGTTATCAAATGGATAAAACTCTTGTATAACTCCCCAAGTGCAAGGGTACAGGTGAATGGATGTGTATCGGCCCCTTTTTTCGCTGTCCAGAGGGACGAGGCAGGGATGTCCTTTATCCCCGCTCCTTTTCGCTCTGGTCATTGAACCACTGGCGGAGGCCATTCGTTCCTCTACAAATATAGTGGGATTTCGTAGATCTACAGGTGAAGATAAGATAGCATTATATGCGGACGATACTTTAGTGTTTCTGGGGGACACGGGCCCATCCTTGTCTGCAGCTATGTCCTTAAAAGACCTGTATGGATCCTTTTCAGGATTCAACATCAATTGGGACAAAAATGTAGTGAAGTATGTGGACCCTGGGTGTGAGGGGCATCCACGCCAGACTCATCAGTTGGCCTTGGTTACATCATTTAAATATTTGGGAGTGGTAATTACACCTAATGTTACTGAATATACAGATAGAAATATACTCCCTCTTATAGCCAAATTTAGACAACAGAGTAAAACTTGGAGTAAGTTTTCATTGTCCATGGTGGGGAGAGCGAACCTGGTGAAGATGGTGTGGATGCCCCAGATGCTATATGTATTGCATAACTGTCCCATATGGTTGATGTTACGATTAGGTAGAACTATTGACTCAGTTTTTAGGGATTTTGTGTGGAAGGGGGGAAAACCCAGAATTAGATTAGAAATATTACAACAGCCCATAGATAGAGTGGTAATTGCGATACCAAATGCAAGATTATATTTTATCGCATCACAACTACAGCATTGGCAGGGCTGGGAGGTAGTGGATATTGAAGACCATGAACCAAAGTCCAATGTGAATAATCAGATGATACAATTAATTAAAAATAGATATATAGTGACAATTTAAAGTGCATATAGTGATGGCTGTGCAAAAGACTTTGCTGTCGTGCTCCGTGTCCTCAGTGTCAATGCATCCACCTCATGGGGGCTGTAAAGATCCGCACTCACCAGATATGTTGGACTCCCTTGCCTTATAGCAAAAGGAGTCTACTGTGCTTCTAGGTCATTAATGGGACCAATCCCAGTACGATATCCTCTGGTTGCTCCCTCTAAGTTAGGTTACCTTCGATGACGATTCCGGGGGGCCCCAAGGGCAAAATTGTGCAATGTGCAGTATATGGAAAAGAAACTCCTCAAAGAGTAAAATCCTCCAATGATTTATTGTGAAACGGCAGCATACATAATAAAAAAACTCATGCAAATATTAAAAAACGTTCAATGTGACAGAACTGGACATCACAAAACTAAAGCATCAGCACTATTCATGTTAAAGACGTGGACGCTGTTTACTGCATAGCATGCGTTCCACTCTCTGGGCCAGTAGTGACGTATGGGAGAATCAGCTTGACACGTTTCGTCATCTATGTGCGATGTTATCAAGAGCAGATAGGCATTCATGTGATATAGATAAGGTACAAGTCACAGATACGGAGTATCACATTGGGATCTAGTATATATCTTTAGGTGGAGCAGGTACTGTTTATTATTTACCTATTTTTAACCTGCCCTTCAGTGGGAACAGTATTGACAGCAGCGACAATATATTGCCACATATTACCTAGGCGTGAGCGTTTTACATTACTAATATTCGCTATTGTCTTCCTGATTCTCCTCCCTGCCAATCAGGAAGCAGGTCACATGATTGGCCAAGCAGAGAAGTGATCCTATTGACCGCCGAGGAGGAGGGAGGATATGCAGGGGAAGCTGCCGTGAAGCACAAAGAGGAGAAGACGCAGGGTGAATTCGCCGCCCAGAGAAAGCGCTGCCCGTGACCTAGATGGGGTAAGTGCAGGGCTGGTGACCAACCGGGGGTGCCTGTGACCCGAGCGACTCAGGGGGGGAGGGGTGGCAGCGGGTGGATTGTTTGCCGCCCCCTCAAAAAATATACCACCAGCCTCCACTAATATAATAATTTGAAGGCCTGTCCACATATTTTTGGTCATATTTTAGGTGTGATGGTCAGGAGTCTTTTGCCATTTAGTGCATAATTATAAAAGATGCTAAAAGTGATATAGTCACCACTGCTACATTTTTCTTTCATGACCATCCACACTAAGGACATGTGTGACTTGTTTTAAAAAAATTGTCATAGGATATACTGTATACGTATAAAGAAATATATTGATTTGCTATTTTATAGGTATGTACAGTAGTTTGCATATTAATGAGCAGTCAATAGAACATACTTATTCTATTTTAGTAAACATAAATAAACTAATAATTAGGATCTTGACCATTGACTAAACTTTTACAACAGCTGTTTACAGAGTAATGTATGGTAGACAAAAGTACAAGAACAGGACTATTATTATTATAATACAGGATTTATATAGCGCCCACAATTTGCACAGCGCTTTACTAGGGATGAGCTTCGCATTCGAGTCAAACCCATGTTTGACTCGAACATTGTCTGTTCGATCGTTCGCCGAATTGCAAACGATATGGGCCGTTCGCGCCAAATTCGTGTGGCGTGTCACGGCCCATAATTCACTGCGGCATCGCAGTGCATTTCTGGCTGATGATTGGCCAAGCATGCACTATGACCCGCATGCTTGGCCAATCACAGCGCCGTCAGTAGAGAGAGCTGTAATTGGCCAAAGCCAGGGTGACTTTGGCCAATTATGGCTCAGGGGGTTTAGAACACGCCCCAAACTATATAAGGCCGCCTGCACAGCGTGCTTAGAGAGAGAGAGACAGTGTCATTTCATTTGAGTTAGCTAGATTAGGCAGGACAGTCAGTGAGTTAGCTGCACTTACAGTGTATTGTGTATATATATGCATCCCAGGTATTATATATATATATATATATATATATATATATATATATATATATATATACACACTGTATTCATTTTATCTAGATCCGTTCCTGTTGTCTTCCTACTGGCAGGCAGGCTTGTCTTGTTACAGTATTTACAGCTACCTGAAGAAAATTCCTGGTGTTCTTTTGATCCTATTAGTACCACAGTCAGGCAGCTAGACTATTTACAGTTAGTGTAGTGTGTCCTCCTCACAGTGTTCAGTTAAAGCTACAAGTTAGTTTAGTGTGACCTCTGCACAGTGTTCAGCTAAAACTACAAGTTAGTGTAGTGCGTCCTCCTCACAGTGTTCAGCTAAAGCTACAAGTTAGTTTCGTGTGACCTCTGCACAGTGTTCAGCTAAAGCTACAAGTTAGGGTAGTGCGTCCTCCTCACAGTGTTCAGCTAAAGCTACAAGTTAGTGTAGTGTGACGTCTGCACAGTGTTCAGCTAAAGCTACAAGTTAGTGTAGTGCGTCCTCTGAACAGTGTTCAGCTAAAACTACAAGTTAGTGTAGTGCGACCTCTGCACAGTGTTCAGCTAAAGCTACAAGTTAGTGCGTCCTCCTCACAGTGTTCAGCTAAAACTACAAGTTAGTATATTAGAGAGTGCAATGAGCATTGATTATGTATAAAATACTGCCAACATCCTTAGTTAAATATCAAAAATGAAATGTGCATGGAATGCACACAGGGGTCGCCCCTCAGGACTTTAAAGGCAAAAATAGAGTGGAGTATAAAGAGTAAATTATATCAAATGCACAGAAGTGCCAATTTTATTAAATTCGTAGAAAAAATATACAGAAAGACAAATGTAACTACAATTAACAAAATACATGTGCGTTTACAATACACATATCAAGTTATACAAGATAGATATGTCAACCCAGTGCTTACAACCCGTAGCCTATATCTTTAAAGGTCAGACGGATGATTTTACAGCACATATCCCGACATGTTTTGGAAATTGGTATGTATTATTCCTTCATCAAGGAATTTACAGTTGGGTGATCAATCTTTATCTGCAATATAGATTTAAACATAGTACAATAGCAGCGTACTGTGTGAGGCTACTACGAAATATTAATTACATCAAAACTCTTTTAAAATGTTTGGGCAGTTATACTTACATAAAAGGTTCATGGAAATTAGAACATAGCAAAACAAAGCAGAAAACAAAGAATTGGAACAGGCTGGCTGGAAAATCCACAGACACGTGGGGTGGGCAGCTTCGAGTGCAGGGCTGAATGCTGATACACATTCACAAGAGGCGCCTGATGGAAGTCTACATAGTAAAAATAATAATAATAATATGAATTTGTCCTGAATACAGCTGGAAAAATAGTCAAGCTGGAATACAAGGACATAAGGATGTTAAATCCCATTAAGATTAGTAGCAATAGAAGTCAAAATTACCTGTGTGCTTCATATGTATGGACAAGATGCAGACCTCTGGGCAGCAGTTCCACAACTGACAGATGCCAAGTGAGTGTCTGTGTCTTATGGGTGGCTCCGATGAGGCAGCAGCCAATCAGAGCTTGCTCCAGTTACTCAGCTGTATCAATGACAGCTGTGAGTGGAGCTCAGTGCGTCTCCCTGACGCTGAGGCGCGCATCGTAGCCATGCCCCTGGGGGGGTAATGACGTCACGCGCCGCCGCACCACCGGCGGATATCGTATCCCAGCATAGGCTGGATGCCAGATGCGGGGACACAGGGAAAGCTCCTCCACACTCAAAAGGCACAGGGGGTCATGCAAGATCGCCGCCCCCTAGCCATAAGCGAGTGAAGCTTACCCGCCAGGTGTCTGTGTGCAGACAGACGGTCCGCACAGTATGGGCTGCACCATCTAGTGGATGAGAACGTTACAGCCAATCTGTTGTACTAAGATAAATATAAAAATAAAAATAAAAAATGTAGAAGCACATTTGTTCAGATGAAACAGAAAAAAGAAAGAAAAGAAAAGAGAAAGGGCAGGCAGCGCATCTGGTAGTAACATAGAGCAATGCACAGAGGTATATAAAAACATACACATTGCATAGTAGACAACTTACAGAGTCGTACAGATTGCATGATGGACTTACAAAATCATATGACAGGTGAAAGAGACGATACATAATTCGCTGCAGAAAGCTGTACCCTGTATAGATATACAATTATTCATTTTTATGTTTATAAATCATGAATACATAATTCACCCGTCCAGCATGTACAAATGAAAAACGTGAAAAAAAATAGGAGAGAATAACAGAGGAGAGCCCCTATAAATTCAGCTCACAGACCCCTGATGTAAAACCGGGGGGAGGGGGAATGGTCTAAAATTGAAAGCCCCATTAAGGCCAGGTGGAAAATTAGCCCGTAAACTGTATATCCACCTCAATTCACATTGAAGAAGATGTTTGTTGGAATCCCCGCCTATAGGGCTAAAGTGGACACGATCGAGAGCCAAGAAATGAATCTTGGGAATTGATGCTGGGTGGACTTTGGCCATATGGCGGCCAATGGGTACCTCAGGGTCGCGTTTGCGTATGGTGCCAAGATTTTGGTGTATCCTTTTCCAAAACTCATTAATGGTTTTGCCAACATAATAGCAGCCGCATTTGCATGTTAGCAAGTACACTATTCCAGGGGTTTTGCAATTTACATAGTGTTTCGGAGAAAAATGTTGACCGTTTGGTAGCATAATATTATTGCGTCTGTCCATGTACTGGCAATATTGGCATCCCCCGCATGCGAAGGTCCCCAGTGTTTTACATATATCACCTTTGTATGGTCTTTACTCACTTTTAACCAGTTTCTCACCTATAGAAGGTGCTCTCCTGAAGGTAATGGCTGGGAAACTAGGGACAAAGAGGGCCAGAGTAGGATCCATGGTCAGTAAGTGCCAATATTTATTAATAATCCGTTTGACTTGCTGGTGTTGTGATGAATATGTTGTAATGATTCGTGTCGTTTCATGATTAGAGTGTTGTTTTTGTGTGTTTAGTAAGTCATGATGCGATTTGTTAAGGGCTCGTTTGTATGCTTTTTTGAGACAGGTACTTGAATATCCTCTTTCGAGGAGTCTCTTTCTCAAAATATTAGCTTCAGTTTTGAAGACAGTATCATCGGAGCAGTTGTGATGTGCCCTTAAATACTGGCTATACGGTATAGAGGCAAGGAGTGGTTTGGGGTGGAAGCTAGTCGCGTGGAGAAAAGAGTTGCCTGCTGTAGGTTTGCGATACAATTCGCTAGAAAGGTTTCCATTGGGTAATCTCTTTATAAGCACATGTAGGAATGTAATTTCACTGGGGCTATAAGCCATCGTGAATATATTTAAATTGAACTCATTCTGGTTGAGTGAATTCAAAAACTGATGTAATAGGTCGATCGATCTGTCCCAAATAAGGAATATGTCATCTATGTATCGTCGCCATGTTAACACATGGCGCATATACATAGACAACGATTCACAAACAAGCAGTGAGTGTTCCCACTCCCCCAGGCACAGGTTGGCGTACGATGGGGCACAACATCTCCCCATTGCAACGCCCTGTACCTGGAGGTAGTGGGAACCGTCAAAGCAAAAAGCGTTATGGTGGAGTATGAAATCGAGGGAGGCCAGAATGAATTCAGTGTAGTTAGGTTCACAATCACTGTATTGGGACAAGACATGCCGTATGGCCGCCAGGCCTTTGGCATGAGGGATAGTACAGTAAAGGGATTCTACGTCAATAGCCACCAATAGCGTGCCATCCTCGATGTATAGATCCTGAATTATTTGCAAGAAGTGAATGGTATCGCGTACATACCATTGTCGAGCTCACTTGGCATCTGTCAGTTGTGGAAGTGCTGCCCAGAGGTCTGCGTCTTGTCCATACAAATGAAGCACACAGGTAATTTGACTACTATCGCTACTAATCTTAATGGGATTTAACATCCTTATGTCCTTGTATTCCAGCTTGACTATTTTTCCAGCTGTATTCAGGACAAATTCATATACCCACCTTTTTCTATTATTTTTACTATGTAGACGTCCATCAGGCGCCTCTTGTGAATGTGTATCAGCATTCAGCCCTGCACTCGAAGCTGCCCACCCCACGTGTCTGTGGATTTTCCAGCCAGCCTGTTCCAATTCTTTGTTTTCTGCTTTGTTTTGCTATGTTCTAATTTCCATGAACCTTTTATGTAAGTATAACTGCCCAAACATTTTAAAAGAGTTTTGATGTAATTAATATTTCGTAGTAGCCTCACACAGTACGCTGCTATTTTACTATGTTTAAATCTATATTGCAGATAAAGATTGATCACCCAACTGTAAATCCCTTGATGAAGGAATAATACATACCAATTTCCAAAACATGTCGGGATGTGTGCTGTAAAATCATCCGTCTGACCTTTAAAGATATAGGCTACGGGTTGTAAGCACTGGGTTGACATATCTATCTTGTATAACTTGATTTGTGTATTGTAACCGCACATGTATATTGTTAATTGTATTTACATTTGTATTTCTATATATTTTTTCTACGAATTTAATAAAATTGGCACTTCTGTGCATTTTATATAATTTACTCTTTATACTCCACTCTATTTTTGCCTTTAAAGTCCTAAGGGGCGACCCCCGTGTGCATTCCATGCACATTTCGTTTTTAATACAAGTTAGTATAGTGCAACCTCTGCACAGTGTTCAGCTAAAACTACAAGTTAGTGTAGTGCATCCTCCTCACAGTGTTCAGCTAAAGCTACAAGTAAATTTTGTGTGATCTCTGCACAGTGTTCAGCTAAAGCTACAAGTTAGGGTAGTGCATCCTCCTCACAGTGTTCAGCTAAAGCTACAAGTAAATTTTGTGTGATCTCTGCACAGTGTTCAGCTAAAGCTACAAGTTAGGGTAGTGCATCCTCCTCACAGTGTTCAGCTAAAGCTACAAGTTAGTGTAGTGCGTCCTCCTCACAGTGTTCAGCTAAAACTACAAGTTAGTGTAGTGTGACCTCTGCACAGTGTTCAGCTAAAGCTACAAGTTAGTGTAGTGTGTCCTCTGAACAGTGTTCAGCTAAAGCTACAAGTTAGTGTAGTGTGTCCTCCTCACAGTTTTCAGCTAAAACTACAAGTTTTTTTTTGCGAGCTCTGCACAGTGTTCACCTAAAGCTACCTGTAGAAGGTTGGTGGTGTTTTCCTGATCCTATCACTACCGCAGGCAGCTAAATAAGCTACAAGTTAGTTTTTTGCAAGCTCTGCACAGTGTTCACCTAAAGCTACCTGTAGAAGGTTGGTGGTGTTTTCCTGATCCTATCACTACCGCAGGCAGCTAAATAAGCTACAAGTTAGTTTTTGCAAGCTCTGCACAGTGTTCACCTAAAGCTACCTGTAGAAGGTTGGTGGTGTTTTCCTGATCCTATCACTACCGCAGGCAGCTAAATAAGCTACAAGTTAGTTTTTTGCGAGCTCTGCACAGTGTTCACCTAAAGCTACCTGTAGAAGGTTGGTGGTGCTTTCCTGATCCTATCACTACCGCAGGCAGCTAAATAAGCTACAAGTTAGTTTTTTGCGAGCTCTGCACAGTGTTCACCTAAAGCTACCTGTAGAAGGTTGGTGGTGCTTTCCTGATCCTATCACTACCGCAGGCAGCTAAATAAGCTACAAGTTAGTTTTTTGCGAGCTCTGCACAGTGTTCACCTAAAGCTACCTGTAGAAGGTTGGTGTTTTCCTGATCCTATCACTACCGCAGGCAGCTAAATAAGCTACAAGTTAGTTTTTTGCGAGCTCTGCACAGTGTTCACCTAAAGCTACCTGTAGAAGGTTGGTGGTGTTCTCATACTACAGGCAGGCAGTTGATTTTGCTAGCTGCAGTATCAGTATATATATATATATATATATATATATATATATATATATATATATACACATCCCAGCTTAGTGCAGCTACAGGCCATTAGTATGTCTGGAAGGCCAACAAGGAGAGGCAGACAGTCACAAGCCAATAAAAGAGGGCAAGCAGGCTCTGTGTCTAGAGGCAACAGTGCTGGTCGTGGAGACGGTGCATCCTCATCAGCACGTGGCCGTGGGACACGCTTGGCCTTTTTTTCGGCAGCTGGCCGTGTTGAGCCGCAACATGCGGAAGACTTGGTCGAGTGGATAACCAAGCCATCCTCATCCTCCTCATCCTCTCTCACCCATGCTCAGGGTACTTTGGCAAAGCAGCTGCCAACACGGCCTCTTCCCTCGGCTCAATGGCATCAGTGACTCCTTCCCTAGCCCCACCAAGTCCTCCTGAGGAGTCCATCGAACTGTTTGACCATAGTGTTGGGTACATGCTCCAGGAGGATGCCCAGCGATTAGAAGGCTCTGATGATGATACTAAGCTAGATGAAGGCAATAACGTGAGCACGGACAGAGGGGGTGCCCAAGAAGGACAGCAATCTGGCAGCCATGCTCCTTCTGCTGCAGCATACTGCCAGGTTTTCTCCAGTGATGAGGAGGGAGGGGATGATGAGGTCACTGACTCAACGTGGGTGCCTGATAGGAGAGAGGAGGAGGAGGCACATCATCAACGAGGCAGGATGCCCTCCAGGGGCCAGCCTAAGGGCAGCACACTGACTGCATCACACCGCAAAGCTCCGCATGTGCAGGGCGCTGCTGTCTCTGCGCGTTGTTCCAAAAGTTCTTTGGTGTGGGCCTTTTTTGAGACGAGTGCATCAGATCGCACCGCTGCTATTTGCAACATATGTATTAAGCTTATCTCGTGTGGCCAAAACATCTCCGGCTTGGGCACCATATGCTTGACCAGACATATGTTGACCTGCCATGCAGTTCGTTGGCAAGCGTGTCTAAAAGACCCACACCAAAGAACAAAGAGGACCTCTCCTTGCTCCTCATCAGCTGAGATCTCCAACCCCACTATACCTTCAGTCCTCTCTGAGACCTGTACTGAGAGGGATGAAGGTGTAGAATTAGGTGTGTCACAGCCAAGTACTTGTGGGCAATCTGCTTTCGGTACACCAACGTCAGATTGTACCAGGCAAATTTCCCTGCCCCAGCTGCTGCACTGCCGAAAGAAGTTCGCTCCCAGTCATCCACATGCCCAGCGATTAAATGCTAGCTTGGCAAAATTGCTAGCACTTCAACTGCTGCCTTTTCAGTTGGTAGACTCTGCCCCCTTCCGTGAGTTTGTGGAATGTGCGGTTCCTCAGTGGCAGGTACCCAAACGCCACTTTTTCTCACGGAAGGCGATTCCGGCTCTCTACCGGCATGTGGAAGGCAATGTCTTGACCTCGGGAGGGAGGTCAGCGGTAAGGTGCATAATACCGCTGACTCATGGTCCAGCAGGCATGGACAGGGACGTTACCTAAGTTTCAAGGCGCATTGGGTGACTCTGCTGGCAGCTGGGAAGGATACAGGACAAGGTGCAGTAGTGTTGGAGGTTGTTCCGCCACCACGCCTCCAAAATGCCACTACTAATGATTGTGACACACCTCTCTCCTCCACCCTCTCCTCTTCTTCTTCCTCCATGGCTTCTTCCTGTGCTTTGCCCTCCTAGCCGTTCAAGGGGCTATGCAAGTATGCAGGCCAAAAGATGCCATGCGGTGCTTGAGCTGGTGTGCTTGGGGGACAGGAGCCACACTGGGGCAGAGGTTCTGTCAGCTCTGCAGGGGCAGGTTTAGAGGTGGTTGATGCCACGCCAACTTAAGGCAGGAATGGTGGTTTGCGACAATGGCACCAACCTCCTCTCTGCCCTCCAACAGGAACAAATGACCCATGTGTCCTGTTTGGCTCACGTCCTTAACTTGGTGGTGCAGCGGTTCTTGGGCAGGTACCCGGGCTTACAGGATGTCCTGAGGCAGGCCAGGAAAGTCTGTGTGCATTTCCGCTGGTCATATAATACCAGTGCTCGGCTGGCAGACCTCCAAAAGGAGTTTAACCTGCCCAAGAACCGCCAAATCTGTGACATGCCCACCAGGTGGAACTCAACGTTAGCCATGCTGCAGTGGCTGCACACGCAGCAGAGGGCCATCAATGAGTACCTGTGCGACTATGGCACCAGGACAGGGTCAGGGGAGCATGTTTTTTTCCCCCACGCCAGTGGGCCATGATCAGGGATGCATGCACTGTCCTGTCACCATTTGAGGAGGCCACGAGGATGGTGAGCAGTGACAGTGCATGCATCAGTGACACTGTCCCCCTTGTCCACCTGTTGGAGAACACGCTGAGTGGAATAATGGACAGGGCACTTGAGACAGAACAGAGGCAGGAAGAGGAGGACTTCCTTAGCTCTCAAGGCCCACCTTTATCTAGACAGTGTTACTGCGTGCCTGCCGATCACACAGGAAGAGGAGGAGGAGGATTGTGTCAGTATGGAGGTGGAGCCTGGCACTCAGCATCAGCAGCAGTCTTTAAGGGATCAGTCCCAAGAAACACATGGACTTGTACGTGGCTGGGAGGAGGTGGCTGCGGACCATGTCGTCCTTAGTGACCCAGAGGACTCCGGACCGAATGCCTCAGCAAACCTACGCTGCATGGCCTCCCTGATCCTGCAAAGCCTGCGTAAGGATTCTCGTATTCATGGTATCAAGGAGAAGGACCAATACTGGCTGGCAACCCTCCTTGATCCACATTACAAGGGTAAGGTTGCGGACCTTATCTTGCCGTCACAGAGGGAGCAGAGGATGAAACATCTTCGGGAGGCCTTGCAGAAAGGTCTGTACAATGCGTTCCCAGAGACTGGGAGGTTATAAACTCCTGTTTCTGGACAACGTGTTGCTGAGGCTTCAGTCAGTCAAGGAAGGAGCGGTGGAGAAGGTGACCGTCTGACTGATGCGTTCAGACAATTTTTTAGTCCACAGCCCCAAGGTATGATCGGTTCCAGCAACCATCGCCAGCGTCTGTTTTACATGTGAACACCTTTCCCACTGAAAATCATCTGGGTTACTGGGTCTTGAGGATGGATCACTGGCCAGAGCTTGCACAGTATGCAATTGAGCTACTGGCCTGTCCTGCATCCAGCGTTCTTTCGGAATGCACATTCAGTGCTGCTGGAGGCTTTGTAACCGATCACAGGGTGCGTCTGTACACCGACTCGGTCGATCGACTGACCTTCATAAAAATGAATCAGTCTTGGATCACCACCAGCTACCAAGCACCTGATGCTGATGTAACCTAATATTTTTTTTTGAAATCTCAGATCCCTTCAAAGACTGCCTATGCTGATGCTGAGTGACTATCCTGAATAATTATCCTCTTCCTCCTCAATGATCACGCTGATAGCTTGTAAGAACATTTTTGGTTTTGGGCACCGTCACCAGTGCCTAAGGTCCAATTTTTCAGCCCCTGTTTAACAGGGGCGTGTAATTACAATTTTTGAGGCAATACTTTGCAGCAGGGCTCATTCCTGCATTCCAACTAGAGTATCTGTGAGGGGTTGCAGTGTTGTGGCACCAGCACCAGTGCCTAAGGCCTAATTTTTCTGCCCCTGTTTAATAGGGGCATGTAATTACAATTTTTGATGCAATACTTTGCAACAGGGCTCGTTCCTGCATTCCAACTAGAGTATCTGTGAGGGGTTGCAGTGTTGTGGCACCAGCACCAGCACCAGTGCCTAAGGCCCAATTTTTCAGCCCATGTTCAACAGGGGCATGTAATTACCTATTCTTGATCTAATATTTCACAGCAGGACCCTGTGAGGGCTTACAGTGTTGTGGCCACAACAACACCTAAGGCCCAAATTTCTCCTGAGTATATAGGGCAGGCTCCTACTTTCAAACATCCAACTTACAAACGACTCCTACTTGCAAACGGAAGAAGACAACAGGAAGTGAGATGAAATCTACCCCTAGGAAGGGAAATTCTCTCCTGTAAGAGTTAAAAACTTTTCTCCTTTCCACTGATGCTTTATCACCAATCCTTGTTTCACAAAAAAACCCAAATTTTCAAAAAACATTTGTCACTGGGACAAAAAGTGAGGTGAAATCTTCTGAAGAGGAGCACAGACAGCAAAACAAATGTTACAGGGGTGATAACCCTTCCCTATTTTTTCCAAAAAAGCTTAAAATAGATTTTTTGGCTGGAGCTAAACACGTTAAAAATGTACCAGTTCAAAATTACAAACAGATTCTTTTTAACAACAAACCTACAGTCCCTGTCTTGTTTGTACCACCTGTATACTGCTGTTCAAAGTACAGAGCCTGTATACTGCTGTTTCCCTTTTTAATTTGGGTGCGGGGTTCCCCTTAATATCCATACATGGTAATGGACTGGGGGGTACTGATGCCGTTTGTCTCACTGATTTTCATCCATATTGCCAGGATCCGACATTACATTAAAGCCGCAAGCAGTTTTAAATGACTTTTTTTCCTTTAAAAATGACATTTTGTGCAGGGACTGTTCTAAGTACGGGAAACAGGCACCACTTTAAAGGCATACTATAGACACCCCCCAGGTACAATATTTAAAGGAATATTTCACTTTTTTTTAGGACAATACCAAGAAAATTAGCCTTTAAAATGAGTACTTTTGATTTCGAACGTTCGAGTCCCATAGACGTCAATGGGGTTCTAACATTCGTGCAAATTTTCGGTCCGTTCGCAGGTTCTGGTGCGAACAGAACCAAGGGGTGTTCGGCTCATCCCTACGCTTTACAATATAAAAGGGAGACAATACACCAACAGTACAATTCAAAACAAGAGGGTTAGGAGGGCCCTGCTCCTGCGAGCTTACAATCTAAGAGGGAGGGGCTGGTGAAACCAAAGATACAGATTTTGAGGGATGAACTGATGAGGGAAGTAAAATATTTGGTTGTTAGCTGAAGGCAGGATAGGCCTACCTATGATGAGTTTTCAGGGATCACCTAAAAGTGGACAGAGTAGGAGATAACCAGACAAATTGGGGTAGTGCTTTCCAGAGGACGGAGGTGCATTTACAGCTACTTTTTAGATTAGTCTTTCCATATACTAGCTTCCTTCAATTGCCCTGTTAGCATGATCCAAATTGGGAAAAGGAAGGAGTTAGCAGTGTCACCAAATCAGGGTTTATTGTACTGTACAGTGTTGTCAACCCAACACAGAAAGGTTGATGACAGGCATAAAATAAAAAATTAAGCAGATTCACAACCTTATATACTGTAAGTGCTGCTCTTTTATAGTCCAATCAGGGGCCTGGTCCTTGGCCAAGATTGCTAAAGCACAGTGGACAAAAGTGGAGTCACCAGCCTAGGCCCCAGCCTTGCTGTTTTGTCTGGCACAGATGCTAAAGACACAAGACTGGAATTGGAGAATTGGAAAGCGTTTCTCAGGGCAGACAATTCACATATTCATATATATATTTAAAGCCTATATTTAGCTGTTTGCTTGGAGTTTTGAAACACTGTAAAAATCCATATTTATTTATCTAAAGTGAACAAAATTAATATGGCATTTAGCTAACCTTTAAACCTTGTGCCTGGGAGACAAATCTCACCTTTTGATTATGGAATAAAAGTTAATGCTATGTAATTCATCACTGTGAATGACATTTTATTCTAGGAAAATATAAAGAATATCATAACTGAATTTCAAAGCATTTAGTCTGAGATTATGTTTATTACATTTACAAAACACTTTTAAACACGCAAACAAATATATACATATTTCACTCCTCTGGCCTCTTAGCATGATTTTGTGGGGAGAAACAACAGTCACAGAAAACATTATGACTAGGGTTTGCAAAATTGCCCAGGTTCAATTTGCTAAGGGTTCAGTGATCTTGGACTTAGCAGAGAATCCCAATAATGTCTATGGGAGGCAAATTCTGTTAGTAAATGCTGACCATTTTTAGGTCTAATAGACAAATTTATTTTCAGCAGGAACATGGGGGAACGCAGTTCCAGCACCTCCAACACTGTATGTAATGGGGTGCTGGGATGCGCTGGAAAGTCTATTGATGCTGACTGATCAATTGTCATTGGAGGTGATATATTTATCAAGATGGTCTATTGTTGATGGTGGGAGTACCTATTGTTGCTGAAGGTGGGGCTTATGTTGCTGGGGGGTCAATTGTTACTGGGAGGAATCTACTAATGGGAAGGGGGTTCATTGTTGCTGGCTGCTGGAGGGTCTATTGATGCTGGCTGCAGGGAGATCTGTTGTTGCTGCAGGGTGTCTATTGTTGCTGAGTGGATATTTTGTTGTGGGTGGTCCATTGTTGTTGGGGGTGTCTATTGTTGTATTTTACTGCTTTTCTTGTCATCATTAACAAATTCCATACAAATTCCATAACCACAAAATTATACTTGGGTCTGTATTCTCTAAAAGGGTGGTACTGGGAGGTGGGTAGGGGATGGAACCAAGCAACGGTGTTTAGAGGTGGGCATGGGCGGAGTGAGGGGTGAGTCAACATGTTTGAGTGATGCCTTAGAAGCTGTATGCATTGTATGATTTTTACAGGCAGTCTCAGTGACAGCACACACTTGCAGGGCATATTTCACTGTGGAATAGATTCTTTTGTTTTACAATTAGTTTGGCTTATATATAGCAGCAGCACCCTAAACCTGATTCATTTCAGTTAGAAAAAAAAGAAAACTTTTTTTAGGTAAAATTAGTGTTGACACATGCTTTTTAATCAAACAGTAACAGGCCTTCTTTGACTGGCAAAAATTATTCAGCAGTTTACCAAGGCTATCCACACACCTCCCAACTGTCCCTGATTTCGAGGGACTGTCCCTGATTTAGAGCAATGTCCCTCTGTCCCTCATTCCTCCTCATTTGTCCCTCATTTTGGTCTGATCTATATAGTTGTATATAAAATGCACTTTTTATCTTTCAAAAAGTTTTTCCCAGTGCTAAACCTTTCATCCAATTTCTAAATTGCTGCATTTGTACATTTTAAAAGCCAATATGAAGGAATAGTAGTGGTAAAAAAAGCACTTTAATGTTTTTTTGTGTTAATTCTCCTTTAAGGGGGTGTGGAAGGGGGCGTGTCCTATGCCTACATACATTTGCTAGTAGGTGTCCCTCATTCTCATCTCAAAATGTTGGGAGGTATGTATCCATGTTCTCACTGTTGCTAAAAATTGTCCTGCCACTAGCCATATTCTACTACATTTAGGCATCAGTACAGTTTTAATGAGCAAGGCTAAGCCCAAATTTACTAGAGACAAGGAGCACAAGCTAGAGTTTTTATACAGCAGTGTAAAATTAACCAACAGCAGGATCGTTTTTAATTAGGGATTACAGGCCCACTCAGTGTATGCTAAACCCCAAAATACCACCCCTAAAACAAAAGACAACTTTTGTAAAGGGAAGCTCTCCGCAAAAAAAAAAAAAAAAGGCCTCATCAACATACAATAAAATCAATATACCCCCCAAATAAATAAAAACCCCAAAATGTATCTTTTTTGTTAAGGGATTTCTTAGTTTAAAAAAAAAAAAAAGTAGTTTAATCTAAAATAAGGGTCTTATCAGCGTAATATAAAAATTGCCTACAAATAAATGAAAAATCTCTGAAACAAAAGAGCTAGCAGGGTAAATATAAATAAAGTTTCTTAACCACTTCAGCCCCGGAAGGATTTACCCCCTTCCTGACCAGAGCACTTTTTACAATTTGGCACTGCGTCGCTTTAACTGCTAATTGCGCGGTCATGCAATGCTGTACCCAAACGAAATTTGCATCCTTTTCTTCCCACAAATAGAGCTTTCTTTTGATGGTATTTGATCACCTCTGCCATTTTTATTTTTTGCGCTATACATGGAAAAAGACCGAAAATTTAGAAAAAAAATGATATTTTCTACTTTTTGTTCTAAAAAAAATCCAATAAACTCAATTTTAGTCATACATTTAGGCCAAAATGTATTCGGCCACATGTCTTTGGTAAAAAAAATGTCAATAAGTGTATATTTATTGGTTTGCGCAAAAGTTATAGCGCCTACAAACTAGGGTACATTTCCTGGAATTTACACAGCCTTTAATTTATGACTGCCTATGTCGTTTCTTGAGGTGCTAAAATGGCAAGGCAGTACAAAACCCCCACAAATGACCCCATTTTGGAAAGTAGACACCCCAAGGAAATTGCTGAGAGGCATGTTGAGCCAATTGAATATTCATTTTTTTTGTCCCAAGTGATTGAATAATGACAAAAAAAAAAAATTACAAAAAGTTGTCACTAAATGATATATTGCTCACACAGGCCATGGGCATATGTGGAATTGCACCCCAAAATACATTCTGCTGATTCTCCTGAGTACGGGGATACCACATGTGTGGGACTTTTTGGGAGCCTAGTCGCGTACGGGGCCCCGAAAACCAATCACTGCCTTCAGGATTTCTAAGGGCGTACATTTTTGATTTTACTCCTCACTACCTATCACAGTTTTGAAGGCCATAAAATGCCCAGATGGCACAAAACCCCCCCAAATGACCCATTTTGGAAAGTAGACACCCCAAGCTATTTAAGTAAATAAATCCGCGCTTCAGACAATATATGAGCTGCAGCCTCTCCCTAATTAGTTCCCCGGAGGGGTCTAATTGAATAGGTATAAAAGGTAGTGTGGAAGAAGAGTGGCGCTGCCCTAAGAATATTTATTAGTGAATGAATTACAACCTTTACTTATTAACATAAGTGCTTGTATAGGCTGTCTCCTTAATTGTACCTAAGTATGGTCATATCTCAACCAATAACCTTGTATGTGTAAATCCCAAATAATAAACCAAAGAATAATAAACCAAAAAATCAAAAAATAAGTGGAAAATTAAGGGTTGAAATCCTATTACCCTATTAACAGAGGGTGCTTATTATATTCAAATTGCCATAGATAATGTGAAAATTTTTTTTAGAAAAAATAATAAAATAAAAAAATAAAAAATTGACCCCAGAGTTCAAAAGTATTGTGACACTAAAACATCCTATAAAGTGCAGTATAAAAAGTGTTACATATGATCAAATTGGCATGAATAATGTGAAAATGACAAAAGTTTCTTTAAAAATTAGATAAATTAAAAAATTAAAAAATTAACCCCAAAATTCAAAAGTATTGTGACACTATAGCATCCTATAAAGTGCAGAAATATTCTTTTAGGTGAAGGAATGTGTGTGATAAATACGGGGTGTCAGTGTGAGAGGATGTTTAGAAACTCAAAATAAGTTAGTTCGGTACTTTATATAAATATTATTTGAAAGTCAAACCAAACTCCAAAACTATTGGGACAGTATGGCACCTTATCAGGGGCAAACTGCCTATTAAGTATAAATATAAATACAAAGTGTCAGTGCCAGATTCTATTCATTGTGATTCTCAGAGGAATTGTTGGTATACCCACAAATTAAAATTGCATTGAAATAATACACAAGGCAAGTCGCTTGAAAATAGCGAAACCCTCATAATGGTAAAAAATGACGCTATTTACATCCGGCGAAATCTAAGTCATAAAATGGTCGTAGCTTCCGGTTTCTTAGGCCATAGTGATGTTTGGAGCCACTCTGGTCTCTGATCAGCTCTATGGTCAGCTGGCTGAATCACTGGCTGCATTCTCAGGTTCCCTGTTGAGACAGGAGAGCCAGAGAAAAACACGGAAGACGGTGGGGGGAGCATTCTCTCCCACTGCTTGTAAAAGCAGTCTAGAGGCTAATTAGCTGCTAGGATTGCTTTTACATGAAAGCCGACCGCTGGCTGAAAAGAATGATACCAAGATGATACCTAAACCTGCAAGCATCATTCTGGTATAACCACTCAAAGTCGTGAATGGCGTACCTGAAGACAAAAGAATGGTTAACAATAAAGCAATAGTAAACGGTAAATTATAAAAAATTGCATACCTGAAAAGCAAACATGATAAAACATAATAACAATAAAACATTGCAGAATAGAATACAGTAAAAAAGAGCAGAACAATAGAGAGAATAGAGAGAGAGAGAGAACAATAAAACGACAACTATTATTTTTTATTTTATATTTTTGTTTGTGGTTTTTTTTTTTTTTTTTACACTTTTTTTGTAACTGTAACTTTTATAACTGTAACCGGTTCCAGGTTCGGGTCTCTCAAAATGCGATGGCATCTTGGGAGACCCTGTGAAAGTGTGTCCTAGTCTGTGGAATGCTGTACCCTACGCTAATACTCAACTAGTGTATGGTAGCGTTCAAAACATTCACCAATGCAAAGACCAGGATTGTCAGGACAGGAGGGACAATAATAGCGGGTGTCACGCCTATATCCGCGCTTGCTGCAGATACAACATCTTTTTTGGGGTGGTTCGCTGGGTAGGGTTACTCGGGAGGACATAAAAATGCCTCTCATGCAGCCGACTGCATTTGGTTGGGGATGTGAATGGGGGAAGTACGGGCGCTGCAGAAGTGGTGGGTTCCCAATTAGGATTGGCGAATGCAGCAGGAAGGGCATTATGGGCACGACGGGCCTGTGTTTGTTTTTTTGGTGGCAGCGGGACACTACTTGTGCTTGCCACCTCACCAGCTTGAACTGCACTTATGGGACTCGCCACGTCACCAAGTGTTACTGCAGTGCTGGTTTGACTACGACCGGGGTGTACTAGGCCGCTGGCGCTTGCCAGTTCACCAAAATGCTACCAAAAAAACTGTTAGTGAACGCAGGGATCAGGCCTGACTCTGCGAACGCTGCAGTTATGCATTTAGTGTTTTGTAAGTGACAGTGATCGATCGATACTGCACTTGGGTTGGCTGGGCTGGGCCGGGCGGAGGGGCAAAACACAGGTGCTAGCAGGTATCTGGGCTGATCCCGCTAACACTGCATTTTTGGGAACCCTAAACTGCTGGGGACGCTAGTATAGATCTGATCGGATTAGATATTGATCCGTTCAGATACTATACCACTAAGGGAGGTGTACGGTGCATGCGTGGGTGTTAGCGGTACTGGCGCTAATCTGACGCTGCCTGGTGCTGGTGCTTGCCAGTTCATCAAAACGCTACTAAAAAAACTGTTAGCGATCGCAGGGATCAGGCCTGACTCTGCGAACGCTGCAGTTATGAGTTTAGTGTTTTGTAAGTGACAGTGATCGATCGATACTGCACTTGGGTGGGCTGGGCTGGGCCGGGCGGAGGGGCAAAACGCAGGTGCTAGCAGGTATCTGGGCTGATCCCGCTAACACTGCGTTTTTGAGAACCCTAAACTGCTGGGGACGCTAGTATAGATCTGATCGGATCAGATATTGATCCGTTCAGATACTATACCACTAAGGGAGGCGTATGCTGCGTGCGTGGGTGTTAGCAGTACTGGCGCTAATCTGACGCTGCCTGGGGTGACGCATATCACCGCCGGGCGATCAGGGGGCTAAACCTTTATTCGGTAATAAACAGTGGGTGCCCTGACACTATAAAAAATAAACTAACTAACCAGCGTCACCCGCAACGGTTATACAGTGATCAGTGGTGAAAGGGTTAACTAGGGGGCAATCAAGGGGTTAAAACATTTATTAGATAGTATATGGGGGTCCCTGTCGCTATAAAACGCTGACGGCGAACCTAAATATTTACCTCCCTAACTAGCGTCACCAGCGACACTAATACAGCGATCAGAAAAATGATCGCTTAGTGACACTGGCGACAGGGGGTGATCAAGGGGTTAAAACTTTATTAGGGGGGGTTAGGGGGGTATCCTAGACCTAAAGGGGGCTAACAGTAACTGTTCTAACACTGTAACTGTCACAAACTGACACCAATACAGTAATCAGAAAAAAAAAACCTGCTTGGTGTCAGTTTGTGACAGGGGGGGGTGATTGGGGGGGGGATCGGGGGGCGATCGGGGGGGTTGGGATGTTTTGTGTGCCTGGCATGTTCTACTGTGTGTGTGTGTGTTGTTCACTCACATTGCAGTCTTCTCTCCTCGGCGCCGGAACGGAAAATACCGAGCCGAAGAGAGATGACATCATTTCCTCTGCCTCTGTGTACAATACAGAGGCAGGGAAATGATCCCATTGGCTGGGAGCGATCGCGAGGGGGGGGGGCACGAATGGATGGCCTCCCCCTCACCACCGATCGCCTGGGGAGATTTGCCGACCGCCGCAGGCACCGGGGGTGGGTCCGATTGGACCCCCCACCCGCAGGCAGGCAAGGACGTACAGGTAAGCCCTTTTGCCTGCCCGTGCCGCTCTGCCGTCGTACATCGTCGTGCGGCGGTCGGCAACTGGTTAACTGACTTTAAAGCGGTAGTAAACTGCCGGAGATTTTTTTTTTTTTTTAATCTGCAAGGCAAAGTTATAATGTGCTAGTATGCATTGCATACTAGCACATTATGTGAAACTTACCTTAGAACGTAGCCCTTCCAGCGGCGAGCTGTCACCGTTGACAGGGCTTCCATCTTTAACCGTCTTACTTCCCGGTTCGTCGACTCGCTGCATCTACAGAAAATATCTCCTAAATGGTGCATGTTTAGGAGATATTTACAGTACCTATTGGTAAGCCTTATTAGCAGCTTACCTATAGGCAAAACTCAGAGATAAGAGTTGACTGCCACTTTTAACTCTCCACATGGAGCTTGTCAGCTTTCCCTATTCTTTCCCTATAATAGCTTGCATAACACTGAAACCATGGCTGTCATGTTCCCTCTCTCCCCCCACCCCACCTTTTATAGTCAGCTTATTAAGCGGGTCCGGCTCTACACACCACACACTGCAGCTGGCGTGTCCTTGTGGCTTTCCATGGTTGGTGTTCCTTGGTTGGTTGTCCCGGTCGGTCCCAGTGATCCATCAGTGCCTGATCCAGCCTTACAGCCTTGTGGTAATGTTGTCATTCAAATTTGTACTTGTTTATTCTTTGGATTAAATTGCCAGCAACCTTTTTGAGTATACATGTGGCTCATTGCAGCCATTGCACATCAATTCCAGCTCAGTTCCTGACAGAGCTGCCACCTCATCCCTTTAAACCCAAACACATATTGATTACACAGGTTCTGTGGCTGATTGAGGTGGTAATAAACTCACTTAGTACCTTATCTGCACTAAATTAGTCTCAGAACCTGTGTAATTCATATGTGTTCGGGTTTAAAGGGATGAGGTGGCAACTCTAGTTCCTGAGCCCCGTCAACCCTTTTTGTCTTCAGTATTGCAGCATCTGACCCTTTGCCATTAGATAGCAGCACATTTCAGCTGCACATATATTGCATTGTGTGTTTTTTTCCTGAGATTAGCGCCTGGGACTCAACCTTTCTTTTTCTTTTCGAATGATGAAATGATGAAAAGAGGAAGAGTTTAAAAATTTTTTTTTGAAAGTGAACCTGTGGCCAGGCTATAAACCTGTAAATATTTATACAGTGGGGACGGAAAGTATTCAGACCCCCTTAAATTTTTCACTCTTTGTTATATTGCAGCCATTTGCTAAAATCATTTAAGTTAATTTTTTTCCTCATTAATGTACACACAGCACCCCATATTGACAGAAAAACACAGAATTGTTGACATTTTTGCAGATTTATTAGAAAAGAAAAACGGACCTGGCTCGCAGTCTCTGCTCTAATTCATCCCAAAGCTATTCTATCATGTTGAGGTCAGGACTCTGTGCAGGCCAGTCAGTTTCCTCCGCCCCAAACTTGCTCATACATGTCTTTTTGGATCTTGGTTTGTGCACTGGTGCACAGTCATGTTGGAACAGGAAGGGGCCACCCCCAAACTGTTCCCACAAAGTTGGGAGCATGAAATTGTCTATAATGTCTTGGTATGTTGACACTTTAAGAGTCACCTTCACTGGAAATAAGAGGCTAAGCCCAACCCCTGCAAAACAACCCTGCACCAAATGATTTGGACCAGTGCACTAAGCAAGGTCCATAAAGGACATGGATGAGAAAGTTTGGTCAAACATTCCCATTGTTACACTCCTAAACCTTGTGGACAGCCTTCCCAGAAAAGTTGAAGCTGTTATAGCTGCAAATGGTAGGCCAGCTCAATATTGAACCCTACAGACTAAGACTGGGATGGCATTAAAGTTCATGTGCGTGTAAAGACAGGTGTCCTAATACTTGGGTTAATATAGTGTGTGATATATACAGTTGTGCTCATAAGTTTACATACCCTGGCAGACTTTATGATTACTAGGCCATTTTTCAGAGAATATGAATGATAACAGAAAAACTTTTCTTTCACTCTATCAGAAACCATAAATCAGACTGACTGACAGACTGGGGCGCTACAGGCCAAAAGGTATTACGAGGTACTCATAAAGGCCTGTTCTGGTATTAAACGCAGTTTTCCACTCGCTGCCCTCCTTAATCCTCACAAGATTGTATGCCCCTTTCAAATCAAGATTTGTGAAAACCGTTGCTCCCTTGAGGTAGTCAAATAACTCTGTAATCAACAGAATCGGATAGGCATTCTTAATCGTGAAATGATTGATACCCCTATAATCGATACAAGGTCTCAGTTCACCACTCTTCTTCTTCACAAAGAAGAAACCAGCACCAGCAGGAGACAAGGATTTGCGGATGAAACCTTGAGAAAGTGCAACATACTCCTCCATGGTCTTATCCTCCAAGACCGACAAAGGGTGAACACGGCCACGGGGGGGGGGGGGGTATGGCACCAGGTTGAAGGTCAATTGCGCAATCATATGACCGATGTGGATGCAATATACCGGCTTGACCTTTGTCAAAGACATTGCTAAAATCACGGTACTCTTCCATCAGGGAGGAGAGTGAAGAGGAACACAGGGCCCTGGCTACCTTCTGGAAGCATGTCTTACAGCATTGTGGCGACCAAGAGAACCTCAGCACAGAGCCAATCAAAAGAGTGGTTGTGCCTCTGTAACCAAGGATATCCAATAACCAGCGGAAACTTAGGTGAGGAAATAACTTGGAATTGGATTATCTCATGGTGAAGAGCCCCTTCGGCCATGGACAATGGAACAGTCTCATGAGTCACATAGGCAGGCTGTAGAGGTCTTCCGTCAAGAGCCTCAATGGCAAGTGGAGTGTCACGCAGCTGCAGCGGAATTGAGTGCTTTGATACAAAGGCAGCATCAATGAACAGGCCTGCAGCCCCAGAGTCGATTAGAGCCTGTATCTCGACTGACGACTCAGCCCAAGAAAGGGTAACCGAAACCAGGGGCTTATCCTTCTGTATAACTGGGGATATAACAAAGCGACCTAAGGTCTGTCTGTGACAGGACCTCAAGGTTCGGGCATTCCCTGGAAGGGTAGGACAAGACTTCAAAAAGTGACCTGCCTGGTAACAATAAAGGCACAATCTCTCCCTCCTAAGGGTTCTCTCATCCACAGAGAGATGCGTGAAGCCCAAGTGCATGGGTTCATCTTCACTGATCGACTCAGTACCATGAGGCATGGAAGGTGAGTGAGGCAAGGGTGGGACTGCAAAGTTCGGAGACAAATGTACAGGAGGCTTCCGCAAGCGCTCACGAGTCACGAGGGCCTCATTGTTCCAAGCAACCTTTGCTGGCAGGTTACGGAATTCAATGGTGTAATCGGCAACAGTTCTCGTACCCTGTTTGATGGACATGAGGCACTTGGCAGCAGAAGCTGACCATGCGGGAACGTCAAATACAGGTTTTGGCATCAACAACAGGTTGTGGCGTCTCCCATAGAGGGTTTGCCCAAGCCAAAGCTCTTTCAGAAAGCTAAGATATCACAAAACCTACTTTGCTTCCGTCCGTGGGAAACGCCTGGGGCAGCATCTCAAAGTATATCTCAACCTGGTTGAGAAACCTTCTGCATTGGATTGGATCGCTCCCAAATTGCTGGGGAAGCAGAGCGGAACCAGACATACCTCTTATGGAGGTAATACTCAGGAGCGTTTGTAACGCCATGGCAAACTTATCCACGCGGTGATCCTGCTCACCCATAGAGGGTTTGCCCAGGCCAAAGCTCTCTCAGAAAGCAAAGAAATCAGGAAACCTACTTTGCTTCTGTCTGTGGGAAACGCCTGGGGCAGCATCTCAAAGTATATCTCAACCTGGTTGAGAAACCCTCTGCATTGGATTGGATCACCCCCAAATCGCTGGGGAAGAGGAGCGGAACCAGACATACCTCTTATAGAGGTATTACTCAAGGCGGGTGCCTAGACAGAGACTGGACCAGCAGCAGGGACGGCCTGCAACACAGGTTGTACCTGAGCAGCCACAGTGGGAGATTCCAGGTGAACCGTGTGACTCAAGAGCGTTTGTAACGCCATGGCAAACTTAACCACGCGGTGATCCTGCTCATCCAATCTGGAAAAAATATTACCAACAAGTGGGTTTACTGCATCTTCTGAATTCATGACCTTCGCGTACTATCAGAAACCATTAACCAGACTGAGACAGAAGTACAGTTAAATCACACATGTTTAAAAATTTTAAATAAATGGTAAACAGCGTAAACGTAGTCAAAACATAGCCAGAGTTCAGGAACCGGAACAGATAGTCACACAAGCCAAAACGTCAGGGAGCCAGAGATGAGTGTAGTAGAACAGCAAGCAGGATCTGGAGCCAGAAGGAATGTCAGCCAAGCAAGTCTTTAACAAGAACACAGGAGAGCATCTCTAGAGATGTGACCAAGGCGAAGGCAGAGATTATCTTGACTGGACGGCTTAAGTAGGCAGGACAGACGAACAGGATATCGTCAACAGGTGAGTCACTGTGGAGAGATAGGAGCTGGCCATTAGCCGACAGCTGAGCGGCCAGCTTTAAGAAGGAAGGGCTGAGCCCAGCCTTGACATACTCATGGTTAGTGTTTGGCTGAAGCCATTTATCATCAATCAACTGTGTTTACTCTTTTTAAATAATAATGACAACAGAAACTACCCAAATGACCCTGATCAAAAGTTTAAATACCCTGGTGATTTTGGCCTGATAACATGCATACAAGTTGACACAAAGGGATTTGAATGGCTATTAAAGGTAACCATCCTCGTCTGTGATCTGTTTTCTTGTAATTATTGTGTGTGTATAAAAAGGTCAATGAGTTCCTGGACTCCTGACAGACCCTTGCATCTTTCATCCCATGCTGCACTGACGTTTCTGGATTCTGAGTCATAGGGAAAGCAAAAGAATTGTCAAAGGATCTGTGGGAAAAGGTAGTTGAACTGTAAAAACAGGGAAGGGATATAAAAAGATATCCAAGGAATTGAGAATGCCAATCGGCAGTATTTAAACTCTAATCAAGAATTGGAAAATGAGGGGTTCTGTTGAAACCAAACCACGGTCAGGTGGACCAACTAAAATTTCAGCCACAACTGCCAGGAAAATTGTTCTGGACTCTCTTAAAACGTGGTGTGGCCATTTCAAGATGCACAATAAGGAGGCACTTGAAGAAAGATGGGCTGCATGGTGGAGCCAATAGTACGCAAACGCCACAAAGTATCACACTTACAATACGCCAAACAGCACAGAGACAAGCCTCAAACCTTCTGGCACAAAGTCATCTGGAGTGATGAGACCAAAATTGAGCTTTTTGGCCACAACCATAAACGCTACATTTGGAGAGGAGTCAACAAGGCCTATGATGAAAGGTACACCATTCCACATGTGAAACACGGTGGATCACTGATGTTTTGGGAATGTGTGAGCTACAAAAGGCACAGGAAATTTGGTCAAAATTGATGGCAAGATGAATGCAGTATGTTATCAAAAAATGCTGGAGGAAAATTTGCATTCATCAGCCAGGAAGCTGCGCATGGGACATACTTGGATATGACAATGATCCAAAACACAAGGCCAAGTCGACCTGTCATTGGCTACAGCAGAATAAAGTGAAAGTTCTGGAGTGGCCATCTCAGTCTCCTGACCTTAATTTTAAAAAGAGTATACACAGTTGATCGATAATAATTGGCTTCAGCCAAACACTAACCATGTGTGAAAGAAAAGTTTTTGTGTTATCATTCATATTCTCTGAAAAATGGCCAAGAAATCATGAATTCTGCTAGGGTATGTAAACTTATGAGCACAACTATATATATATATATATATATATATATATATACACACACACACACAGTGCCTTGAAAAGAAAATTCCTACCCTTTTGAATTTTCCACATTTTGTCATGTTACAACCAAAAATGTAAATGTATTTTATTGGGATTTTATGTGATAGACCAACACAAAGTGGCACATAATTGTGAAGTGGAAGGAAAATGATAAATGGTTTTCAAAATATTTTACAAATAAATATCTGAAAAGTGTGGCATGCATTTGTATTCAGCCCCCTTTACTCTGATACCCCTAACTACAACCTAGTGGAACCAATTGCCTTTAGAAGTCACCTAACTAGTAAATAGAGTCCACCTGTGTGTAATTTAATCTCAGTATAAATACAACTGTTTTCTGAAGCCCTCAGAGGTTTGAGAGAGAACCTTAGTGAACAAACAGCATTATGATCACAAGGAACACACCAGACAGGTCAGGGATAAAGTTGTGAAGAAGTTTAAAGCAGAGTTAGGTTATAAAAAATATCCCAAGCTTTGGACATCTCATGGAGCACTGTTCAATCCATCATCCAAAAAGTCCTGCACTACACAAAACTGCAATCCTACCAAGACATAGCCCTCCACCTAAACTGACAGGCCGGGCAAGGAAAGCATTCATCAGAGAAGCAGCCAAGAGGCCTGTGGTAACTCTGGAGGAGCTGCAGAGATCCACAGCTCAGGTGGGAGAATCTGTCCACAGGACAACCATTAATCATGCACTCCACAAATCTGCCCTTTATGGAAGAGTGGCAAGAAGAAAGCCATTGTTCGAAGAAAATCATAAGAAGTCCCATTTGCAGTTTACGAGAAGTCATGTGGGGGACACAGCAAACATGTGGAAGAAGGCGCTCTGGTCAGATGAGAAAAAAATTAAACTTTTTGGCCTAAAAGCAAAACGCTATGTGTGGCAGAAAACTAACACTGCACATCACCCTGAACACACCACCCCCACTATGGAACATGGTGGTGGCAGCATTATATTGTGGGGAAGGGGCCTTTGATAGGAAGATGGATGGAGCCAAATATAGGGCAATCTTAGTAGAAAACCTGTAAGAGTCTGCAAAAGACTTGAGACTGGGGTTCACCTTCCAGCAGCACAATAACCCTAAACATACAGCTAGAGCTACAACGGAATGGTTTAGATCAAAGCATATTCATGTGTTAGAAGGGCCCAGTCAAAGTCCAGACTTAAAGCCAATTGAGAATCTGTGACAAGACTTGAAAATTTCTGTTTACAAATGCTCTCCATCCAATCTGATAGAGCTTGAGCTAGTTTGCAAAGAAGAATGGGCAAAAATTTCACTCTCTAGATGTACAAAGCTGGTAGAGACATCCCCAAAAAGACTTGCAGCTGTAATTGCCGCAAAAGGTGGTTCTACAAAGTATTGACTCGGGCTGAATATAAATGTCATTTTCCAAACGTCAAGAACGTGTGCGACAAGCCGAGAAGAATGAAGTTCAATAGTTCTTCTGCTTGATTCAGAGCATGCGTTAAATTTTGTGTGTCGGAATTGTGTACACAGGATCGGAATTTCCGACAACGGATTTTGTTGTCGGAAAATTTGAGATCCAGATCTCAAATTTTGTTTGTCAGAAATTCCGACGGAAAATGTCCAATGGAGCCTACACACGGTCAGAATTTCCGACAACTAGCTCCCATTGAACATTTGTTGTTGGAAAATCCTATCGTGTGTACAGTGCATTAGTGTGTCCAAAGTATTGATATCAGCAGAACCTGCCCTATAAGTACCAGTTTTGCCAGAATTACTTCCTCAGGGGCTCATTTACTTTTTGTTAAAGTGGTTGTAAAGGCAGAAGGTTTTTTTTAACGTTAATGCATTCTATGCATTAAGATAAAAAGCCTTTTTTTTTCCTGCTCCTAGATGCCGAAGCTCAAAACATGCTAATAGCCTAATGTGTGTGCATGGACACATAGGATAACACTATTTAGCTTCTAGGAGCAAAAACAAAAATGCTAATAACAGCTTCTAGGAGCTTAAAAAAAATGCTAGTGTGCACAGAGCCTAAAATGAGGGGTGTCACCGTGCAGCAAATGAGCGATCTCAGAGGAATTGGAGTGCACTGAGGATTTCTGTCTTTTTTTAGATACTTTTTCTAAATTTGAATCTACATGGTAGGATGATTTCAGCAAACTGCCATAAAATGAGTATTTCTGTAAATCAAAATCAATTCAAAGATATGAATGATGACCCTGTTATAGAAATTTGATATGTCTAGAAAACACCATCATTTGCAGAAAATATCAGAACTGACACGTATAAAGGGTCATGTAGTTTCCAGAGCGTACTTGGAATTTTTCAATCCTTGGAGCAATATATATATATATATACTTATAGGAAATGTGTGTGCTATGAAGCAGTTTGTACAGTTTGCTTATTATTTACCTCTCAAAATAGAAAGAAACAGTACATGTGCTTCTGAAAAAAATCAGAAATGGTTTGATCTTCAGCCTGTGTGAATTCTTTAAATGTCCATCACATTGTTTTTCCACCCTCTGCTGCACATTTTTCTGCATTACTGTTTTTGTATGAAATGAATACATACCCCGTGCTCTGCATCCAAGCTAGAAGAATTGGACTGCAGTTTGGAGGTGGATCATAAGCAGCTCTGCAATGAGGTAGAGCTAAGAATACATATTAGGCATAGAGAACATGTAATACAAGTCAAGTGAGGAAAAACACTTGTCTCTGCAGCCTTTTACAGTTTGATGTGATAAACCTCCTTTCACGAAGCAATATCTGCATTGCTTTGTTCATTTTTATCAGAAAATATGCATAGATAGCCCTTAGTCATTTTGAAATGATATTTGCTAAAGTTCCATCTTTTTACTTCTGCATAATAATACATTCAGATACCAATATTAACTACTGGAATATTGTTACTATAGGAAGATGTCTAATCTGTGAAGCAACATTCTTTATCAATGGTCTTAAAAGGTCTGTTTTAAAGCGTTTGTTACCCCAACATTTCATATTCCTGATATGTCCCTGCTGTACCATGTGCTTGTATGAAAAGGTATGCTGTTCTCTTTGTATTGCTTCCTTTGGTGAAATCCCTGGTGTTCCTGCCAGTCCATCTGCTTTCTTTTAAAAACTGACCACACTAAGCAGGAGAGCACACCATGTCAGTTCTCTATCTATGCTGAGAACTCGGTGCACTCTCCTCCAATGATCAGACATGTCCTGACATGCCCCCATTGCACAGCCATTCACTGGCAAGCTCAGTGTGCTGCTGCGTCTCCTCCCCCAGCTCTTATGTAGCTGAGAACAGAGAGAATGTGAAAAGGAAAAGGAAAACATTTATTTATAATGTTTTTTTTTTAATATCTATACATTATTCTGCATTTCATTTCTATTTTAAACTGAATAGGTTGTTTTACAAGGTAGTCATTTACAATCACTTTTAAGTGATACTAAAAGTTGTTTTTTTTAAAAAAAAAATAACAAACATGTCATGCTTACCTCCACTGTGCAGCTCGTTTTGCACAGAGTGGCCCCGAACCTGGTCTTCTGGGGTCCCTCGGCGGCTCTCTCGGCTCCTCCCCACATCTGATAACCCCCTGGGAGAAGCACCCTCCCGTGGGGTTACCTGGCGGGTGTGCTCACAAGTCCAGCATTCAGCGTCCATAGGAGGACACCGAGTTCTCAGTAAAAACAGGGTACCCGCTCCTCCCCAAAAAAAATGACATGCCAAAATGTGGCATGTCAGGGGGTCACCAGCACTTCCAGCAAAAGTTCCATTTTTGGGTGGCCCCTAATCTCAATGTGAGGCGCCGGACGCATGGATTTCTATGTGGGTTTTTTTTTGAAGCACATGATTAGATCCACGGTATCTAATTGGCTTCAAAAAGGGTGGGCTCAGGGCACAGAGCACTGCACCCCAAGCCCACCCACTTGCTAGTGAATCAACATTCGCTATTGTCTTCCTGCTTCTCCTCCTGACCAATCAGGACAGGAAGTGGGTCCTAAGACCGGACTGGCGGGGGGGAGAAGTCGGGGAAGCCGCCCGCAACCTGGATGGGGTATGTGCGGGGCTGGCTGGCGGGTGAGCGAGTGGGCTGGGGTAAGTGTGGGGCTGGCGGGTGAGCGGACTGCGGTAAGTGCGGGTCTGGCGGGTGAGCGGGCGAGCGAGCGAGCAGGCAGGCACTGGGGTAAGTGCGGGGTTGGCTGACTGGCGGGCTGGAGGGCCGCCCCCCCCCCAAAAAAAAAAAAATGGAGCACCAGCCACCACTCCTGTTGGGATTAGTGGAAATAGATAATATCAGCTGTTTAAGCTTCAGAAAATGACATACAACTGTTTATAAGTGAATTAGGGGTAAATTATGAACATATATGCATTTGGAGCCTATAGAAAAATAGACTTGTAAAGACCAGTTTTGTTCCCAAGATTTGCCCTCACCTCCTGTTTTTGTGGCAACTTTCTGTACCAGAGACAATGGTCGCCAGGAAATATATAGAGGGTGAATCTGCCCAGTTGGAGCACAGACAATAATAAAAACATGACAGGGGTTTTAAATCTTCCCTACTCCACCCAAAACGACGAAAATGTTTTGGCTTTACATTCATGTAAAGGGTAACTCCACTTTCGTTGTAAGAAAAAAAAAAAAATAGCACATAAAAAATAATATAGCACATTCAATTGCGACGCAATTCACTGTGCGATTGAATGTTATTAAAAATCACCTTTCCTTTCCTCAATTTGCAGCGCTGTAATGTTCTGTAAAATTCAATGCATTATGGCAACCTGGAGGTGTTCTGTACACAGTTGGCGTACAGAACACCCCCCAAAAATGTAAATTTCTGTTTGTGTGATTGGCTCACCGATTTTCCCAGAAGTCTGCACTAGAATACAAGTCAGATTGTGGGCCTACCCTGCAACAAAAATTTAATTTTTGGTGAGATACTCCCAAAGGGGAATCATGTCTAAAGGGATGCAGACTCTGCATCTTTCCTCTTTAGAATCATGCAAGTGCAGCAGCTGATTTATAATTATAATATAACTTCCATTCACATTATTTTGAACATGGATATAGACAAACAAACAGATATTTCTTCAAAATAACAGAAGGTAGGAATCTGCAACAAGATTTGTTAAAATTCCTACAATGTACATTGATCACCCAGAGGGCAATGTTTTTTTTCAGCAAAAGTGGAGTTACTCTTTAAATAACACTTTTTTTAATGAATGTCTTTTAGATATCTATGTGGTTACAATGTTGACATAATTAACTTATTTTAAGGTAAATGCCAGTATATTCATAGGCTTTAAAATGAAGTCAAATAATACAGTTTCTGCATAGTTTGCATACATTACAGTACAGAACATTACAACTCTCTTATATAATAAATGCTCATTAGAACATTAGACAACCATTTATAATGCAAACATGGCTACCAAACATTCATTAATTTGTGGATTATGACCTAAGGAAGACAATCGCTGCTGCCTTTGTAATGGGCTATTATGTGGGGTTTTTTTCATAAAGATAAACATGAAATGACCCAATTTAGTGAAATGAATTACTGCGATATCATGCAATGGGTTTCTCAGCAGGAAGCCATTCTCTATGAATTTATGAATGTTATTGCTTTGAGTTTTGTTGTTTTTTGATACTGAATTTTCCAAGTTGTTTAGAAACGTTGATTAATCAGCCACACCGAATAAAATAAACAGCCTGTCAACAATGATTCATTCCGATGATGAATAGAAATGATCCAATAAGAGAACGGAAAGCACAGAAAAAGATGGGAGGATGGGAAAGCAGGATGTAGTTGTAATCAACACATCTAGACTATATACAGCATTTTTAAAGAACAGAAGATTGCACTCTGCTATTTCGACAGGTCTGCAATCTTGATATGCTATATGGACTGTATGATAAATATATATCATCAGGGCAAATTAAGTTTAAAAATATAACTTAAAATGGACCTAAACTTAAGTTAGGCAGCAGGCAAGGGACTAGTTACCAATATTGCCAAAAATTGAGTTTGTTCCAGTTATTGACACATTGTGCTTTGTTTATCGCTGTTTCTCTGTGTGGAGGCAGCCATCTTGGTACAGGTAGGGCTTTGCTTCCTCATGTCAGATCTACACCCTGATGACTAGTGATCTGAAGACTGATGGAGGAATATTCAAGAATCAGCAGGAGAAGTTCAGAAAGCACAGATCCACTGAAATAAAGCGGAGTTCCACCCAAAAGTGGAACTTACGCTCATTTGTCTCCTCTCCCCCTCAGGTGCCACAATTGGTACCTTTTGAGGGGAGGGGAGACAGAATACCTTTCTTTGACAGGTATCCTGTTCCCACTTCCGGGAGTCTGGACCGCGGCCCATGAAATCACTGCGGGGCTCCCTCCTCCTCTCCCTGTCACCGGGCCAGTAGGAGAGAGAAGCGGGGCCTCATGCATGCGCAGTAGGGTTCCCGGCATGAAGCCGTAAGGCTACACTGCTGGGTACCCTCACCCGCAATGGCCGCGGCAGCACCCGACAGCTGATGAAAACATCAGTTGTGGTGCCGGCATCACGGGACTCCAGGACAGGTAAGTGTCCTAATGTTAAAAGTCAGCAGCTGCAGTAAGTGTAGCTGCTGGCTTTTATTTATTTTTTTGGGGTTGAACACCGCTTTAATTAAATAGAAGCAGAAAGATCCTTGCACTGCAAGTCCTCAGGTACAGCGTCCTGTCTTAGAAGGCCAATGAGCAGGATAGTAGTTATATAATTTAATCTGACACCTACACTCTGATGATCTCACAACATTGTTGCTTTACAACTATGAGGCTGTGGACAATGCATTTCCTAGACAATTCACATATCAGAAAGTTTAGTGCTATTTTAGAAGGAATTTAGGACAAAATGTGCATTTTCAAGGTCCTGCATAGGCACAATTAACATTCCTGTATGTTCCCTGAAAGATAGAATAATGTTCACTTTACAGAGAAGATAGAAAAGGTTAAATGAAAGGATCTGCAATATGCAAATGTAGGCGCAAAAATATGCTGTTGTTATTTTATATGCAGCAAAACTCGCTTTTGGATAGGTTCATTTAAGGTTCTATAAAGCATGTGAATAATGAGAGAAAGCCAAGGCCTTCCTACTAAGGCATAATGGTAATGATAGTTTGAAATCAGTGCAGCCTGTCAGGTAATGGAATGGTTACATTTGCTGTGTCTTAACCAACTTCATGTGCCCAACAAACTTTAAATGTAAGTTTAACTGTTTTGTGGAGGCCACTTATAACATCTTAATTTTAATACATTAATACATCATTCAGCAATCTCTAATATACATCTGGATATGAAAAAAAACAAAACAAATGAAGCTAAAAGGTTTCTGCTGCTTCTTACCAGAAGTCAAATTCTATAAATTGTATATAAAGTTAATGTTAACCCATTTACTTATAACATATATAAGTGCTTACCCCCAAAGGAGCCGCTGATGCATGGGCCCCTGATTCCAGATGATAATGACAATGACACCAGATGGAGTAGAAAAGGTTTTTAATGAAAAGAAAAAACCTTCAATTTGAAAGGTTAGTGCAGTAGAAAATGGCAATAACAATAGTAAAACACTAGCTCAGTAGTGTAACACAGAAATTACAGTAGTAGCATCATACAATATAACAACAAACAGAGCATAGTAACTGTTTAATTGAATATTACTATATACCATGGCTATAATTGAGCAAAAAAAAAATCCTACAATAGCCCTATCTATAAACCCAGAATCTCTGCCTGTGTTGGGGCCCTTAAAATATTGTTTGGAGCGCTCTATCACAAAGTCCTATTGTAATCTTGAAGAATTGGGACTGTTCAAGGAAAATCCGGTCACAGAATCCCACCGCGGAGAACTATCTTCTGAAATAGAAATAAGAGGAGTCAATGGCCAAGAGACCTGTCACCCCAGCAGAAGGTCTTGGAACATCAAGTGATCCCCTGTAGACCAGTGGAAGGGTCCCTCTCTTGAGCCAGTGTCCAGCAGCAGTCTCTCTCTCTAGGTCTAACCAGCAGATCCTCTGTATATCAGGAACCACTGGATCAGGATTCAGCACAGCAGACTGTATACATTAAGTACACTGGGCTCTGTAGTCCCACAGCAGCAGAGCACATGGTTCAATGACAGAAGCAGTCTCCCAGTTCAGAAGCCAGCAGTGTCTTGAGTGTAGCATAACATCCAGTCACAAACTTTGCATATTTGCCCCTCAGCACTGGAAAGAGATCCTCCTCACATTATCCCTCATGTGAGATTAACCCCAACCCTGGCTTCACCTTCCATTTCTGCTTCCTCCCTCACATAGTCCTCCTGGGACTTGTGGTCTCACAATGTTTCTGTCAGGACAAAGTCCCCGGGTAAGGACCATATTCCTCACAAATAGGGATGAGCTTTGTGTTCGAGTAGAACCCATGTTCGTCTCGAACATCGTCTGTTCGACCGTTCGTCGAATTGCGAACGATATGGGCCGTTCGCGCCAAATTCGTGTGGCGCGTCACGGCCCATAATTCACTGCGGCATCGCAGTGCATTGCTGGCTGATGATTGGCCAAGCATGCACTATGACCCGCATGCTTGGTCAATCACAGCGCCGTCAGTAGAGAGAGCTGTAATTGGCCAAAGCCAGGGTGGCTTTGGCCAATTATGGCTCAGGGGGTTTAGAACACGCCCCACACTATATAAGGCCGCCTGCACGGCGTGCTGAAAATAGAGAGAGAGAGAGACAGTATCATTTCATTTGAGTTAGATAGGTTAGGCAGGACAGTCAGTCAGTTAGCTGCACTTACAGTGTATTGTGTGTATATATATATATATATATATATATATATGCATCCCAGGTGTTGTGTGTGTGTATATATATATATATATATATATTTACACTGTATTCGGTTTAGCTAGATCCGTTCCTGTTATCTTCCTACTGACAGGCAGGCTTGTCTTGTTACAGTATTTACAGCTACCTGAAGAAAATTGCTGGTGTTCTTTTGATCCTATTAGTACCACAGTCAGGCAGCTAGACTATTTACAGTTAGTGTAGTGCGTCCTCCTCACAGTGTTCAGCTAAAGCTACAAGTTAGTTTAGTGTGACCTCTGCACAGTGTTCAGCTAAAGCTACAAGTTAGTGCAGTGCGTCCTCCTCACAGTGTTCAGCTAAAGCTACAGGTTAGTTTAGTGTGACCTCTGCACAGTGTTCAGCTAAAGCTATAAGTTAGTGTACTGCGTCCTCCTCATAGTGTTCAGCTAAAGCTACAAGTTAGTGTAGTGCGACCTCTGCACAGTGTTCAGCTAAAGCTACAAGTTAGTGTAGTGCGTGCTCTGAACAGTGTTCAGCTAAAACTACAAGTTAGTGTAGTGCGACCTCTGCACAGTGTGCAGCTATAGCTACATGTTAGTGTAGTTCGTCCTCTGAACAGTGTTCATCTAAAGCTACAAGTTAGTGTAGTGCGTCCTCCTCAGTGTTCAGCTAAAGCTACAAGTTAGTGTAGTGCGTCCTCCTCACAGTGTTCAGCTAAAGCTACAGGTTAGTTTAGTGTGACCTCTGCATGGTGTTCAGCTAAAGCTACAAGTTAGTGTAGTGCGTCCTCCTCACAGTGTTCAGCTAAAGCTACAAGTTAGTGTAGTGCGTCCTCCACACAGTGTTCAGCTAAAACTACAAGTTAGTGTAGTGCGACCTCTGCATAGTGTTCAGCTAAAGCTACAAGTTAGTGTAGTGCATCTTATGAACAGTGTTCATCTAAAGCTACAAGTTAGTGTAGTGCGTCCTCCTCAGTGTACATCTAAAGCTACAAGTTAGTGTAGTGCATCCTCCTCACAGTGTTCAGCTAAAGCTACAGGTTAGTTTAGTGTGACCTCTGCACAGTGTTCAGCTAAAGCTACAAGTTAGTGTAGTGCGTCCTCTGAACAGTGTTCAGCTAAAGCTACAGGTTAGTGTAGTGCGACCTTTGCACAGTGTGCAGCTAAAGCTACCTGTAGAAGGTTGGTGGTGTTTTCCTGATCCTATCACTACCGCAGGCAGCTAAAGTATTTACACGTTAGTGTAGTGCGACCTCTGCAGTGTTCAGCTAAAGCTACCTGTATAAGGTTGGTGGTGTTTTCCTGATCCTATCACTACCGCAGTTAGCTAAAGAATTTGCACGTTAGTGTAGTGCGACCTCTGCACAGTGTTCAGCTAAAGCTACCTGTAGAAGGTTGGTGGTGTTTTCCTGATCCTATCACTACCGCAGGCAGCTAAATTATTTACACGTTAGTGTAGTGCGACCTCTGCAATGTTCAGCTAAAGCTACCTGTAGAAGGTTGGTGGTGTTTTCCTGATCCTATCACTACCGCAGGCAGCCAAATTATTTAAACGTTAGTGTAGTGCGACCTCTGCACAGTGTTTAGCTAAAGCTACCTGTAGAGGGTTGGTGGTGTTCTCATACTGTAGGCATGTAGGCAGGCAGTTGTTCTTGCTAGCTGCAGTATCAGTATATATATATATATATATATATATATATATATATATACAGATATATATATCCCAGCTTAGTGCAGCTACAGGCCATTAGTATGTCTGGAAGGCCAACAAGGAGAGGCAGACAGTAACAAGCCAATAAAAGAGAGCAAGCAGGCTCTGTGTCTAGAGACAACGGTGCTGGTCGTGGAGACGGTGCATCCTCATCAGCATGTGGCCGTGGGACACACTTGGCCTTTTTTTCGGCAGCTGGCCGTGTTGAGCCGCAACATGCGGAAGACTTGGTCGAGTGGATGACCAAGCCGTCCTCATCCTCCTCATTCTCCCTCACCCATGCTCAGGGTACTTTGTCTGGCAAAGCAGCTGCCAATGCGGCCTCTTCCCTCGGCTCAATGGCATCAGTGACTCCTTCCCTAGCCCCACCATGTCCTCCTGAGGAGTCCCTCGAACTGTTTGACCACAGTGTTGGGTACATGCTCCAGGAGGATGCCCAGAGTTAAGAAGTCTCAGATGATGATACTGAGCTAGATGAAGGCAGTAACGTGAGCACGGACAGAGGGGGTGCCCAAGAAGGACAGCAATCTGGCAGTCATGCTCCCCCTGCTGCAGCATACTGCCAGGTTTGCTCCAGTGATGAGGAGGGAGGGGATGTTGAGGTCACTGACTCAACCTGGGTGACTGATAGGAGAGAGGAGGAGGAGGAGGAGGAGGCACATCACCAACGAGGCAGGATGCCCTCCAGGGGCCAGCCTAAGGGCAGCACACTGACTGCATCACACCGCAAAGCTCCGCATGTGCAGGGCGCTGCTGTCTCTGCGCGTTATTCCAAAAGTTCTTTGGTGTGGGCCTTTTTTGAGACAAGTGCATCAGATCGCACCGCTGCTACCCTGTTTCCCCGAAAATAAGACCTAGCGTGATTGGCGGTGATGGCTGCAATATAAGCCCTACCCCCTAAATAAGCCCTAGTTAAAGTCCCTGTAGGTCTTATTTTCAGGGTAGGGCTTATTTTTGGGGAAACAGGGTAGGGCTTATTTGGGGGGTAGGGCTTATATTGCAGCCATCACCGACAATCACGCTAGGTCTTATTATTCAGGGAAACAGGGTAATTGCAACATATGTCTCAAGCGTATCTCGCGTGGCCAAAACATCTCCTGCTTGGGCACCACATGCTTGACCAGACATTTTTTACATGTTAATGTAGTGTGACCTCTGCACTGTTCAGCTAAAGCTACCTGTAGAAGGTTGGTGGTGTTTTCCTGATCCTATCACTACCGCAGGCAGCTAAATTATTTACACGTTAGTGTAGTGCGACCCCTGCACAGTGTTTAGCTAAAGCTACCTGTAGAAGGTTGGTGGTGTTCTCATACTGTAGGCATGCAGTTGATTTTGCTAGCTGCAGTATCAGTATATACCCGTATTTATCGGCGTATAACACGCACAGGCGTATAACACGCACATTAATTTTAAGAGGGAAGTTTCAGGAAAAAAAATTAAATTTTAAATAAGGAACTTTGAAGTAAAATAAGGGTCAGTGCCCATCTGCAGCCTCACCATTGCCATCAATTCAGCCTGATCAATGCCCATCTGCAGCCTCACAAGTGCCATCAATGCAGCCTCATCAGTCCACATCAATGCAGCCTCACTATTGCCATCAATGCAGCAGCCTCACCATTGCCATCAGTGCAGCCTGTTCGATGCCCATTTGCAGCCCAGAGGGGACAGGGAGGGGGGAAGGACGAGCGCCGACAGATTACATACAGTGAGAATCTCCTATGATAGACAGAACAGTGGTCCAATGGCGGCCCAGGAGACAGGAATTCCTATTACAGAGGCCGCCAAGTAAACAGGAGATTCTCACTGTATGTAATCTGATGGTGCTCGTCCTGCCCCCCCTCCCTGTCCCCTCCAAGGCAGCTAAAACTGAAGTATTGGCATATAACACGCACGCACTATTTGCACCCAATTTTCATGGTGAAAAAGTGAGTGTTATACGCCAATAAATACAGTATATATATATATATATATATATATATATATATATATATATATATATACACATCCCAGCTTAGTGCAGCTACAGGCCATTAGTATGTTTGGAAGGCCAACAAGGAGAGGCAGACAGTCACAAGCCAATAAAAGAGAGCAAGCAGGCTCTGTGTCTAGAGACAACGGTGCTGGTCGTGGAGACGGTGCATCCTCATCAGCACGTGGCCGTGGGACACGCTTGGCCTTTTTTCGGCAGCTGGCCATGTTGAGCCGCAACATGCGGAAGACTTGGTTGAGTGGATGACCAAGCCGTCCTCATCCTCCTCATCCTCCCTCACCCATGCTCAGGGTACTTTGTCTGGCAAAGCAGCTGCCAACGCGGCCTCTTCCCTCGGCTCAATGGCATCAGTGACTCCTTCCCTAGCCCCACCATGTCCTCCTGAGGAGTCCCTCAAACTGTTTGACAAGAGTGTTGGGTACATGCTCCAGGAGGATGCCCAGCGTTTAGAAGTCTCCGATGAGGATACTTAGCTAGATGAAGGAAGTAACGTGAGCACGGACAGAGGGGGTGCCCAAGAAGGACAACAATCTGGCAGTCATGCTCCCCCTGCTGCAGCATACTGCCAGGTGATGAGGAGGGAGGGGATGATGAGGTCACTGACTCAACGTGGGTGCCTGATAGGAGAGAGGAGGAGGAGGCACATCTCCAACGAGGCAGGATGCCCTCCAGGGCCCAGCCTAAGTGCAGCACATTGACTGCATCACACCGCAAAGCTCCGCAAGTGCAGGGCGCTGCTGTCTCTGCGCGTTGTTCCAAAAGTTCTTTGGTGTGGGCCTTTTTTGAGACGAGTACATCAGATCGCACCGCTGCTATTTGCAACATATGTCTCAAGCGTATCTCGCGTGGCCAAAACATCTCCCGCTTGGGTACCACATGCTTGACCAGACATATGTTGACCTGCCATGCAGTTCGTTGGCAAGCATATCTAAAAGACCCACACCAAAGAACAAAGAGGACCTCTCCTTGCTCCTCATCAGCTGAGATCTCCAACCCCACTATACCTTCAGTCCTCTCTGAGACCTGCACTGAGAGGAATGAAGGTGTAGAATAAGGTGTGTCACAGCCAAGTACTTGTGGGCAATCTGCTTTCGGTACACCGACGTCAGATTGTACAAGGCAAATTTCCCTGCCCCAGCTGCTGCACCGCCGAAAGAAGTTTGCTCCCAGCCATCCACATGCCCAGCAGTTAAATGCTAGCTTGGCAGAATTGCTAGCACTTCAACTGCTACCTTTTCAGTTGGTAGACTCTGCCCCCTTCCATGATTTTGTGGAATGTGCAGTTCCTCAGTGGCAGGTACCCAAACGCCACTTTTTCTCACGGAAGGTGATTCCGGCTCTCTACCGGCATGTGGAAGGCAATGTCTTGGCCTCGCTGGACAGGGCGGTCAGCGGTAAGGTGCATATTACCGCTGACTCGTGGTCCAGCAGGCATGGACAGGGACGTTACCTAAGTTTCACGGCGCATTGGGTCACTCTGCTGGCAGCTGGGAAGGATGCAGGACAAGGTGCAGTAGTGTTGGAGGTTGTTCCGCCACCACGCCTCCAAAATGCCACTACTAATGATTGTGACACACCTCTCTCCTCCACCCCCCTCCAACTGTGCTTTGTCCTCGCAACCAGCGGTGCTCTGTAGGCATTCAAGGGGCTACGCAAGTACGCAGGCCAAAAGATGCCATGCGGTGCTTGAGCTGGTGTGCTTGAGGGACAGGAGCCACACTGGGGCAGAGGTTCTGTCAGCTCTGCAGGGGCAGGTTCAGAGGTGGTTGACGCCACGCCAACTTAAGGCAGGAATGGTGGTTTGCGACAATGGCACCAACCTCCTCTCTGCCCTCTGACAGGGACAACTGACCCATGTGCCCTGTTTGGCTCACGTCCTTAACTTGGTGGTGCAGCGGTTCTTGGGCAGGTACCCGGGCTTACAGGATGTCCTGAGGCAGGCCAGGAAAGTCTGTGTACAATTCCGCCGGTCATATAATGCCAGTGCTCGGCTGGCAGACCTCCAAAAGGAGTTTAACCTGCCCAAGAACCGCCTAATCTGTGACATGCCCACCAGGTGGAACTCAATGTTGGCCATGCTGCAGCGGCTGCACACACAGCAGAGGGCCATCAATGAGTACCTGTGCGACTATGGCCCCAGGACAGGGTCAGGGGAGCTTGGTTTTTTCCCCACGCCAGTGGGCCATGATCAGGGATGCATGCACTGTCCTGTCACCATTTGAGGAGGCCACGAGGATGGTGAGCAGTGACAGTGCATGCATCAGTGACACTGTCCCCCTTGTCCACCTGTTGGAGCACACGCTGCGTGGAATAATGGACAGGGCACTTGAGGCAAAACGGAGGTAGGAAGAGGAGGACTTCCTTAGCTCTCAAGGCCCCCTTTATCCAGACAGTGTTCCTGCGTGCCCGCCGATCACACAGGCCGATCACACAGAGGACGAGGGGAGGAAGAGGAGGAGGATTGTGTCAGTATGGAGGTGGAGCCTGGCACTCAACATCAGCAGCAGTCTTTAAGGGATCAGTCCCAAGAAATACATGGACTTGTACGTGGCTGGGAGGAGGTGGCTGTGGACCATGTCGTCCTTAGTGACCCAGAGGACTCCGGACCAAATGCCTCAGCAAACCTATGCTGCATGGCCTCCCTGATCCTGCAAAGCCTGCGTAATGATCCTCGTATTCGTGGTATCAAGAAGAAGGACAAATACTGGCTGGCAACCCTCTTTGATCCACATTACAAGGGTAAGGTTGCGGAGCTTATCTTGCCGTCGCAGAGGGAGCAGAAGATGAAACATCTTCGGGAGGCCTTGCAGAAAGGTCTGTGCAACGCGTTCCCAGAGACTGGGAGGTTACAAACTCCTGTTTCTGGACAACGTGTTGCTGAGGCTTTGGTCAGTCAAAGAAGGAGCGGTGGAGAAGATGGCCGTCTGACCGATGCGTTCAGACAATTTCTTAGTCCGCAGCCCCAAGGTATGATCGGTTCCAGCAACCTTCGCCAGCGTCTGTTTTACATGGTGCAGGAATACCTAGGGGCAAGATCTGACTTGGACACCTTTCCCACTGAAAATCCTCTGGGTTACTGGGTCTTGAGGATGGATCACTGGCCAGAGCTTGCACAGTATGCAATTGAGCTACTGGCCTGTCCTGCATCCAGCGTTCTTTCAGAAAGCACATTCAGTGCTGCTGGAGGCTTTGTAACCGATCACAGGGTGCGTCTGTCCACCGACTTGGTCGATCGACTGACCTTCATAAAAATGAATCAGTCTTGGATCACCACCAGCTACCAAGCACCTGATGCTGATGTAACCGAATAATTTTTTTTGAAATGTCAAATCCCTTCAAAGACTGCCTATGCTGATGCTGAGTGACTACCCCGTTATGCTGAGTAATTATCCTCTTCCTCCTCAATGATAATGCTGATAGCTTGTAAGAACATTTTTGGTTCTGGGCACCCCAGAGGCCCAATTTTTAAGCCCATTTAACAAGGGCATGTAATTACAATTTTTGATGCAATACTTTGCAGCAGGGCTCATTCCTGCGTTCCAACTAGAGTAACTGTGAGGGGTTGCAGTGTTGTGGCACCAGCACCAGTGACTAAGGCCCAATTTTTCAGCCCCTGTTTAACAGGGGCATGTAATAACAATTTTTGATGCAATTCTTTTGCAGCAGGGCTCGTTCCTGTGTTCTAACTAGAGTATCTGTGAGGGGTTGCAGTGTTGTGGCACCAGCACAAGTGCCTAAGGCCCAATTTTTCAGCCCCTGCTCAACAGGGACATGTAATTAGAATTCTTGATCTAATATTTCACAGCAGGGCCCATTTCTACGCCCACCAAGATTAACTGTGAGGACTTACAGTGTTGTGGCACCAATACCACCACCACCAAAGGCCCAATTTTTCAGCCCCTCTTCAACAGGGGCATGTAATTACAATTCTTGATAGAATATTTCACAGCAGGGCCCGTTTCTGCGCCCACCAAGATTAACTGTGAGGACTTAGTGTTGTGCCACCACCACCACCACCACCAAAGGCCCAATTTTTCTGGCCCTGTTCAACAGGGGCATGTAATTACAATTCTTGATCTAATATTTCACAGCAGGGTCCTGTGAGGGCTTACAGTGTTGAGGCCACAAGGGCTTACAGTGTTGAGGCCACAACAACACCTAAGGCCCAAATTTCTGCTGAGTATATAGGGCAGGCCCCTACTTTCAAACATCCAACTTACAATCGACTCCTACTTGCAAACGGAAAGAGACAACAGGAAGTGAGATGAAATCTACCCCATAGGAAGGGAAATTCTCTCCTGTAAGAGTTATTTTGGGAAAAACTTTTCTCTTTTCCACTGATGCTTTATCACCAATCCTTGTTTCACTAAAAACCCCAAATTTTCAAAAAACATTTGTCATTGGGACAAAAAGTGAGGTGAAATCTTCTGAAGAGGAGCACAGACAGCAAAACAAATGTCACAGGGGTGATAACCCTTCCCTACGTTTTCCAAAAAGCTTAAAAACAGATTTTTTGGGGCTGGAGCTACACTTTAAAAATGTACCAGAACAAAATTACAAACAGATTCTACTTAACAACAAACCTACAGTCCCTGTCTTGTTTGCATCGCCTGTATCAGTGTTTCTCAACTCCAGTCCTCAGGGCACACCAACAGGTCATGTTTTCAGGATTTCCACTATTTTGCACAGGTGATTTGATCAGTTTCACTGCCTTAGTAATTACCACAGCTGTTTCATCTGAGGGAAATCCTAAAAAACATGACCTGTTGGTGCGCCTTGAGGACTGGAGTTGAGAAACACTGGCCTGTATACTGCTGTTCAGAGTATAAAGGGCCTGGGGGCCCCACGCCTTTCCTTTTTTTAATTTGGGTGCAGGGTTCCCCTTAACCACTTGAGCCCCGGACCATTATGCTGCCTAAGGACCAGAGGTCTTTTTCCAATTTGGCACTGCGTCGCTTTAACTGCTAATTGCGCGGTCATGCAATGCTGTACCCAAACAAAATTTGCATCCTTTTCTTCCCACAAATAGAGCTTTCTTTTGATGGTATTTGATCACCTCTGCCGTTTTTATTTTTTGGGCTATAAACGGAAAAAGACCGAAAATTTTGAAAAAAAATGATATTTTCTACTTTTTGTTATAAAAAAATTCCAATAAACTCAATTTTAGTCATACATTTAGGCCAAAATGTATTCGGCCACATGTCTTTGGTAAAAAAAATGACAATAAGCATATATTTATTGGTTTGCGCAAAAGTTATAGCGTCTACAAACTAGGGTACATTTTCTGGAATTTACACAGCTTTTAGTTTATGACTGCCTATGTCATTTCTTGAGGTGCTAAAATGGCAGGGCAATACAAAACCCCCCCAAATTACCCCATTTTGGAAAGTAGACACCCCAAGGAAATTGCTGAGAGGCATGTTAAACCCATTGAATATTTATTTTTTTGTCCCAAGTGATTGAATAATGACAAAAAAAAAAAATATTTACAAAAAGTTGTCACTAAATGATATATTGCTCACACAGGCCATGGGCCTATGTGAAATTCCACCCCAAAATACATTCAGCTGCTTCTCCTGAGTACGGGGATACCACATGTGTGGGACTTTTTGGGAGCCTAACCGCGTACGGGACCCCGAAAACCAATCACCGCCTTCAGGATTTCTAAGGGTGTAAATTTTTGATTTCACTCTTCACTGCCTATCACAGTTTCGGAGGCAATGGAATGCCCAGGTGGCACAACCCCCCCCCCCAAATGACCCCATTTTGGAAAGTAGACACTCCAAGCTATTTGCTGAGAGGCATATTGAGTCCATGGAATATTTTATATTTTGACACAAGTTGCGGGAAAGTGACACATTTTTTTTTTTGCACAAAGTTTTTTGCAAAAAAAAAAAAAAAAATTGTCTCTTTCCCGCAACTTGTGTCGCAATATAAAATATTCCATGGACTCAACATGCCTCTCAGCAAATAGCTTGGGGTGTCTACTTTCCAAAATGGGGTCATTTGGGGGGGTTTTGAACTGTCCTGGCATTTTATGCACAACATTTAGAAGCTTATGTCACACATCACCCACTCTTCTTAACACTTGAAGACAAAGCCCTTTCTGACACTTTTTGATTACATGAAAATGTTATTTTTTTTTGCAAGAAAATTACTTTGAACCCCCAAACATTATATATTTTTTTAAAGCAAATGCCCTACAGATTAAAATGGTGGGTGTTTCATTTTTTTTTTTCACACAGTATTTGCGCTGCGATTTTTCAAACGCATTTTTTTGGGAAAACACACTTTTTAAAATTTTAATGCACTAAAACACACTATATTGCCCAAATGTTTGATGAAATAAAAAAGATGATCTTAGGCCGAGTACATGGATACCAAACATGACATGCTTTACAATTGCGCACAAACGTGCAGTGGCAACAAAATAAATACATTTTTAAAAGCCTTTAAAAGCCTTTACAGGTTACCACTTTAGATTTACAGAGGAGGTCTACTGCTAAAATTACTGCCCTCGATCTGACCTTCGCGGTGATACCTCACATGCATGGTGCAATTGCTGTTTACATTTGACGACAGACCGCCGCTTGCGTTCGCTTTAGCGCAAGAGCAGGGGGCGACAGGGGTGCTTTTTTTTTTTTTTAATTATTTTTTTGCTTTTTTATCTTATTTTTAAACTGTTCCTTTTTTTTTTTTTTTTTAATCATTTTTATTGTTATCTCGGGGAATGTAAATATCCCCTATGATAGCAATAGGTAGTGACAGGTACTCTTTTTTGAAAAAATTGGGGTCTATTAGACCCTAGATCTCTCCTCTGCCCTCAAAGCATCTGACCACACCAAGATCGGTGTGATAAAATGCTTCCCCAATTTCCCAATGGCGCTATTTACATCCAGCGAAATCTAAGTCATAAAATGCTCGTAGCTTCCGGTTTCTTAGGCCATAGAGATGTTTGGAGCCACTCTGGTCTCTGATCAGCTCTATGGTCAGCTGGCTGAATCACCGGCTGCATTCTCAGGTTCCCTGTTGAGACAGGAGAGCCAGAGAAAAACACGGAAGACGGTGGGGGGGGGGCATTCCCTCCCATGGCTTGTAAAGGCAGTCTAGAGGCTAATTAGCTGCTAGGATTGCTTTTACATGAAAGCCGACCGCTGGCTGAAAAGAATGATACCAAGATGATACCTAAACCTGCAGGCATCATTCTGGTATAACCACTCAAAGTCGTGAATGGCGTACCTGAAGACAAAAAAATGGTTAACAATGAAGCACAGTAAACGGTAAAGTATAAAAAATTGCATACCTGAAAAACAAACATGATAAAACATAATAACAATAAAACATTGCAGAATAGAATACAGTAAAAAAGAGCAGAACAATAGAGAGAGAGAATAGAGAGAGAGAGAACAATAAAACTACAACAATTTTTTTTTATTTCATATATTTATTTATTTTTTACACTTTTTTTGTAACTAACTTTTATAACTGTAACCGGTTCCAGGTTCGGGTCTCTCAAAATGCGATGGCATCTTGGGAGACCCTGTGAAAGTGTGCCTAGTCTGTGCAATGCTGTACCCTACGCTAATACTCAACTAGTGAATGGTAGCGTTCAAAACATTCACCAATGCAAAGACCAGGATTGTCAGGACAGGAGGGACAATAATAGCGGGTGTCACGCCTATATCTGCGCTTGCTGCAGACACAACATCTTTTTTGGGGGGGAGTTCGTTGGGTAGGGGTACTCGGGAGGACATAAAAATGCCTCTCATGCAGCCGACTGCATTTGGTTGGGGATGTGAATGGGGGAAGTACGGGCACTGCAGAAGCGGTGGGTTCCCAATTAGGATTGGCGAATGCAGCAGGAAGGGCATTATGGGCACGACGGGCCTGTGTTTGTCTTTTTGGTGGCAGCGGGACACTACTTGTGCTTGCTACCTCACCAGCTTGAACTGCACTTATGGGACTCGCCACGTCACCAAGTGTTACTGCAGTGCTGGTTTGACTACGACCGGGGTGTACTAGGCCGCTGGTGCTTGCCAGTTCAATAAAAAGCTTCCAAAAAAACTGTTAGCGATCGCAGGGATCAGGCCTGACTCTGCGAACGCTGCAGTTATGCGTTTAGTGTTTTGTAAGTGACAGTGATCGATCGATACTGCACTTGGGTGGGCTGGGCTGGGCCGGGCGGAGGGGCAAAACGCAGGTGCTAGCAGGTATCTGGGCTGATCCCGCTAACACTGCATTTTTTGGAACCCTAAACTGCTGGGGACACTAGTATAGATCTGATCGGATCAGATATTGATCCGTTCAGATACTATACCACTAAGGGAGGTGTACGGCGCGTGCGTGGGTGTTAACGGTACTGGCGCTAACCTGACGCTGCCTGGGGCTGGTGCTTGCTAGTTCACCAAAATGCTACCAAAAAACTGTTAGCGATCGCAGGGATCAGGCCTGACTCTGCGAACGCTGCAGTTATGCGTTTAGTGCCTTGTAAGTGACAGTGATCAATCGATACTGCACTTGGGCTGGGCCGGGTGGAGGGACAAAACGCAGGTGCTAGCAGGTATTTGGGCTGATCCCGCTAACACTGCGTTTTTGGGAACCCTAAACTGCTGGGGACGCTAGTATAGATCTGATCGGATCAGATATTGATCCGTTCAGATACTATACCACTAAGGGAGGCGTATGCTGCGTGCGTGGGTGTTAGTGGTACTGGTGCTAACCTGACGCTGCCTGGGGCAGGTGCTTGCCAGTTCACCAAAATGCTTCCAAAAAAACTGTTAGCGATCGCAGGGATCAGGCCTGACTCTGCGAACGCTGCAGTTATGCGTTTAGTGTTTTGTAAGTGACAGTGATCGATCGATACTGCACTTGGGTGGGCTGGGCTGGGCCGGGCGGAGGGGCAAAACGCAGGTGCTAGCAGGTATCTGGGCTGATCCTGCTAACACTGCGTTTTTGGGAACCCTAAACTGCTGGGGACGCTAGTATAGATCTGATCGGATCAGATATTGATCCGTTCAGATACTATACCACTAAGGGAGGTGTACGGCGCGTGCGTGGGTGTTAGCGGTACTGGCGCTAACCTGCCACTGCCTGGGGCTGGTGCTTGCTAGTTCACCAAAATGCTACCAAAAAAACTGTTAGCGATCGCAGGGATCAGGCCTGACTCTGCGAACGCTGCAGTTATGCGTTTAGTGCCTTGTAAGTGGGCTGGGCCGGGTGGAGGGACAAAACGCAGGTGCTAGCAGGTATCTGGGCTGATCCCGCTAACACTGCATTTTTGGGAACCCTAAACTGCTGGGGACGCTAGTATAGATCTGATCGGATCAGATATTGATCCGTTCAGATACTATACCACTAAGGGAGGCGTATGCTGCGTGCGTGGGTGTTAGCGGTACTGGCGCTAATCTGACGCTGCCTGGGGCGACGCATATCACCGCCAGGCGATCGGGGGGCTAAACCTTTATTCGGTAATAAACGGCGGGTTCCCTGACACTATAAAAAAATAAACGAACTAATCAGCGTCACCCGTAGCAGTTATACGGTGATCAGTGGTGAAAGGGTTAACGAGGGGGCAATCAAGGGGTTAAAACATTTATTAGGTAGTATATGGGGGTCCCTGTCGCTATAAAACGCTGACGTCGAACCTAAATATTTACCTCACTAACTAGCGTCACCAGCGACACTAATACAGCGATCAGAAAAATGATCGCTTAGTGACACTGGCGACAGGGGGTGATCAAGGGGTTAAAACTTTATTAGGGGGGGTTAGGGGGGTATCCTAGACCTAAAGGGGGCTAACCCTAACTGTCCCAACACTGTAACTGTCACAAACTGACACCAATGCAGTAATCAGAAAAAAAACAAAAAAACTGCTGGTGTCAGTTTGTGACAGGGAGGGGGGGTGGTGATTGTGGGGGGGATCGGGGGGCGATCGGGGGGGGGGATCAGGGTGTTTTGTGTGCCTGGCATGTTCTACTGTGTGTGTAGTGTTGTGCACTCACATTGCAGTCTTCTCTCCTCGGCGCCGCAACGGAAAATACTGAGCCGAGGAGAGATGACATCATTTCCTTTGCTGCTGTTTAGCATACAGCAGCAAAGGAAGTGATCTGATTGGCCGGCGGCGATCACGAGGGGGGGGCCACGAGCGGATGGCCTCCCCCTCCCCTCCGATCGCCGGGGGACAAAACAGGACTGCCTCGGGCGCCGGGGGGGGTCCGATCGGACCCCCCACCCGCGGGAGGCAAATCACGTACATGTACGTGATTTTGCCTGCCCATGCCGCCTTGCCGACGTACATCGGCGTGAGGTGGTCCTTAAGTGGTTAATATCCATACAAGACCCAAAGGGCCTTGTAATGGACTGGAGGGTACCCATGCCGTTTGTCTCATCCATATTGCCAGGACCCGACATTACATTAAAGCCGCAAGCAGTTTTAAATGACTTTTTTTCCTTTAAAAATGTCATTTTGTGCAGGGACTGTTCTAAGCACGGGAAACATGCACCACTTTACAGGCATACTATAGACACCCCCCAGGTATGATATTTAAAGGAATATTTCACTTTTTTTTTTTTTTTTTTACTTTAAGCATCAATAAAATCACTGCTCCCGAAAAAACGTCCGTTTTTAAAAGTTTTTTTGCATTGCTACATGTCCCCTGGGGCAGGACCCGGGTCCCCAAACCCTTTTTAGGACAATACCATGCAAATTAGCACTTTTGATTTTGAACGTTCAAGTCCCATAGACGTCAATGGGGTTCTAACGGTCGTGCAAATTTTTGGTCAGTTCGCAGGTTCTGGTGGGAACCGACTCAGGGGGTGTTCGGCTCATCCCTACTCAAAAATCCCTGCAGCTTCTTGCAGTCCAACTGGGGACTGGCTTTCCTCTTCCCTCAGCAGTGCTGCAGCCAGTAACTGCCCTTCTAGTGATGTCCTGGGTGGGTGGGCTTCAGGCTGCTGTGGTTGCGAGTGCACCCTTTCTGTGTACTCCTCTATCTCTGTCCCCCCTCTCTTTAATTTTGCCCCACACAATTCTGGCAGGACAGAGAGAGAAAAGTCTGCAGGTTCCTGTGTGTATGGGCTTTTTTTGACAGCCTGGGCTATGCTGCAGAAAAGAGCAGTGCTGTTGCCTGGAGCTGCATATGCCATTGTAATCTTTGTTTTCAATATTTTTTAAATCTGCAGCTTTCATTTAAATACCTGGTGACCCTGTCATGAAGGTACTTTCTATTATGGGGTGAAAACATTCTGTTCTTGCCTCCAAATCATGCTTCTGAGTTGCACCTTGTCATGCAGTCTCTCAATGGAGACTAAAAATGACATGGTCCACCACAGGTATAGTCCACTGTTGTAAGTAACTATCAGGAAACCCACCTTGAGAAACTCCATCTGCATGTAGGAGTGCATGTAGACAAGCTATGGCTGCAAAGAGGCAACCAGAGATCAGCAACATGCAAAAAAGATTGCTTTAGTAAAAGCAACGTTAGTCCTTTCCTCACCGCTACTTTTCTAGGGGCTACAAGTGGGAGGTTCACAGTTGTCTTAAAGGGAATATATAGTGGCTTCATACATATTCTTGATTCATATACAGTACTGTGCAAAAGTTTTGGGCAGGTGTGAAAAAATGCAGTAAAGTAAGAATGCTTTCCAAAATATATATTGTCATTGTTTATTTTTCAATTTACAAAATGCAAAGTGAGCGAACAGAAGAAAAATCTAAATGAAGTCCATATTTGGCATGATTTTCCTTTGGCTTCAAACCAGCATCAATTCTTACACTTGCACAAAATCATGGATTTTGTAGAATTTGAGTCAGGTGTATGATTAACCAAATATACCAAGCAGGTTCTAATAATCATCAATTTCATATTTAGGTTGAAACAGAAACAGCTGTATAGGAGGCTTAAAACTGGGTGAGGAACAGCCAAACTCTGCTACTAAGGTGAGGTTGGGGAAGACAGTTTTATGTCACAGGTCATACACCATAGCAAGACTGAGCACAGCAACAAGACACGAGGCAGTTATACTGCATCAGCAAGGTCTCTCCCAGGCAAAGCTTTCAAAGCAGACTGTGCTGTCCAAACTCTTTTGAAGAAGCACAAAGAAACAGTCAATGTTGAGGACCGTAGACACAGCGGTCAGCCAAGGAAAGTTAATGCAGCATATGAAAGACACAATATTGCTTACTTTAACATTTAATGTTTATCTTTAACATCAGATGATGTCTAGCACTGCCATCAGCACAGAGCTGGTGGAAACCAGTGAGACCCAGGTACACCCCTCTACTGCATGGAGAAGTCTGGTCAGAAGTGGTCTTCATGGAAGAATTGCACCTGAAAAGCCATATCTCTGACATGAAAACAAGGCCAAGCGACAAAAATATGGGAACTGGAGTGCAGAAAATGGCAGCAGTTGCTCTCGACTGATGAGTTAATATGTAAAATGTTTTGCTGTAGCAGGAGGCATTTTGTTCATCGAAGGGCTGGTTGGTGGTACAATAATGAGTGTGCTGAGGCAACAGTGAAGCATGGTGGAGGTTCCCTGCAAGTTTGGGGCTGCATTTCAGCAAATGAAGTTGAAGATTTTGACAGGACCAATGGTGTCCTTAATGCTGAGCAATACAGGCAGATAATTAACTATCATGCCCTACCATCAGGAAGGGGTGTGACTGGCCCCAAATTTATTCTGCAGCAGTGTAAAGACCCTAAACATACAGCCAATGTCATTAAGAATTATCTTCCATGTAAAGAATAACAAGTCCTGGAAGTTATGGTTTGGCCCCCACAGAGCCCTGATCTCAACATCGAGTCTGTCTGGGATTACATGAAGAGTGTGTGAGATTAGCTCGCGGGGATCACCTTTTCTGAATGACAGTTAGCAAACGGGCACTTTCTTAAAAATCTGGCGGATGCCAGGTTTATTTACAGGAGGTTTGCAAAATAAAATAAACAAAACAGTAAAGTAAAGTAAATCCTTGTCATCCAGCGCTAACTAAACAAATAGTCTCCTCTTTAGACAGTGCGGGGCTGGTCCCCGTCACCCACAAAACATGCGGTAAAGCAAACCTTTTTTGTCCAACACCCAGAGCTCCTCTCACTCAGGTTCCTTCCTGAGTCTCAAAACCAGAGCCCTGTTTAGCTCTCTTCCTGGTTATTTAAAGTCCACCTGAGTGTGGGCTCAAGTGGACCAGAACATCCGGACTGGAACCTAGCCTGCCACAGAGGCTGGAAAAACCCGGGCCGGATTCCGGTTCAAACCCCTACAACAGAACGAATGCGAGGTGAAATGTAGAGATTATCCACTATATCACCTCGCATACCGTCACATATCCTCCCCCTCTGCTCAAGCCCCTGCGGCTGAGCAATTGACCCAAGCATACAGTGCATGCAGAAGAGGGCATCTGCATTGTTTTGGAGCTTGCCCGGCCTATGCTCTACTGTAAACTTAAAGGGCTGTAGAGCCAGGAACCATCTTGTCACACATCTACTTTAGGGGAGCATGGTCGGTGACCAACTTAAATGCCCTACCCAACAAGTAATACTTCAGGGACTCCAAGGCCCATTTAATAGCGAGACACTCCTTCTCGATAATAGCATAGTTTTTTAATGCTTATTCAGTTTTCGGCTCAGGTATACAACCGGGTGCTCCTCCCCATCCCTGTTCTGAGATAGTACAGCACCTAGGCCCACCTCAAAGGCATCTGTCTGTAACAGCACCGGTAGTACACAAAGGGCCTGTTTTAACTTCTGAAACGCCTCCTCGGCTTCAGGATTCCATTTGACCATGACCGACCCTCTACCCTTCGTCAGGTCAGAGGGACGACAATGGTGGCAAAGTCAGGTATAAACCGTCGGTAATACTCCGTACTGCCTAGGAAGGCCCGAACTTGTTTCTTGTTTACTGGTTGGGGCCACTTTTGAATTGCCTCAATCTTGAGCTTGACAAGTCCCCGGCCAATAACGTACCCAAGGTACTTGGCTTCCTCCAGGGCTATGGCACACTTTTTTGGGTTGGCTGTGAGACCCGCTTCCCTAAGGGAATCTACCACTGCTTGTACCCGGGGCAGGTGCGATTCCAAATCTGGGCTGTGGATGACCACATCGTCCAAATAAGCAGCCCCATACGGGCGATGTGGTCTCAAAGTTTTGTCCATCATTCGCTGGAACGATGCAGGGGCCCCGTGTAGATCAAAATGCATCTGCTTCTACTGAAACGAGCCCTCAGGAGTGGAAAGGGCAGTCTTCTCCTTGGCCGATTCAGTTAGCGGTATTTGCCAATAGCCTTTCGTTAGGTCTAGGGTTGTTATGTAGCAAGCCTGTCCCAACCTGTCCACGAGTTCATCGACCCGAGGCATCGGGTATGCATCGAACTTAGACATACTGTTGAGTTTCCTAAAGTCATTACAAAACCTGATAGTGCCATCAGGTTTTGGGACCAGTACTATGAGGCTCAACCACTCACTGTGGAACTCTTCAATCACATCCAGCTCTAACATATTTTTGATTTCTTTTGCGACTGCCTCTCGCCTGGCCTCTGGGATTCTATAGGACTTTACATTTACCCAAACCCCTGGTTCCGTCATTATGTCATGCTGGATCACCTTGGTCAGTCCGGGTAAGGGGGAGAAAAAGTCTCTATTTTTGTGCACAAACACCCTAACGTCACTTTGTTGTGCCACGGACAGGAATCTGTTATGGGCACGTCCATTGTCACTGGTACCCAGTCCGTTGGAGACGGGGAAGCAGCCAGAAAAGTCTCTCCCTCCTTCCAGGGCTTTAAGAGATTCACATGATAAATTTGGTGTGGTTTCCTTTTCCCTGGCTGGTAGACTTTGTAGTTTACCTCCCCCACCTTTTCGACAATCTCAAAGGGACCCTGCCACTTGGCTAGGAACTTACTTTCCACCGTGGGAACCAGTACCAACACTCTGTTTCCGGGTCTGAAAGTACGGACCTTGGCACCCCAATCATAGACCCTCCTCTGGGCCTCCTGGGCTTGCTCCATATGTTCTTGCACCAGGGGCAGGACAGCTGCGATTCTATCCTGCATCAAGGAGACATGCTCTATGATGCTTCTATGTGGGGTGGCCTCCCCTTCCCACGTTTCTTTGGTGACATCTGGCAGCCCCCTGGGATGTCTACCATACAAAAGCTCAAAGGGGGAATAGCCTGTGGATGCCTGCAGAACCTCATGTATAGCAAACATGAGATATGGTAGCAAAAAATCCCAGTTTCTCCCATCTTTGTCGAGCACCTTTTTCAGCATACTTTTCAAAGTTTTATTAAATCTTTCAACCAGACCATCCGTTTGGGGGTGGTAGACAGAGGTACGGAGATGGGAGATTTTGTATAGTCTACACAGTTCCTTGGTAACCCTAAACATAAATGGGGTGCCCTGATCAGTTAAGATATCTTTTGGGATCCCCACTCGACTAAACACCTGAACCAATTTCTTGACGATAGCCTTAGCGGAGGTGTTGTGCAAGGGTATGGCCTCAGGTTAGCGCTTTGCATAATTGAGGATCACCAGAATATGCTGGTGACCCCGGGCAGATTTCACAATGGGCCCCACCAGGTCCATGCCAATCCTCTCAAAGGGGACCTCGATTATTGGTAGAGGGACAAGAGGGCTGCGAAAATGGGGCGACTGTGCCGATATTTGGCACTCGGGGCACGATTCACAGTACTCCTTGATATCTGCATGCAACCCGGGCCAGAAAAACCTCTGGGCGATTCTCTCCCTGGTTTTTTTCGATACCGAGATGCCCCCCCATTACATGACCATGTGCCAAGTCTAGCACCACCCTGCGGAAGAGTTTGGGAACCAGTAGCTGTTCTACCTCGTCCTCTCCATGTTTTATCACTCCATACAATAAATTGTTTTTAACAGCCATGTAGGGGAAAGACACCACCCAATCAGGATCCACCGGTTCCCTGTCCAACATCCTAACATTTCCCCTGGCTCTCATGAGGGTGGTTTATCGCAGTTGTTCGGTACAGAAATCCTCTCTCCTGACCTCTAAGTCGGGTACGACATTTTGGCTACTCTCAATGTCAGGGTCAGAGGGGGTCTCCCGTTGGTTACCCTCAGGCTGAGAGCTAGCTTATAGGTCCTCCGGCTCCCCAGCCATGACTGGGAAAGGAAGAGGATCTCCAGCTTCCTCGATCCCACCAACAACATCCCCTTCCCTTTGGCAAAAAGGGTCTGGGGAGAGCTCCCGTGCTTCCCCAGCAGGGGAAGCTCTATCTACCAGGCTCCCTTTGCTCTCCAATAATTTCCAAAAATGTGGAAAATCTCTTCCCACTAAAGCTTCATGAAGCAGTGAAGGTACCACCCCCACTGAATGCTTTACACTGCCCCAGGGGGTATTAACCTCAACCACTGCTGTCTGGTAGTCCCGAGTGTCCCCATGGATGCAAATTACCCCAATAGTACTGGGGTGTAGTTTTGTGGGGTTTACACAATCATTCCTGACTAGGGTCACCACACTACCAGAGTCTAGCAAAGCTGTGAGTGGCTTTCCATCCACTAAAATAACACACATCTGTTTTTCCATGCGACTCTGACATGATGCAGTACATGCGACCTGTGCAAACAGAGAAATGCGTCTTTTCATAAAAGCATAATCACATTGCATAGGTTCGTCATTTATAGAATAGTTTGCAGCAATATGCCCTAATGCATGGCAAAGAAAACACCGTATGTGGCCTACCCCCAGTCCTCTTAACGGCCGCAAAGACCTTCCTGGCTTCTTTGGCCAGTCTCCAGTTCTAGGACCCACAGTCTCATCAGCTGTAACAACAGTCTTATCCACCTTCCCCATGCTCTTGAACCCCGGAACAGTCTTACCAGAACCGCTGGGCGATCTTGCATCCCTAGAGACACCGAAGGTGGGCGTAGATGGGTTCACCAAGTCCTCAGTGGCAGTGTACCTCTCCACTGGGTCCACCAACTGGGTTGCAGTTTTGGGCTCCTCCCTGTCCGAACCACTTCCTCAGGGCAGCAGGGAGCGCATGCAGGTACCGGTCTATTACCACACGCTCCACGATCTGAGGGCTTGTCAAGGCTGCAACCACTTCCTGGTGAGGTGGACCAAGTCAAACATTTGTGAACGAGGTGGCTTGTTGCTGGAATAGGACCACTGATGCACGCGCTGGGCCCCCAAGCGTGCGAGTATCTCTGTCTTTAGAGTCTCATAGTCTGGGAATTATCTGGTTCTAGATCAAAATAGGCCTTTTGGTGTTCTCCTGTTAGAAATGGGGCCAACAGACCCGCCCACTGCTCTTTTGGCCATCCCTCGTGGACAGCGACTCTCTTGAAAGTCGCAATGTATGTCTCGACCTCATCAGCAGGTGTCATTTTTTGTAGGTGGTAGGATGCACGTACCAACTTTGGTTCCACTAGCACAGGAGGTGCCGACTCCTTTTTCAGTTCCATCAGAGCCTCTGCGAACTGCCGGTTCATTTCCTGCTGGGCTGCCTGTTGTGCTGCAGCGGCCTCTGTGACTTGGCGGTACATTTCCTGCTGTGCTGCAGCGGCCTCTGCAACTTGGTGGTTGGTTTTCCTCTGAGCTGCATTGGCCTGTAGCAGGGCTTTTAACATTTCCTCCATCTTCAGAAAAGTGTCCGCTGAATCCATCACGTGTGGGAGATTAGCTCACAGGGATCACCTTTTCTGAATGACAGTTAGCAAACGGGCACTTTCTTAAAAATCTGGTGGATGCCAGGTTTATTTACAGGAGATTTGCAAAATAAAATAAACAAAACAGTAAAGTAAATCCTTGCCGTCCGGCACTAACTAAACAGATAGTCTCCTCTCTAGACAGTGCGGGGCTAGTCCCCGTCACCCACAAAACATGCGGTAAAACAAACCCAACACCCAGAGCCCCTCTCACTAAGGTTCCTTCCTGAGTCTCAAAACCAGAGCCCTGTTGAGCTCTCTGCCTTTTTATTTAAAGTCCACCTGATTGTGGGCTTAAGTGGACCAGAACATCCAGACCGGAACCTAGCCTACGACAGAGGCTGGAAAAACCCGGGCCGGATTCTGGTTCAATCCCCTACAACAGAACGAATGAGGTGAAATGTAGCGATTATCCACTATATCACCTCGCATACCATCACAAGAGACAGAAGGATTTGAGGTGTTTAGTTCTCCAAGATATATGGAACAACCTACCATGTTTCTTCTATAACTGTGTGCAAGAGTACCTAGAAGAATTGATGCTGTTTTGAAGGCAAAGGGTGGTCACACCAAATACTGATTTGATTTGGATTTCTCTCCTGTTCTCCTGTTCATTTACTTTCCATTTTGTTAACTGATAAAAATAAACTATTGAGGCTTCTATTTCTGAAAGCACTCCTAATTTACAGCATTTTTTCACACCTGCCTAAAACGTTTGCACAGTAGTGTACATATCCTTTATTTTTTACAATGAGGGGTACAAAGTTAAAATTTTCAAAATGGGCTCTTTTTAATTCAGGTAAATATGAAATATTGCAAATTTAATATTTTCAGTTCTCCTGTTTCCACAACAGCTTGCGCTTTAGGCTTTTTGGCATTTGATTTTGTACAACCTTTTACCTTCTGTTATAAACCTGTTGTTTACAGGGCTCAATTGCTCAAAATAAGCTGTGCACACACAAATGGCTTATTTGGAGTTGTGACTGAGTGATTATTTAAGTAGCAGATATCACACTTGAAAGATAGTGCTCGGGAGTCACAGGATGACAAATGCTATGGAGTCACTGCGCGAGACTGAATGCTCTGGGCTCTCTGTATGACACAGGAGTGCAGTGGCTAATAAGGATGCTGGGGTCACTGTAGACACAGAAATCACTAGACACACCACAGCTAGAGTGGGAGGAAGTGGGGTCATTGGAGACACAAGAGTTTCTGATGGTATTGGAGACACTGAGATTACAGGAGTGTCAGGATTAGGGATGAGCCGAACACCCCCCCTGTTCGGTTCGCACCAGAACATGCGAACAGGAAAAAAGTTCGTTCGAACACGCGAACACCGTTAAAGTTTATGGGACACGAACATGAATAATCAAAAGTGCTAATTTTAAAGGCTAATATGCAAGTTATTGTCATAAAAAGTGTTTGGGGACCTGGGTCCTGCCCCAGGGGACATGGATCAATGCAAAAAAAAGTTTTAAAAACGGCCATTTTTTCAGGAGCAGTGATTTTAATAATGCTTAAAGTCAAACAATAAAAGTGTAATATCCCTTTAAATTTCATACCTGGGGGGTGTCTATAGTATGCCTGTAAAGGGGCGCATGTTTCCTGTGTTTAGAACAGTCTGACAGCAAAATGACATTTTGAAGGAAAAAACCCATTTAAAACTACCCGCGGCTATTGCATTGCCGACAATACACATAGAAGCTCATTGATAAAAACGGCATGGGAATTCCCCAAAGGGGAACCCCGAACCAAAATTTAAAAAAAAAATGATGTGGGAGTCCCCCTAAATTCCATACCAGGCCCTTCAGGTCTGGTATGGATATTAAGGGGAACCCCAGCCAAAATGTTTTTTAAAAATGACGTGGGGTTCCCCCTAAACTCCATACCAGACCCTTAAGGTCTGGTATGGATTTTAAGGGGAACCCCGCGCCAAAAAAAAAAAAAAAAAGGCGTGGGGTCCCCCCAAAAATCCATACCAGACCCTTATCTGAGCACGCAACCTGGCAGGCCGCAGGAAAAGAGGGGGGACGAGAGTGCGGCCCCCCTCCTGAACCGTACCAGGCCACATGCCCTCAACATTGGGAGGGTGCTTTAGGGTAGCCCCCCAAAACACCTTGTCCCCATGTTGATGAGGACAAGGGCCTCATCCCCACAACCCTGGCCGGTGGTTGTGGGGGTCTGCGGGCGGGGGGCTTATCGGAATCTGGAAGCCCCCTTTAACAAGGGGACCCCCAGATCCCGGCCCTCACCCTGTGTGAAATGGTAAGGGGGTACTTACCCCTACCATTTCACTAAAAAACTGTCAAAAATGTTAAAAATGACAAGAGACAGTTTTTGACAATTCCTTTATTTAAATGCTTCTTCTTTCTTCTATCTTCCTTCATCTTCTGGTTCTTCTGGCTCTTCTGGTTCTTCTGGTTCTTCCTCCGGCATTCTCGTCCAGCATCTCCTCCGCGGCGTCTTCTATATTCTTCTCCTCAGGCCGCTCCGCACCCATGGCATGGGGGGAGGCTCCCGCTCTTCTCTTCTTCTTTTCTTCTCTTCTTCATTTTCTTCTCCGGGCCGCTCCGCACCCATGCTGGCATGGAGGGAGGCTCCCGCTGTGTGACGGCGCTCCTCGTCTGACAGTTCTTAAATAACGGGGGGCGGGGCCACCCGGTGACCCCGCCCCCTCTGACGCACGGTGACTTGACGGGACTTCCCTGTGATGTCACGGGGAATGCCACAGGGAAGTCCATGTCATGTCCCGTGCGTCAGAGGGGGGCGGGGTCACCGGGTGACCCCATCCCCCGTTATTTAAGAACTGTCAGACGAGGAGCGCCGTCACACAGCGGGAGCCTCCCTCCATGCCAGCATGGGTGCGGAGCGGCCCAGAGAAGAAAATGAAGAAGAGAAGAAGAGAAGAAAAGAAGAAGAGAAGAGCGGGAGCCTCTCCCCATGCCATGGGTGCGGAGCAGCCCGAGGAGAAGAAGATAGAAGACGCCGCGGAGGAGATGCTGGATGAGAGCGCCGGAGGAAGAACCAGAAGAACCAGAAGATGAAGGAAGATAGAAGAAAGAAGAAGCATTTAAATAAAGGAATTGTCAAAAACTGTCTCTTGTCATTTTTAACATTTTGACAGTTTTTTAGTGAAATGGTAGGGGTAAGTACCCCCTTACCATTTCACATCGGGGGGGCGGGATCTGGGGGTCCCCTTGTTAAAGGGGGCTTCCAGATTCCGATAAGCCCCCCGCCTGCAGACCCCCACAACCACCGGCCAGGGTTGTGGGGATGAGGCCCTTGTCCTCATCAACATGGGGACAAGGTGTTTTGGGGGGCTACCCCAAAGCACCCTCCCAATGTTGAGGGCATGTGGCCTGGTACGGTTCAGGAGGGGGGGCGCACTCTCGTCCCCCCTCTTTTCCTGCGGCCTGCCAGGTTGCGTGCTCGGATAAGGGTCTGGTATGGATTTTTGGGGGGACCCCACGCCGATTTTGTTTTTTTTTGGCACGGGGTTCCCCTTAAAATCCATACCAGACCTGTAGGGTCTGGTATGGAATTTAGGGGGAACCCCACGTCATTTTTAAAAAAAATTTTGGTCGGGGTTCCCCTGAAGGGCCTGTTATGGAATTTAGGGGGACTCCCACATCATTTTTTTTTTTAAATTTTGGTTCGGGGTTCCCCTTTGGGGAATTCCCATGTCGTTTTTATCAATGAACTTCTATGTGTATTGTCGGCAATGCAATAGCCGCGGGTAGTTTTAAATGGGTTTTTTCCTTCAAAATGTCATTTTGCTGTCAGACTGTTCTAAACACAGGAAACATGCGCCCCTTTACAGGCATACTATAGACACCCCCCAGGTACGAAATTTAAAGGGATATTACACTTTTATTGTTTGACTTTAAGCATTATTAAAATCACTGCTCTTGAAAAAACTGCCGTTTTTAAAACTTTTTTTTGCATTGATCCATGTCCCCTGGGGCAGGACCCAGGTCCCCAAACACTTTTTATGACAATAACTTGCATATTAGCCTTTAAAATTAGCACTTTTGATTCCTCCCATAGAATTTTAAAGGGTGTTCCGCGGCATTCGAATTTCCCGCAAACACCCCAAATTGTTTGCTGTTTGGCGAACTTGAGTTCGACTCGAACTCGAAGCTCATCCCTAGTCAGGATCATTATAAACACTAGGGTTGCTGGAGTGCAGGGGTCTCCGAAAACACAGGAGTGAAGAGATTTCTGGAGCCATAGGAGTTCAGGTTTTTTTGGAATGCTAAGGGGTCACTGTCACCAGAAGTATAGGGAACACAGGAGGCAAAGGCAGAAGGTGCTAAAATCTGGATGAGATGATGAGTGCAACATAACCTCTCCATCATTTTGCAGGGGGCTCCTCACCCATCAAAGCTCTAGTTTCAATGGAAAGACGAGATTAAATATTTGTACCAGGTGATTACATCAGATGCAGGGAACAAGGTTTTTTTGGGGGGCTGAAGCCCAGACAATTAGGTACTGTCATTTTCCACAAGATATCTTGGAGTCCAATCAACTTCATATTCTTGAGATGGATTGGTTGATGAAGCAGCTAGAGAGGATCTGTTTAGGATTAGAGGTTTGAGTAATGAAAGAAAGAATTCAGGAACTTGAGATGGGGAGGAATGTGGACCCGATCAGTAGTGCAGCAGAAGCGGTGACAGTGACAGCCACCCTGTGCCCAGCGATGCAGCCCTCAGGGCGAGAGGTTCCAGTCCTGCCTAGGCCGTGGTGCCTGCCAAAAGCACCCTGAGTAACAGCCTCCGGCTCTTGGAGCTCTGAAGCTTGTATCCCAAAAGAGTGAGCCTACCCAGGACAGTTCAATTTATCTGCTTGCCCAAAATTTTTTAAGGCTGGGTTTACACTATCGCCGCATGCGGCTCCCAGCAGGGGTGGAGTGCGTCCTGGTTCACTGTTTCAGGTCCGATTTCAGCCTGCATTTTTGGCTGAATTCGGACCTGGAACGGACCAAAAGACTCACAGGGCTCCTGTGAAATTCGCACTGGAGCCGCAGCGAAGATATGTGAACCGGCTCCATAGAAAGCCAGTCAAAATCTCCTGCTATTGTGAATTGGATGCGCAGAAGATTTTGACCATCTCTCTATATCTCTGCTGCGGCTCCGGTGCAAATTTGCACAAGAGCCCTGTGCGTCTTTTGGTCTGTTTCAGGTCCAAATTCAGCCAAAAATTCAGGCTGAAATCAGACCTGAAACGGTGAACCAGGACGCACCGGACCCTTGCTGGGAGCCACATGTGGCGATGGTGTGAACCCAGCCTTAGTCTTTCAGCACACTGGAACTTATAGTTTTAAACAGTATAAAGTCTATGGTAACTTCATGTGAGCGGACCAAACGTCCCACAATCCTCTGCTGTCAGTGAATGGCTTTTCCTCTGCATTCAGGAAGTGATGTTATTATCTCCTGGTTGAGCACTAGTGGGAATGTGCTCCATGTATAGCATTAGAAGAAGTGTTGGTAGTTAGGTATTTTGTTACTTGTTTTACTGTTCACATATATTTGCACTTTTGCATCGTATTTTGTTTGCTGGTGTTAGATTTTTTTTTGCTTCATTATTAACCACTTCAGCCCCAGAAGGATTTACCACCTAATGATCAGACCACTTTTTGCGATACGGCACTGCGTCGATTTAACTGACAATTGCACGGTTGTGCTACGCTGTACCCAAACAAAATTTACGTCCTTTTTTTCCCCATAAATAGAGCTTTTTTTGGTGGTATTTGATCTACCTCTTTTTATTTTTTGTTTTATAAACAAAATAAACAAAAATGCATGATCTGTTTTACTCCTATGCCATGTAAGTAAACAACTATTGTTTAAGGGCTATGACACTAACCTAAGCTTTGCTAAATATACCATATATACTCGAGTATAAGTCGTTCCAAGTATAAGTCGAGGCCCTAATTTACCACAAAAAAAATGGGAAAAACTTATTGACTCGAGTATAAGACGAGGGTGAGAAATGCACAGCTACTGTAAGTGGAAAAGAGGGTCAACAATGCCCATTTGCAGCATCACTGTGCCCATTTGCATGCCTCACTGTGCCCATTTGCAGCCATAGGTCCCCTGAACTTCAAACTCAGTAGTTAAGGGTTCCTAGATGCCCCCTAGCTGCAGCAAAAATTTGGGGTCTCTGAACCCAAAGGGTCCCGAAATGACATTGCTGCAGATGGAAACAGTTGACCGAATTTGGGGCCCCGTATCTCGGGGCCACTTAGTGCTAAGAACCCCAAATTTGGTGTGCAAACCCAGTGGAACTAGCAGCATAAAATTTCCAAAGCTGGAGTTTCTAGCACCAAGTTTCCCCGAGATACAGGGCCCCAAAAATCAGTTCAGAAAATGTCAAGCACTTCTGCAGCAGAGAATGACATTTTCCGAACCGATTTTGGGGCCCCGTATCTCTGGGCCACTTAGTGCTAGGAACTATATGTTGTGGTACCAGTTCCACTGGGTTTGCACACCAAATTTGGGGTTCCTAGCATCAAGTGGCCCTGAGATACGGGGCCCCAAAGTCGGTTCGGAAAATAAAATTTTTTGCTGCAGAAAAGTGCTTGACTCGAGTATAAGTCGAGGGGGGCATATTCAGCACAAAAAAATGTGCTGAAAAATTCGACTTATACTCGAGTATATATGGTACCTTATAACTTCTATACCGAGGCTGTGCTTGAGACTTCTATGTCTGACTCACTAAATATAAGATTGATGTTATATATAGACATTTTTCTAACATTCTATATATTACAACCAATTGCCAACCAAAGATAATCAGCTCCATTCAGATATTACAGCATTATAATAATTCTTTTTCCTGTTTGGAGAAACCACTACTCGAACTTGTACTTTTATATTGCATAAACAGCTATTTATTTAATGGCTGTTTATTTTAAGCTTGGCAATTACATCTATAACTGGGTTGTACCTGGGATTCTCCTGGTCACTCCCAATCAATCTAATATATGAACCCCATATAGAATTGACTATATGAAAATGTAATACTTTATATTATTATCTTGTTTTACTTTACTCACATATGATGATTAAAGTCCTATAAAGCAAACTAGTTTTATTTTGGATATTACAGCATTACAGTTTCTGTACTATCCCCTCATATAACTCTTTATTGTGAAAAAATAACAATTGAAATTTATATTTGAAGCTTGAGTATTTAACCAATTGAACACCTCATTTTATTTATTTATTATTTTTTAGCAAACATACATCTATAAACATCACCCGTTGAGCCACCTTCAGGTATGAGCTAAACCTTGTGAACTAGCCCTTTAAATGTATTTAATACTAAATAATAAACAGGATCTCTCACTATACACTATACATTTATATTATCACATCTTTTAAAGGGGTTGCCTTTCGGCCTCAGTGAAGCCTTTAAGTATTTATCCTACGCCCTTTTTGGGCTGTTCTTTTCTTCTTGAAGAGAAAATCATATTTATATTTTTGTGGAACAAAATCCACTTCCACCTATATATGGATTCATACCATCTCTAACACATAGATGTTTGTTTTTGTCGGAATCAAGAGCATGGTGGGTAGACAGACTATGTCATTGTCGCTGTTTTTAACTAAAAACTTTATGGAATGCCAAGTCAGCCAACATAGTGTTTAATGTAAGTGCATCAGACATAATAAGTACATTATGAAATGTTCTATTGATTGATATCTATATGCTGACTGTCATCTTTTCAATATATTTTTTCTAATACAGATTTATCTCTAATGTACACCACCCCTGAAGAAGGAGTTTAATTGACTCCAAAACATGTCGGGTGCAAGAGTACTGCCTCAAACACTGTATATACACTATTGTAATATTGTCCGATTTGCATTCCTAATAACAGATGCTACAATTTTGTTATATTTTTACTGTGTTAATTTAATAAATTATATTTATACTAATTATACTTCCTTATGATTTTTACACGTGCCTAAAAAGTCCAACAATAGGGGACCCTTTTCTTTGTTGTGTATCAGGATGATTGAAGCACATTTTTTCTATTATTACATTGTAATATAAAATTAAATAGTTCAACTCACCATAATGCAGAATTAGTGAGAGCCCCGAGTGTGTCACTTGCCACGTCGCCTGCCACCAGATGCCAGATGTCCCCAGCAGAGTCCCTCCTTACATCAAGAATCCCTAGCAGAGTCCCTCCTTACATCAGGTGTGCCCAGCAGAGTCCCTCCTTACATCAGGCATTCCCAGCAGAGTCCATCCACTCCTTACATCAGACGTCCCCAGCAGAGTCCGTCCTTGCATCAGGTGCCCCCAGCAGAGTCCCTTCTTACATCAGGTGCCCCCAGCAGAGTCCGTCCTTACATCAGGTGCCCCCAGAAGAGTCCGTCCTTACATCAGGTGCCCCAGCGGAGTCCCTCCTTTTTTTTTTTTTTTTAATTTAAATACTGTTTATTTGAGAATAAATAACAGTACAAAGGAATCAAATTGGCAAAGACCAAAAGAGATAACACAACAATGTTGATAACATTAGAAGCGAGAAATACATGTACCTGCCACAGAGTCAGCTTCAAGATAAAAGTGTAAACACCTATAAACTCAAGTGCATCATTAAACACTCTATCTCCTAGAGAATGGCTGCCGGAAGTCAGGATAGGGAAGCTAAAGCTCACAGGTACCAGGGCTCCTCAAGGGTAGGCCACGCACCCCAAATGGGAACCTGCTGTGCGCAGACCAACCAAGTGGAGCACTGGGGGATCAAAAAGACCTTCCCTGGTCCTATCCTGAACTCACGGACCACCCATCGTTGAACAAAACAAGAACTCTGTCGCAACAATTAGTAATATTATGAGCCCAACAATAATGTAAGAAGTAGTATCACTTATACAGGGAGCTATCCCCAAAAATTAAAGATGGTACATGCTAAACCACTATGTTGTGGAATTTTTCCATTCTTAGAGTGCACAGCCTTGACATGTAATTAAAGGAAGAATGAAGAGTGAAGGAGAGTTCTGCAAGGTACTTTACTCTCAACCTGTGCAAATAACACTTAATAAAATTTAGAAAGAAGACAGTAGGAGGAAAGAGAGAGAGGGAGGAAGAACAGAGGGGTAAAGTGGGGGGAGAGAGGAAGAGGTAGGAGAATGTTAGGCGCAAGAATCCTCGCGGAGAAAGAGGAGGGCCCGGAGCCGTCCAGAACCTGGGGGTTACCTAGACATTATACAGAATCAGGTAAGAGGTGGTATACCCAAGAAACGAGACCAGGGTTCCCAAATTAGTCTGAATTTATCAGAGGTGTCTAAAATTCTGCTCGAGACCTTCTCCTGTGTCATAATCCAGGAAATTTTCTGTTTGGCCTGGCGAAGGGATACCGAAGGTTTTTTCCAGTCGTGAGCTAGCGTAATCTTGGCCCCAAGCAGGATGAAGTGAATCAGAGCCCGAGACAATTTAGGTACTTTCGGGATGTTGTCATTTAGTAGAGCTATGGTGGGGCTTTGTTGGACTGCAAAGCCTGTGGATTTGCGGATGAGAGAAAAAATTCCATTCCAAAACCCTCTAATTTTGGGACATTCCCAAAATATGTGAAGTAGGGAACCTATATGGCCACAACCTCTGAAACAGAGGGGCGATGAATGTGGATAAAATTTAGTAATTCGGGTGGGTACCAGGTACCACCTGGTCATGACTTTAAGATCTGCCTCCATCAGAGAGGAACTAAGCATGCCCTTAAAGGATCGGGAGAAACAAGTATGCCAAGTATCCATGTCCCAATCGAGTAGTAGATCCCGCTCCCATTGCAACATATAATTCGCTTTCTCCCGGGGCTCCGCTAGTGCAGAGTAGATTAGGGAAATTCCTCCCCTTACACCCATGGCTGAGGAGCACCAGAATTCGTAGGGAGTAACCAATAGCGGGGCTGTCGAGCTTTTCCAGACCCCACACAGAAAGTGTGATAATTGGTAATAGCGGAAAGTCTCTGATGCTGGCATCTCCAATTTAGAGATGCAGTACTTAAGTGAAATGGGACCAGAGTTAATAAAGAAATGCCCTATTCTGTAAAGGCCCTTGTCGAGCCACCACCTAAAGGCCTCGATGTTCATACCCGGCTGGAATTATGGGTTGTGGAAAATATGTGCCAGGGGCAACCTTGGGGAGGTGAGGTAATGTTTTTTGTATAGTGTGTCACACAGGGCCATTGAGTGAGACAAGGAGGGGGAAAGAATCGGGGGTCTATCCTTTTGTGGTCTCCAAACCAGGAAGTCTAGAGTATGGTTGGGAGTGGCCTGGCGTTCAATATCGACCTAGTCAGGCCTAGGGCCTTTAGAGTAAATAGCTGAAAATTGGCAGAGTTGTGCGGCTTGATAATACCACCATAAATTAGGGAGACCTAGGCCCCCATTTTTCTTTGGTCGGTGTAGCACCTTTTTGGAAAAGCGATGTCCCTCCCCCCCCAGATAAATCTGGTGATTGAAGCCTGTAGTTTGTCTAGTGCGTGTTTTCGGATGGGAATAGGTAGGGAGAGAGAGATATAGGATCCTAGGAAGTAATGTCATTTTGACCGAATTTATTCTATCTAACCAGGACATTTTATACCGGGCCCAATGCGCAAGATCATCGGAGAGTTTCTTGATCATTGGGGGGTAATTGTGGTGGTAAAGACGTTCTATTTTCGCTGATAAGAAAATACCTAAGTAGGGTAGGGAGGAGTCGCACCAGGTGAAGGGAAAGTGGGTCTTGAGCCTCTCCACCAGCTCATGGGGGGTGGAAATATTCAGGGCCATAGATTTGGCCATGTTGACCTGAAGTCCCGAAATGCAGCCAAACGAGTTAAGTAGTTGTAGAATGTTGGGGGTGGAGATGAGGGGGGAGGTGACAAACAAGAGGACGTCATCGGCAAAGAGGGCGTATTTATGAGTCTTTTGGCCACATTGCACTCCATGGATGTCAGGGTTTTGTCTTATGGCCAGAGCCAAGGTTTCTATCGCTATTGCGAATAGGATCGGCAAAAGAGGGCAGCCTTGTCTAGTCCCCTGCAAAATAGAGAATTCTTCAGAAAGGTGGCCTTGTATTTTAATACGTGCTTTAGGGGAGGAATAAAGGGACGATATGGTGGTAATGAAGTCCGGGCCAAAGCCCCATTTCCGTAAAACAGTAAAGAGGTATGGCCAGGTGACCGTGTCGAAGGCCTTTTGGAGGTCTATTGAAAGGACATATCCTGGTTGAGACGGCCCCCTATCCCATGACGATTGCATGAGGGAAATTAAGTCTACCGCTCTCCTGATCTGGTCCAGCCCCTGTCTTCCGGAGATAAACCCTACCTGGTCCTTGTGGATATAGCTAGCAATGAAGGAAGCCAGTCTGTTTGCCAGAATTTTCGTCATAATCTTTAAATCAACATTAATCAACGAGATTGGCCTATAGTTGCATACATCACTGGGGTCCTTACCCTGTTTGGGGATTACTGATATGTATGCCAAGTTGGCTGTCGGTTCCAGGGGGGACCCCGCGCAAAGAGAATTAAAGAGGCGGGCCAGATAAGGAGAGAGGGCATCTGAAAAAGCTTTATAATAATGTGCAGAGAAGCCGTCAGGGCCTGGGGCTGATTCTGTTTTGAGGTTCTTTATGACTTCATGAATTTCCTCCACCCTGAAGGGGGATTCCATAATGGACCTATGGGAGTCCGAAAGTGTAGGAATATCGAGGCTATTCAGGAAGGAATCAATAGAGTCTGAGTTGTTAGGGTGAGTATAGCTTGGAATAAAAAGCCTGGAAGGTTTCCAAGATCTTTTGGGGGTTTTGGATGAGAGTTCCCGACTGGGATCTGATCTTGGGCAGTGAGAAGGTTTTTATTTTGAGAGATAGTTTAGCAGCCAACTGGGAACCAATTTTATTTGATTGGATATAGAATCTGCCACTTAGCCAAGTCAGATGTTTGTCTGCATTGGATGTAAGGGACAGATTGAGCGCTACTCGGGAGGCTTCCAACTTAGTCAGGGTTGTGGAAGATGGGTCAGCTTTATGGGACTTACTGAGGGAATGGAATTCCCTTTCCATTTGCAAAATATCCGCTTTCCTTTCCTTTTTGAGTTGAGACGCCAGTTGGATCATTTTCCCTCTCAGGACGGCCTTGTGTGCTCCCCAGAGAACACTAGGAGAAATGTCTCCTGCACCACCCGGGAGTGGACGTCGGATCGAAGAGGAATAAATTCATAATTCTTCCTGAGGGCTGGGTAGGTAGGCATGCTCCGCGAGGATTCCTGGAGAGAGTGGGACAGAGAGGGAGAGGAATGGGGAAGAGACAAAGGAGAGGAGAAGAAAGGAAAGGGGGAGAAAAGAGAGGAATGAGAAGAATGTAGAGCATGAAGATTAATCAAGCATAATAATACCGCAAACATTAAGTGCAAAACCAACTGATAATGAGATCAAAACTAGGAAATAGTATATAAAAGAAATAGCCAAAACTCGGACTAATATTACTAGTCTTAGTCCGGATTCCCCTAAGCGGGGGAGCCCGGGGAAAAAAGGGGAGAGGGCAACCTCAAATTGGGTTGTCTACCCGATGTCACCAGAGGGGTACTGTGTTCCCTCGAGTCACAACAGAGAGGGTGATATGCAGGGCCGCTCCGGCCGTCTGGATCCCCCAATGTGAAGCGAGAAAATGTGGGATCGGTCACAAGGAAGGAGTGTTAACTAATTTGCAAGTTGTTTGTAGGACAATAGGTATAAATTAGGTAACCGAGACCAATAATGTAAAAAAAAGGGGAGAGTCACTGCGGGGGGGGGGGGGGGGAGGTAAAAAAACAAAGAGAAAAAAAGTTTATTCTTTCCTTTTTTTTTTCTTTACAAGGGTAGCCGTTGTATTATCTACTGTGATATGCCGTAAGGTAGATATCCTCGTCGGGAGGGTACAGTATAGCCTGGAAAGGGATCCCCAATAGCCATTAATAGAGCTAGGGGGGCCTAGCTGTGGGCATAGGCCGGCTTGAAAAGATTGTCAGGGGTTAGTTCAACGTAGGGACGCCCCTACTCAAAAGAAAAAATATGGTCCTCAGTCCAACAGGTAGGTTGGAAGAAGCAATTCCATTCCAGACGTGAGGAGGAACGTTCATCTTGTGGAGCGAGAGTCCCGTAGCCGCTTTGGTAGCTACTTGTTCCACAGTGGAGTAAGGGAGTTACACGGGGGGGCCTCTTGGAAGAACCCGGGGTAGGTGTCTCATGCAGAGGAGCCAGGGTCTGTGACATCAGGCCTAGTTGCAGGAGCAAGTGCTCCCCATCCTGGAAGTTGGAGAAGTGGTAGGGAACATCTTTGAAGTGAAATTGAAGGCGAAAAGGGAACGACCAGCGATATTTGATGGGGTTTAGGGTGAGTATTGCCAACAGTGGCTTGAGCGCTCTTCGCTTTTGAACCGTGGCTGGCGAGATGTCCGCAAAGATTTGGATCTTATGCCCTTGAAATGACAGGTTATCCATGTTGCTGGATCTTCTCATGACCTCCTCCTTCACGCCATAATAATGGGGCTTGACCACGATGTCCCTCGGGAGGCCATCTTGGCGGGGAAGCTGGAGGGCTCTGTGTGCTCTGTCCAGTTCAAGTCTGTGACTTTGGATGTCTGGAATGAGATCTTTGATAAATAATTGGATGGTGTTCGGTATATCCGTTAATGTTTCGGGTATCCCACATATGCGGAAATTGTAACGTCTATTTCTGTTTTCCAAATCGTCTATTTTGGATAAGGCTGTATCTAGCTGGTCTTGTAAAGATTGAATACAGGCCGTGTTCTGGTTAGTGCGTGCAGCAGTGTTGTCCACCACCTGCTCAATCGCATCTATGCGAGAGCCCAAGTTCTGTAGATCAGCCTTAATAACGGCTGTAATCTGAGTGGCATTTTGAGCTAGACCTGCTGCTAACATATCTGAAAAGCTCTGTAGTAAGAGCTGCATGTCCTGGGTCTGGGGCTGCTGTGAGGCTGAGGGATGGATGGGCCCTGCTAGGCCTAGAGGAGAATGGAGCCTGGGTGGGTGGATGATATCCCCTAGTGTCCTGTTGAGTGGGGAGTCTGTGCTAGCAGGGGGGATCCCTTGAGCAGTGCTTTGACTCACAGTTGTTGCCAGCATGTCAGCGCGCTGCTGGGTGGGGGATGAATGCTCTGTGACTTCCATGCCGTCCCTCAGAGAAGCTGCGGTCGCCATCTTGGACGGGTCAGGGGCCACCTGATTGAAGATCAGTTGGCGGCTCACCTCGCTCTTTTGCGTGCCGCTCGGCATGTAGGATTGGGCTAGGGAGGTTCGGTGAGCCCAGGGGATGATTCGGTGCCTGTTCCGCTCGATCTGAGAGCTCTGGGGGAGGAGAAGGGCCGGAGCGGTGCGGAGCTCTAGATTAGAGCGTCTCTTCGGGAGTCCCGCGCATGCGCACCTTTCGCGGAGTCCTTACTTACATCAGATCCCTCCTTACATCAGGCGTCCGCAGCGGAGTCCCTCCTTAAATCAAGTGTCCCCAGCGGAGTGCCTCCTTACATCAGGCATCCCCAGCAGAGTGCCCCCTTACATCAGGCATCCCCAGTGCAGTACAGTCCCTTGGCTCTGCCTCTCACAGACCGTTGTGCCAAACTCGGTTTCACCCAGAAAACCTGTTTCCCCTGGCTCTTGGCTGGCTCTCAGCTGAGATCGGAACTCTGCCCCTCCAATCCAGCTCCTCCTAATCTCCACCCCTCTGCACTGCAGCTCCTCCCACTCTCCCTCGCAATGTTATTCGACCATCTACTGCCCCCGCTCCCCCCCCCGTTTTCATGGGGGAAATCTGTCTCAGTACAACACCATGAAAACAGGGGGCACACACGGGGGCGGAGTGGTAGACAGCCAAATAACATTGCAAGGGAGAATGGAAGGAGCTGCAGTGCAGAGGGCTAGAGGGGTCAAGATTAGGAGGAGCTGCACTGAAGGGGTGGAGTTCGGACCTGAGCTGAGAGCTCGGTGAAACAGAAAAGAGATCTTGCGGCGGCGGTGGTTATATTTTTGGAGCCAGAAGCAGCTCCGATGCCAAAAACAGTCCTGATTTCCCAGGACAAAAGCTAAATCCCTGGATTCTAATCAGGACAGCCTCCGATTGGGAGGAGGGTCCCAAAATCGGGATTGTCCCGGGAAAACCAGGACTCTTGGCAAGTATGCATGCCCATGTTTTGCAATGTAGTCTCCCAGCCTGACCTTGCTGATACTTCCCCTGTGATCCCTTTCTGATGCCACTGATCCTTTGCCCACTGTCCAGTCTGACTCCACTGATCCTGTTTCTTTTGCCAAGCCAAACTTTTCTGATCCTGTGCATGTTGCCCAGCTAGACTCCATTGAATCTCTGCCTGCTACCCAGCAGGGCTGTGCCGATTCTCTGCCAGCTGAGGGATCTGGTATATCTGAGTCTCCATGTTTGTTACATGCATAGTATGAGTTACCCATCTGGTCCAAGATTACTATCACCTTGCCTGGTTTCCTTTTGCAGCCAGTTGTTGCTGTTGTACCAAAACCAGATGGTCTGGACACTCTGAATTTGGTAACTGCACTCCCAAATAGAGTCTTAGTAGTAGAAATTTTCTGGGGAACAGCAGAGTTTCATTTGAGCTTTTCCATGACCCAGATTTAATCCCTGCAGCTCCACCTGTGTCACGTAACCAGTGCCTTGGAAAGACCTGGGTGACTGTCAAAATGCAAAGCAGCTTCTAGCAACCAGACTAGCAACTCATATGTGAAGTGTCCAGATACAGTGAGACATCCTGACATCAGGGTGCCGATACTGTTGAATGACCCCATCACTAAACCTTCAAACAGCCCATGGGATCCCAGCATTGGGATATCTGCTGCTGTGAGGAACTGCAAGTTTGATTGTTGCACCTCCTAGATAATCTGATTAGTGGGACACCGAGCCAGTTACTAGATTCTGGAAAGGGGGCACCCAGCCAGTTGCCAGACCCTGGCAGTGGGGAATCCTGTTGGTTGATGGACTTTGGCTAAAATAAATATGACTTGTTTTTAGACACAGATGACAGGAGACCTTATTTTCTGCTCTTTAATGGGGGTTGGGGGACTGGATCACTTGCTGGTGGCAGTGTCATTCCCAGAGCTAAAGGGCATAGTTCTTCTGTCCACCATCGGGTGTCTCCTAGTAGCCAGCAGATCCCAATCATAGGTCTTCATCTCATGCTAGCTACTGGAAGGGTAATAAACCCCTCCTCTAGCTTCCATCAGCGCCTCCGTGTTTTGCCTGTGTGCATGATTAAAAGAAAACATTTTTCATCTTGTTATTCCTTTTACTAGCCCAACATAAAATGAAAGGGTTAATCATGGTAATCACTTGATTAGTAACCACTAAAATTGGAGCAAACAGAATCTGAAGCAGCTCTGCATAGTAACCAATCAGCTTCTAGTTTTCATTTTTAGAGCTTAACTGCACCAGCTGAAGTTAGAAGTTGATTGGATACTATGGACAGCTGTTCCTGATTCTGTCTGCTCCAGTTTTAGCAAAATCCCCTCTGAGTATTTACCATTTGCTGCATTTCCTCAGCTTAGAAGAGTTGTCTGCACCACTCCTAATTACTCCAGTATTTTAATTGTTTGTGCCTTTATCTCCCAATGACAAGCAAACTCCCTATTTCTTGTCCTTGTGTCACAGGGACAGGAAATGCTAAAACATCTTTATAACTGGGTCACAAACAGAAAAAAAACTTGATAGAAATTGTTTAAAGCATCTTTTATTTTGGGATTATAAGTATATTGCTGCTTAAATATGATTATTCGAAAAGCCTTTGGCAGCGTTTCACCATGTGCCTACATGTAGACTAAAGTGCTTCATACAGGACAGCTTTATAATCCTTGTATTTGACAACTACCATTGATGAAATAATTATTTTCAGTCCACAGCACAGTTCACTCCCTCACTGCTGAAGCCTTGTAAAAGTGATGCCCTAATGGCAGCCTAATGCTATACAAGGTTTTCTCCCTTTGCAGAAATTTCATATGCTTCCTTTATACTTGAATCATTTTGCTCTCAGACTGTTATGCCTGAAGCTTTCTTGTAAAAAAAGGGATTTTAAAACTTAACATTAACATGCTGCAGTGTGTTAAAAGAGACATACAGGCCTAATTTAAGAAATATCTAGTTACAATCAGCGCCACCACTGCTTGCCTAGTGTAGATAATTAAACTAAAATTTAAAACAATAAAAAATCTATGTTGCAATAACAATAAACAACAATAAAAAATGTTGCTAGCTGAACACTCTACAGTGATTTCACAACACTCTATAATGTAAAACTAAATGAAAAATAGTGCAGTGTAACTAATGTCTAAACGTGACAATAAAATTGTGAAAGGCCATTGATCCTTATTCAGATTATATTGTGAAAAAAACACATCATCATAGAAATAACACATTAGGTGGATAACACACCTGGCGTGCTGTTGAGTGGGGTTCTTTGGTAAACGACTAGAGTGGACATGGCTGCCCCTTTGCCCCCCACTTTATCATTCACATTCATCCAACCCTCCAGCTTTTATGTTCTTTTGGGGGGGGGGGCTCTTACATTACACACAACTACCCTCAGTTTATCATTGCTGTAAACATTTAGCCCCGATGCAACCATTCACCACAGATGTCCATTGGTTAGGCCATGCAGACTCTATTACCATATTACAGGCTACCCGCCCAATTCTCTTCATGGTGTACCCCATCATGTGTTTCAGTCTCCGGCCCTTTATATTTATTTTTACCATGGGCCTCTGTCATGTTTGTGGCTGCATTGGCTTTATAGGGTATTTATTCAATCCCTATTTATTAATTATAATTATTGTATGGTATACTTTACCTTTATTTATCACCCAATAATTCTTATTGACTCTGTATTGTTGAACATTCCCTCCCTTTAGATGTACTATTGGGCCTTGCTGCTTTGCCTTTCTCCCTTCTGTCCCTTCATGACAGGCGCTGGCGCGTGGCACTCCACCTGTGCCCCTCCGCGGCGGCCTGGTGAGCTCCCTTGCACTGGTCCTGGTGGGGACTATGTCCCTTCAGCCATAGGGCGAGTGCGCATGCTCGCATGTGATCACCTCACGCATGCGCAGTGTGGGAGCTCTGACCGTGTGACGTCATTCGCCGGTGACCTGCCGGCGTGTGTTCCAGTGTTGCGCGGTCGGGAGCTACAAATAACAGGCAATTGCTTGTGCATTGACGTTCTGGACCTGGGAACCCAGGATTGTATGCCTCAGCTAACCCTCAGTAAGTGATCTGGGATTTTATAGCTCAATTACAACCATGTTGCAGTATCCTTTACCTTAATGTACTGGCACTGACTTTATTAATTGTGATACCATCCTTTCTTCCTATAGGTGACTCGGGCATGGGTGGATATGTCCTACCATGCCTCCACCCTTTGCCTGTGGTCTTTAGTGCTATATACGTTAGCCACACACTGGCACCATCTCCCCTAGTGGGATTGCCTCTCCCGGGACCCCTAAATTCTTTACATATTTACCAGGTATATGTTGCGCCCTCTACTCCCCCCATATTCCACTTTGTTTCACCCTCCCTTTTTTTGTCCATCACCCTCCCCCTTTCTTTTTTCCTCCCCTCTTTTTTCTTCACTCACTTTCTTCTTATTTGTTTTCTTTCCCGTTTCTCTCTTTACCTCCTACCTGCTTGGTCCTTTTCTTCCCCCCTTTTCCCCCCTCCCCCTTTTTTCCCCCTCCCTTTCCCTTTTCTGTCCCACATTGGCCCTTTTCATGCGTTTTTCTCCTCCTTTCCTTGTCCATCCTCTTTCCTTTCCCTTTGCTCTCCCCATCTCTTCACTCCCCTACTCCCACCACGCCCCTCTTTCACTCCACTTTCACCCATTTATTGTTTTATATTTTCACTTATTAACTATTTAATTTTTCTCCTTCACAATTTGCCCAACGTGCACCTTGCACATCTCCACTATAATTCTATAACCACTCCTTGGTGGCGGAGCCCTACGTCTGGTGTCTGCGGGGACATGGGTAAGCAGCTTTGCTCCTTCCCCCCTTATATCCCCATAAATATTTTGTTTAATCATGATGCTGTATTACAAGTTTTTATTGTTTATGCACTTTGGCAATTATATTGTTTTTTTGATCAAACAGTTAACCAAATTACAGATCCCCTCCCGATGAAGCGGCCACTGTCCGCAAAACTAGTTGAGGAAAATGACATCTGTGATCAATTGTCCTACTGTGATTCTCCCCCTCCGGGGTTAATTATTTCACTGGTGATGTATCTGTACTGCTACCATGTTTTAATTTTGGAATTTTCGGATTTGCAAATTTTCAAATTTATGAATTACGAATTTTCAAAAACAAAAAACGAATGAAGTGAAAATGAAAATTTTTCGGCAGTGCACATGTCTAATCCGAATAAGGATCAATGGACTTTCACAATTTGATTGTCACATGTTTAGACATTTATTAATTGAGTTGCGCTGCACTATATTTAATTGTTAAGCATGCATGGAGGAAAATGGTGATGTAAAAACTGAATTTACAAAAGAAAACATATTTTCCTAAAATGAAGTCACATTAGTGACTTACTTAGGAATAACAATGGGAAACTGCACTGTGCACAGTGCTTGTTACCATATTAAATAGCCTTGACGGTATTTGTATATATTCTGTGTTACTGTACAATCAGTTAAAATCATTATTACTGTAGCATACAATATTTATATTTTTGAGGGCCCCTTTAGACCCTTGTCACTCATCTCAGCGCATTAATGCACAAGCTTTTTCATTTGAAATGGTGCTGTCAGCACCCCTTAATGATCAACAACATTCGGTCTTCATGTAAATGTGGAGAAACATATTCATGAAGGCATGTGAATGAAAGGAAATAATACACTAAATAGTATCTCTAAATGTATGTAAGTAGTATTAAACCCAAAAAAAAAATATTAATATCATGCAGCTCAGCAATGCTTAAATGTCGTGATTGCGCTAATTTGCATTTTTTGGCTATTTTCCTTTTTTCCTTTTTTTTTTAAACTGTTGATCTGGCCAGTAACATACATGATACCATAATACAGACCCGGATCCTGGTATTTATGTATTTTGGACATTGTTACATATTGTGCAGTTTGAGTGTTTTTTGCCCATATTTTAATATACTGTATGTAGCAGTTTTACACTGTGGATTGTTCCTTTTGTGCATGATTCCAAATGATATTTCTATCCATTGGGGAGCATTAGAGGATTCCTTTGTGGCTAGAGGATCATTTCACTTGGTCTCAGCATTTGATTTTTTGACAGCTCAAGTGCATTTGACCACTCAATGTATGAGGGTCATACAGAACTGGTAGGCTGATTTTGTGTACATGAGATGTGGTGTGTGTCACTTACTGATTTCTCATTCTGGCATTAAGTTTTTCATCATATACAAGCACCTGTTAAGATATATGGACTTAGTGGATATTATTCCAATATTTTACATTTATAGTGTGTACAACTGATTTTTGAGTAGTATTTGTTTGTGACTGGCATATTAGTGGATATTATCCTTATGCTATAATGCAGTTTATTCACTTTATAATACATTTTCTCTGGCATTAGCACTGTTATACAAATACAGTATGGTGTATTTGGCAAGGTTATACAATTAGATGGCCTTGCATGTCTACACTTTTTTTTTCCATATGTTAAATGGTTAGCGTGGCACCTTTTTACTATACTACTTGCAGTATTAGTTATCTTAGTACTGTGTCAGTGGCTTTCCACTGAAATTTTTTCTGTTTGTAACCTGAGCATGGATTTTTATTTGATTTAGATGGACTTGACTAACAAATTAAAGTTGAATTCCAGCTAATTCATTTTAAGCAGTTACAGCAACAGTTTTTTTTTTTTTAATTTTGGGATAAAGGCTTTGCATAAATGAATAAAAGGTTACTATTTTAAGTACCCCTATCAGTGTTAAATGGTTTGTCTCAACCTCCTCCCCCCTGCCATTTTTGCTGAACAACTTGGTCTGGTAAAGTAAGTTAAGTTAATATAATAGACTATAAAGCTTAAAAAAGAAAACTAAAACCACATCTTAGAATTGGGAAACTGCAATATTTTACTATTAGGTTGTAATATTTCAGGAGCAGGGCCCTCCTGACCCTCTTGTATTAAAATGTATCGGAACTGTGCTGTTTTCCTTTTATAATGTAAAGCACTGTGTAAACTGTTGATGCTATATAAATGTTGTATTATAATATTACATTTTTGTTTTGGGATTTAACGCCTTACTGTCGCTGCCTCCTGGCCCTTTAAGAGCTCCTAAATGCTGTGGGGTGGAGAATGGCATTCAGGTCATGTGACCACTGTGACTGGCTGTCACAGCGGTCACATGATTGGAAAACTCTGATTGGAAGTATGCTTCGGGCACGCACTCTCAGCACAGAAATGTGTTTACAAAGGGCCGCATTTATGCAGCCTCCCAGCATTAAAGCCCACCGGCCGAGAAACCGCATAAGTGCGGGAAGAGGTTAATACCACTTGAAGCTTAGATGCCCAGACCAAGTTTAGCAGCCTCTCTATTCTTCTGTAATGTTGACAAAAATGTTATGACTAATTTTTCTGTTTGACATCAGGTTTAACAACTAGGAACACACATACACTAAGTTACCAAAAGTATTGGGACACCTGCCTTTACACGCACATTAACTTTAATGGCATCCCAGTCTTAGTCCGTAGGGTTCAATATTGAGTTGGCCCACCCTTTGCAGCTTAAACAGCTTCAACTGTTTTGGGAAGGCTGTCCACAAGGTTTAGGAGTGTGTCTATTGGCATGTTTGACCATTCTTCCAGAAGCTCATTTGTGAGGTCAGGCACTGAAGTGGTCGACAGGGCCTGGCTTGCAGTCTCTACACAGTCTCTATGGACCTTGCTTTGTGCACTGGACCAAATCATTTGGTCGAGCGGGGATTATGGTGTGGGGTAGTTTTTCAGGAGTTGGGCTTGGACCCTTAGTTCCAGTTAAGGGAACTCCTAAGGTGTCAGCATACCGAGACATTTTGGACATTTTTATGCTCCCAACTTTGTGGGAACAGTTTGGGGATGAACCCTTCCTATTCCAACATGACTGCACACAAGTGCACAAAGCAAGATCCATAAACACATGGATGAGCGAGTTTGGGGTGAAGGAACTTGACTGGCCTTCACAGAATCCTGATCTCAACCCAATAGGACACCTTTAGGATGATTTAGAGCAGAGACTGAGAGCCAGGTCTTCTCGTCCACATCAGTGCCTAACCTCACAAATGCGCTTCTGGAAGAATGGTCAAACATTACTATAGACACACTCCTAAACCTTGTGGACAGCCTTCCCAGAAGAGTTGTTATAGCTGCAAAGGGTGGGCCAACTCAATATTGAAACCTACGGACGAAGACTGGGATGCCATTAAAGTTTATGTGCGTGTAAAGGCAGGTTTCCCAATAAGAAAAAGGAGAAAGGGCAGGCGGGACTTTTAAAGGTACCACAGTGTACAATATACAATCAATTTGAAAAAATACACAGTTTATTTAAACAATTCTTTAAAATCACAATGAACATTTACAAGAGTCACGCAACATTTCTTTAGACATGTAACAACCAGTTCTTACTCTACATGTTTCGCTCAGAAGAGCTTCTTCAGGGGTTTTTGGAAGTGTGGCATGAAGTAATATATACTATAAAGAAAACAATAGTTGTAAATGAATATGCTTAAAGATTGCCATGGATAAAATCATATGGCATGTCAATAAGACATATACAGTATCTCAAAAAAAGTGAGTACACCCCTTACATTTTTGTAAATATTTTATTATATCGTTTCATGTGACAACACTGAAGAAATTACACTTTGCTACAATGTAAAGTAGTGAGTGTACAGCTTGTATAACAGTGTAAATTTGCTGTCCCCTCAAAATAACTTAACACACAGCTATTAATGTTTAAACCACTGGCAACAAAAGTGAGTACACCCCTAAGTGAAAATGTCCAAATTGGGCCCAATTAGCCATTTTTCCTCCCTGGTGTCATGTGACAAAGTTAGTGTTACAAGGTCTCAGGTGTGAACGAGGAGCAAGTGTGTTAAATTTGGTGTTATCGCACTCACTCTCTCATACTGGTCACTGGAAGTTTAACGTGGTACCTCATGGCAAAGAACTCTCTGAGGATCTGAAAAAAAGAATGGTTGCTCTACATAAAGATGGCCTAGGCTATAAGAAGATTGCCAAGACCCTGAAACTGAGCTGCAGCACGGTGGCCAAGACCATACAGCAGTTTAACAGGACAGGTTCCACTCAGAACAGGCCTCGCCATGGTCGACCAAAGAAGTTGAGTGCATGTGCTCAGCGTCATATCCAGAGGTTGTCTTTCGGAAATGCTACCAGCATTGCTGCAGAGGTTGAAGGGGTCAGACTGTTAGTGCTCAGACCTTATGCCACACATTGCATCAAATTGGTCTGCATGGCTGTCGTCCCAGAAGGAAGCCTGTTCTAAAGATGATGTAAAAGAAAGCCTGCAAACAGTTTGCTGAAGACAAGCAGACTAAGGACATGGATTACTGAAACCATGTCCTGTGGTCTGATGAGACCAAGATAAACTTATTTGGTTCAGATGGTGTAAAGCGTATGCAGCAGCAACCAGGTGAGGAGTACAAAGACAAGTATGTCTTGCCTACAGTCAAGCATGGTGGTGGGAGTGTCATGGTCTGGGGCTGCATGAGTGTTACTGGCAATGGGGAGCTACAGTTTACACTGGTATACAAGCTGTACACTCACTACTTTACATTGTAGCAAAGTGTCATTTCTTCAGTGTTGTCCCATGAAAAGATATGATAAAATATTTACAAAAATGTGAGGCGTGTACTTACTTTTGTGAATAATATATATATATATATATATATATATATATATATATATATATATATATATATATATATATATATATATACATACATATACAGTCAGGTCCATAAATATTGGGACATCGAGACAATTCTAATCTTTTTGGCTCTATACACCACTACAATGGATTTAAAATTGAACAAGATGTGCTTTTACTGCATACTTTCAGCTTTAATTTGAGGGTATTTACATCCAAATCAGGTGAACGGTGTAGGAATTACAATAGTTTGTATATGTGCCTCCCACTTTTTAAGGGACCAAAAGTAATGGGACAGATAAACAATCATCCATCAAACTTTCACTTTTTAATACTTGGTTGCAAATCCTTTGCAGTCAATTACAGCCTGAAGTCTGGAACTCATAGACATCACCAGACGCTGGGTTTCATCCCTGGTGATGCCCTGCCAGGCCTCTACTGCAACTGTCTTCAGTTCCTGCTTGTTCTTGGGGCATTTTCCCTTCAGTTTTGTCTTCAGCAAGTGAAATGTATGCTCAATCGGATTCAGGTCAGGTGATTGACTTGGCCATTGCATAACATTCCACTTCTTTCCCTTAAAAAACTCTTTGGTTGCTTTCACAGTATGCTTCGGGTCATTGTCCATCTGCACTGTGAAGCGCCGCCCAATGAGTTCTGAAGCATTTTGCTGAATATGAGCAGATAATATTGTCCGAAACACTTCAGAATTCATCCTGCTGCTTTTGTCAGCAGTCACATCATCAATAAATACAAGAGAACCAATTCCATTGGCAGCCATACATGCCCACGCCATGACACTACCACCACCATGCTTCACTAATGAGGTGGTATGCTTTCGGTCATGAGCAGTTCCTTTCCTTCTCCATACTCTTCTCTTCCCATCACTCTGGTACAAGTTGATCTGTCCATAGGATGTTGTTCCAGAACTGTGAAGTCTTTTTCAGATGTTGTTTGGCAAACTCTAATCTGGCCTTCCTGTTTTTGAGGCTCACCAATGGTTTACATCTTGTGGTGAACCCTCTGTATTCACTCTGGTGAAGTCTTCTCTTGATTGTTGACTCTGATATACATACATCTACCTCCTGGAGAGTGTTCTTGATCTGGCCAACTGTTGTGTAGGGTGTTTTTTTTACCAGGGAAAGAATTCTTCGGTCATTCACCACAGTTATTTTCCGTGGTCTTCCGGGTCTTTTGGTGTTGCTGAGCTCACCGGTGCAATCTTTCTTTTTAAGGATGTTCCAAACAGTTGATTTGGCCACACCTAATGTTTTTGCTATCTCTCTGATGGGTTTGTTTTTTGTTTTTTTCAGCCTAATGATGGCTTGCTTCACTGATAGTGACAGCTCTTTGGATCTCATATTGAGAGATGACAGCAACAGATTCCAAATGCAAATAGCACACTTGAAATGAACTCTGGACTTTTTATCTGCTCCTTGTAAATGGGATAATGAGGGAATAACACACACCTGGCCATGGAACAGCTGAGCAGCCAATTGTCCCATTACTTTTGGTCCCTTAAAAAGTGGGAGGCACATATACAAACTGTTGTAAATCCTACACCATTCACCTGATTTGGATGTAAATACCCTCAAATTAAAGCTGAAAGTCTGAAGTTAAAACACATCTTGTTCTTTTCATTTCAAATCCATTGTGGTGGTGTATGGAGCCAAAAATAGTAGAATTGTGTCGATGTCCCAATATTTATGGACCTGACTGTATATATATATATATATATATATATATATATATGTATAGTAGAACAAAAATCATACATTTTATAGAGTACATTGGGTACAAAATAATGATAAACTGAAAAGGGATGCCTATGCTTGTATTCACAAAACACTATTTAATAGATACATAGACGAAAAACCGAAGTTTTACAAGAATTAGAAGGACCTAATTGTAACCAAAGATAAAAATATAAATACAATCATATTAGTGTAAAATTTAATAATGTTAAGTAATCCTATAAGGCATAGTTATAATTGAGAAAGAACCTCAAATGCTGCCGTCCCAACAGGGCGGGATGATCATTTATGCGGACCAAAAAAATGCAAAGGAACTCAAAATATAAAATTCCATCTTTTGTTTGGCCCACAATACTCAGAGATGCACCAAGATTTACCCAATAGGGTAAAACTATTCAGGAAAAACAGCCTGAAAAAAAAAAAAGAGAAAATATATATATATATATATATATATATATATATATATATATATATATATATATATATATATATATTTTTTTTCTCTTTTATTTTCTCTCTCATATATATATATATATATATATATATATATATATATATATATATATATATATATATATATATATATATATATATATATATATATATATAGTCATTGAATAAGGTAGTGCTTCTCTATAGGAATTAAGTAATTCAGTGGGGAAAGAAGAACTGGGATTAAGAAAAAGAGTAGAAAAAAGGAGGAAAAAAGAAAGAAAAAGGAGATTCAGAGTCCAAAAGGAACCAGTTGATACTGTATTCCCCAGAAACTCTATACAGATCCACCCCCTCCTACCTGCAAAAACAGGTCACTGAATAAGCAAGGCAATCACCCCAAAACAGCAGGTCATTTAAAACGAGGAACAATCTCACTCCCAGTGCATACTTACTCAGAAAGAGGGTCATAATAAGGCTGAACTGGAGGGTAGAAAAGAGAGATAGAGAAAAAAATCTCCCTCTTGCAGCTCTTGTTGCCCTGTCAGAATAAGGTGCTCAATGGCAACGCTTATATATTCTCCTCCGTCCTGCCACGCATCAGATGGCACCATTGTGCATTTCCGGAACTGAGCGACGGAAGTGACCTCACACGCAACAGTGCGTCTGGCCACCCTCCACCATCTTGGGACCCCCACATCCGGAAATCCTGCGGCGGAAGTGACCTCACGCGCATCAGCGCGTCCGGTCACCCTCCGCCATCTTGGAACCTCCAAATCCACCCACATCACCGCTGGACATAGGAACAGGCTGTCCAAGCGCTGCAGGGCTCAAATAGACTCTCATTAGGCATGACACTGAGGCTGACACGCAGCCTATAGTCACACAGTAAGAATGGAAGAGAGGGCAGGCTAAAAAAGGCGCCTGTGGGTCCGAGTGTCAGATATGGGTACTCACCGAGGTCGAGATGCTGAGAGCGGTAACCTCTTGCGACTAAGCAAGAGACGGTACAGGGGGTGAAGGGTACAGAGAGGCATGAGTCACCAGAAGGCAGGTGCAGGTCTTGCTTGAAAGTCACCGGGAAGGAGACAGCTGTGCAGGACTGGGAGATGCTGAAGCTCAGGGAGGTAGATGAGCAACTAGTCCAACAACAGGCCGTGGGTCAAACACCAATGACTGGCAAGAGTCTTTTAAATAGGCAGAACAGTCTTGTGCTGGAGACTGATAGCAGGTCTGTAAACAGGCTGATGATTAAATGCTGAAGACTGATAGGAAGTCCGTAAAACAGGCCGAGGGTCAAACACAGGTAACTGGAGGCAAAGTTTGTGAGCAAGCCAGGGGTCAAGCACTGGAGACAAATAGCAGTCTGGGAGCAGGCTGAGGGTCAATCACTGGAGACAGGAAGCGATATCGGTAAACAGGCCAAGGGTCAAACACAGGAGGCAAGTAGCGAGGTCCGAGAGGCAAGCCGAAGGTCAGATGCAGGAAGAGATCAGCGTAAGTCAAGGTCAATCCGGGTCACAACAGGTAATTAAGAAACAGGATAAAAGCAGGAAACACACAGGGAGCTGAAAGACAAACCAGCAACTTGGCCATGGCACAGAGTGGCTTCTATAGGCAGTGAGAGGCTCAGGTTGTGCGTGCGCTATTGCGAATGGCGAACGCGCATTAGCCATTTCACTGAGTTATGCACGTGCATTAGCCGTTCCGCTGTATTGTGCCCAGGGATGCGCCTGGGTGCCACTCTACCGCCCTTGTGCGTAGGAAAGCGGCGATATTGGTGAGGCTGGTACTTGCTTCTTTCCTGACACCGAGTAAAGACAACAGTGATTGGTAGAACACTGTGTTTACAAGTGCCCGAGGCGTCCATTTGTTTACTAGATCTTTCCATGATCTGAAAAATACAGTTATACATTATAAAAATGGTTACATTAATCTTTTAAATAACATCTAAATGAGGGCATTCATAATCAGTTACACATGTACATGTAATTACAGAGAAATAAATAATCTTCACAGTGCATTTTTATTAAACAAGGAGAGAATAAAGAAAAACAAAAATCAGTATAATGCATATCTTTTTCTTTTTGGGATAATAAATGGCAGAACACTCGCAACAAACAAATAAGGCTAAATTATCAATATTGTGATTAAGGCCCATGTAAAAAAATGCAGAGTAGAGGACAAGAAAAAAGGGATGAACAGGAGGAATGGAAAAAGGGAGGGGAAAGAGGGGGAAGAGAAAAGGAGGAAAAGATTGAGAAACATATAGGATAGTTTAGTTAAACAACAGGAGCCATGAAAATCATCTTACAGAACTAATTGTAATCTATAGAAAGGGCTTGAAACTCAAGGTGTCATTTAATCCTGGTGGCTTGAGGGCAGACAAATTGTGAATCCACCGAGCTTCCTGCTGAAGCAACAATTTTCATTGTCACCTCCTCTCTCGTTTTTGGGTAAATATTCCAATGCGAATGTCCTGAAGCTTGGAATACCGAAGTATTTCTTCTTTGATTCTATTACACAGTGGGGGGATCCGCTGCCCTGTTTTAAGGCTTACCCCCTCCAGATGGCTCCATGGTCTGGAAGGAAGGCATTGTTCTGTGTTTGACTGTTTGTTTATGTACTTTAATTACCTCTGGGGCTTCTCTGTGTCATTACACATATCAGTCCTCCTATTGAAGCTATCGGACCAATCCCTGCTGACCCTGTTTCAAGTCCTCATTTGCATGGACAAGAGGACCTGAGTGTACTTTACAACTCGAGTGTACTTTACAACTGACCAATAGGAAAGTGGTTGTTGGGGGCGGGGTGTTCAAACTGCTGTGTATAAAGGTGTGTTGTGTGCATCAATAAAAAGGAGATTCCTGTTTGAACTTACATACAGCCTGCCTAGTGTTTGTTCTGAGCTATCACAACTGGATTCGAATGGCACAAAGCTGTAGTTCAATTCCCGGAGCATTGGATGACCGAACCATCAGACGTTGCGATCTGCAATCTGATTTAATAGCCACAGAGGAGTGTCGGGAGAGTGGAACCAAGCGAGCAGGGGCTCGTTACATTGGTTGGCAGCGGTGGGATTTGCTCTCCAGTTACTGGGACACTCCAAACCACCACAGTGAATGACCAGCTATGCAGCGTGAAGGAGAGCCACGCTGAAAGACTTACTTGAGAGCTGTAGAGGGACCGGTGGGATCATGCTTCCTTGCTGTGAACACATCCAAACTCACCTGGATCCAAGGTCCGGATAGCAGGAGAGGAGGGGATTTGATAGACTTTTCTGCTGAGGAAGAACAACCTGGTGAGCCTCCAGCAGAAGAAGAGCTGTTATTAGGGCCAAACTTCACTGTGCTCTGCCCAGCACCAACAGCAGTATCTGTGGAGTCACAAGGAACTTCCCCAGCTGAAGTGCTGGCCACCGGACAGAGGTTCCAAGACCTCTGCCCCACATCTGTGGCAGTTCCAGAGGCTCAGGGTGAGAAGGAGGTGGTCACTTTCCAGCAGCAGATCAGGATACAAGGGGAGAAGGGAGAGGAGGTGTTCATCGTCCCTCCCCAACAGTTGGCCAGGGTGGAGGAAGCGGTCTTTCCTCCCCAGCAAAGATCTGTGCACCTGGGAGACAGTACCACAGACATATCGTCCCAACAGCCAGATGAGGGAATGGAAAAGGAAGCAGCCGGCTCACCTCCCCAATGGCAGTTACACAGTTTGGGAGTGGAGGAAGCCAGCCTCCTGCCCCAATGGTTAGCCAGAGCGTAGGATGTGGAGTCCCTAGCAGACATGCTGGCAAGAGGGCAGAGCGCTGCTGGACTCTGCCCGCAACTAACAGAAGAGGGAGTTCCTGTGGTAGCGGATGGGACTTTGGTCTCCACTGACACAACCCCAGAAAATGGTTCGACACTGAGACAGGAGGATGTCAGCCATGCTTTGCAAGCACTGTGGGATTTTCACCTACTAAAAGTGGATGGGATTTCAGTCCCACTTGTATACTCCAGGGATGCTGGGCAGTCGGCCCAGATCCCCAACAGCATGACGGAGTGAGCCCAGTCACCCTGTCTTCTCTCCAGCGGCTGAAAGGACTCCAGGGAGAAGGGCCAGTCCAGGCCTATCCCCAGTGGCGGGCATGTTCTCTGAGAGAGGTAGAGGTTGACTGGGTAAGTAATGCTCTGTTTGGAACAATTTGTTTGGGGTACTGTGTGGGTACAGGCATTAGGGGACTGGAACTATGGACTAACTTTGGACTAAATCTGTCTGGGGACTCCTCCTGTGTTATTCATCTGCCGACGAGGGAGAATTGTGACCGACCTACCCGGGACAGAGGCTTTTGGAGGGGACTGAATGCTAGCCTCTTGTCGACTGATCGTGGGCCCTGGCATTCGGGGGAACGGTGCTCTTTGTGAGCTGTATGCCTGAGGACCCTTGAGGTGGTGTTACTTTGGATTCAGGTCCATATCCCCCAAAGGAAAAATAGACTCTGGGAAATTTTATTTGCCATATTACAGTGTGACCGATTCATACTGGAACCTTAAAACTACTTTTCCAACATCCTCGAGTTGACCCGTTCGGGGTCCCACTGTGGCTGTTGGACTGTTTTCCAGGGGGGAGTATTGTCATGAAGCTTGGAATACTGAAGTATTTCTCCTTTGATTCTATTACACAGTGGGGGGGATCTGCTGCCCTGTTTTAAGGCTTACCCCCTCCAGACGGCTCCATGGTCTGGAAGGAAGGCATTGTCCTGTGTTTGACTTTTTGTTTATGTACTTTAATTACCCCCTGGGGCTTCTCTGTGTCATTACACATATCAGTCCTCCTATTCAAGCTATCGGACCAATCCCTGCTGACCCTTTTTCAAGTCCTCATTTGCATGGACAAGAGGACCTGAGTAAAGACTCGAGTGTACTTTACAATTGACCAATAGGAAAGTGGTTGTTGGGGGCGGGGTGTTCAAACTGCTGTGTATAAAAGTGTGTTGTGTGCATCAATAAAAAGGAGATTCCTGTTTGAACTTACATACAGCCTGCCTGGTGTTTGTTCTGAGCTATCACAACTGGATTCGAACGGCACATAGCTGTAGTTCGATTCCCGGAGCATCGGATGGCCGAACCATCAGACGTTGCGATCTGCAATCTGATTCAATAGCCACAGAGGAGTGTCGAGAGAGTGGAACTGAGCGAGCAGGGGCTCGTTACAGCGAAGTATCACATTTTTGATAGATCAAATGCATGGAAGAGACCCATATGGGGCTAATTGGGGTTTCCATTTTGGATTTGGAAACCAGCCTAACATGATCTTGAATCCGATGGAAAAATGGTCTTTTTGTCTTCCCCACGTAATATGCCCTGCAATCCCAAGACGTAATAAAGACCACCCCCACCGATTGACAATTGGCGAGAAATTTTAAATATGTCCATCCGGCAACTGGATCTCGCTAGCTCCTCGAATAAACCTGCAAAAATTAAATTTTCCACAGGGATAAGTACCTGTGCGTGCAGATAAATCTTTTTGTTTTGGATGATGGTGAATATGTACCAGACTATCTTTTAAAGATTTTGATCTTCTAAATGTTATCTCTGGATAGGTTTTAACATATTTTGATATAGTCTAATCAGCGAGTAATGCAGCGTACACACGGTCGGACTTTTCGACCGGACTGGTCTGACGGAAAGTCCGTCGGACCAGTCCTGTCGAAAAGTCCGCCCGTGTGTACGCGGCTTTAGAGGTACAAGTATTTCTGCATAATGTTTCCGATTTGTTTATGTTGCCCCGAATAACGGGTAAATAATCTCACCCCATTATCTGCTTTAGTTACTTTACTTCCATGGATAATCTCTGTCCTGAGTCCTAGCTCGATTATAAGCCTTTTTGAGGCATTTCATACTATAGCCTCTTTTACGAAGGCGAGATTGTAATTCTTGAGCTTCCTTTTCAAAGTCAGTCTCTCTACTACAATTTCGTTTTAGCCGTAGGTATTGGCTGTATGGAATGCTTATGATTAAAGGTAGAGGATGGGAACTATCCGCTCGTAAGATCGAATTGCCTGCAGATGATTTGCGAAATAGAGTGGACCCTATGCTGCCATCAGAGTTGATGAACAGCTGGACATCCGAAAAAAATTAATGTATGTTCATCAAAATTAATAGTAAACTTTAAATTGAAATTGTTAAGTTGCAAGGATTCAAAAAAGGCGAGTAGCTCATCCCTGGTGCCTGTCCAGATCAAAAAGATGTTGATGGCCAAATAAGCACCTTCTCAAAAAATTGTTGCATGTCCTCTCTATAAAACCCTCACTTCAACCCCCCCTAGGTACAGGTTGGCATACGATGGAGCACATTTTGTCCCCATTGCTACCCCCTGCGCCTGGAGGTAGTGGGAGCGACCAAAGAGAAAGACATCGTTGGAAAGTATAAATCTCAATAGGTTAAGAATAAATTGATTATAGGGTTTTGTTGTTCGATCCCGCTCACAGATGAAGCCCCCCACAACTCCAACCCCCAAATCATGGGGGGTGGAGTTGTAGAGGGCCTCTACATTGATAGCCACCAAGAGCGCTCCCTCCGAGACATGAATCCCATCGAGAGCACCCAGGAGGTGCACAGTGTCTCTACTGTACGAGGCCAAAGATCCAACATGGGGACGGAGATAATCATCTACCTTTTTGATGGCAGTTTCAGTCAGGCATCCATTGCCTGAAACAATAGGCCGACCAGGGAGATGAGTTTGATTTTTATGGATTTTAGGTAGCGCATAGAGTGTTGGAGTTTTTGGTGACTGTATATTCAGGAATGCCCACTTTTTTTCATGATGAGGTTGCTTTGATAAGCCAAACCTATTAATTTTTTGTATTGAATCTCAATATTTTGAACAAAGCCCTTGTATACCCTTTTTGTACCATTCCCTATTCTTCAAGAGGTCCATGACCATATTTTCATATTGAACACAGTCCATAACTGCCAGATTGCCCCCTTTGTCCAAACGTTTTATTACCATGTTTGGATTTTGTTGTAGGGAGCAAATTGCTTCCTGTTGATCAGGAGAAAGGTTCGAATGGGAAATCCCTCTCCATTTTCTTTGATTTATTTCATTGGTCACTTGGTGTGTAGAGGCCCAAATATTGGGATTTGTTTGTAAAGCCGGAAATGTTTGGGATTTGGGTTTATACTCCTTGGGGAAAATCTGAGCCGATGGGGCATCAGCAGGGGTGACACACTCGACTTGAGACAAAGGCTCCTCCACTAGAATTGACTCGCTCTCATCGGTGTGGTCCTCCTCCCAAATCCCCATCAGGTCATCAAGGGCCTTAATATCATTAATGGTCATTTCATTCCATAGTGGATTTAATGGAGGTTGAGTGATTTCCTGTTTTTGGTTTTTATCAAACAAGACCTTAAGCATTAATTTTCTAGAAAACAAATTTTGATCCTTTATTAGTTCAAAGTTGTCTGTTTTTTGGGTTGGACAGAAGATCAAACCTAGACTCAATACTTGAACCTGTTCTTCTGACAAAAGATGGGAGGACAAAGTTATTACTTCAAATTTGATTTAATTATCGTCAATCTCTGACTCTTTGAGTAAAATGTCTGCTGAGAAAAAATTGGAGCTGGACGTAAGTCCAGCTGTTGCAAGTTCCTGTTTGGGTAGCTTACTTGACTGTGTGAAGGTGTTGGTGGCATTAGGGGCATTCCAGAAGGTATCGCTATTCCTGCCTGGTCCAAAGAATTTGATGGGGCCTGTGGCCCAAGTGATTTACCATGTGCTGGGCGTACATTTGTTTGGGCCCGATCCGTAGTGGGAGTGCGTTTTGGTGCAGATAACTGTACATTCTCAATATCCTGCTTACGTTTTTGTGATCCCTTGCTTTTACCGGTGTGCATGTGCTCATGAACCTGTGGAAAAGAAGTAGATGATAAAGATGAAGCATCCGAATCATTAGGATCATTGGTTGAGTTTCTTGGTACTGAAGTTTTTGCATTATTGCGGCTCCTATTTCTAGTATTTGAAATTCCAATTATAGGCAGTGTTATTATCATATGCTAGTTTGTCACGCATACATTTCTTCTCTTTTGTTTTTAAAATTTCAGAGACAAATGTTTCCAAATCTCTTTTTAACGTTAGTTCTCGTGAAGCAAATAGAGAGTCCAGTAATAAGGTCGCATTTACCTGATATAATGTCTCAATCTCCTTATCAAGTGCTTCCAGTTCAAGGGAGTATTGTCGACAGAGCAGATCCATCATCTAGATCAGTTGTTCTCAACTTCAGTCCTCAGGACCCACCAACAGACCAGATTTTAAGTATTACCTTGGGGAGATACAGACTAGAATACTGCAATCACTGAGCAGCAAATTATGTCACCTGTGATGTATTTCAGTTATCTTGCAAACCTGGCCTGTTGGTGGGCCCTGAGGACCGGAGTTGAGAACCACTGATCTAGATGGAGCAGCTCTGTAGGTTTTCCTCGCAACTTGACCTGAAGTCTGTATCAATTTCATTTAATTTGTATTCTCAAACCGCAAGGAGAAACTTTCTCCTTCATATATTTAATAAAGTACCATCTATTCCAAAAGACTCTAGATTTCTTTTCCAACATTCGCTGCAACCTAAGAAAAAATCTCTTCATAGATAGCCCTGCATTTTGGGAACGATGAATTTTATCCAGGTGTCCCAATATTTTAGGTAATATAGTGTAGTTGCAGATTTCTAATTCCCTGCTGCAACTCTCTCACGGCAAGGACCATTTTTTATGAAAAAGGACAGGACTATTGTATAACAGATGTACCTTACTGCTCAACCACCCTCTTACTCCAACTTTTTACCCCCCTTAACTTTATTAATGAGACCATACCAAAATTGGAGTAAAACATAGGCTGTAGCAGCCTTATTTATTAAACAAATTTATTCAAATTAACATCAACACAAACATCTGTTATTAACCCATCAGTCCATCCTAGTGTTGGTCTTTGCAGGATCCTCCATAACCATCTGTGTAAATACTGCACTGCGGTACCTCTCAAATATGCTAATAGGCCTAAGCCGACAGGCTGGCTCAGAGACAACCACTAACCGCAGTGCACCTATTACCAATTCCCAGCTAAACCTCTGTTAGCTGGAATACCACCATCAGGACCCATACCACCGATAGGTCCTGAACTCTTCCTTCCAAAATATCGTCCTTCACCTGCAAAGACCAACACCCGCTACCACGACATCCAAATCGCCACTTCCCCTGTCATGTCAGCCCTGCGCCTATTTATTTTATTTATTTTGCTCCAGGCTATTCTTGACTATTGTATAACAGATGTACCTTACTGCTCAACCACCCTCTTACTCCAACTTCTTACCCCCCTTAACTTTATTAATGAAACAACTCCAGTAGCACCAAGTTTTTTTGTGAAACCCGCATCAATCCATGACTGTGGCCATGGACCCGCACTCCACCGGCCCTGAAAGAAAGCCCCAAAACCTGTAGAGCCAGCCGCATCCGCTAATAGCTCCAAATCAAAATTGCTAACAGGGCCAGACATCCACAGCGCCCTCCCATTGGAGGACTCCAGGAAGGAGTGCCACACCCGCAAATCTTCCCTGTGCACCTTAACCAAGCGCACAAAGTGCTTGGGCGATTTTTTATCCCAGCCGTCGGCAGAATACTCTCCCCATCGGCAGTATACAACACGCAAAGTTCAGCTTGCCTAACAGTAATTGCAACACCCGAAGCTGAACCTTGCACATTCCTAGCATACCCTTAATTTCCACCTTGAGATCCGCCAGTTTATCCTCAGGCAAACGCACTCCATGGCACCCGAGTCCAGGACAATGCCCAGAAACGTGATGACCGTGTGCTTGGTCCCTCCGTCTTCTCAGGTGCCAACGGTATGCCGAAACGATCCGCGATGTGTTCCAACGTAACCAGGAGCACCACGCAGACCTTGGAAGATGCCGAAACCATGCAAAGGAAGTCATCCAGGTAATGGATGATAGAATTCACTCCTGACACATCACTGACCACCCATTCCACGAATGAGCTAAACTGCTCAAACAGTGCACAGGAGATGGAGCATCCCATCGGAAGACATTGATCAACATAGAACTCCGGGTGAAATGGAAGCAAACAAACAAAAAGCCGATTCAACATCGGCCTTTGTCATTAAAGTCACATGCCCATAATGGCGAAACCAACATGCAGCCGCATCGAATGAGGTATAACTCACCGTACATTCCTCCAGGTCTATTGCATCGTTGATCGACCCCCCTTTGAGAAAGGAAAGGTGGTGTATAAGCCTAAATTTATTGGGTTCCTTCTTCGGCACTACCCCCAACGGGGATACCACCAAATCGGCGAATGGCATGGAGGGAAAAGGTCCACCCTTGTGACCTAACGCAACTTCTCTGAAACTACATCCGAATGTTGCATGAGCGATCTTAAATTACCAGACACCGGTGGAACCGCCTCCAAAGCAGATGGTATCCGAAACCCTTCTGAAAAACACATTTCCAACAACTGGGCCGCCTCCCTATCTGGATACCTACCGAGAAACGGTCACATCCATTCCACCATCACCGGGTCCTCCCTCTTGTGCGCAGCCTCTCCGGAATGACCTTTTTCATGCTTGAAGCATCTGGACAGAGGATGGGCCCCTCCATAACCTGAACACTCGTGCTTGTAACAACATGCTCCCCCAAACTTGCAGGAACCCTCATTGTACTGCCAACATGCCCCCTTTTTCTTACCGCCCGATTGTCCAGGGGAAGAAGGTCCACCGCCCCCCCCTGAAAAAACTGACTCGGGGCCCTCGCCGAAGTCATGAGGCACATCCACAGACTGATGTCCTTGTGATCCCACCTCAACGACAGACGTATCGCTCTCTGCTGCCGGAGCTGCTCCCCATATCTTAGCCATGCCATGCCCCCGTAGACTCGATACATTTCACCAACTGAGTCCAGATAACAAAAGAGCGCCGAACAATGTTCAGCGTTCTTCTCCCCGATAGCGCTAACCATAATAGCGAACGCCTGAAGACAGTTGGCAAACGTCAGCGGAATCAGCCTATACCTCCGCTTTTCCTTGTCTTCTTTTTTGTAGTCATGTGGCTTAACTCCATCCAAATTGAATTTCTCTAATGGTAGCAGTGAGAAAATCTCAACGTACTCACCTTTCCAGATTTTTTCCCAAACTTCAGGCTTCAGGTGCGCACCCAGAGGCCTCTCAAAACAAACATACACCTCCCATTTTGTGGAATCTGCCAAACTAATGACATTCTGCATGCTCGCAGCATTCCCCGCGGCTTTGGCAGGTGCCTGCTGACCCTCCACTGTGATTTCTGCCGTGGCGGGCAAAGCTGCCGCTGCTGGGGTAGTCGTCTCCCCCCAAGCATCGGGGCCACCCCAGCCCCCCTGCCGGAGGGACCCAAGCTTCGCAGGGGGTCCCGAAGGGGCCCGCAGGGGAGTCCCGGCCTGACGCTGAGCTCTGGGTTAGGGGGCAGGCGAAAAGCACTCCGAGTTTGTGCAGACTCCCTCCCCACAGTACCTGCTGCCGCCACTGGCCGTGCCAACATTGGCCCCAGGGTCTCCTGTAACCACCTTGGGCCCCGTGTCGCCACTTCAGCCCGCAACTGGGCCAGGAGCAGTTCTACCTCGGCCATGCTGTTGCTCCCTGAACTTTTTCTCACGCTGTGGTGACAAGGGGGAGGGGCCTGCTCCTTTTCTTAACTCCTTCCCCCTCCCACTCTAAACTCTACCAATCCTCATTCCCCTACTATCCCTGTAACATGTTTCCCCTGTCATGTCAGCCCTACGCCTATTTATTTTATTTATTTTGCTCCGGGCTTTTCTTATTGGTGTCACAAAGTAGTTAATTTACTTCAATACAAACTGTGTCAAGCTCTCAATGGTCTGCCCTCAAACTACTTTCATCTTACACTGATCTAGCCATAAGGTTTCCTCCAAGCAAGAGGGCATTGTAACTCTAATGTTCATATGCTAACATAATAATAACTGACTCATCTGTCTGTATTAGGGATGAGCTGAACAACCCCTGATTCGGTTTGCGGCAGAACATGTGAACTGACAAAAACTTTGTGCGAACACCATTAGTCTATGGGACCCAAAAGTGAAAAATCAAAAGTGCTAATTTTAAAGGCTAATATGCAAGTTATTGTCATTAAAAGTATTTGGGGACGTTTTTTTGAAGGCTGACGTTTTTTTCGAGAGCAGTGATTTTAATAATGCTTAAACTAAAACAATAAAAGTGAAATATTCCTTTAAAATATCGTGCCTGGGGGGTGACTATAGTATGCCTGTAAAGTGGCACATTTTCCCCATGTTTAGAACAGTCCCTGCAGCAAAATGACATTTCTAAAGTAATAAAAGTCAATTAAAACTGCTTGCGGCTGTAATGTAATGTTGCACCCCCCCAGCCCATTACCAGGCCCTTTGGGTCTCGTATGGATATTAAGGGGAACCCTGCACCCAAATTTTAAAAAAAGGGGTGCGGCTCCCAGGCCCTATATACTGTGAATAGCAGCAGTATACAGGTGGTCCCCAGGTTACAAACAAGATAGGGATTGTAGGTTTGTTCTTAAGTTGAATCTGTTTGTAATTTGGAACAGGTACATTTTGTAAGTGTAGCTCCAGCCAAAAGATCTATTTTTAAGCTTTTTGGATAACATAGGGAAGGGTTATCATCACCCCTGTAACATTTGTTTTGCTGTCTGTGCCCCTGTTCAGAAGATTTCACCTCACTTTCTGTCCCAATGACAATTGGATTTAGAAAATTTTGAGTTATTAGGGAAACAAGGGTTGGTGATAAAGCATCAGTGGAGACACCTTTTTCCCATATTAACTCTTACAGGAGAGAATTACCCTTCCTAGGGGTAGATTTCCTCTCACTTCCTGTTGTCTCCCTGCGTTTGTAAGTAGGAGTCGTTTGTAAGTGAGATGTTTGAAAATAGGGGACTGCCTGTAAATACTATACAGCCTGCCCTATATACTCTGTGGGAAATTGGGCATTAGGTGTTGGTGGTACCAGAACACAGTAAGCCCTCACAGTTACTCTCGGTGGGCGCTGGAACGGGCCCTGCTGTGAAATATTATATCAAGAATTATAATTACATGCCCCTGTTATACAGGGGCAAAAAAATTGGGCCTTTGGTGGTGGTGCCACAACACTGTAAGCCCTCACAGTTACTCTTGGTGAGCGCAGGAACGGGCCCTGCTGTGAAATATTAGAGCAAAAATTGTAATTACATGCCCCTGTTAAACAGGGGCAGAAAAATTGGGCCTTAGGCGGTGGTGGTGGTGGCACAACACTGTAAAGCCTCACGGATACTCTTGTTGAGCACAGTAACGGGCCCTGCTGTGAAACATTAGATCAAAAATTGTAATTACGCTCCCCTGTTAAACGGGCAGAAAAATTGGGCCTTAGGCAGTGGTAAGTGATGGTGGTGCTACAACACTGCAATCCTTCACAGATACTCTTGGTGGGCGCAGGAACAGGCCCTGCTGTGAAATATTAGGTCAAAAATTGTAATTACACGCCCCTGTTAAACAGGGGCAGAAAAATTGGTCCTTAGGCAGTGGTGGTGGTGCCCTGAACCAAAAATCTTCTTAGAAGCTATCATCATGAAGATTGAGGAGGAATAGGATAGTCACTCAGCACAGGCAGTCTTCAAGGGATCCCACATCCATAGAAAAATCAATCGATTACATCAGCATCAGGTGCTTGGTAGCTGGTGATCCAAGACCAATTCATTTTTATGAATGTGAGCCGATCAACAGAGTCTGTGGACAGGCGCACTTTGTGATCGGTTGCAAAGCCTCCAGCAGCACTGAATGTGTGTTCAGAAAGAACGCTGGATGCAGGACAGGCCAGTAGCTCAACTCCATATTGAGCAAGCTCTGGCCAGTGGTCCATCCTCAAGACACAGTATCCCAGTGGATGTTTTGGTGGAAAGGTCTCCAAGTCTGATCTTGCCCCTAGACATTCTTGCACCATGTAATTCAGACGCTGGCGATGGTTGCTGGAACCAATCAGACCTGGGTGCTGAGGACTGAAGAATTGTCTAAAGGCATTGGTCAACTGGCCACCTTCTCCACTGCTCACTCTGTGACTGAATGAAGCCTCAGCAACACGTCGTCCAGCACCAGGAATACGTAACCTCCCAGGCTCTGGAAACGCATTGCACAAACCTTTCTGCAAGGTCTCCGGAAATTGTTTCATCCTCTGCTCCCTCTGCGAAGGCTGGATAAGTTCTGCAACCTTACCCTTGTAACGTGGATCAAGAAGGGTTGCCAGCCAGTAATGATCCCTCTCCTTGATAACACGAATCCTAGGGTCCTTTCTCAGGCTTTTCAGGATTAGGGAGGCCATGCAGCGTAAGTTTGCAGAGGAATTCGATCCTGAGTCCCCTGGGTCACTAAGGATCACATGATCCGCAACCACCTCCTCCCAGCCACGTACAACTCCATGGGTTTCTGGGGACTGAAAAAGATCCCTTGAAAACTGCTGCCAATGCTGAGTGTTATCCTCTACCGCCATGCTGACACAATCCTCCTCCTCCTCTTCTTCTTCCTGTGTGAACATCGGTTCCACAAGAATGCTATCTGGATAAAGGGGGCCTTGAGAGGTAAGGAAGTCCTCCTCTTCCTCCCAGTGTTCTGCCTCAAGTGCCCTGTCCATTATTCCACGAAGCGTGTGCTTCAACAGGAAAACAAAAGGGACAGTATCACTGATGCATGCGCTGTCACTGCTCACCATCCTCGTGGCCTCCTCAAATGCTGACAGGACAGTGCATGCATCTTTGATCAGTAGCCACTGGCGTGGCGAAAAAAAGCCAAGCTCCCCTGACCCTGTTCTGGTGCCATACTCACAAAGGTACTCATTGATGGCCCTCTGCTGCGTGTGCAGCTGCTGCAGAATTGCCAACGTTGAGTTCCACCTGGCGGGCATGTCACAAATGAGGCGGTTCTTGGGCAGGTTGCATTCCCTTTGAAGGTCAGCCAGCTGAGCACTGGCATTTTTTGACCGGCGGAAATGACCACAGACTTTCCTGGCCTGCCTCAGGAGATCCTGTAGGCCCGGGTACCTGCTCAAGAATAGCTGCACCACCAAATTCAGGACGTGAGCCAAACAGGGAACATGGGTCAAGTGTCCCTGTTGGAGGGCGGAGAGGAGGTTGGTGCCATTGTCGCATACAACCATTCCTGGCTGAAGCTGGAGTGGCGTCAACCACCTCTGAGCCTGCCCCTGCAGAGCTAACAGAATCTCTGCCCCAGTGTGGCTCCTGTCCCCTAAGCAGACCAACTCAAGCACTGCATGGCATCTTTTTGCCTGAGTGCTTGCATATCCCCTTGAACGCCTATGGAGCACCACTGGTTCAGAGGACAAATCTGCAGAGGAGGAGGCCATAGCGGAAGAAGAAGAGGAGGGGGTGGAGGAGAGAGCTGTGGCAGAATCACCACTAGCATTTTGGAGGCGTGGTGGTGGAACAAGCTCCAACAATACTGAACCCTGTCCTGCATCCTTCCCAGCTGCTAGCAGAGTTACCCAGTGCGCCGTGAAAGAAAGGTAACGTCCCTGTCCATGTCTGCTGGACCATTAATCAGCGGTAATATGCACCTTACTGCTGACCGCCCTGTCCAACAAGGCCAAGACATTGCCTTCCACATGCTGGTAGAGAGCCGGAATGGCCTTCCATGAAAAGAAATGGGGTTTGGGAACCTGCCACTGAGGTACCGCACATTCCACAAATTCACGAAAGGGGCAGAGTCTACCAGCTGAAAAGGCAGCAGTTGCAGTGCTAGCAATTTGGCCAAGCTAGCATTCAGATGTTGAGCATGTGGATGGCTGGGACCGAATTTCTTTTGACGGTTTAGCAACTGGGGTAGGGAAATTTGCCTGCTAAAATCGGATGTGGTTGTACCGCTAGCAGATTGGCCGCAAGCACTTGGGACACCTATTTCTATACCTTCATTCCTCTCAGTGCAGGTTTCTGAGAGGACTGGAGTTATAGTGGGGTTGGAGATCCCAGTTGATGAGGAACAAGGAGAGGTCCGCCTTGTTCCTTGATGTGGGTCTTTTAAGTGCTGTTGCAAACGGACTGCATGGGAGCTCGTCATATGTCTGGTCAAGCATGTGGTGCCCAAGCGGCTGCTGTTTTGGCCACGCTTGATACGCTTCAGACATATGTTGCAAACAGCAACAGTGTGATCTGCTGCACACGTGTCAAAAAAAGCCCACACCAAAGAACTTTTCGAAATATGCGGGGAGTCAGCAGTGCCTTGCACCTGCTTAGCTCTGCAGTGTGATGCAATAGGGTGGCTGCCCTTAAGCTGTCCCCTGGAGGGCATTCTGCCTCATTGGAGATGTGCCTCCTCCTCTCTTCTATCAGGCACCCAAGTAGAGTCAGTGACCTCATCATCCCCTCCCTCCTCGTCACTGGAGCAAACTTGGCAGTATGCTGCAGCTGGGGGAACATGACTGCCAGTTTCTTGTCCTTCTTGGGCACACCCTCTCTCTAGGCTCACATTACTCCCTTCCTCAACCTGTACCATCACCGGAGCCTTCAAATCACTGCGCATCCTCCTGCAGCATGTACCAGACACTGTGGTCGAATAGTTTTGGGGACTCCTCTGTGCATGATGGTGGGGCTAGGGAAGGAGTGACTGTCGACATGGAGCCGATGGAATAGGCCGCTTTGGCAGCTGCATTGGCAGGCAAACTACTCTGAGCCTGGGTGACAGAGAATGAGGAGGATGAGGACGGCTTTGTTGTCGATTCCGCCAACTCTTCTGCATGTTGTGGCTCAATAACACGACCAGCTGCAGAAAAAAAGGACAAGCGTGCCCCACGGCCACATGTTGAGGATGCACCGTGTCCACGACCAGCACTGTTGACTGAAGACACAGAGCCTGCTTGCCCTCATTTAGTGGCCTGTGAGTGTCTGCCTTTCCTTGGTGGCCGTCCAGACATGCTGTAAAATTGTGTTTAGCAAAACCACACTACACTGTATTGTGTACTGTGTACACCACCAGAAAAGTAGCAGCAACTGCACTATGGGTGCACGATACTGTGTACACCACCAGAAGTGTAATAACAACTATGGGTGCACTGTACTGTGTACACCGCCAGAAAAGTAGTAGCAACTGTACTATGGGTGCACGGTACTGTGTACACCACCAAAAGTCTAATAGCAACTATGGGTGCACTGTATTGTGTACTCCGCCAGAAAAGTAGTAGCAACTGCACTATGGGTGCATAATACTGTGTACTGTGTACACCGCCTGAAGTATATTATAAAAAGAGTACACCAGGAATGGCCTGCAGTCAGATATAGGCTACACTGGATGCAGTGTGTGTGTGTATATATGTATACACACACATACACACACACACATATACAAGACTGACTGTATATATATATTAAATACACTGCAGCTAACTGAATAACCTGCCTGCTCAATCTAAATCACACTCTCTCTCTGTCCACGCCAACAACACACTGAACAGGGCCGACGTGCAGGCAGCCTTATATAGTGTTGGACGTGGACTTAGTCCCCCGAAGCCATAATTGGCCAGAGGCACCCTGCCTTTGGCCAATTATGGCTCTCTTAGCTGAGGGCGCTGGGATTGGCCAAAACATGCAGGTCATGGTGCATGCTTTGGCCAATCATCATACAGCGATCTCGCAGTGCATTATGGGGCGTTACGCGTCGCTTTGGAATTTGCCGCGAACGCCCCATAATGTTCGTTTTTCGACGAACGGGCAAACATCCAATGTTCGAGTTGAACATAAAGCTCATCCCTAGTCTGTATGTTCTATTGACAAAAATTCATACTCTGGGATTAAAATGTTTGCCTTAACCGCTTGCCGACTGGCTCACGCCGATATACGTCAGCAGAAGGGCGCGTACAGGCAGATTAACGTACCTGTACGTTGCCCTTTTAAAAGTAGATTGTGGGCACGCGCACATGCGCCGCGACCTCCGTGAGTGTGATCGCGGGGATACCGCGATCGTCTCACGGAGAGGAAGAATGGGGAAATGCTGATCTAAACAAGCATTTCCCCGTTCTGCCTAATGACACCGACACTGTAATCAGGAGTGGTGATCAGTGTCGTGTCATACATAGCCCCTCCCCCTCACAGTTAGAATCACTCCCTAGGACTCACTTAACCCCTACAGCGCCACCTAGTGGTTAACCCCTTCACTGCCAGTCACATTTACACAGTAATCAATGCATTTTTAATTGCACTGATCGCTGTATAAATGTGAATGGTCCCAAAATCACGCCAAAAGTGTCCGATCTGTCCTCCATAATGTTGCAGTCAACATCGCTGATCGCCGCCATTACTAGTAAAAAAAAAATATGAATAAAAATGCCATAAAACTATCCCCTATTTTGTAGATGCTATAACTTTTGAGCAAACCAATCAATAAACGCTTATTGTGATTTTTTTCACCCAAAATATGTAGAAGAATACGTATCGGTCTAAACTGAGGAAAAACATTTTTTTATATATATTTTTTTGGGATATTTATTATAGCAAAAAGTAAAAAAACGTGTTTTTTTCAAAATTGGCGATATTTTATTGTTTATAGCGCAAAGAATAAAAACCGGAGAGGTGATAAAATACCACCAAAAGAAAGCTCTATTTTTGGGGAAAAAAGGACGTCAATTTTGTTTTGGGAGCCACGTCGCACGTCCGCGCAATTGTCAGTTAAAGCGACGCAGTGCTGAATCGCAAAAAGTGCTCTGGTCTTTGGGCAGCCAAATGGTCCGAGGCTTAAGTGATTAATTGGTACATTTCCTGTCTAAGGCTGGATTCACACCTATGCATTTTTAGTCCTTTTTGCATTTTGCAGATTTTCACTACAGAACGTGTTCCATAGGAAACCATGCTAAATGGACTGTAGGGCAAATCTGCAAAATGCAAAAAGCACTAAAAATGCATAGGTGTGAATCCAGCCTAAGGCTGGATTCACACTTATGCATTTTTGGTGCTTTTTGCATTTTGCAGATTTGCAGATTTGCACTACAGTCGATTTAATGGTTTCCTATGGAACTTATTCTGTAGTGCAAATCTGCAAAAAGAAAAAAGCACTAAAAATGCATAGGTGTGAATCCAGCCGTAGGCTGGATTCACACCTATGCAGTTTTAGTGCTTTTTGCATTTTGCAGATTTGCACTACAGTCCATCTAACATGGTTTCCTATGGAACATGTTCTGTAGTGCAAATCTGCAAAATGCAAAAAGCACTAAAAATGCATAGGTGTGAATCCAGCCTAAGACCCACTTGGATTTTTAGCTTTGCACCCTGTCTGTCTGTAGACCTGATTTGATGTGAACATTAATATACCAAATGATGCTCACTGTTTGTAAAAAAAGATTAGAGAAAGTGAAGGGTAACTGCATGAAAGGTTATCATATTCAACATATCCTATCATTACAAATTGTCCATGTTCCTTTTTCAGTCTTTTAAACTCAGAATACAAGACTGTAGCGCTATAAACAGGTGCTGACAATGTGATCCACTTTTTTTAGTGCATGCCAGCAGTTGAAGCAGAAACTCATACTTACTTATATAAAATAAAAGAGGAAAAATGCACTTAAAATTAGCATCTGAAAGAGCCAGGGAGAGCAAATAGATCAATAAGAAGCATCAACAAGAGGGTTAGAGAGACTGGGCAGAAGACAGTAACAGGATATATGTATGAAGGTAATTAGCAGTAAAGCACGCAGGCGCTAAAAGCACAGCTGTAGATGGATGTCACCTGGCTGTTTTCCAGCTTTTGAGAGCTATTGATTTGACCTGTGCAAAATAGCAATTCCATTGGTTTTACCGTATTATATTTATACTTTGTGTATATGTGTAATTTCTCTCTATATTAACCACTTAAGGACCAGGCCATTTTTTGTGATATGGCATTGTGTCACTTTAACTGACAATTGCGCGGTCGTGCGATGCTGTACCCAAACAAAATTGACATCCTTTTTTTCCAACAAATAGAGCTTTCTTTTAGTGGTATTTGAGTACTTCTGTGTTTTTTATTTGTTGCACTATAAACAAAAAAAGAGCGACAATTTTGAAAAAACACAATATTTTTTACTTTTTGCTATAATGAATATCCAAAAAAACGAAAAAACAAAAAAACAAAAACAAATTTCTTCATCGGTTTAGGCCAATATGTATTCTTCTACATATTTCTGGTAAAGAAAAATTGCAATAAGTGTATATTCATTGGTTTGCACAAAAGTTATAGCATCTACAAAATAGAAGATATATTATGGAATTTTTTTTTACTAGTAATTTTTAGCGAGACTGCATAGTTACATAGTAGGTGAGGTCGAAAAAAGACACAAGTCCAACCTGTGTGTGTGATTATATGTCAGTATTACCTTGTATATCCTTGTATGTTGTGGTCGTTCAGGTGCTTATCTAATAGTTTCTTGAAACTATTAATGCTCCCCGCTGCGACCACCCCCTGTGGAAGGGAATTCCACATCCTTGCCGCTCTTACAGTAAAGAACCCTCTACTGCGACATTGCGACGGACAGATGGGACACTTTTGACACATTTTTTGGACCATTGACATTTATACAGTGATCAGAGCTAAACATAGCCACTGATTACTGTATAAATGTGACTGGCAGGGAAGGGATTAACACTAGGGGCGATCAAGGGGTTAAGTGTGTCCTAGGGAGGTGTTTCTAACTGTGGGGGCAGTGTACTGACTGAGAGTAGAGAGACATCGCTGTTCCTGATCACTAGGAACAGCAGATCTCTCTCTACTTCCCTGTCAGAACGGGGATATGTCTAATTACATACACAGATCCCCATTCTGGCTCTCTGAGGAGTGATCACTGGTGACCGGTGGACATCGCGGGCCGACCGCCATGTGTATTGGCTCCAGGGCCACACGGCCCGCCCCCAATACCCCTTAAAGCGGTCTCGTACAGCTACGGCGTTTCACGCAGGGGAGCCAACCTGCCACCTTTTTTTTATTTCCATGTTTTTATTGGATTTTTCAAACAAAATACATTGTACAATTGGACATTGTACGTCGTGCAACGACGTTCTGGTTAGTCAATACAAGGTAAACGGTACAACGTATGAATTCAATACAGGTTACTATCCACTAACCTGGGTTGGTTGTAACGTTTATTAGACATATATCCATTATTAATTCTAGAGTTATATAAATATAACATGTAATTGTATAAATTGGTCCTCTTCACTAATGTCGCACCCCAAATGGGAGCTTTAGTGCCACAGGAGTGAAGAGGCCCTGTTTAGTATGAACTTACATTGATAAATATGTGCTAGTTAATACTAGCTGTTGCATACATCTTGTTTCTCTTGCATATGTAAAGGTATTGCTCGATCAAGAAGAAGATCTATGTGTCATTGCTTAAGTATGTGGGTTGCACAGTGTGTAGTCCAGTTAGTCCATGGTTGCCAGTTCCTATGCATTTTCGTCACCTGGCCAGTGTACGTAGCTGTTGTGATCTCGTAGCTGTAGTGAAGGGCTACTAAGTCAATGACTTGGGCTAATGTCAGGAGATTATCAGATTTCCAGTGTCTGGTTATGTTGAGCCTTGCTGCCATGAGGATATGAGTGACCACTTGTCTGAATGAGTAAGGGATGGACTCTATAGTTAGGTTAAGTATCGCCAGTGCTGGGGAGGGAGGGATTTTAATGTGGGTTATGTTCGAGATTAAACCGAAAATGTTTTCCCAGTATTTATGTATTTTAGTACATGTCCAGAATACATGTAATATGTCACTAGGAGAAGAGTGGCATCTCCAGCATATGTTGGGGATTTTTGGATTAAAGGATTTTATTCTGGCTGGGGTGAGATACCAGCGTAGTGTGATTTTCTGCGTGAGTTCCCATAGGGCTGCGCATTTAGTGGCCGTGTACGTAGCTTTGAGGGCAAGTTGCCATTGGTTGTCCGTAAAAGCATGGGCAAGGTCATTTTCCCAACTTTGGTGGGTTTTTAGTTTGTAGAAGGTGCATTTGTTGTGAAGAATGTTATAGAAATAAGAGATACCTCTGGTTTTAGTGGCTGTGTTGGTGAGGTATTCCCAGGTCTTAGGGTGAATATTGTAGAGGGGGAGGGGTAAAGTATTCAGGTAGTGGCGTAATCGGATGTAAGTGAAGTGGTCAGATGTAGTTCGATTGAATTCAGATTGGAGTTGTGTGAATGTTTTTTTTTTTTGTTTTGTTTTTTCCATAATAATATTTATTGTCCGATGCACAAAACAGAGAACGTAAACAGTGACCGGGATATTACATGGTACAGATTGTTTCACAAATCTGAGATACAGATAGATAACATAGGCATAACCAATATCAAATTAAAAAAATTAGGTTGTACATCAGTCATTTAACAGATTGTCTTGATTAACCCTTTCGGGGTAAGTACTGAGGGAGTATTATAGCACCATTCAGAGGGCAAGGGTTATCAGAAAAACAAGAAATAACAAAAAAGAAAAGAAGAGGGGGAGAGAAAAAGGAGAAAGAGGTAAAATAGGTAAGAGAACAGCAAATGGGGAGGGAGGAAGGAAGAAAGAGGCACGAGGGGGGAGGGGAGGCGGGGGGATCAAGTTACACAGAGACTAAGCCCTACAATAATGAGGTAGGGGAGAGAAGAGCTGTAGGGGGAATTGGTGACTTGATAGGGAAAGAAATGAGGGAGGAGAAGGAAGGGAACCGGGCCTTCCCCCCTGTCTCCATCCTGCCCCCCCGCCCCGGCGCAGCCCCCCCATCCTCTATCCCCTAAGGGGGAAAGTTGAAAAGGTTCAGGGGTTATATTCGCCAAATCGCTGAGACAGTTTGCAGTGTGTCCAACAGGCCCATGTGGTCGTAAATTTTTGGATTCGCTCCTGCGATATATGAACCAGCTCCTCCATCTCCTCTATCTTTGAGATCCTACGAAACCACTCTCCAATCGTAGGGGCGGATGTGGATCTCCAATGTGTCGGGACACATAGTCTAGCCGCATTCAACAAGTGCATTGCCAGTGATCTGTAGTATTCCTTTTTAGTTAAGTGGGTATGATGTAGGAGGTATTGAGCAGGGGAGAATGGTAGGGAGTACGTCGTAATGTGTGTAATAAGGTCGTGTACCTCCTTCCAATATGGTTGAATGAGATCACATTCCCACCATACATGCAACATAGTCCCTTTTGCCTTTCCACACCTCCAGCATGTATCTGGGATTGTCGGAGAAAATTTATGTAGGAGCGCCGGGGTCCTGTACCAGCGTGTTAAAATTTTATATCCATTCTCTTGAATGGCTACATTAAGGGAACCCTTATGTACGTATTCATAGATACATGTCCAGTCCTCATCTGTGAAGGTCATCTGCAAGTCCTTTTCCCATTTCGTGCGTGCGGGGTCAGTGGGGCGGATAGCGTCATCTATAAGCTCGTTGTATATGTAGGAAACGAGATGTCTCTGCGGAGGAGCTCGGGTACATAATTCCTCAAATGGGGTTAGTGGTCTTGTCCATGTCTGTGTTGTGCCCTGGGTGGAGAGGAAGTGTCTAATTTGTCGGTATGTCCAGAAGGGGAAGGAATGGAGAGGGGACAAGCCTACTAGGTTCTCATAGGATCTAGGCGTTTTACCTGTGTAAAACTGATATGCTAATATTCTGTCATGTGGCCATGCTTGGTTAAGAAAGGATGGTGAGAGCCCTGGTGTAAAATCAGGGTTGCCCCTCAGTGGGGTTAATGGGCCCGGGATTGAGGAAATTGACGAGGTTTTAATTGACCGTTTGAAGGCTCCTAATGAGGCTGAGATGAGAGGGTGTCCTATTATTCTCTGTAGCCAATGTTTGGGTAGAATCCAGGGTAGGGATTCTAGTGGGATTTGGGAGAATGATTTCTCTAAGGTGACCCAGACCTTTCCCGCTTCGTGTATATTCCAATCTACGAGCCGGGAGAGGTGGCTTGCTAGAAAATATTTGTGCAGATCCGGCAGCCCGATACCACCTCTGAGTTTTAGACGCGTGAGACGGGTATACTTAATGCGTGACGGTGAGCCCTTCCAAAGGAACAGTGTGCACATCCTCTTGTATGCTGCGAAAAAAGAGGCCGGAAGGCTAATAGGAAGACATTGGATAATGTGGAGGAACCGTGGCAAGGTTACCATTTTTAAGAGAGCCGCGCGGCCGAACCAAGAGACATTGATTTTTCCCCATTCCTTGAGGTCGAGTTGTGCTTTTTTTAGAACCTTGCTAAAGTTGGCGCTATATAAGTCCATTAAATTAGTAGTTATATTGATACCTAAATAGGGTATAGCCCGTTGTTTCCATTGGAAAGGGAAGGATGTCTGACAGCGTTCAACCTCCTGTGTTGTGAGTGAAATGTTTAGCGCTTGTGATTTTGCATAGTTGATCTTTAAATGTGACAAGGATCCAAAGTGTTCTATATCTTTAAGCAAGTTGGGTATGGAGGTAGTTGGGGCAGTCAGTGAGAGTAAGATGTCATCCGCGAAAGCAGAAACTCTTTGCCTTGAATGTTAATACCTTTAATATCGGGATTATCTCTTAATTTGTTAAGGAGGGGTTCTAATGAGAGTATAAATATCAGAGGCGAAAGGGGGCAGCCCTGGCGAGTCCCGTTTCTAACAGGGAAGGCGTTCGACAGGTGGCCATTAACTCTTACTGCCGCGCTAGGGGAAGCGTACAGCGCCGAGATGTGGGCCAGCATGCGCGGGTGAAGGCCAATCTTCCTGAGCACCTCATGCATGTAATCCCAGGCCACTCTGTCGAACGCCTTCTCGGCGTCTAATGATAAAAAGAAGCCCTGTGTGTCTGTGGTGGTGAGCCAATGGTGAAGGTTTAATGCCCTGATGGTGTTGTCCCTGGCCTCACGTCCAGGAACAAAGCCCACCTGGTCTAAAGAGATAAGATTTTGTAGAAGAGGGGACATTCTATTGGCTAAAATTTTTGCGTAGATCTTAATGTCCACGTTAAGGAGAGAGATAGGCCTGTAGTTTTGTACTTGTGTGGAGTCCTTGCCTTCTTTCGGGATAACCGTGATGTGGGCCTCTAGCAGGCGACCCATGGGCATTGCGGGGTTGGCCAGGGAGTTGAAAGTAGCTAACATCTTTGGGGCTAGAGTCTGAAAGAAACATTTATAATACTGCAGCGTGAACCCGTCCGGGCCCGGGCTTTTGCCTGTCCTCCTTTCCTAAGAACGTTTTGTAGTTCATCTGCCGAAAAAGGTTGTTCTAACTCTTCTGCCTGAGCTTGTGAGATTGGTTGAGGGCCATATTGGGACAAGAAGTTTTTGATAGCCTCCTTTCTGAGGTCACCCTGATCTGGATTTTGATTGGGGGGTTGTAGATTATAAAGGTTTTTGTAATATTGTTCGAAGGAATGGGCAATATCTTAGTTTTTAGATAGTAGTGTGCCCTGTTGGGTCCGGATGTGATGTATTGTGTTGGATGGTCTAGAGGCACGGACTGCTCGGGCCAATAGTTTCCCGCATTTATTGCCTTGCTCATAGAAGACTCTCTGATGCAAGACATAGCGGCGTCTAGTGCGTTTTCCCAATTCTTCCAGCAACATAGAGCGATATTGCATCAGCTCCTGAAGTGTCTGCTGAGAATGAGAATGTTTGTGTGTGGTCTCTAGTCTTTTGATGTTAGAGATCAGGTCATCTACCGTGCTCTGGTGGTTCCGTTTTATTTTTGCTGCTTGGGTCATCAATTCCCCTCTGATCACACATTTGTGTGCTTCCCAAACTGTGATAGGAGATATGTCCGGGGTAGAATTTTCCTGGAAATACGTATTTATGCTGGATTCTAGGTGTGTGGAAAACACCTCCTCCTTTAACAGGGACGAGTTAAGTCTCCAGACTTTAGTTTTAGAGATCGAATCCGGGAAGGTCAAGGAAACCGAGATGGGGTGGTGGTCAGATAGGTACATAGGGTCAATTGTGGCATGTGTGAGGTAAGTTAAATCAGGTTGGGAGAGGAAAAAGTAGTCCAGTCTGGAATATTTTTGAAAGGGAATGGAGAAGAAGGTGTAATCACGAACGGAGGGGAACAACGTGCGCCATGTATAATGCAGCGCCAAACCTTGGAGTTGCAATTTAATCTGGCGAAGGGCTCGGTATGAAATCGTGGAGGTGCCTGAAGAACTGTCAAGGTCTGGGTTAAGGGGCACGTTAAAGTCTCCTCCCATCAGTAACATGCCCTCCTTAAAGGAGAGTAAGAGGTCACTTACCATCTTGAAGAAAGAGACTTGACGATCCTTTGGGGCATAAATGTTTGTTAGTGTGATTGGTCTAGACGCATAAGAGCCTTTGAGGAAAACAAATCTCCCCTCAGGATCTATCAGGGAGTCGAGAAGTTTAAAGGGGGCATGCTTAGAAACTAGAATGGACATTCCTTTGGTCTTTGCTAAAGGGTTTGTGGAATGGAAAGCTGTCTGGTATATGTGGTTAGAAAGTTTTGGGATTGAGTTGGAACGGAAGTGAGTCTCCTGAATGAAAATAAAGTGGGCTTTCTGCTTGGTGAGTGCGGACAGAACCTGTGAACGCTTTTCGGGAACATTTAGACCCTTTGCGTTAAGTGAGACACATTTCAGCATTAGAGGCGCTGGGGAGGCCATTGTCAGCCTAGAGTTGCGGAGGCTAGCTTATATATGGAGTCAGGGAGATAGGAGTTGACTATCCCACCTGAAAGGAGCCTGACGGCGCCGGGGCGGTTAGGTCAAGGGAGGGGGGGGGAGTGGGGTATAAGATAGGGAGAGAAAAAAAAGAAAAGGGGGAGGGGATCAGAGGGGGGAGGAATAGATAAAGAGTAGGGTGGAGGCCCTGGAAGAGAGATAAGAAGAAGGAGATGAGGAAAAGGAATCAGTGGGAGTGGGCAAATACAGGGTGGTGGGGGGAATACCAGAGGTGGAGATGGAAATACCAATCCACCTGTAGAAAGGAAGGCTGGATGGTCAGCAGACTAGATACTAGAGCTGCTGCAGGGGGTTGGTGAGAGTGACTGGGTTCCTACTCCTTTGCCACATGGAGGACCCGGAGGAGGTAGAAGTTCAGTGGGGAAAGGTGCAAACATAAATCTTGGGGAAAACAAATCAGGTCGACCTCAGTTTTGTAGCCTGCTGTCTTAATATTCTATTAGACATTAACAGTGTAAAATCTAAAGACTGAACAAAAGGGTCCAAGTAGAAAAAGAAAGAAAAATAAAAAAGAAAAATATAACACACCCATGTAACCGTACCAAACTAACTTGTATAATCATCCTGGTTCATAACTGCATAACTTCAAAGGTATGTTTCCCACAGATGTTGGTATGGTGGCCTCATTAAGAGGGGTAAACAGGTTCTGAGTCTTACACCCAAAAGGCGTATTGAGACCAGGCGCTGCATCAGAGAGTCAAAAAAGCTTGGTGATGGTCATCCTCCCTCCTTACCCCCATCACAGAGATTACCTTCTAATAGCACTTAAACTAGTGCCCAGATTCAGGAGTCCCTTAAAACAAGAGGTGCCCGGAGCCCCCAAGGCATGCTTTTCGGTATCCCGAGGGTAATTTAGAAAAGGCATCAATTATAGCTCATGGATGTGTGAATGTTTTAATGAGGTTGTTGTGTATGAGATCCTGTATGAAATGTATACCTTTGGTGATCCAAGGTGATATAGAGAGTTCTGGTACTGTGTGTATAAGGGATTCCAAGGGAATGTATCCTGGAGATGTGGCGGGTGTGGATGTCAGTAAGGTTAATGATTTTTTCCAAGCATGTGCGGATGCTCTCATGGTCGGGGGTAATGATTTTGGTATTATAGTGCCCAGCGGAGTGCTAAGTAGCCATGTTTTCAAATTGGGTCGCGTTAGTGAGGAATTCTCAATTTGTCCCCAAAGTGTGTTTGGGTGTGTTTGGAACCAGGAGGTTAGTTGAGCTAGAATTGTTGCTAAGTAATAGTCCTCAAAGTCTATAGATCCTGTTCCACCGACTAGTTTGTGTTTTACTAGGTTGTGGTGAGCACTCCTCGGTTTTTTCCCATTCCCGGTATTTGTTGAAGATAGTTTTGAGAGATTTGAAGAAGCTAACTGGCAGAGGTATAGGTAGGGTTCTAAAATAGTATAGTATTTGGGGGAGGCATATCATCTTAAATGCCGCAAGTCTGCCTGACCATGAGAGTTCATGCTTTGCTATTTGTTGTGAGGTTGATTGAATTTGTTGGAGGAGTGGTAGGTAGTTACATGAGTATATTTTCTTAGTTTCTCTTGGGAGTTGGATGCCCAAGTATGATATGTCAGTTTCTGCTCATTTAAATGGGTATTGTAGTTGTAGGAGGTTTTTCATGGTGGCGTTTATGTTTATGTCTAGTATGAATGATTTGGTCACATTAGCTTTGTAATAAGAGACCGAGCTAAACCATTTAAGCAGTTTTTGTACTGCTGCCAGGGAAACAGTCCGATCTGTAAGAATTAGAATTACATCATCAGCGAATAGACTGATTTTGTGGTGAGAGAGGCCGATATGCATACCCGAAATGTTAGGATGGGAGCGCACGTGTTCTGCCAGGGGTTCCATAAGCATGTTAAATATTAAGGGGGAGAGGGGGCAACCCTGGCGGGTGCCGTTTGTGATAGGGAATGGGCGTGAAAGCATGCCCTCTGTAAACACCTGGGCCTCAGGGTTGGAATATAATGCCAGGATGGCTGTTAGGATTTGCCCCTGGAATCCAAATTTGTGGAGGACCGCTTCTAGGTAGGACCAGTGGACTCTATCGAACGCCTTCTCTGCATCTAAGGAAAGAAGCAGAGAAGGCGTTCCGGTGGATTCAGCGTGATGTATGAGGTCAATCATTCTTCTGGTGGCATCTGAGGATTGTCTGCCTCTGGTGAAACCAGTTTGATCTTGGTGTATGATAGTGGGCATAATCTCAAGTAGTCTGGTGGCTATGGTTTTGGAGTAGATTTTTAAGTCTAAGTTGAGTAAAGAGATTGGGCAAAAATTTTGGGGGGTATCCGACCATTTCCCTGGTTTTGGGATAGTTATCACTAGCGCTTTTAAGTATTCTTTCGAAAAGCTAGCAGAGGAGGCAGCATGATTAAAGAGTTCAGTGAGGTGTGGGACTAGTTGAGGGGAAAATAGTTTGTAGTATTCCCCTGTTATCCCGTCTGGGCCTGGTGCTTTATCACTAGGCAACGAATCAATAGTAGCTTTGATTTCCTGTTCGGTGAATGGTGCATTCAGGGTAGTCAGTTGGTCAGTAGATAGTTTGGGTAGGTTTATCTTACTGAGAAATTGGTCAATGTCGTCTTGTGTGGGTTGGGGGGTATGAGGATCCTGTTTTAAGTTGTATAGGTCTTCATAATAGACGCTGAAAGCATCAGCAATGTCTTGGGGGTTACTCAGTGGGGTGTTAGTGTGGGGGTGTTTAAGTTGTGTTATTCTGGTTTTATTTCGTCTACCTTTGCGGCGTTGGGCTAATGTCTTTCCTGCTTTGTTAGAGGTGGAATACGAAGATGCTTTAAATTTCCTTTGAAGGAATTCATACGAGTGAAGGAGAAGGGTTTTCAGTTCCTGTCTGAGGGATATTAGCTGGTTTGTCTGTGGGTTTTGAGGGTCAGATTTGTGTTTCGTTTCTAGGTCCGCTATTTGAGCTGTTAATGCATCTACACGCTGTGTCCTCTGTCGCTTATGGTGAGAGCTCAATTTAATGAGCATTCCCCTCATATAAGCTTTATGTGCGCTCCACACCACGGCAGGGTCGGGTACCGATCCCTTATTCAATGAGAAAATTTCTGAAATGTGTTCTGAAATTTCTGGGGTGTATTTAGCATTTTGAATGATGGAGTTGTTTAGTCTCCAGAGGAATGTATTTTGCTGAAGGTTGTGATCTTGAAATGTAATTGAGGTGGGGGCGTGGTCCGACCATGTCGCAGCGTGGATAGCAGATTTAGATATTTTTTGTAAAATATGCTTATCAGATAAAAACAGGTCGATTCCGGAGTAGGAGCGGTGCCTATTGGAAAAAAAAGTGAAGTCGCATTCGGCGCCATGGAGGCATCGCCAGACATCATACAGTTCGTGGGAGTTTATGAACGATTTCAGAGGTGAGTCGTGTCTCTTCGCTGAAGAGGTGGAGTCCAAGGACGCATCTGGGACCAGATTGAAGTCCCCACACATAATTGTGTGGCCTTTTTGTATGGGTTTCAATGTGCGGATAAGTCTGCGTAAGAACTTCATTTGAGTTCGGGGCATATATATTGATAATGGTGTAAGTTGCTCTATTGATGTTGCAGATTAGAATAATGAAATGACCTTCAGGGTCTGGGACTACTTCTAGTAGTTGGAAGTCTATGGTATCCTTGATAGCAATCATGACTCCTCTAGCCTTAGTAGAGTGTGTTGCGTGGAATACATGTGGAAAGTGATGGTTCTTACACAGAGGAGTATTAGGGGCTAGTAGATGGGTTTCCTGGACACATAGGATGTCACCTTGGAGAGCCATGACGGTTTTCCATAGTGAGTGGCGTTTGGCGGGATGATTAAGCTCATTGACGTTAAGTGGAAGAATGTTAAACGGCATCCTGTGAGTGTGGAGATGGTGGATGCTGTGTACAACACTTACGGTTAGTCGTTACCGTGTGGAGCTGGCTGTTTCAGGCGATGTGATGGGTAGAATGGGTTATGGAGATACGAGATTTAGGTCAGATGAGTTCCGCGTGGAGGATCAGTGACCGTTGCTTCTGACTGGCCAGGGGGCCGAGGCGAGGATGGACTAGTAGACTGCAAATAGAGCAATACGTTAGGTAGCAAGACAATTACAGTCAAGTAAAGATCATGGATATATTTGAAGAACGATGAAAACTTTGAAAAAGATCTGCGATGTGAACCGTAGATTTAGCTTGCGGAATAATAGGTTTTGATTATATCGTTTCAAGAATAAAAAATTTGAGAAAAATAAAAATTAAAAAAGACAACAAATTAGAGGGGGTGCTGAGCACTTTGAAAACCTCTGTATTGGGGGTACAAAGAGTTAATACCGCGGGTAGCAGAAGACAAGAATAACAGAATAGCCATAGCACAGGGGAGCTATTATAACTGTTATCGGCTTCATGAATTCTGGGAGGTGATGACTTTCATTTGAGGTTTTGATCTAGTTGTCTGTGGGGTAAGGATTAACCTCTGTCATGTAGAGCAGGGTTAGGCGGTTCTGGGTTTATATCCCAGGCGTGAAGTAGTTTCAGGCCTTTTTCTAGTTCTCCTATTGCGTGGGTTTGGCCGTTACGAACGATGAGAATGGTGGCAGGGTATCGCCATTTGTATTGCAGCTTGTGATTTTGCAGGCCTTTGGTGATCGGGTTCAGTTGGTGCCTCATTTGGAGGGTGTATTTTGAGAGATCAGGGAAGAGTTGAATCCCTGTATAGGGAGCTGGTAATGGCGATTTAGCCCTGAGTCCCATGAGCAGTTTTTCTTTGATGTGATAGAAGTGAACCCTCATCAGGACATCTCTGGGGACCGAGGCAGCTAGATGAGATGGTTTAGCGATTCTATGGATCCTATCCACAATGACGTCCCGTGTGGAAGCCTCAGGGAGAACTAAATGCATCAGTTCTTTTGCATAGCGAGGCAGATCTGCGGGTAGTATAGACTCAGGTACCCCCCTCAGCTTAACGTTGTTCCTGCGAGATCTGTCTTCTAAGTCGGCCAGCTTGGCGCGCATCCATGTCTGTTCTTCTCTAACAACTTCATAGGCTTCAATGGTGTCATTCACTGTGGAGGTGCAGGCATGTATTCCTCTCTCAGCGTTTGTCACTCTGTCATCCAGTGTGTGGATGTCAGTGGTGATCTTGTGAAAGAGGGATGATAGATCTGCCATGAGGGAGGTCTGCAGGGATATGAGCATATCCTTGAGTGTTGTATCCTTGACTGGCTGGCCTGAGGTGGGGAAGGAGGACATGGATGAATGTAGGGCCTGGTCTAATGAGTAGGGGATAGGAGCCTGGGCCTCAATTTGCGAGTACTGCGACTACTGCGGCATCGCGTCTAGCCTCATCTTTGCCTTTGCTGGGCTGCCTAGGCTGGGGTCACCTTCTGGGGCATGGGAGAGGTTGTCCACAGTACCTGTGTCTAGAGGATCATCTGTCAAATCATCCGGGAGGTCCGTGTATGCTGTGGACGGCGCGGCCTGGCCAGCGCCATCTTGGTTTTTCCAGCCAGCCGGCTTGTAGGCAAATTCAGTAAGTTTTTGTGGTTTGTGATCAGTTAATCTCTTTCTGGAAGACATCCTCTTTGTCCCCTAAGTGTGAGGAGCAAGGATGGGTGTGTATGGATCGTCGTTGGCAGCCGATGGCGTTGGATTCTGTCCTCTGGCTTTAGAGCTGTGGAATCAGGCATCCATCTGCTATCCCGGCTGGCCACGCCCCCAACCTGCCACCTTTTAATGACAGTGGCTGGTCAGCAAGTAGTTAAAAAAGTAACATCTTCAATCATGCTAATACTTTTGTTGTGTGCCGACTAGGGATGAGCCAGATGTTCGACTCGAACATCGAGTGCTCACTCGTTCGCCAAATGTAGAACTTTATGGGGCATTCGCGGGAAATTTGAGCGCTCGCGGAACGCCCCATAATGAGCGTTGAGACCGTCAATGCACTGCGAGATTGCAGTGCATTGACAGCTGCTGATTGGCCAAAGCACCTGTCCTGCTTTGGCCAATCAGTTTGAGACAATTCCTTTATTAAAAAATAAAAAAAGCCCAGCATATCCATCTTCGATCACAGCGCCAACGACACGAAAAAAAAAACAAAACTGAAAAACCTCGCCTAAATGGGAGGCGTCCCGCCGACTGCAGCCTTTTTGCGATGACAGCTGTTATAAAGCTGAGGGTGGGGACACCCAGTGATGTAAATGGGTGACCCTGCCCCCTCTGACTGATGTGATGTCACATGATGCGGGGTCACCCGCTTACATTACCCGGTGGCCCCGCCCTCAAGCTATATAAGAGCTGTCAAAGCGAAAAGGCTGCAGCCAGCAGGAGCCTCCCATCGAGGCGGTGTTTTTCCATTTTTTTTTCTCAGGTCATCGGCGCTGTAATCGAAGATGAATGGACATCAAGGGACATTTTTTTTTTTCGCCTGAAAAACTGACAGGCGGACCTGATTGGAGAACCTGTGTGAAAGGGGCCTAAGGCATCCACTCTGAGGCCACTTTTTTTTAAATTTTGGCATGGGGTTCCCCTTAAAATCCATACCAGATTCGAATGGCCTGGTATAGATTGGGGGGGGGGGGGTAACGCCATTTTTAAAACATTTTTATATTGCTGACAATGGTATTGTATTGCTGGAAACTTAAATGTCATTTCATTCATTTTTTTTTTCTTTAGAAATGTTCGCCAGCGGCCCGTGATTGCGGCGAGGAGAGGCAGAACTGGGAGATGCCTATGTAAACAAGGCATTTCCCTATTCTGCCTAAGAACATGACAGAGATCTACTGCTCCCTGTCATCATCATGTTGTAGTGAGCTCATCCCCCCTACAGTTAGAACACATCCAGGGAACACACTTAACCCCTTGATCGCTCCCTAGTGTTTAACCCCTTCCCTGCCAGTATCATTTATACAGTAATCAGTGGCTATTTGTAGCTCTGATCACTGTATAAATGTCAATGGTCTCAAAATAGTGTCAAAAGTGTCTCATGTGTCCGTCATAATGTCACAGACCCGCTAAAAATAGCAGATCGCCGCCATTATTAGTAAAAAAAATAAATAAATAATAAAAATGCCATAAATCTATCCCCTATTTTGTAGACGCTATAACTTTTGTGAAAACCAATCAATATACAGTTATTGCGTTTGTTTTTTACCAAAAATATGTAGAGGAATACATATCGGCTTAAACTGTGGAAGAAATTCGTTTTTTTATATATTTTTTGGGAATATTTATTATTGCAAAAAGTAAAAAATATAGCTTTTTTTTCAAAATTGTCGGTCTTTTTTTGTTTATGGCACAAAAATAAACCGCAGAGGTGATCAAATACCACCAAAAGAAAGCTCTATTTGTGGGAAAAAATGGACGTCAAATTTTTTTGGGTACAACGTCGCACGACCGCGCAATTGTCAGCTAAAGCAACGCAGTGCCGTATTACAAAAAATGCTCCATTCAGGAATGGGGTAAACCCTTTCGGGGCTGAGGTGGTTAAGCATCATTAAAAAAATCACTGCTCCTGTAAAAATGACCTTTTTAAAAAACTTTTGTACATTGATACATGTTCCCCAGGGCAGTACCTGGATCCCCATACCCTTTTTATGGCCAATTACTTGCATATAAGCCTTTAAAATAAATGGGGGCTTTTGATTTTTCAAGTTCTGGTCCCAAAGACTTCAATGGGGTTCCCCGTTCGGGTCAGAAATTTTTCTGGTGCGAAAAGAACAGGGTGGTGTTCAGCCCATCCTCTAGCCATGAACAATTAAGGCAGTTCTGAAGGCAAAAGGGGGTCCAACACGGTACTAGCAAGGTGTACCTAATAAAGTGGATGGTGAGTGTATGTTTTGTGTATTGCAACACTTTGCCATTGTGTTATGCCATCCAGCTTTGAGTTGCTCTCACACACATTCAGTAGGGATGCTTTTGTACTGCTACTCCTGAAGAAGCCTCTGAACTTTTGGCCTATTTCCCCCTTACAACACCCACAGTCAGGCAAAAGGGATTTTCCACATGCTCTCCAATGGCTTAAAAGGGGGTTTTCATTTTTAGTGTTTATTCTGGCAAAGTAGAACTTGGATGGGATTTGGGGGTAAATGGGATGTCAAGAACTGAAGAAATTGCAAACTGCAAGACCTGCTAAAGTCTCTGGCTGCTATACTCCAAACTAAACTGTGCTGCACAACAGTGGAGGTAATGGTATAGCTCCCAACTGTCCCTGGTTTTGTGGGACTGCCCCCAATTCGGAACAAAGTAACTCTGTTCCTTTTTCTTCCTCATTTGTCCCTCATTTTGGTCTATTCTATAGAGTTGTATATAAAATGCACTATTTTATCCAATTTCTAAATTGCTGCATTTGTAAATTTCAAAATCCAGTATAAAGGAATAGTAGTGGTAAAAAAAGCACTTGTGGGTTTAACTATGCTTTTTTTTGTATAATTCTCCTTTAACCACTTCGCGCCTGGCCATCATTTTGCTGTAGGCCGGTCAGTCTAATACGCCACATTACCAATCTCGGCAAAGAGCCTCTGACGGAGGCTCTTTACCACGTGATCAGCTGTGTCCAATCACAGCTGATCACGATGTAAACAGGAAGAGCCCTTTATAAGCTTTTCCTTACTCGCGTCTGACAGACGCGAGTAGAGGAGAGCCGATCGGCGGCTCTCCTGACAGGGGGGTCTGTGCTGATTTTTTATCAGCACAGCCCCCCCCCCCCCACGGATGCCCACCCAGGACCACCAGGATGCCGCCAAGACCACCAGGGATGGCCACCACACAGGACCACCAGGTATGCCACCTGTAATGGATTGTCGCACACTCCGCTTGAGTGCTTCCGTCAGCATACCGTTTCCTAAGTCCTGGAACACGAGTCCAATGGATCTGGCTATAGGAACCACCAAGAACCAGACAACACCAGTCTTGGAGTACATCAGGAATACTCTTAGAAGCTGTGGTAAGCCAGATTAGACTGATTTACATTGTAGAGGATAACAGACAGGTGGCTGGAGTTAATGATATTAGCATCTCCTCACAGTATGTGTCCCAACAGTATGAATCAGTCACTATTTCTAATATGGCAAATACAGGGTCCCTAGAGTCTCTGTGTCCTGGGGGACAAGGACCCGAATCCAAAGTAATACCCCCTCAAGGGTCCCCAGGCATACAGCTCACAATGCGCACCATTCCCCCAAATGCCAGGACCCATAATCGGTAGGCAAGGGGCTGGCATTCAGTCCCCTCCAAAAGCCTCTGTCCTGGGGAGTCTGTCACATTTCTCCCCCATCAAAAGTTGATTAACAAGGTCCCAGACCACCACCTGGTCTGGACATGCGTTAGTCAGGCAGAGTGAACTCACAAAGTCTGTCCGCATGATCTCCTTTCTTGGATGCAAGGAATAGTTGACCTCAGTAGGTGTGGGGCAGAGGTCATTGACTCTCTGTCCAGCTGTCAGCGCTTCAGCTGGGTTGCGTTTACCATTTTATGGCTTGGCCTGTTGCTGGGCAGAGGGGCTCACTGCCCCAGTTCCCTGAAGCTGGGAAGAAAGAATAGGTGCTAGGCAGAGGCCAGCGGTGCTCTGTCCTGTTGCCAGCAATTCAGCTGGGAGTAGCAGCTTCACTACATCAGCTTGTTGCTAAAGAGAGGGGCCGACTGCCCCGGCTCCCTGGATCTCCACAGTTGTTGCTGGTGCTGGGCAGAGGTTGATAGCACTCTGCCCTGTTGCAAGCACTTCTGCTGGGGACTCCACATCCTCTGCTCTGGCTAACCGTTGGAGCAGGAGGCTGGATTCCTCCATTCCCAAACTGTGTAGCTGCCATTGGGGAGGTGAGCTGACTGCTTCCTGTTCCGTTTCCTCATCTGGCTGCTGGGATGACATGTCTCTTGTACTGTCTCCCAGGTGCACAGATCTTTGCTGGGGAAGAAAGAGTGCTTCCTCCCCCCTGGCCAACTGTTGAGGAGGGACGACAAGCACCTCCTCTCCCTTCTCCCCTGTATCTGCTGCTGGGAAGTGATTGCCACCTTCTCACCCTGAGCCTCTGGAACTGCCACAGGTGTGGGGCAGAGGTCATGGACCCTCTGTCTGGTGACCAGCACTTCAGCTGGGGAAGTTCCTTGTAACTCCACAGGTACTGCTGTTGGTGCTGGGCAGAGCACAGTGAAGTTTGGCCCTAATACCAGCTCTTCTGCTGGAGGCTCATCAGGTTGTTCTTCCTCATCAGAAAAGTCTATCAAATCCCCTGTCTCTGCAACTGGTGTCTGGGAATAGAGGTTCATCATCTCCTGTCCGTGGAACCCAGAAGATGCCATCGGTGCTGAGCAGAGGTTAGCAGAACTCTGCTCTGTTGTCAGCACTTCAGCTTTGGGGATGGCGATCTCCAGATTTTCCACTGCCGATTCTCTGGCATGCTGCTGGACAGGCACATTCCTCCATCCAAGATCATCCCATGCAGAAACAGGATCATCAAGGTCAGACGGCACTTGCTGCATCTGCCATAAGACCTCCGCGCCCATAGCTGCGGGGGCAGGTTGGCAAAGCAAACTGTTACTCTGCCACATTGCCGACTCTTCAGCCAGGATTTCAGAGTTGTCAAATGGTATTTCCCAATAGTCCCAGGCAAAGGGAGCCCAGCCCTGGTGATGAGCAGTGTCTAGCAGCCGTCTGTAGGCGATCTCCAGCTTCCATTCCTGAACGGCCAGAAAATCTATACCTTCCAGTGCCCAGTGCACTTCCGAGATGTTCAGTAGCCCTTCTCTGTAATCCATGATTTCGTCCAATTGCTACTCTAAATCACTCCCAAAGTTAGGGTCCCCTGTCAGCTTCACATACAACAGTCCCAGGCCACCATAGCCAAAGCCTTCAGTTGGGTTGTCATCCGCTATCCAAGGGTATGCTTGGGATACATGCCACCGGAGAGCTCTGTAGCTCTCATCCAGTCGCATCTCTGCCCAGACCAGCCTGCTTAATTCAGCTGTCTGCTCCTTGTGCAATTTTTCACCCAAAAACAGCACCCACAATCCATACTGCGACCAGTACCTTTCCTCGATAGAGGGGAGAACTTTTCCCTGGTGTTGCTGCTCATGGGCTAGCGCTTCCTTCCAGAGTTCACAGCGAATAGAATCAAACCATCCCAGCAGGACCTTCTCTGATACTGGTCCTCTGTGCTGTATCTGCATCTCTTGCAACTTCCTTCTGAATTCCTCTTCCATGGCGGCTGGTATCCGTACCTCACCTCTCCTGCTATCCGGACCTTGGATCCAGGTGGTAGTTTGGATGTCCCAGACTGCAAGAATCGTCCCACTTCTTGCCACCAATGTAACGGAATGTCGCACATTCCGCTTGAGTGCTTCTGTCAGTATACCGCTTCCTAAGTCCTGGAACACGAGTCCAATGGATCTGGCTATAGGAACCACCAAGAACCAGACAACACCAGTTTTGGAGTACATCAGGAATGCTCTTAGAAGCTGTGGTAAGCCAGACTAGACTCATTTACATTATAGAGAATAACAGACAGGTGGCTGGAGTTGATGATATTAGCATCTCCTCACAGTATGTGTCCCAACAGTATGAATGAGCCACTATTTCTAATATGGCAAATGCAGGGTCCCCAGAGTCTGTGTGTCCTGGGGGACAAGGACCTGACTCCAATGTAACACCACCTCAAGGGTTCCCAGGCATACAGCTCACAAAGCGCACCGTTCCCCCAAATACCAGGGCCTATAATCAGTAGGCAAAAGGCTGGCATTCAGTCCCCTCCAAAAGCCTCTGTCCCGGGTGAGTCTGTCACACCACTCTAGACCACCAGGGATATGCCAATCAGTGCCCATTAAAAATGCCTGCCAGTGCCACCAGTGATGTCTATCAGTGCAATCCATCAATGCCAGCCATTAGTGCCACCTATCAGTGCCCAGCAGTGCCGCCTATCAGTGCAACCCATGAGTACCCATCAGTGCAGCCCATCAGTGCCGCCAATCAGTGCTCATCAGCGGCACCTATGAGTGCCCATCAGTGGAACCTATGAGTGCCCATCAGTGCTGCATATCAGTGACCATCAGTGCCCATTGTCAGTGCCCATCAGTGCCATCTCATTGGTGCCACCTCATCGGTGCCGCCTTATCAGTGCCCATCAGTGAAGGAGAAAACTTACTTTTTTACAAAATGTTATAACAGAACTTTTTTTTTTTAAAATTTTCGATCTTTTTTTATTTGTTTAGCAAAAAATAAAAAACGCAGGGGTGATCAAATACCACCAAAAGAAAGCTCTATTTGTGGGAACAAAATTATAAAAATTTTGTTAGGGTACAGTGTAGCATGACCGCACAATTGTCATTTAAAAAATAATGCACTTCACTGTCCTCTCCTTCCTCCGGGTGTATGGCTGGCTTGTACTCACTGCTGTGCTGGTCTTTTGCTTCTGGCTTGGCTTGAAGTTTGCAGCTAAGCCTACCAGAAACTGTGGCTGAGTTATGTCCTGGAGCTTCCATTCTCTCTCTCTTCTGCTCTCACTTCTTCTCTTCTGCCCCGGGGGGGTAAAGCCCCCAGCACAGGGGACTCCTCCCGACAGCTGGACCCTGCCTGGACTCTGCTCCCAGACTGCCAGGCTGCAGGATATGTATGGGTTGCTACAAAGCCCATGTAAACTAACCTACACTGATCATACTCTACTTAAAGCCACTTTTGGCCAGGCCACAGGGGGAGGAGAATATGACAAATGGGGTGGCATGGGGATAAATTATGGGCATGAAACAAATAAAATGGATGGCATATGAAAAAGGCTTCAATAAAGTGGGTGGGATACAGATAGAAAAAAAGACCAACTGCATTCACACAAATGTCAGGGAGAGTGGGTAGCCCACTGATAGAAGAAGAGAGAGAACACCAAATGAAAATGTAACACCCTCACAGTTGCTTGTGTAGGTAAATTTTGTTTGTAGGCAGATGAGCATGTGTTAATTGTGTGAATTGTGTTTAGGAGACTAGGCAGTGCTTTACAGGCCGTGGCTCTGTTACCTCCCTGTCTTCTGGATCTCACTGGATGTTTCCAGAACATAGTGGGCGGAGGGACAGAGGCTGCAGCCTGAATATTCAAGAAGCTTCCACCGATCTCTGGGAAGATGGGCCTAGAAGGTGGGGAGCCTTCCTAAATATCTTGTAGCCTGGCAGTCTGTGAAGAATATTATTAATATCTAATATTCTTGTATCTCAGAGGCATTTCCGGATGAATAGCATTGATAGTCAAACTGACTTAAAACAAAGTTTATTGTCACACAATTGGCATCATAAATACAATGTAAAAAATATAATAGTTCAGTTCAGTGTGGGTAAAAATATATGAAATAGAATAAAAAGTTATAAAGCTGTAATAAGCTTATGAAAGCATGTGTGCTTCATGGCTGCTGTCTGTCTTCATGCTGTCTTGTGTGTCGTCCAAGAAGAAACAGGAAATGACGTTCTTAGACTTCTGGCAGAATTCAGCTGTGCCCACTTGTCAAAGTGTCTTGTGATCATGTCAGTGTCATCTATCCTAGTGACTGTGTGTCTGTGTGAGTGTGTCTGTCTGTGTGTCTGACTGTGTGTCCTTCAATATGGAAGCATTGGCTTTATATGTTACATGTGAACGTCATAACTTCACACCAACTTAGAACCTTGTATGGCACATATTCATTTCTAGAGAAGATTCTAACTCAGAGTCATATATAGCATAGGATTGACAAGCCCACATGTAACACTCCATACTTGAAGTAATATGCTGATCATGTAATGTCATATAACCAAACATCGATATAATATTAACACATATAACCAACTTGAACTACATTAAGTAACTATATACTAATACTTATTAATATGATTGAGACTACAAACTAACTTAACTTAACAGGATATGATCCACAATGTATATTCCTTTATCTACGTAGACACGTGTCTATTTTTGTTTTCTCATGACATTCTATACCAAGATACCTTATATGTCATACTCAAATTGGCTACACCAGAAAAATCCAGCAATGCTCAGCTGTAGATGAAGAATCATGTCAAATCAATTGATCAAGGTCATTCACACATACTCTATTTATTATGATTAATCATAAAACCAAATATATTTTGCAAGCTTGCCATGAATATAATATAACACCTATAAGTGCCAAATTATGAATTTGGAATAATATTCTAACAGTCTGGAAGCAGAGTCTGAGGTCTAGTTGTCTAGAGGTGACCCCTATGCTGGGAGCTTTGCCTCCCCCCCCCCCCGGGGCAGAAGAGAAGAAGCGAGGACAGAAGAGAGAGAGAAAGGAAGCTCCAGGGCATCACTCAGGTACAGTTTCTGCTATATTTAGCTGCAAACTTCAAGCCAAGCCAGAAGAAAAATGCCAGCAAACCAACCTTCTGCATTCTAATAGCTACTTAAAGCGATGTAGTGTGTACAAGACATCCATACACCCAAAGGAAGGAGAGGACAGTGAAGTGCAATAACTCAGATATCTGGGACCAGGGGTAGCTTAACCACTCGCCGACCGACTCACGTGATACACGTCGGCAAAGCACGTTCCCGCAAAATGACGTAGGGGTACGTCGTCCCCTTTAAGGGCCGCCGGAGGCCTGTGCGTGTGCCCGCTGCACGGCGGGGGACCCGATGTGTGTGGCCGGTGGGCACAATCGTGGGCACCAGAGCCAGAATGTGGATTTGTGTGTGTAAACACACAAATCCCTGTTCTGTCAGGGCAGAGGAGACAGATCATTTGTTCCTACTAAGTAGGAACAGCGATATGTCTCCTCCCCCAGTCAGTCCCATCCCCCCACAGTAAGAAATACTAACTAGGGAACACATTTAACCCCTTGATCGCCACCTAGTGTTAACCCCTTCCCTACCAGTGACGTTTAAACAGAAATTAGTGCATTTTTATAGCACTGATCGCTGTATAATTGTCAATGGTCCCAAAATTGTGTCAAAAGTGTCCAATCTGTCCGCCGTAATGTCGCAGTACTGCTAAACATCACAGATCACCGCCATTACTAGTAAAAAAATAAATAAAAAAAAATAATAATGCCATAAATATTTCTCATAGTAAAAAGCAGAAGTAGTTATGCGCTGCCCTTGTAGAGATAAAAATTTTTTTCTTATAATGAACAATTCCTCTATATGTTACCTGGTATTAGGGATGAGCTTCGAGTTTGAGTCGAACTCATGTTTGACTCGAACATGGGCTGTTCGCAAGTTCGCCGAACAGCGAACAATTTGGGGTGTTCGCGGCACATTCGAATGCCGCGGAACACCCTTTAAAAGTCTATGGGAGAAATCAAAAGTGCTCATTTTAAAGGCTTATATGCAAGTTATTGTCATAAAAAGTGTTTGGGGACCTGGGTCCTGCCCCAGGGGACATGGATCAATGCAAAAAAAAGTTTTAAAAACGGCCGTTTTTTCAGGAGTAGTGATTTTAATAATGCTTAAAGTCAAACAATAAAAGTGTAATATCCCTTTACATTTCGTAGCTGAGGGGGTGTCTATAGTATGCCTGTAAAGGGGCGCATGTTTCCCATGTTTAGAACAGTCTGACAGCAAAATGACATTTCGAAGGAAAAAACCCATTTAAAACTACTCGCGGCTATTGCATTGCCGGTCCGACAATACACATAGAAGTTCATTGATAAAAACGGCATGGGAATTCCCCACAGGGGAACCCCAAACCAAAATTTAAAAAAAAAAATGACGTGGGGGTCCCCCTAAATTCTAAATTCAGACCTCTTCAGGTCTGGTATGGATTTTAAGGGGAACCCCTCGCAAAAAAAAAAAAAAAAACGGTGTGGGGTCCCCCCAAAAATCCATACCAGACCCTTATCCGAGCACGCAACCTGGCAGGCCGCAGGAAAAGAGGGGGACGAGAGTGCGGCCCCCCCTCCTGAACCGTACCAGGCCACATGTCCTCAACATTGGGAGGGTGCTTTGGGGTAGCCCCCCAAAACACCTTGTCCCCAGGTTGATGAGGACAAGGGCCTCATCCCCACAACCCTGGCCGGTGGTTGTGGGGGTCTGCGGGCAGGGAGCTTATGGGAATCTGGAAGCCCCCTTTAACAAGGGGACCCCCAGATCCCGGCCCCCCCTGTGTGAAATGGTAAGGGGGTACTTACCTCTACCATTTCACTAAAAAACTGTCAAAAATGTTAAAAATGACAAGAGACAGTTTTTGACAATTCCTTTATTTAAATGCTTCTTCTTTCATCTTTCTTCTATCTTCCTTCATCTTCTTCTTCTGGTTCTTCTGGCTCTTCTGGTTCTTCCTCCGGCGTTCTCGTCCAGCATCTCCTCCGCGGCGTCTTCTATCTTCTTCTCCTCGGGCCGCCCCGCACCCATGGCATGGGGGGAGGCTCCCGCTCTTCTCTTCATCTTCTTCATCTTCTTCTTCATCTTCTTCTCTTCTTCTTTTCTTCTCTTCTTCATTTTCTTCTCTGGGCCGCTCTGCATCCATACTGGCATGGAGGGAGGCTCCCACTCTGTGACGGCGTCTCCTCGTCTGAGGGTTCTTAAATAACGGGGGGCGGGGCCACCCCCCCTCTGACGCACGGGACATGACAGGACTTCCCTGTGGCATTCCCCGCCATCAAGTCACCGTGCGTCAGAGGGGGCAGGGTCACTGGGTGGCCCCGCCCCCATTATTTAAGAACCCTCAGATGAGGAGATGCTGTCACACAGCGGGAGCCTCCCTCCATGCCAGCATGGATGCGGAGCGGCCCGGGTAAGAAATTGAAGAAGAGAAGAAGAGAAGAAAAGAAGAAGATGAAGAGAAGAGCGGGAGCCTCCCCCAATGCCATGGGTGCGGAGCGGCCCCAGGAGAAGAAGATAGAAGACACCGCGGAGGAGATGCTGGACGAGAACGCCAGAAGAAGAACCAGAAGAACCAGAAGAAGATGAAGGAAGATAGAAGAAAGAAGAAGCATTTAAATAAAGGAATTGTCAAAAACTGTCTCTTGTCATTTTTAACATTTTTGACAGTTTTTTAGTGAAATGGTAGGGGTACTTACCATTTCATACAGGGGGGAGGGCCGGAATCTGGGGGTCCCCTTGTTAAAGGGGGCTTCCAGATTCCGATAAGCCCCCCGCCTACAGACCCCCACAACCCCTGGCCAGGGTTGTGGGGATGAGGCCCTTGTCCTCATCAACATAGGGACAAGGTGTTTTGGGGGGCTACCCCAAAGCACCCTCCCAATGTTGAGGGCATGTGGCCTGGTATGGTTCAGGAGGGGGGGCGCTCTCTTGTCCCCCCCTCTTTTCCTGCGGCCTGCCAGGTTGCGTGCTCGGATAAGGGTCTGGCATGGATTTTTGGGGTGACCCCACGCCGTTTTTTGTTTTTTTTTGGCGCGGGGTTCCCCTTAAAATCCATACCAGACCTGAAGGGTCTGGTATGGAATTTAGGGGGACCCCCACGTCATTTTTTTTTTAAATTTTGGCCGGGGTTCCCCTTAATATTCATACTAGACCTGAAGGGCCTGGTATGGAATTTAGGGGGACCCTGACGTCATTTTTTTTTAAATTTTGGTTCGGGGTTCCCCTGTGGGGAATTCCCATGCCGTTTTTATCAATGAACTTCTATGTGTATTGTCGGACCGGCAATGCAATAGCCACGAGTAGTTTTAAATGGGTTTTTTCCTTCGAAATGTCATTTTGCTGTCAGACTGTTGTAAGCACGGGAAACATGCGCCCCTTTACAGGCATACTATAGACACCCCCAAGCTACGAAATTTAAAGGGATATTACACTTTTATTGTTTGACTTTAAGCATTATTAAAATCACTGCTCCTGAAAAAATGGCCGTTTTTAAAACTTTTTTTGCATTGATCCATGTCCCCTGGGGCAGGACCCAGGTCCCCAAACACTTTTTATGACAATAACTTGCATATAAGCATTTAAAATTAGCACTTTGGATTATTCATGTTCGTGTCCCATAGACTTTAACGGTGTTCGCGTGTTCGAACAAACTTTTTTCCTGTTCGCATGTTCTGGTGCGAACCGAACAGGGGGGTGTTCGGCTCATCCCTACCTGGTATACATAATTCTTAGAGTATTACTTCTAGAAGTAGATATTATGAGAAAACTGTGTGTGCCAAAAAATGGTGTGAATATTTTAAATCTTAAATCTGTGACTGGTGCTAGATTCTTACTCGTTTCATTGTAATAAAGGTGAAATTGCAACATAAGGTGCTTCAATTATTTCAACAAAGTGCATTTGTGCAAAACCAATAAATACCATAAAGTGACCAGTGCTAAATCATACAAATTCATACAAAATTATACAAATTATCCAACATAAATAGTGACTAATGTGTTTTTAACCAGTATTATTGGATAGGAAAAGTTCCATTTATGAAAAAAGTTCTTTTTGGAGTGTTTTGAGGTGTTCAATCTCTGGGGATCAAATTTCTGTAGGAAAACTTCTTATCCAGGTGCTGGCTCTTTAATTAGTGCCTTATCTGCATGCTCTGACAGTGCTTGCACTCACCAGATTTTCTTTCCCCTGCAGAGGTATAGGCAGTCACAGTATCTGCCACTGTGTAGCAATCATGGATGTCCCCCAACTTTACTTTGCGTGTTGTTGTGATGTGTTTACATATGAAAGAAAGAAGGGATACCCATCGCGTAAAACCGTATGAGAACTTTTATTAAAACTTAATAAAATTATTGTACTCACATTTTCAATGAAAAAACGAGCATAAGAAAAGGTATCAAAATCACTTTGTTAGAGGTGCTGCAAGATGTTCGTAGCCCACCCTACGCGCGTTTCGTCATCAGACTTCTACTGGGGCGTTCATCTTGCTACACCTCCTCGGTTTAAATAGTGTGGCCTGTAATAGGTGCAATTACTAATGGATTGGCGGCCATTTTTGTAAAGGTTTTGGGGACCGGAGCCTAATGGGTTTGTCTATTAGGTTGTTATTGCGGCCATTTGCTTGGAGATATTGCGGACCGAAGCCTAGGTAGCGCGCGTGCGCATTGATGTTAGCAAGAGAACGTGAGGTCCGAGCTGTCAGCAAAGGACGTCACCGTCAGTGCTCGGCCGCACTCTCTCCTATCCCACTTCCTACTGAGATCTGAGCCAGCATCCGGGTCGGTGACACCCCCGAAGCGCTGCTAGTTGTTTTTTTTTGGAGAAATTTCTAAATATGCACATACTGGTCACACTTTTAACATTTTTAATATTGCAAATAGCTACAAAATTTTTTTTATATAAATAAAAATAAATGTATGAAATGAATATATAAAATTAAAAAATAAAAATAAAACTAAAATATAAAAATAAATTAGAAAGGTGTCTTTATACCACATTTCCATCATTGTTTATTTATGTACATTATATATATATATTAGGCCTGGTGTTTACATATTGTTTTAGTATAAAACTTTGGTTTTTGGAGAAGGGCCCACGGTGTGGGCCCTGTGGCTAGAAACGATGATCAGGTTCGTCATTGAATATTGTAGTGTGAGAAAAAAAAAAAATATATATATATATATATATATATATATATATATATATATATATATATATATATATATATATATATATATATATATATATATATATATATATATATATATGGTCTATATATATGTGGTGGGGGGCCTTCATATCCCATCCTGTATATATACTCCTGAGTGGCCTTAATTTAAATTAAGTTGGAGTGAGAATTGGTTTTCTTGGTGTTGTTTTATGGAGAAAGAGTTGGGAATTTTTTTTTTTGGGAAAATCAGGATGCATTTTTTCTTATTTCAATAAGGAATATTTTAATATTAATGTGTTTCAAATATCATAAAAAATATTTGTGGGCGTTTATCCCGCCTTGCGGCGCTTTCTGAAGCCCGGTTTGATTGACATTTAATGTCACTTCCGGTTTTCTCTCTCCCATTGCTCCCGGGACAGAGAAAACAGGAAGTATGAAGTGTGGAGTCCTCCATCGCCGCTGGAAGGAGACACCGCAGGAGAGGACAACACAGTCAGCAAGGTAAGTGCCGCTGCTGTGCTCCCACGGAGAAGGGGGGGATCTGTAACATTTTTTAAACCTGCTGGAGTTTTTGTGATTTACTTTCTCTCTGAGTGCTTGAGCCCGCCCCTGCCTGTGTTGGAAAACATCCGGAGCGAACACATAGAGAGCTCTGCTGGTGTGATCTGCAGCTTTCCTGGGCAGCTGCACACTGGCTGCTAACTTTGCTCTCCCTCCCGCACTAACTGTGGGCATAAAAGCAAGTAGAAGAGCCGTGCCGGTGAGTACACTTGATATCACACGGATCCAGCCTGTCCCTGACAAAACTCTAGCCCTGCAGCCGCAGAACAAATGCCTCTGATCCTTCCCATGAGCTCCCCCCTCCTCTCCCTGTGCTTGATAATGGAGGTGAAGTCTGCTCCAGCCAGCTACTGTCTCTGATGTTCTTCCTACTACTGCCTACGGTGCCTCTCTGATCCTCCCTGCGCTCTCCCCCTCCTCTAGTTGGGCTTGATAACAGAGGTCACTGCAATGGCTCCCTTTCAACCTCACAGACTGCACACCTCCCGTCCCTGCTTTCTCATACCATACCATACTCATTAGTCATACTCATTAGTCACCTTTCACTCCTAATCTCTCCCACACTTTTCGCTATTACGCTCTTACCCCTTTTTGGTCACCTTTACATTCACCTCTATGCCACTCACTTGTAGGCATAGAACCCTATATATATATACACACACTTACTATCCACACCATCACCTTTCTTGGAACTCACTGGGATCATTATTTACTTTTCAATTCTTATTATCTATATAATATTATCATAAACCAGATATACACTTAATGGAATATATTATTCTGTTCCCAGATTTGTTTGTTCCTACGACAGTACATTTCCACCTGTGGACACACTCTGCCCTATTTTGTTTCTTTTTTCCTGCCCGATGTCGCATCTACACTTATGCCACCTCGGCTCCTGTGGAGAGGCTATGTCCCTGGCCCACCCTGCGCCCACCACCGCGTACTGCACTTGCTGCTTGAGTCGGTGTGTGCGTTTGGTAAAAACGGCTATAAATATTAAATGTTCATTTTAGTATTTTTTACTTCTTCATATGGACTATATGGTTCATTATACTTTCATATAAATTTCATAGGAAACCTAATCGCATCAGCTCCTGATGAGTGGGGACACACCCACGAAATGTGTCGAGCTTTGTTTAACCAGTTGCCGACAGCCTAACGCAGATATACTGCGGCAGAATGGCACGGGCAGGCAAAATCACGTACCTGGTCGGCGGTCGGCTTTGGTCTGGCAGCGATCAGAGATGAGGGGGAGGCCATCCATTCGTGACCCCCCCTCGGGATGGCTCCCAGCCAATGGGAATCGTCCCCTGCCTCTGTGTAGTACACAGAGGCAGGGGATGTGATGTCATCTCTCCTCGGCTCGGCAGTTTCCGTTCCGGCGCCGAGGTGAAAAGACATCTGAGTGAGTTGCACAACACTACACCTCACAGTAGAACATGCCAGGCATACTTTACACCCCTGATCGCCCCCCGATCACCCCCCAATCAACCCCCCCCCCCCCCCCCACACACTGATACCAAGCTGTTTTTTTTTTACTGCATTGGTGTCAGTTTGTGACAGTTAGTGTGTTAGGGTAGTGAGTGTTAGCCCCCTTTAGGTCTAGGATACCCCCCTAACCCCCCCTAATAAAGTTTTAACCCCTTGATCACCCCCGTCACCAGTGTCGCTAAGCAATCATTTTTCTGATCGCTTTATTAGTGTCACTGGTGATGCTAGTTAGGGACGTAAATATTTAGGTTCGCCGTCAGCGTTTTATAGCGACAGGGACCCCCATATACTACCTAATAAATGTTTTAACCCCTTGATTGCCCCCTAGTTAACCCTTTCACCACTGATCACCGTATAACCGTTACGGGTGACGCTGGTTAGTTCGTTTATTTTTTATAGTGTCAGGGCACCCGCCATTTATTACCGAATAAAGGTTTAGCCCCCTGATCACCCGCCGGTGATATGCGTCACCCCAGGCAGCGTCAGATTAGCGCAAGTACCGCTAACACCCACGCACGCAGCATACTCCTCTCTTAGTGGTATAGTATCTGAACGTCCCCAGCAGTTTAGGGTTCCCAAAAACGCAGTGTTAGCGGGATCAGCCCAGATACCTGCTAGCACCTGCGTTTTGCCCCTCCGCCCGGCCCAGCCCAGCCCACCCAAGTGCAGTATCGATCAATCACTGTCACTTACAAAACACTACACACATAACTACAGCGTTCGCAGAGTCAGGCCTGATCCCTGCGATCGCTAAAAGTTTTTTTGGTAGCGTTTTGGTGAACTGGCAAGCACCAGCCCCAAGCAGCAACAGGTTAGCGCCAGTAACGCTAACACCTATGCACGCAGCATACGCCTCCCTTAGTGGTATAGTATCTGAACGGATCCATATCTGATCTGATCAGATCTATACTGGTGTCCCCAGCAGTTTAGGGTTCCCAAAAACGCAGTGTTAGCGGGTTCAGCCCAGATACCTGCTAGCACCTGCGTTTTGCCCCTCCGCCCGGCCCAGCCCAGCCCACCCAAGTGCAGTATTGATCGATCACTGTCACTTACAAAACACTAAACGCATAACTGCAGCGTTCGCAGAGTCAGGCCTGATCCCTGCGATCGCTAACAGTTTTTTTGGTAGCGTTTTGGTCAACTGGCAAGCGCCAGCGGCCTAGTACACCCCGGTCGTAGTCAAACCAGCACTGCAGTAACACTTGGTGACGTGGCGAGTCCCATAAGTGCAGTTCAAGCTGGTGAGGTGGCAAGCACAAGTAGTGTCCCACTGCCACCAAAAAGACAAACACAGGCCCGTCGTGCTCATATGCTCATAATGCCCTTCTTGCTGCATTCGCCAATCCTAATTGGGAACCCATCGCTTCTGCAGTGCCCGTACTTCCCCCATTCACATCCCCAACCAAATGCAGTCGGCTGCATGAGAGGCATTTTCTTTATGTCCTCCCGAGTACCCCTACCCAACGAACCCCCCAAAAAAGATGTTGTGTCTGCAGCAAGCGCGGATATAGGCGTGACACCCGCTATTATTGTCCCTCCTGTCCTGACAATCCTGTTCTTTGCATTGGTGAATGTTTTGAGCGCTACCATACACTAGTTGAGTATTAGCGTAGGGTACAGCATTGCACAGACTAGGCACACTTTCACAGGGTCTCCCAAGATGCCATCGCATTTTGAGAGACCCAAACCTGGAACCGGTTACAGTTATAAAAGTTACAGTTACAGAAAAAAGTGTAAAAAACAAAACAAAAAAACAAATAAATATATAAAATTAAAAAAAATAGTTGTCGTTTTATTGTTCTCTCTCTCTCTATTCTCTCTCTATTGTTCTGCTCTTTTTTACTGTATTCTATTCTGCAATGTTTTATTGTTATTATGTTTTATCATGTTTGCTTTTCAGGTATGCAATTTTTTTATACTTTATCGTTTACTGTGCTTTATTGTTAACCATTTTTTTGTCTTCAGGTACGCCATTCACGACTTTGAGTGGTTATACCAGAATGATGCCTGCAGGTTTAGGTATCATCTTGGTATCATTCTTTTCAGCCAGCGGTCGGCTTTCATGTAAAAGCAATCCTAGCGGCTAATTAGCCTCTAGACTGCTTTTACAAGCAGTGGGAGGGAATGCCCCCTCCCACCATCTTCCGTGTTTTTCTCTGACTCTCCTGTCTCAACAGGGAACCTGGGAATGCAGCCGGTGATTCAGCCAGCTGACCATAGAGCTGATCAGAGACCAGAGTGGCTCCAAATATCTCTATGGCCTAAGAAACCGGAAGCTACGAGCATTTTATGACTTAGATTTCGCCGGATGTAAACAGCGCCATTGGGAAATTGGGGAAGCATTTTATCACACCGATCTTGGTGTGGTCAGATGCTTTGAGGGCAGAGGAGAAATCTAGGGTCTAATAGACCTCAATTTTTTCAAAAAAGAGTACCTGTCACTACCTATTGCTATCATAGGGGATATTTACATTCCCTGAGATAACAATAAAAATGATTAAAAAAAAAAAAAAAAATGAAAGGAACAGTTTAAAAATAAGATAAAAAAGCAAAAAAATAATAAAGAAAAAAAAAAGCACCCCTGTCCCCCCTGCTCTCGCGCTAAGGCGAACGCAAGCGTTGGTCTGGCGTCAAATGTAAACAGCAATTGCACCATGCATGTGAGGTATCACCACAAAGGTCAGATCGAGGGCAGTAATTTTAGCAATAGACCTCCTCTGTAAATCTAAAGTGGTAACCTGTAAAGGCTTTTAAAGGCTTTTAAAAATGTATTAATTTTGTTGCCACTGCACGTTTGTGCGCAATTTTAAAGCATGTCATGTTTTGTATCCATGTACTCGGCCTAAGATCATCTTTTTTATTTCATCAAACATTTGGGCAATATAGTGTGTTTTAGTGCATTAAAATTTTAAAAAGTGTGTTTTTTCCCCAAAAAATGAGTTTGAAAAATCGCTGCGCAAATACTGTGTGAAAAAAAAAAAGGAAACACCCACCATTTTAATCTGTAGGGGATTTGCTTTAAAAAAATATATAATGTTTGGGGGTTCAAAGTGATTTTCTTGCAAAAAAAATAATTTTTTCATGTAATCAAAAAGTGTCAGAAAGGGCTTTTTCTTCAAGTGGTTAGAAGAGTGGGTGATGTGTGACATAAGCTTCTAAATGTTGTGCATAAAATGCCAGGACAATTCAAAACCCCCCAAATGACCCCATTTTGGAAAGTAGACACCCCAAGCTATTTGCTGAGAGGCATGTCGAGTCCATGGAATATTTTATATTGTGACACAAGTTGCGGGAAAGAGACAAAATTTTTTTTTTTTTTTTTGCACAAAGTTGTCACTAAATGATATATTGCTCAAACATGCCATGGGAATATGTGAAATTACACCCCAAAATACATTCTGTTGCTTCTCCTGAGTATGGGGATACCACATGTGTGGGCCTTTTTGGGAGCCTAGCCACGCACGGAACCCCGAAAACCAAGCACCGCCTTCAGGCTTTCTAAGGGCGCAAATTTTTGATTTCACTCTTCACTGCCTATCATAGTTTCGGAGGCCATGGAATGCCCAGGTGGCAAAAAAAACCCCCACATGACCCCATTTTGGAAAGTAGACACCCCAAGCTATTTGCTGAGAGGTATAGTGAGTATTTTGCAGACCTCACTTTTTGTCACAAAGTTTTGAAAATTGAAAAAAGAAAAAAAAAATTGTTTTTCTTGTCTTTCTTCATTTTCAAAAACAAATGAGAGCTGCAAAATACTCACCATGCCTCTCAGCAAATAGCTTGGGGTGTCTACTTTCCAAAATGGGGTCATTTGGAGGGGGTTTGTGCCACCTGGGCATTCCATGGCCTCCGAATCTGTGATAGGCAGTGAAGAATGAAATCAAAAATTTACACCCTTAGAAATCCTGAAGGCGGTGATTGGTTTTTGGGGCCCCGTACGCGGCTAGGCTCCTAAAAAGTCCCACACATGTGGTATACTCAGGAGAAGCAGCTAAATGTATTTTTGGGGTGCAATTCCACATATGCCCATGGCCTGTGTGAGTAATATATCATTTAGTGACAACTTTGTGCAAAAAAAAAAAAAAATGTGTCACTTTCCCGCAACTTGTGTCAAAATATAAAATATTCCATGGACTCAACATGCCTCAAAGCAAATAGCTTGGGGTGTCTACTTTGCAAAATGGGGTCATTTCGGGGGGGGGGTTATGCCATCTGGGCATTTTATGGCCTTCAAAACTGTGATAGGTAGTGAGGAGTAAAATCAAAAATTTACGCCCTTAGAAATCCTGAAGGCAGTGATTGGTTTTCGGGGCCCCGTACGCGGCTTGGCTCCCAAAAAGTCCCACACATGTGGTATCCCCGTACTCAGGAGAAGCAGCTGAATATATTTTGGGGTGCAATTCCACATATGCCCATGGCCTGTGTGGGCAATATATCATTTAGTGACAACTTTTTGTAATTTTCTTTTTTTTTTTGTCATTATTCAATCACTTGGGACAAAAAAAAATGAATATTCAATGGGCTCAACATGCCTCTCAGCAATTTACTTGGGGTGTCTACTTTCCAAAATGGGGTCATTTGTGGGGGTTTTGTACTGCCCTGTCATTTTAGCACCTCAAGAAATGACATAGGCAGTCATAAATTAAAGGCTGTGTAAATTCCAGAAAATGTACCCTAGTTTGTAGGCGCTATAACTTTTGCGCAAACCAACAATGACATTTTTTTTACCAAAGACATGTGGCCGTATACATTTTGGCCTAAATGTATGACTAAAATTGAGTTTATTGGATTTTTTTTATAACGGCAGAGGTGATCAAATACCATCAAAAGAAAGCTCTATTTGTGGGAAGAAAAGGACGCAAATTTTGTTTGGGTACAGCATTGCATGATCGCGAAATTAGCAGTTAAAGCGACACAGTGCCAAATTGTAAAAAGTGCTCTGGTCAGGAAGGGGGTAAATCCTTCCGGGGCTGAAGTGGTTAATGATGCCCCAGCTACATCTTGCATGGAACCATAGTCATTTATACCATCTGTTTTCCCTAATTACATCAACTCTTTCCTTACTCAAGAAATGCACATTTACCATGTGGGTGCACGTGTCGGTATCAGGCATGTTGTTGCTATCAATATTATGCTGTATTACTCCTTTTTTTATTCACATCAGATCATGTGCTGCTATATGTATATAATTTGTATTATGTCTATGCCATGTGTACAGCTCCTATACATATATGTAATTAATTGTTTACTGTATATGATATGAATACTCTTTTATTGTCTGGTATTTTTTACAATTAATAAACATTTCTTAATGCATTTCTAATATGGTCTATTTTACCTCCACTACCCAAGCGCTTCATTTAAAGTCCCAACTTCCCTCTCAATTGTACCTATAATCGGGATGGAGGCACATTATTGTGCCTCATTTAAAGTCCCAAATCTCCCCTATATATCCATATAATACCGGGATGGAAGCAATTGGTTATATGGGATTGGTAGTGCTCCCCTACCCTCCCTGTGTGAGGTTTGCATTTATTCAAAAGGTATCATTATGTATAGGACACTGTCCCGTTCATACGTTCATAGATACATATACTCTTTAGTCGTGGACATATTATTGTTTATTTTACTCATTTTTTTCAACTTTCATATGCAGCATCTTGGTTACCGATCTCATGCCCCACATGCCTTTTTTCCTTACAGATGCCCTAGACACACCTTCCACCTGACCAGCATTCGTGCCCTGTGTGTGATGATTGGACGTGTGGGTGGTGCTGGGCTCTCCTCTCTGCGGGAGCTGCGATGCGCCAGTGGGTCCTCCCTTTCTCCCCATCTATTCCGTGATCAGGGGATCGGGTGGACGCCCCTTTGCGCATCAGCGCCACGTCCCCTGCGTCGTGCGCGTGACGTCAGTCCCTGACGTCACCGCGCCGACATGCAGTGTTTCCACCTCGGTGCCCTTAGGGAGGAGCCTCCCCACGCCGACTGCTGAGTGCTACTTGGTCCAGGTGCGGCGGCTCCTCCTCTGTGTCACCCACGTGGCGTTGGCGGCATATTTATACTCTCCACTTAGAGCTGGCTGTTCACACGTCCAGTCTCTTTCTGGGGTCTCTGCAGACCAGCCCTACATTTCATGTTCTGCTGGTGGTGCCTTTTGATGCCACATTTGGGTAGATTTGAGGTCTTTCCTCTTCTCCTTCTCCTCTTCATTGCTTTTTTCCTGGTGTATGTGTCTATTCCTATGGTGATCTTGCCCTATCCATACTCATTAGTCACCTGTCACTCCTAATCTCTCCCACACTTTTCGCTATTACGCTCTTACCCCTTTTTGGTCACCTTTACATTCACCCCTATGTCACTCACTTGTAGGCATAGATCCCTATATATATATATATATATATATATATATATACACACACTTACTATTCACACCATCACCTTTCTTGGAGCTCACTGGGATCATTATTTACTTTTCAATTCTTATTATCTATATAATATTATCATAAACCAGATATACACTTAATGGAATATATTATTCTGTTCCCAGATTTGTTTGTTCCTACGACAGTACATTTCCACCTGTGGACACACTCTGCCCCGTTTTGTTTCTTTTTTCCTGCCCAATGTCGCATCTACACTTATGCCGCCTCGGCTCCCGTGGAGAGGCTATGTCCCTGGCCCACACTGCGCCCACCACCGCGCACTGCACTTGCTGCTTGAGTCGGTGAGTGCGTTTGGTAAAAACAGCTATAAATATGAAATGTTCATTTTATTATTTTTTTACTTCTTCATATGGACTATATGGTTCATTATACTTTCATATATATTTCATAGGAAACCTAATCGCATCAGCTCCTGATGAGTGGGGACACACCCACGAAACGCGTCAAGCTTTGTTTAATGATGCCCCAGCTACATCTTGCATGGAACCACGTGTCGGTATCAGGCATGTTGTTGCTAGCAATATTAAGCTATATTACTCTACTTTTTTTATTCACATCAGATCATGTGCTGCTATATGTATATAATTTTTATTATGTTTATGCCATGTGTACAGCTCCTATACATATATGTAATGAATTGTTTACTGTATATGATATGAATACTCTTTTATTGTCTGGTATTTTTTTACAATTAATAAACATTTCTTAATGCATTTCTAATATGGTCTAATTTACCTCCACTACCCAAGCGCTTCATTTAAAGTCCCAACTTCCCTCTCAATTGTGCTTGATAATGGAGGTGAAGTCTGCTCCAGCCAGCTACTGTCTCTGATGTTCTTCCAACTACTGCACGGTGCCTCTCTGATCCTCCCTGCGCTCTCCCCCTCCTCTACTTGGGCTTGATAACAGAGGTCACTGCAATAGCTCCTTTTCAACCTCACAGACTGCACACCTCCCGTTCCTGCTTTCTCTGCATGCCTGGTTGCTGTGAATCTCCCTGAGCTCCCTCAAACACCACAGTAGAAGAGAGGGCACATTTAGGGCTGGTTCACACTGCTGCGATGTCAGACATCACATGTGATTCGCACTGCACTGCTGTGCAATTCTCATGTGATGTCCGTGTGATGCAAATTCAACCAGATAGTATGGCTGAAATGGCATTCGGACCAACTCACACAGGACCCATTTTTTGGTCCACACCAGAATCGGGTCACATGGGTTTTCACACCCATGCGATCCAATTCCTTCCTGAATTCACAGTTCGCACTGCGATATGCGAACTTTACTGGAGGTGTCATTAACATTGTATTGACACCCCCAGCAGTTTGCAAAGGGCAGTGTGAACTGCCTGCGAGTTGTATGCGATGCAGGAACCCAAACTGGATTCACAGGGTTTCCGCATCGCTGCAGTGTGACCTGAGACTAAAAGTACCCGTCTTGCTCAGCAGTAGACTTCCACATTTGCTCTTGTGTTCCTCCTGCAGCATGTAACAGCACAAATGGTGCTTTTTAAAACATACCTTTCCGCACTGGATGCCAAACGCCATGCTAAGCCCCCCCGTCGCCTACACCCCTTCCCTTCTTTTTAAAAAGAGCTCTTTCCCGCGTGAGCGCGGGCTCCTGATCCTATGGGATCCACAGGGAGGAAAGGAGGAATGGCAAGGGGGGGTCTGGAAGCCGCCAAGCGTTGTGCCGTTCGCGACTTTTTTTTTTTATTATTTCTTGTGGCGCTCTTTCCCCGGGAAGAGGGGAAGAAAAAAACCCACATGGGGTGCGTCTGGTGGGGAGAGGGACCCCCCAGACTTACCAGAGGTCTGCTGCTTGGCCCGGAGGAAGAAGAAACTGCTGCTTCCTAGACATAACGTGGGCTGAGACGCATGAGACGATAAGTGCGCAATACAGCCCCCAGTGGTGACACATAGACATGACAACACTTACTAAATTTAAAGGAGACAATCATAAGAAATTTTTTTTTAAATTCTTAGAAAACGCCACTTACCTTTCCCGCCGCAGGGTTTTCTGTGGTAAACCAACAGACCCAATCTTCACCCTTCACCGTGGGTTCTGTTAAACCTTCAGGAGCTGGGGATCCTCGAGGAAACCCACAATCCTGGACCTGTAATAGCACCACTGCCAGTAAAAACTTTATGGCCTTAATACCAAAAAGTACTGGATCCCGGGGTCCAGCTCTCTAAAAAGAAGTGTCTACAGGCAAGACCTCGTTTCTTTGGATACGAGGCCCGGGTACCATTCAATTCGTCAAAAAGACACTTTGAATGGATCCAGCTGCATGGCTAGCCACAGCAAGGATTGTTCCAGTGGAGCTCAGCACAGCACATCTTTACTCGTGACCAACACCTTAGACACTGGCAAAAAAACTGAGGTACTCCCAGCACGGGGAAGGGTTATATAGGGAGTGCACTTTTTGTCTTAGGGCATGCCAGTGTCCATCACCTGAAGTTAGCCTATAACCCACATAGTAACTACTATGGCTCTGTGTTCCGTGATGTATGATAAGAAAAGGACTTGCCTTGCTGCAGTGATCTGTTCAGTAGAGAGCCAAGTGTTAAAATCAAAAATGACATGTGTGATAATGCAAAGCTTGATGTCTGGAATGAAACTTCATCTGCTCACGGTGGTGAGGGTAGGCTACTGCAACATGTTGTGGTTAAAAATGTGTTGCCACAATGCAGGCTAAAAGAAAGTGATGTGTTTAATGTTGAGAAGTGTAAAACTGACCAGAGCAGTGTAGAGGTCGACCGATATATCGGCCGATATTTGCTGTTTTTTACTTAAACGGCATCGACCGATTGTGCTGATAAAAAAGGCCGATTATAACTTCAGTGCGACTTGCAAATTACTTCTGTAATAGAAGTCAATGCAAGTTGCCTGAAGTTTTCTGTGGAGGAGCGACTTCTTTCCTCCTCTGGGCAGCCTGCCAAATCTGATGAAAAGAACCTGAAGAGATACGTTTACACTTATGAATGAACTAAACTCTGTGTGTAGAAGCTCTCAGTTTAACCATTTAAAGACTAAGGCCCCTTTCACACGATCGGACCGTTCAGGTCCGCCTGTCAGTTTTGATGGCAGACCTGAACGGGCGCTCCATGTTAGCCTATGGAGCGACGGATGTCAGCGGAGACATGTCCGCTGACATCCGACCCGATCCGATCCGCAAAAAGCAGACAGATGGCCCTACGTCCAGGTCCGTCGCTGGCGGATCGGATCGGGTGAGATCTGATGAAAACGGACATGCTGTCCGTTTTCATCCGATCCCTCTATAGGCGGCAGCGGCGCCTGACAAGCCCCTCCCCGCTCAGTGAGCAGAGAGGGACCTGTCATCCCCCGGTTCAGCGGAGATCAACGGACTGATCTCCCGCTGAGCCGGCGGACCGAGGCGGGCTCCGTGGAAACGGAGTCCGCCTCGTGTGAAAGGGGCCTTAATCTTTTCTGACACTTGTTGCTTACAAGTAAAAATCCTGTATTTTCTGCTAGAAATTTACTTAGAACCCCCAAACATTATATATATTTTTTTAGCAGAGACCCTAGGGAATAAAATAGCGGTTGTTGCAATATTTTATGTCACGTGGTATTTGCGCAGCGGTCTTTCAAACGCAATTTTTAAAAAAAAAATACACGAATGAATTAAAAAAAAAACTAAGCAGTAAAGTTAGCCCATTTTTTTACGCCAAAAGTTTTGATTACCTGTTTTTGTGTATTTGATATTTAAGATATAGTTTTTTTTTTTTAAATCTAAATTATACATACAAGTGAACTGATTGGAGGTTTGTTTTGTTTAATAAATGTTTCAATGTAAAAAAATTTTCTGTATCACTTATTACTTAAGGTTGCTTTCACACTGGAGCGGGCATGCGTTGACGGTAAAACACTGCTAGTTTTAGTGGCGCTTTACCGTCATTTTAGCGGCGCTATTCGGCTGCTAGCAGGGCGCTTATAACCCAGCTAGCGGCCGAGGAAGGGGTTAAATGCGCCCGTGAAGCGCTGCCGTCGAAACGCTTTGCAGGTGCTTTGGCAGCAGTGCGCATTCATTTCAATGGGCAGGAGTGGTGGAGCAGCAATATACACCGCTCCAAAGATGCTGCTTGCAGGACTTTTTTTTAACATCCTGCCAGCGCATCGCCTCAGTGTGAAAGCACTCGGGCTTTCACACTGAGACTGCAGGGGAGCCGGTTTGCAGGCACTTTACAGGCGCTATTTTTAGCCCAAAAGCGCCTGAAAAACGCCCCAGTGTGAAAGGGGTCTAACTGTTAGATTTTATGAGATGAAGAGAAAAAAAATAAAAATCGGCCTAATATATCGGCCCCAAAAAATCGGCATCATATATTGGCCACCGGCCACCGCGATTTCTAAATATCGGCATCGGCCAGAGAAAAACCCATATCGGTCGACCTCTAGAGCAGTGTTCAGATGCTGTTGAGCCTCTTGGTCTGCCTATGCCTCCTTGGGCAGATGCAGTGCTGAGGAGCATAAATTATTGGGATGACTGGGCCAAGAGACTAATAGCAATGCTGGAAGAAAATTCTGTGGCTAAAAGAGTAGTGGACACTATGGCTGCTAGGCCAGGGGAGGCATCTGCAGAACAGCCTATAGCCCAAGGTGTACGGCTGTTGCAGAGACTAATCCTCTCATGACTGAAGGTCCAAGCGAGTGTAAACGCACAGCAGAAAATTTGTCCACAATGCATCAAGGGAAAAATGTGTATTTTGTGACAGTCATGCTTAAGGACATGTTAAAATCATGCAGTGCACAGCCAGTGTATGTCCTGCCATCCTCTCCTGTGTTTGGAGACCTGATACCACAGGGTATGGCTGATTGGAGCTGGATATTGCAGGCTGTACTTTGTAGAAATCGCAAATGGTGGAATCATTTAATGCAAGGTTTTGTATTAATGTGGAAAGTTTCCTCACAGTGTGCTGGATTGCTTTATACAAAGGTTGTGTATGACAAGAACTCTGGAGCCCTGTTAGACAAGGCAGAGGTATCGGAAATACCAGCAGTAGGGATGAGCTTCGAGTTCGAGTCGAACTCATGTTCGACTCGAACATTGGCTGTTCGCAAGTTCGCCGAACAGCGAACAATTTGGGGTGTTCGCGGCAAATTCGAATGCCGCGGAACACCCTTTAAAAGTCTATGGGAGAAATCAAAAGTGCTAATTTTAAAGGCTAATATGCAAGTTATTGTCATAAAAAGTGTTTGGGGACCTGGGTCCTGCCCCAGGGGACATGGATCAATGCAAAAAAAAGTTTTAAAAACTGCCATTTTTTCAGGAGCAGTGATTTTAATAATGCTTAAAGTCAAACAATAAAAGTGTAATATCCCTTTAAATTTCGTACCTGGGGGGTGTCTATAGTATGCCTGTAAAGGGGCGCATGTTTCCTGTGTTTAGAACAGTCTGACCGCAAAATGCAATTGCCGACAATACACATAGAAGTTCATTGATAAAAACGGCATGGGAATTCCCCAAAGGGGAACCCCGAACCAAAAAAAAATGACGTGGGAGTCCCCCTAAATTCCATACCAGGCCCTTCAGGTTAGCCTTTAAAATTAGCACTTTTGATTATTCATGTTCGTGTCCCATAGACTTTAACGGTGTTCGCGTGTTCGAACAAACTTTTTTCCTGTTCGCATGTTCTGGTGCGAACCGAACAGGGGGGTGTTCGGCTCATCCCTAACCAGCAGTAACAGAAATGGTAAAAACTGGTGTGGAAAAAAAGTGTTGGACAACAGGGGGCAATGTGAAACTGTGGCAAGGTCCCATGGAGAGTAACTGCTTCCCTGTGTGTGGTCCCTTCTCAGACACTCTCCTAGCAAGCAATGAGACCAGAGTTCCTGGTGGTTTTGAACTGGGTAATTTTGAGAAAGTGGTTGCCAGGGGTAACCACACAGGTATCAGCAAACCTGAAACCCAAAAAGTAAAGTTGAGACAGATGTCATAAAAGTAGGCCCCCTACAGGCTTGGGAGTGTAGATCTGGGGGAGGTGAGAACTATAAGCTCCCAAAAATTAGGAAGAAGTGCGCATGAAGCACACCTGGAAAAAGAGGTGGGTGGAGTGCCCATTTAGAAAGAAGGGTGTTGTATTTCTCCCTCCGGTGCGAAACAGGGGGGAGGATATGTAGAGATGCGACCCTGTGTCACAGGTGCATATGAGCAGTGTATGTCTGATTTTTGTAGGCTTGCTAATTATACACCTGTGCACTGGCTTCATAATCATCCCAGGGATAGAGGTCAGTGCTCATCCTTGGAGACAGCTCTGCCCGGCAGACAGGAGTTCTGGCCTAGGAGTCAGGAGGGAGCCAGTGCAGCACGAAGCTGCAAGAACAGAGGTGCTGAACGTCAGGTCTGGGGAAGACAGACTAAGGCCTAAGGTGTAAGGCCTGAGCAGGAGCACTGTGTTTAAGCTAGGAAGGCTGAATTGTATGCTGGTTGTTCTGAAGCAGGACTGCAATGCTGAATACCCCTGCAAGGGAAACTGATGTTTATTTTTGAACTTTGTTTCTTTTGAATAAAAATGGGCTGCCATGCCCTCGAAAATGCAGTCGGGACTGACACACCACTAGAGCTTAATTACCCTGGATCCTTACAATATATGTATAGCTCTACCCCCCGCAAGGGCCACTGTAATATACAGGTCTTCTGTCCCACACCAGTGATGGCTCACCCTCACCTGGATCCAAGTAACACCGATACACGATTTAAACTTTTAGCTGGGTTTTATTAGAACTAGCAATAAGCCCTGAAAAGAGATAAACTGATTAACAGAATACCAATATTAAATGCAATGATATAATACAACTGCTCAGTAAATTAAAACAGGATTGGTGTTCGTTCACTTTAACCGCCAGTGAAAGGCCTTGCCTGAAATGCACTGAGTGGTGAATGAAACTGTCAGTTGCACAATACAAAAATAATGTTCAACAATTACCCAAAAGTGATATTACTGACTATAAGAGCCTATCTAGGGCTTATGGGTTCTAGCTAACCACTGGCCAGTGGGAATTCTATATATATATATACTGAAGTAGAATTGTAACGTATCGAACCAGGCAGAACTTCAGCAATGCAGGTTTATTAACAGCTGATAATATATAGGTTTATGTTCAAAGTATTACAAGATACAGGTCTAATTTATACAGTTTCTTACAATGCAAGCATATTAGATATAGGTATTCTTATCCTCTAACCAAATTGAAAGAATTGTGAATTGTTCTCACCTTGAACTAGAGCTGCACGATTCTGGCTAAAATGAGAATCACGATTTTTTTGCTTAGAGGATAGATAACGATTCTCTCACGATTCTTGCGGCGTAACATCATCTTTCACATTAAAACAAAAAAAATTGTGCTAACTTTACGGATTCGTTTTTTTTTATTTATTGAAGTGTATTTTTTCCCAAAAAATTGCATTTGAAAGACCGCTGGGCAAATACAGTGTGACATAAAATATTGCAGCAATTGCCATTTTATTCCCTAGGGTCTCTGCTAATATATATATATATATATATATATATATATATATATATATATATAAAATCTCTAATGTTTGGGGGTTCCAATTAATTTTTTTTAGCAAAAAATATTGATTTTAACTTAAGAAAGAAGTGTCAGAAAAAGATTTAGACTTTAAGTGGTTAAACTTCCTGCATTTACACTTGTTTAAAGCTAAGCAGATTGCCCAGGTTATTTGTTTACACAGAGAAGTTTATCCCTTTGATCTAAGAAGGAAGTTAGATACAATGTTTCAAGTTCTAAACTTGGCAGACTGCCTGGATGTTTTCTTTTGACAGTTGAGTGAACAGATAATCTCTCCACTTGTTTATATGAAAGAATCGGCAAACTCAGCAGGAGAGATCGTCAGGGGGAGGTGAATCGAGATGACGATTTTTTAATGATTAATTGTGCAGCTCTACCTTGAACCAGAATGGGTCTTTTCTGCCAATTCTTGGGAACCCGTCACCTGATAGGAACCAGTCGATCAGCCGGTGGTCTGGTCCCCTCACAGAGTTCTGGGTTCCAGCTCGACCAAGTTCGTGAGGGAAATTCACCTGAGACCACATTCTGGAACAAGTTAAGAAGTCTTCTCTGACTCGTACGAGGAGACAAGTTACGGACAGATACTTGCCCATTGGTTATGACCTTTATGACCCGTGCAATAGGGCAGCATACACAGAGTTCAGCCTTATGAGCTCCTATCTGACTTGTCTGTCTAACAATTGTAGAGCTTGCATTTATATACCCTTTTACAAGTCTTATCTCAACCATCTCTCTTACATATGATTGGTCACTAAGATCTACGTCAATGTAATTAACCATAAATCTGACACCTGTTCTACAACCAGATAAACTTAATTATTCCCCAAATTCCTATATGTTCATTAAAGTGATTTAGAACTGGTTTTGTCCAATTAAAAACACCTGTGTAGAGACAGTCTGGCACCCAGCTGTGTTATCAAACTCTTCTCATCTTGATAAGATTTAACTAGCTTCAAGAATTACAGATTTATGACTTTTGGGAAAATGAACTTTCAATAACCCCACCAGATGTTTTATATGTTTCACTATATGCATGTATTTTAACAGTTTTAATGAGGGCACAAGCAGAGCTTTGTTTAACCCTGTCAAACTTAATTTAATGTACTGTACATAACTTTAATTATTTCTAAACCACCTGGTTTCTTATCTTTATCTGTCTGATTTATATGCATTTCAGACTTGAGACGATTCTATATAACATGAATCTATTCTAATGAACTTTCACCCTGTAGACTATCTTAATACATTTTCGAGAACACCTGTGTACAAGTACTTGTCATAAAGCAGAGGTCATTTAAAGTTCAACACTTAAAAATGAAGACTTTCTAAATCTATAGAAAACACAGTAAAAATTATTAAAGATTAATAATTGTTGCTTTACTTATTGAATAATAATATTGATAAACCACTACTATATAATATGAATAATAATAATTATAATAATAATCAATAAAATATATGCAAATCAATATGAATAATATGAAATACATTGGCTAATATGAGATTCTACAACAATACACACACACACACAGTCTGCCAGCATTGGGGCCCTTTAAATTCTGTGTTTTAGCACTCAGACTTTTGTGAAGCAATATTTGTAATCCACAGAATGGAAAGGGGTATCTTCGCAAAGTGTCATAGGGTAACAAAGATTAACAGATGTGATGATCCACCTTCAGATAGAGCTGCATTAGCAGTAAATAGAACCTAGCAGGATCAAGCAAGATCCACTCACAACTATACAGACCTGATCACGGATGTGGATATATGGGGCAATTTAGGTAACAGCAATCACAGGTCAATTGGCTTCAGTATAAATCACACAAATAGGAAACATAAGGGGAATACGAAGACACTGAATTTCAAGAGAGCCAACTTCCCTAAACTATGAACCTTGCTAGAAGGCATAAATTGGGATAAAATCTTAGGAACAGAGAACACGGAGGAGAAATGGGTTTGCTTTAAGAGCATATTAAATAAGGGCATTAGCCAACGCATTCCATTGGGTAATTAAAGAGTGAACAAAAGTCCTGGATGGCTTAACTCCAATGTAAAAGTGCATATAAAAGCAAAGGAGAAGGCCTTCAAAAATACAAGATTGAGAGATCATCCTCAGCATTCAGACTTTATAAAAAATGCAACAACAAATGTAAGGGTGCAATAAAGGACGGCTAAGATAGAACATGAAAGACACATAGCAGAAGTGAGCAAAAAAAATCCCAAGAAATTCTTTAAGTATGTAAACAGTAAAAAAGGGAGGACAGAACATATTGGCCCCATGAAGAATGAGGAAGGACATCTGGTTACAAAGGATGGGGAGATAGCGAATGTATTGAATTTATTCTTCTCCTCAGTCTTCACGAGGGAATTGGAGGGCTTCAGTAACCAAAACTGCAGTGTTTATCCTTATGACACATCAAAGGAAGCACCTCCATGGTTAACAGAAGACAGAATTAAAATTAGACTTGGGAAACTTAACATTAATAAATCAACGGGACCAAATGGCTTGCACACGAGAGTACTTAGGGAACTCAGTCAAGTAATTGCCAGACCATTGTTACCAATTTTTACTGACAGTCTACTGACTGGAATGGTACCAGCTGATTGGAGAAAAGCCAATGTAGCACCAATATTTAAAAAGGGACCAAAATACATCCCTGGGCATTACAGACCAGTTAGCCTAACATCAATAGTATGCAAACTCTTGGAGGGGATGATAAGGGACTATATACAAAATTTTAGTAATGAGAATGGTATCATTAGCAGTAATCACCATGGATTCATGAAGAATCGTTCTTACCAAAAAAATCTATTAACCTTCTATGAGCAGGTGAGTTGCCATCTAGATAAAGGAAGGCCCGTAGACATGGTGTATCTGGATTTTGCAAAAGCATTTGACACAGTTCCCCATAAACGTTCACTGTACAAAATAAGGTCCATTGGCATGGACCATAGGGTGAGTACATGGATTGAAAACTGGCTACATGGGCGAGTTCAAAGGGTGGTGATAAATGATAAGCACTCAGAATGGTCAGGGGTCTGTAGTGGGGTCCCCCAGGGTTTTGTGCTGGGACCAATCCTGTTTAAATTTGTTCATAAATGACCTGTAGGATGGGGTAAACAGTTCAATCTCTGTATTTGCAGACGATACTAAGCTAAGCAGGACAATAACTTCTCCGCAGGATGTGGAAACCTTGCAAAAAGATCTGAACAAATTAATGGGGTGGGTAACTACATGGCAAATGAGGTTCAATGTAAAAAAATGTAAAATAATGCATTTGGGTGGCAAAAATATGGATGCAATCTATACACTGGGTGGAGAACCTCAGGGGGAATCTAGGATGGAAAAGGACCGGGGGGTCCTAGTAGATGATAGGCTCAGCAATGGCATGCAATGACAAGCTGCTGCTAATAAAGAAAACAGAATATTGGCATGCATTAAAAAGGGGATAAATTCCAGAGATAAAACGATAATTCTCCCGCTCTACAAGACTCTGGTCTGGCCGCACCTAGAATATGCTTTCCAGTTCTGGGCACCAGTGCTCAGGAAGGATGTACTGTAAATGGAGCGAGTACAAAGAAGGGCAACAAAGCTAATAAAGGGTCTGGAGGATATTAGTTATGAGGAAAGGTTGCAAGCACTAAACTTATTCTCTCTGGAGAAGAGACGCTTGAGAGGGGATATGATTTCAATTTACAAATACCGCGCTGGTGACCCCACAATAGGGATAAAACTTTTTTGCGGAAGGGAGTTTAACAAGACTCGTGGCCACTCATTAAAATGAGAAGAAAAGAGATTTAACCTTAAACTACGTAGAGGGCTCTTTACTGTAAGAGCGGCAAAGATGTGGAATTCACTTCCACAGGCGGTGGTCTCAGCAGGGAGCATCGATAGTTTCAAGAAACTATTAGATAAACACCTCAACGACCACAACATACAGGGATATACATGGTAATACTGACATATAATCACACACATAGGTTGGACTTGATGGACTTGTGCCTTTTTTCTACCTCACCTACTGTGTAACTATGTAACATAGGGATGGCAGAAGATCTCTCACCATTTTTTGTTTTTGTGTTTCTGAGATTTTTCTATGTATGTATGTTTAATGTACAATTTTTAGCTCTTTTTGAAACTAAATAAAATAAATAAGATGATTTTACAATAAAATTGTTCTATCTTATTGGTGGCACCGTAATAATCCCATCCCCTCTCTTTTCCCCATCTTGAGAAATCTCTCACCATTAGATGCACTGGATATATCTTCCTTCCAGCCAGTGCCGGACAAGGTCATACGGTGCCCAGGGCAAACTGCGCCCCCCGGGTGTAAAGAAAGAGCCAGTGTCAGTGGGAATCAACTGTTTCTTGTGTGTGCTGCTTTTTACTGCAGATTGATTTATTCTTTTTTCTGAGAAAAAAAAAAAAAAAAACGATCATTCCCTCTGTAAAGAGCCCTGTATTGATTATCAGCACAGGACATGTCACCGTCACCTGCTGCCAGATGCCACATGTCATTTGCCATCGTCACCTGCTGTCAGATGCCATGTGTCTCTGCAACTGTCACCTGCTGCCAGATGCCACGTGTCACTTGCCACTGTCACCTGCTGCCATGCTGCCAGATGACACATGTCACTTGCCACCGTCACCTGCTGCCACATGTCACTTGCCACCATCACCTGCTGCCACATGTCACTTGCCACCGTCACCTGATGCCACGTCACTTGCCACCGTCACCTGATGCCACGTCACTTGCCACCGTCACCTGATGCCACGTCACTTGCCACCGTCACCTGATGCCAGATGCCACGTGTCACTTGCCTATGTTACCTGCTGCCAGATGCCACGTGTCACTTGCCACCATCACCTGCTGCCAGATGCCACGTGTCACTTGCCATCCATAGCCTGGCTCTCTCTCCCTCCCCTTTAGTTGGGCATGCTGGGGGCTGCAGTTTGCCTCTTAGGATTGCAATGGGCCAGTCCTCGGGACTACATTTCCCATGATCCTCCTTTTGTGCCCCTTTTTTTGGTGAGGGCACCGCTGCCCGCTCCCGAGTACAGCAGCATGATAGGGGGAAAAAGAAGATCCGGCAGCTGCTCTCTCCACACAGAGACACAGCCGCTCTCCCCGCTGCTGACCGAAGGAAGAAGAGGGAATGGGAAGAAAACAGAGCCCTCTCCTGTACAGCGGCGGCTCGAGGGGGGAGGAGGGGGGCAGCGCAGTTTCTCCTCCTCGGGACCTGCAAGGGTCTGTGGCAACTGCTTCGAATTGGCATCCCTCTGCCTTTGCTTGTGGCACTTGCCTATTAGCGGTGTCGGCGGATAGTGTGTACAGTCGCACACAGTTGTGAAGCACACTGCCGCACTTCACCTGTGCCCCCCCCCCCTCCAGAAAATTGTACTGCCCAGGGCATCCGCCCCTGCCTTGTACCAGCCCTGCTTTCAGCAATTGGTAGATTGATCGCTGTCTCAGTCGACTGCATGGTGATGGGAGCAACACAGGCCACAGAATTCTCCAAACAGGACGATGATGATGATTGCTGCAGTACTGAATTTGTCTTTAGATTTCATTGCACTGTTAGCATATGTAGCGGGCACCTACTTTTAGGTAGGTGACCTTTTTTGATAGCTTTCTATGTCAGGTAAATTTAGACAAGCCTGTGCTATTACAGCAGGCCTGTTGTTGTCTATTCCCATTTGAGTGGCAGGTAGTTTATGTGATAGTCTCGACCAATCATTGATTTGCTTGGTAATTCCCGGGACTCTCATATAAAAGCGTGGTCACGTGGTGTCCGGGGGAGTTCAAGTCCAGTCCTGCTCTGAGGAGCGAGAGAGCCAGTCTGGTTCCCAGAGGGGGGGGTGGAGGTTTTTCCCCTCCGGGGAGCCAACGGAGCTTCACCTTTGCAAGAAGGGCCACACAGGAGAAGAGGAACTAAGAATCATTGAGGGAGAAGTAGAGTCAAGCGGAAGGAAACTGGGTGATCGATCGCTTGGGAGCGACGTACGGGCTTTTGATCAAGTGAGTGAAAAGCCCAAGGGAGGGGTACTGTCCAGAGACTGAGGGATGTTGGTACGCAAGTCAGCAAGACAGGTGGTTGTGGCCTGTGACTTTGGGTTCAGCATTGCCCCGGGATTCCAAACAGTCAAGGGAGAGGTCATTCAGAGTGACTCTTTATCATTTATTCTCTGTCAGAAACCTACTTCCATGTTCCCTGATAAAGTAATCACCCAGTTTTGGATTACTGTCACCCGCAATGCTGTGAGTCTTTGCAAGTGAAGCAAAGGAAAGATCAGAAATCATCCAAAGAGCATCTCAGAGAAAGTCCTTCTCCCATCCCAGTTTATGTTAATGAATAAAGCATTAAGAAAAAGCACTAAGGACTGTGACTTTTAAATCTATGGGCTGCGAGGGTTGAGTGGTAAACATGAATTACGGATATAACAAATATTTAGCCACTCCTCCGGGAGTAAGCGCTGCACATATCTTTGGTAATCAGGCAAAAGAGGGCAGAACACGCTGCAAACTCCCTTTAGGAGAGTCACAGACAGAATCACAGGCTCTGGAAGTGCTCAGGAGACAAGCACATTCCCCTGTCTGGCTGCCACAATGCCAGTCTGTGTCTTTCCCTCTCCCCCCAATCACAGCTCTCCTGCGCTGCTATCCAATCCTGTCCTTCCTTGTTTTTGTTGTTAGGGGTGGGCTTTCTCCTTAGCTACAGCAGTAACCAATCTGCCTTCAATCCTGCAGCTGTACCCAATAGATTCTCTCCTGGGCTGTTATCAGGTTAGGCAGAAAATACAATGCAATGTTTCAGAGAGCAATACTCTGCATAAATTACAGAGGCAATACTAAGCCAGTGTTATATATATATATATATATATATATATATATATATATATATATATATATATATATATATACACACACACACATACATACATCTTGCATTTTAACATTATAAAAAAAAAATGCATTCTCATAGACACAATCCTGAAAAATATGTTGTTTGAACAAACGTGCTGTCTCTACATTGCTAATTAGATATCTTCCAACAGCCCCCCTTGCAATGAATACCTTTCTGTTACTTTAGAGTTTGTCTCTGATTTAAATTATTTCAAAATAAACTAACATTAATGGGCTTGTTAGCTTGAGGGAGATGTGTAACATCTTCTTGACTGATGCTTACAGTGTTCTCTTGATCTGCTGGGATATCTGCAGACAGTCTGTGATGACTCACAGTGCTGCAAGGTAAGCATATTATCTGACCGTGACAATCAGATGACTTTAGTCTACATTTATAATGCCAGCGATCTTTTTTTTCTCCACGCTGCATTACATCCTACTGGGAACCGCCATCTGAGATGCAGATTGAACATGCTTGTCGTTTGTTTCACTCCATCTGCTTAAATAAGCAGCTTTATCGACTTGTATTCTTCACAGATAAATATATTGCACAAGTGCTGAAAATCGAAAAATATGGGATTTTCCATTTTCTGGTAAACACAGCTAAATGTTGCTAAGCTGTAAGTGATGCTACTGAATACATTACACGTTACAGACCCTACATAATAAATGCACTATTCTCAGTTTGACTGCAGGGGTATACTGTACTTACAATTATTTTGTTTAAATGACACGCTTTGATATTTAACCTTTACGTTTTAAACCTACTAGGCTGGGTCATTGTTCAGGCTACCTCTATATGTGGAGGAGCCTTCTGTGAGCAGAGACCCAGATTATGTAGCCAGAGGGTCTGGAGCAGGGGTCCTCAAACTTTTTAAACAGAGGGCCAGTTCACTGTCCCTCAGAATGTTGGGGGCTGGATCAATGCAGCCTTACCAGTGTCCATCAGCGCCGCCCCTCCAGTGCCCAGCAATGCAGCCAGCCTCTCCAGTGCCAAGCAATGCAGCCAGCCTCTCCAGTACCAAGCAATGCAGCCAGCCTCACTAGTGCCCAGTAATGCAGCCAGCCTCACCAGTGTCCAGGAACGCCGCCTGACCAGTGCCCAGCAATACTGCCTCTCCAGTGCCCAGCAATGCAGCTAGCTTCTCCAGTGCCCAGCAATGCAGCCTTACCAGCCCATGTGGAGGAAAAATATATTTTAAATTCTAAAAAAACATTCTTAATATATTTTCCCCAAATATATTGACATATATTTGAAATACTACAATTTTGGCCATATTCAATATACGGTGGGGATCGAAAGTTTGGGCACCCCAGGTAAAAATGTGTATTGATGTGCATAACGAAGCCAAGGAAAGATGGAAAAATCTCCAAATGGCATCAAATTACAGATTAGACATTCTTATAATATGTCAAAAAAAGTTAGATTTTATTTCCATCATTTACACTTTCAAAATTACAGAAAACAATAAAAAAAATATACGAAAACCCCCTATCGGGGCTTTGAAGCAGCCAATGAAGTGCAATATAAGTAGTTGAAAAAATTCAATTTTATTGGTACAAAAAGTATAGATAGCATGTTAAAAAAACACTGAGAATGAGTACTGACTATTAGAGTCAGGACATGAACTGGATATGGCGTATAGTTGCAGCAGACAAAGCATACAATTAAAACCAGTGCAAAACACAATGTGCCAAAGGGCAACCAACGTTTTCACAGGTGTTGAATCCTTAAAAATTAGATAACAACAGACAATGCCTATAAAATAAGGGCAATATACAATACAGTGTAAGTGGGACAACGAAGGTTGTATGTGTGAAAGCTGATGCGTTTCGACCCTTCCCGGGTCTTCTTCAGAGGATGGTTGTCCACTGTAAAAAGGTCAACATGTACCAAACATAGCATCAAATTCAACAGTACCAAACCTATACATGTATACCAAATAATGTAGCTGCATGGGCCGCATAATTACCTATTGCAGGATTTATGACGTTATAAAATCAGTTCTAACATTGTAGAGTGTTTAGGGTGGTGCGATTTCTCCTCTGCTCCCTTGTCTACCCCGTGTGGGGCCAGCTCCCAAGGGAGCGGGTGGTGGACCGAATGTGTCTTGCGAGGGATCACGTCTACCAGCCCCCCATATAGGAGAGGGAAGGAAAGGGAGGGGCAACAGGCAACCCAAACTGCACCCGGATAGGTTCACGTTAAATGCTAAAAATAAAAATTGAAAGGATAAAATAAATAAAGAGCGAGAGGTCAATTGGTCAATTGGAAATTCCCCAACTATGGAGTTCTATGAATTTAATGGATTATAAATCCATGGGTGTGCAGAAGGGCATTGCTAGAAAAGAGAAAAGGAAAACAAGGAATAGAGAAAGAGGGGGGGGTGGGGGAAAATAAAAAAAAGGGGGAAAGGGGCGGAGGGAAAAGGAGAGAAGAAAGCGTGTGGAAGAAAAGGTGAAAAAGTGTATAAGTGAAACAGGAATGAACTGAAGAATAGCAAATGCCCTGCTGCCAATTAATACCCATGCAACGTAGGGATGTATAGAAAGAACACTAGGGTAAAGGTGCCGACAAACCACCAGTGATTAAACCAAGTGAAAAAAAGGGGGGGGGAGAAAGAGGGGAGGGAGGGGAAAACAAGTGGGGGGGACCAGCGAAGGGAGTAGATGGGGAAAGGGGGGGGGAAGGGAGAAGGAAGGTGATGACGTTGGGAGGAAAAATGATGGAGGGGGGGTGCTGTTATGTGGGGGGTGATAGAGAAGTGTGGGAGGTGTGGGGGGATGAAACGAGATGTGGGGGTGTATAGGATGGACGGTGGGTGTCTGTCAGGAAAAAGAAAAAGAAAATGTGGGGACTAAGGTAAGGAAAAAACCATAGAGCTTGCATGCACAGCACAACCAGCAAAACGTGAAAAGGACAAACAGTGTCAAAGTGTAAGGGTGGTGGTGGAACTAATTACCCAATCAAGCAGGGACTGAATAGAAAGGTTGATATATTTCTGATTCTGAAAAAATTGGAGTATGAATGAGAAGTCATGACGAAATAAACAGTAATTTAAAGAAAAGAGCTAAGTTGCTATAAAAATGGAAGCATATTAGTCATTCCGGGTGTACTTACCAATGTGTTAAGTCAGTGAGTGCATTGCCTAGCATCTCCAAGTTACAAAGGATCCAATAAAGTTCCCCCGGGATTTCCTATATTTGTAGGGAGTGTCGATTCATTAACTCCCATCAGGTGCAGGTAGGTGGTGCCTCCCTCCCTCCTCCCCCTTCATTGGGGGAGACGAGCAGCACAGCTGTGCGCTCTGACGTGACCCCCCCGGCGTTCCGGAGAGGATAATACCTTCGGCGTCCCCGTCTCCTCCGCCGCACTGGGGTGCACGCGCGTGAGTACGGCGTCCGGAAGAGATCCGGGACGCCGCTGGCAGGGTGAGAAGCGTCCAACTCAAGGTGTAGCCACCTAGTGGGCGCATGTAGGAGATGCAGGGCCCAAGCGTCTCCTCTCTCACCCTGCCAGGAAGACACAAAGGTGCACCCCCGCCCCCAGAGGAGAAGTACAGGCACTGTGGAAGGACATCTTTCCAGCACTTTGTTCCGTAAGACAACTGCTGGGAATACGGTCCTTCATTCTGAGAGTTTTCACCCGATCCCATTGAAGAACTTGATCCCTTATGGACAGTATTTGCGCCTTCGGCGCAACTGCTCAAATGACGTTCTGTTCAAAAAAGAAGCGGAGGGGCTCCAAAATCGACTGCTAGCAAGGGACTACAGTAGATCGTGCCTTAAAAAAGCTTACAATCAAGCTATAGGACATTCTAGATCTCAGCTACTTTTTAAATCTAAACCCACCCGGATCATCATGCGTTATTCCCGACAACATCAGGCTATTAGAAAGATCATAGAGTGTCATTGGAGCATCCTCACAGATGACCCCAAATTGCGTGGATTTGTTCAAGAAAAACCTACCATAACGTACAAAAGAGCCATGTCACTACGTGACAAGCTCGTTCGGAGTGAATACACCAATGACAAGAAGAGATTAAAGCACTGTTCCACAGTGGGTTCTTTCCCCTGTGGACATTGCTCATACTGTTCATTCATTAAACAAGACAAAATCTTTGTTTTACCTAACGGTAACACATTCACACCTACACAGTTCGTAAATTGCCGCACTCGTGGAGTAGTATATCTGATGGAATGTGAATGTGGTGCGTACTATGTGGGGAAGACCAGGCAGGAATTCTGGAAACGCATTTCCCAACATATCTACAGCATGGAGGTGGGGAACCCGTACCTCCCCATTGGGAGACATATAATTTTTACACACAACTACAGAGTCCCTAGAGTCACCTTCGTGGCCCTTTACAAAATAAAGATCCCCACCAGAGGTGGCGACTGGAACAAGTCTCTGCTGCAGAAAGAGCAGAGATGGATATTCCAGTTACACCCGGAATGACTATAATGCTTCCATTTTTATAGCAACTTAGCTCTTTTCTTTAAATTACTGTTTATTTCGTCAGGACTTCTCATTCATACTCCAATTTTTTCAGAATCAGAAATATATCAACCTTTCTATTCAGTCCCTACTTGATTGGGTAATTAGTTCCGCCACCACCCTTAACTTTGACACTGTTTGTCCTTGTTCACGTTTTGCTGGTTGTGCTGTGCATGCATGCTCTATGGTTTTTTCCTTACCTTAGTCCCCACATTTTCTTTTTCGTTTTCCTGACAGACACCCACCGTCCATCCTATACACCCCCACATCTCGTTTCATCCCCCCACACCTCCCACACTTCCCTATCACCCCGCACATAACAGCACCCCCCCTCCATCATTTTTCCTCCCAACGTCATCACCTTCCTTCTCCCCTCCCCCTCCTCCCCTCTCCCCCCCTCTTTCCCCATCTACTCCCTTTGCTGGTCCCCCCCCCTTGTTCTCCCCTCCCTCCCCTCTTTCTTCCCCCCCTCCCCCCCTTTTTTTCACTTGGTTTAATCACTGGTGGTTTGTCGGCACCTTTACCCTAGTGTTCTTTCTATACATCTCTACGTTGCATGGGTATTAATTGGCAGCAGGGCATTTGCTATTCTTCAGTTCATTCCTGTTTCACTTATACACTTTTTCACCTTTTCTTCCACACGCTTTCTTCTCTCCTCCCCCCCCCCCCCCGCTCTTTCTCTATTCCTTGTTTTCCTTTTATCTTTTCTAGCAATGCCCTTCTGCACACCCATGGATTTATAATCCATTAAATTCATAGAACTCCATAGTTGGGGAATTTCTCAATCTATGGGGACGAACCAATTGACCTCTCGCTCTTCATTTATTTTATCCTTTCAATTATTATTTTTAGCATTTAACGTGAACCTATCCGGGTGCAGTTTGGGTTGCCTGTTGCCCCTTACCTTCCTTCCCTCTCCTATATGGGGGGCTGGTAGACGTGATCCCTTGCAAGACACATTCGGTCCACCACCCACTCCCTTGGGAGCTGGCCCGACACGGGGGAGACAAGGGAGCAGAGGAGAAATCGCACCACCCTAAACACTCTACAATGTTAGAACTGATTTTATAACGTCATAAATCCTGCAATAGGTAATTATGCGGCCCAGGCAGCTACATTATTTGGTATACATGTATAGGTTTGGTACTGTTGAATTTGATGCTATGTTTCATAAATGTTGACCTTTTTACAGTGGACAACCATCCTCTGAAGAAGACCCGGGAAGGATCGAAACGCGTCAGGATTCACACATACAACCTTCGTTGTCCCACTTACACCGTATTGTATATTGCCCTTATTTTATAGGCATTGTCTGTTGTTATCTAATTTTTAAGGATTCAACACCTGTGAAAACGTTGGCTGCCCTTTGGCACATTGTGTTTTGCATTGGTTTTAATTGTATGCTTTGTCTGCTGCAACTATACGCCATATCCAGTTCATGTCCTGACTCTAATAGTCAGTACTCATTCTCAGTGTTTTTTTAACATGCTATCTATACTTTTTGTACCAATAAAATAGAATTTTTTCAACTACTTATATTGCACTTCATTGGCTGCTTCAAAGCCCCGATAGGGGGTTTTCGTATATTTTTTTATATAATTTATGGGGTGTGCGACCTACCCGTCTACACTCTTGTGAGTGCCTTTTGTTGTCCATTACAGAAAACAAAAAAATGGTGTCTGCAAAAGTTTGGGCACCCTGCAGAGTTAATATCTTGTACTGCCCCCTTCGGCAAGTATCACAGCTTGTAAACGCTTTTTGTAGCCAGCCAAGAGTCTTTCAATTCTTGTTTGAGGTATCTTTGCCCATTCTTCCTTACAAAAGTCTTCCAGTTCTTTGAGATTTCTGAGCTGTCCAGTGTGAAAGTACTCATTGCACTGAAAGGGAAGCAGTTTTCATGCGCTTTTTAGAGGCTATTTCTAGCACTAAGGCCTCAGTGTGAAAGAGATCTAACAGATGCAACTAAGTAAATAAAACTAACAAAATTAAGCTTATATAAAAACATCAAAATATTGTAGACTTTTCTAAAATATGTATAAAAATCAACGTCTTGCTTACAACTTGCCTTATTAACTCAGACTACTACCAGACTGAACAAGATATCTCATTTTGACACAACAGTCAAATTGGCTTACAGTCTACATGTCAAAGCTGATGTTTCCATAGGGTCTAACTGCACCCGCTTCTCTCCATCTGTCAGCAGCTTGGGGACACCGCCTTGAAAGTAACTTTTTATTAAAGTGGTTGTAAAGACACAAGGTTTTTTACCTTTATGTATTCTATACATACTTATATGAGCCCCCTCTCGATCCAGCAATGTCCACGAGAGCCTTGTCTCTCTGGGGACTTGCACTGCTAATTGGCTTTCTGTAGTGATGGGAGCTATTGGCTCCCTGTGCTGTCAATCACAGCCAGTGAGCCAATTAGGAGACGGGGCCAAGGCGCGGCTCAGTGTGTAATTGGATACACACAGCTGTGGTTCAGGAGCACCGGCATGGGACCCGAGAAGACAAGGATCTGGGCTGCTCTGTGCAAAAACCCTTAAACAGAGCAGGTAAATATGACATGTTTGATATTTTTTTAAAAAGACAAAGTTTTAATGTTTCGGTACCACAAGAAAACCTACCTGTTTAGGCCTAGAGTACGACGCTTGACAAGGAAATGGGCTCAACTCTTCAGATGGGACAGATGCTGATGCACACGATCGACCCACACAGGATGAACTGCCACCATCATTCTTCAGTGTTATTAGCTGCGCTCTTGTGGTTTTCAAAGTATCCAGTACTCCAGGCAACTCTATGGAAATGCAAAAAAACTAAGTAACATAACGGCCTATTTTATCACTATATCCATTCATTTCTTTTGTTAGAAATTGATTACTTTTGGAAAAAGGTACTTTTACATGATTTTTTTTTTTTTTTAAAGGGTAAATTTTATTGAGATTCACAAATTTACAGTTTCATATCATACTGTATTGTTTACATACAATGTAATAAATCACATTACAAACTGTTCTCATTCATTTAAACTGTAGCTCTATTAATGTTCAAAGACATCCTCTTTTTTTTTACTTAGAAAACAACCAATAAAATTTTTGATTATACACGTCTTCTACTACCTTGTTACTTTATTCATCTATTTTAGTGTGCATCTTAACCATGTTTCATCAGCTTCATTTGTCCTTTAACATCATGTGTACTCCGCACTTTTAACATCCTATCCTTATCAGTAGCGGGAATTTATTTACATTACAACTTCTCCAGAGATATTTTTATTCCACTTTCCCCATACCTTATCAAACTTTTTATTACTACCTCTGGCTTGGTATGTAAGTTTATACATCGGTATTGCATTATCCACCAATTTTAACAATTCCTGTAAAGAAGGGGGATCTGAGTGTTTCCATTTTAAAGCCAATGCTTTCTTAGCATAACAGAACACTATTCTCAAGAGGGTCTTTTGTGAAGTGGGCAAGTCCTCCTCCTCCAGGTCTCCCAGAAGACACCTAGCTGGGGAGTATATGTTTGGAAGATCGAGTTTTTCCTCCATATATGCGAGGATCGTCTTCCAATATATTACTATCCGAGGGCATTGCCATACCATGTGGAAGAAGTTCCCCTACTTTTACATGATTAGAGGGTTTCCTCCAGTCTGCTGCTGACCCCCCCACTAGATTAAAAATAATTCCAGGTGGGTTTCACCCAAGGTAAGAATGTTCCACAAAACAAAAATCCAACTTGTGCATATAGTATGTAGTTACCTCAGTGCACTCACTGATACTATAATGAATGTAGTACAGTAAACTCCCAGTTACCCAATGATTCCCATGGGTACTGTTGTATCTAGTTGCTTGAGAGCTAATAGTAACTCTCAAGCATCCACCTCCCATGGCACCCTAAAGGGGGTAGGGATTGGGGGCAGGGTTTTACCACCCCCAAATTCACATGTGAATGAGCCTTAAAAGTGCTATTGCCAAATGCAACTAAGGGCTCATTCACAAGTGCGGTAAGCAATGCTCCAATGCGCCTCTGAAAAATGATGCAAGCGTGTTTAGCAGGTGGTGAGGAGGTAAAAATGTTTACACCAATAATTGCAGTGAAAGGCACGCGATTGCAGCATGGTAGTATGGCAATTATAGGTTTAAATCAGGTGTGAGGAGGCAACATTGGAGGACACCTTTCCCTGTAATCTTTGACTTCTCCCATGTTGTTAAGGTAGATCTCCACCTCTCTGAGGTTGCCTACTGCCCCGTACACACGGTCGGATTTTCCGATGGAAAATGTCCGATCGGAGCGTGTTGTCGGAAATTCCGACCGTGTGTGGGCGCCATCGGACATTTTCCATCGGATTTTCCGACACACAAAGTTGGACAGCAGGAGATAAAATTTTCCGACAACAAAATCCGATCGCGTCAATTCCGACCGTGTGTGGCCTGTTCCGACGCACAAAGTGCAACGCATGCTCAGAAGAAATTCCGACACGGGACAGCTCGTTCTGGTAAACTTAGCGTTCGCAATGGATACAGCACTTTCGTTACGCTGCAATGTTAAAAATGGTTTAATACAGCGCACTCTCTTCTTCTTTATAATGTGACAAGAATTAAGTCGTTTTGCTGCTCATATTCACACACACTTCTCACAAAGTTTTATTTGTGTTTTTTTAGTGGGATTCCCTCAATATATTGTTATTAGTTGTCACATCTGACAGTTTTATATTTTTTTTGGATTTTTTTTTTGGTTTTTAAGCCTTTTTTTTTCTTTAATGTTTGGATTTTTTCCAAGGCTGATCTTTGTTCAATGTTATTTTTAATTTTACTCCAGAATATTTTTGTGTGTGTTTTGTGTGGCAAGTTACCCCAACACCATTGATATCTTTTATTATTTAATCTCCATGAGATGTTTTGTTGTTGGTGTCCCTTGTTCATTTCACATTGTATATTAGAAATGTACCTGAATCCTCACAAACAAACCATCATTTTTGAAGTAAAACACATAGGAGAGTATAATTCAAAACAAAAATCCTTTATTAAGGGCTCAGAACCAAACAAAGAGGAAGGCAACACTGGATCAACAGCAGAAATTAGTGAAGCCTGGGACCCCCACGGCAGACATCAATTCTTAAACCTCAAAATTGGTGGCCTGAGGAGTCCATATATAAGGGAGGGCAGTCTGGTCCGGGATTCACAGAGACTCGGATAGCAGCAGATGACATCAGTGTCCCCAGGCTGTGGTACCACAAGAGGCTACATCTTTTGGCCGACCAGACTGGATCCAGGGCAATCACTCTCTGGTCTTCCTTTCACACTTCCTTCCGGGCTGTGGCTGTGCAGTAGGAGATGTGGCAGGAGGAGGAGTAGGACCTGGAGGAGGAGTAGGACCTGGAGGAGGAGGAGGACTGGGAGGACCTGGAGGAGGACTGGGAGGACCTGGAGGAGAGGGAGGAGGAGGAGGAGGACCATCCCAAAGCTGTGTGTGAGGTGTAAGTTGTCCCCTCACACCTTTCTCCAGAGCCTCTGATATGAGGGCCTGACACATGGCTTGTTGGATCTCCTCCATCCTCTGCATGTTATAGGCAATGAATGCCGCAAGGTTCTCCTGCCTGGTGTGGGATGCTCCCAGGACCTCTGTAGCCCTCCAAAAAAATCTGATAGCCGCCTCCTCTAGGCTACTCCTCCTGCTGCCACTTTTTGTTTTCAGGGTGGGTGGAGGGACCTGCAGATCAGCCACCTCCTGGCTGAGACTTCCCTGTGTATGAAAAAAGGACATGGTTTTAGTTTTTGCATCATCAATCACAATCATAAATTAGTACTCCCAACTAACATCTAGTTAACATCATTGATTGTACAAGCAGAAATATTTAGAGGAATGCTATACCTGGCTCAATCTGGGCTCCTCCACATATGGCCTGGAAGGCCCAGGTTGGGCATCAGAAGCCTCAGCCGGGGGGGAAGGAAGCGTGGAAGGAAGACTGGAGAGGGATGGCCTGGGTTCAGTCTGGCCTGCCAGAAAGTGCAGCCTGTCGTAGTACAACATCCTGGGGACATAGATGTCATCTGCTGCTCCGGATCTCTGTGAATCCAGGACTTTCTTGCGCTCCCTCAGATATGTGCTCCTCAGGCAACCAATTAAGATCTTTAAATAAGTGATGTCTGCCGTGGGGATCACCTGCTTCACAATTTCACACAATTGCTCCAGTGCTGCCTTCCTCTTTGCTTGGTTTTTGAAATGGGGGTGGGTAATCTCCCACAGACAGGGCAGCTCCCTTAGCATATCAATGAATAGTGACATGAAGTCAGTATCTCTCATTAAGATATCCATGTTCACTGCAAGACACAACACAAGACAAAGCCTAATGTCAGACCAAACTCTCCAAATCTTGTTACAATATAGGCCTCAATCTAGAAGCAGTATAGGCCCAAGTTTGTCTCTTACCTTCGTTCTTACGATCGGCGCGTCCAATGCTCCTTCCTCCGCTCACAGATCGTACGTAATACGCACGCGTGTTACGCTTTATACACACTGCGCATGTGTGTAACTCCGCCCGCCCCTGACGTTCTTTCTATTCTATTCCCCGCCCCTTTTCGTTCGGCGCAGTGGGGGAAGAGCATGATGGCGGAGTTACACCAGGTGCGTGCTAATTGTAGCAACGAGGAGGAGGAGGAAAGCCCGGATGCAGGCACGTCCCGATCCAGAAGGAGACGTTTTAAGGCCACAAATATGTCGTTTGGGGAGATGTTGGAGATGGTCGACATCATGAGGAAGTCCGACTATGATGGAAAATATGGGCCTTACCCCAACCCGAACATCCGAAAGGCCAAGATCATGGCGAAAGTGGTCAGGAGTCTCGAGCGGAATTTCGGGGTACGAAGATCAAAAGATCAGCTCAGGAAGCGGTGGTCGGACCTGAAGTTGAGAGAGCCGGAGCAGTACCGAAAGATCCGGGGAGTGCTGCAAAAAAGTAAGTAGTTGTGCTGTGTTTCTATTCTTTCTGGCTTTATTCCGTTCGTTCTGCTCCATATGATTTTAGTAATTGTAACGTTTAAAAAGGTCAACTTTAATGTTCATGGGCCCATTATTCGTTCGTATCAAACATTTTTCGTTCGGCCTCTAGAACACCATTGTTTAGGCCATATGCATTTTCCCACATTTTTTTGGGGCCTACTTGGATGCCAAATATTTGTTTAGGTAGATGGGTTTGTTACTAGAATGAAATGCAAACTAGATTGTGTGTAAGGAGAGGACACTGAGCAGCTGTTTTCACATCTGGACACTGGAGCACTAGTGTGGGACCCCAGAACACCATTTTTATTAGGGGGCCACACAGGTGCTCCAGTGTATACTATAGGGGGGGCTACATCTGTGAAGCTTGTACTAAACAGGTAAAGTATTGCAGCTTGACAAAGGGCAATAAAAAATATACATCTTTGAACTCGGCTAAAATAGACAATTGTACCCCACTTCCAAGCAATGTTTCCTATTTCTAGTTCTGCCATCAAATATCTGTGTGCTAATTATACCATTTTTGTTTTACATAGGGGAGAAAAGACTCGGACACTCCTCATCCCAGGAGAACACAGACCCCCCCCCTCTGGAAGAAAGGGAACTACCCCAAACACAAGAAGAAGAGCAGGAGGAAGAAGAAGACATGGTGGAGATTGGCACCACAACAGGTGAGTGTCTGCGACCACAGACTCAGGTAAAAGAGATGGCTGGTGGCAGATTTTTGAGACCTGTTTTTTTTGTTCTTTATCTCTTTTTAGGTGATCGTGATGTGAGGGAGAGAGAACGCTTTACATCAGAAAGTGCCCAGATACTGATAGGGGAGATCATGGGATGTAATCTCCAATTGCAAAACATCCAGCAACAAATCACTGATGTTATTAAAAAAATAATAACATCATTGATGTTTTGGGGCGAATTTAAACCCCAAAAAATTACCTGTTTTATGTAATTTAAATTTTTACAATGTTTTGAAAAGCCAAATTTGGAGGATGCACACAGTGTGCCAACACGTGCTATCTGCCATCACGGGAGATCAATGGACGCGTTTTGGGGGTGCAACCACTTCCTCAATTATAAAGTAGCGTTGAGGAAGGGCTTGCTCCCCCAAAACACGTCCCTTGATCCCCCATGATGGCAGATAGCACATGTTGACATTCGTAAATTGGTGTGCATCTTCCAAATTTGGCTTTTCCAGGGGTGATTTCCCCCCATCTGAACGCTATATCAAACCCAGTTCCTAAATACCGATGTCTGATATAGCCTTCAGGTTTTACTTAATGTGAACTTTGTAAGTTCAAGTTTTTTGGCTTTCTTGTTGGTTTTACACAGGCCTGTTTTATCTGAAATGGATATTTTGATTTTTCATAATGCTACTGCAAACATTTTATACAACAAACATGTTGGTTTGTTTTAAAAACCTTTGGTAATTGCGCATGTGATTGTGCAGGTATAAAAAAGTGCCTTACTCAAGAATGTGTGGATTATTGTCTCAACACTACAACACTTTTGGGGTGATGTAATTGTTGTTTTATGCACAAATGGGGGTTATTTCCTAAGGGCAAATACACTTTGCACTACAAGTGCAGGTTCAGTGCAGTTGCAAGTGCACTTGTAGTGAAATGTGTTTTTGCATTTAGAAAGTACCAGCCAACACTATTCTTTATAAGGTTACCCAATCACGACATTTTCTGCACTCAACACATTTCTGTCAGGGTCAGCTAAAACAAACACAAGCAGTAAATGTCCACCAAGAATTGCTTTTGGTTGTTTTTTATTTGAAAAAGGTGTCACATATTGTCTGGCATATTGATAGCCCCCCTACCCGCAAAGAACTCCAGGTATCGTAACCGGACATCACGGGCATTCAGGGAGGGCAAGCCAGGACGGCCGCTTTCAAGTGCCGTCATTGTGGAAGTATTTGGGATTCCGGCCTCAGGCCCAACTGAGCCAGCATAGTTGGCTGAATGTTTTCTTAAAAAATTATGGAGAACACAGCACGCCAGTATAATATGGTTCAGTTTATACTCCGCCATATGGATGGGTGTCAGAAATAGTCGGAACCGGCTGGCCAGGATTCCAAATGTGTTCTCCACCACTCTTCGGGCTCTGGCCATCCGGTAATTAAAAACCCTCTGTTCCGGGGTGAGGGTCCTCATCGGGAATGGCCGCATCAGGTGGTCCCCCAGCGCAAATGCTTCATCAGCAACGAACACAAATGGGAGACCTTCAACATTGTCCTCTGGAGGTGGCAAGTCCAAACTGCCATTCTGGAGACGCCTGTAGAACTCCGTCTGGGCGATCACTCCACCATCGGACATCCGGCCATTCTTCCCCACGTCCACATACAAGAACTCGTAATTAGCCGACACCACCGCCAACATCACTATACTATTAAACCCCTTGTAGTTATAATAGTACGACCCAGAGTTGGGTGGTGGGACGATGTGGATGTGTTTCCCATCAATTGCCCCTCCGCAGTTAGGAAAGTCCCACCGCTGGGCAAAGTGGGAGGCCACAGTCTGCCATTCCTGTGGCGTGGAAGGAAACTGTTGAGGAAAAAACAATAAACATTACTATTTTTTCACAGAAACCTGGCAAGCAGATTAGACACAAACATTATGGGTCAACCTCCAGATAGCATTTATTAAGGGGAATTTAACAACAACAAAGTATAAGGTACACCTATCATATTCCCCCTCCCCCCCTCTCATGGGCCATTTCGAACATTATAGGGGGGGGGGGACTCTTGGACAGGTAACCCTCTTCACTTCATTGAGAGATGAATGCCTAAATACAGGGTATTACTTGGAACAGCCCCTCCTTAGTTACACTATTGGCAGCCCACTGGACAGGTAAGAAGTGTCATAATACAAAGATATAAATACACACTGTACACATTTGGACATTCTGCTATTACCTATCAAGATCATAATAGGATACAAGAACTTTAAACAGTACCATTGGAAAGTATACAGGTAGGCCCTTGCACTACATGCTTTGGGGAATTCATCCATAAATCTGAGCACTAAAGAGATGGGTATAGTGTGTATGGGTTTGGCAAAGTCAGCAGATAGATGATTGAGGATAGAGAATTGGGATCAGTTGACTTAGCAGTTGGGGGAGGGAGGGTTACCAAAAATTTGGGGACACCACAAAAAAAAGCCTCTGGCCCTCTGCCTGAATTTAAATCCAAAATAACATTTCCAAACATTTTAGGGGGTGTTTGGGGTAAAGCACTACTATGGAGCTGATAAAATACATTGTTAAGTGACTACATGAGGTGAATATAGGGCAGGGGACACCATGCTGGAGAGGTTATTGAAGGGCAAATATGTATGAAGGACATAAAATAATAATTACATAAAAATCCAGCATGCATGAGGACAAAGGGGACATTCACAGCATATTACAATCATGGTAATTGGGGAATGAGGAAAGAAATACAATATATTATCAAACATTCAATACAATAAAGTGTGATATTAAAGGATAAAAATCTTACCTTCATATACTCCTTCTGCAGGACCTGGATGATGGCAGAACAGGTCTCTGGGATAATGATCCCCAGAGCCTGGGGGGAGATGCCTGTCGAGAACTTGAGGTCCTGCAGGCTTCTCCCTGTGGCCAAATACCGCAAGGTAGCGACCAACCTCTGCTCCGGAGTGATGGCTTGCCTCATGCAGGTATCCTGCCTGCTGATATAGGGGGTCAGCGAAGCCAACAAACGGTGAAACACGGGGTCCGTCATCCTGAGAAAGTTCCTGAAATCATCAGGATTATTCTCACGGATCTCACGGAGCAAAGGAATATGACAGAACTGGTCACGCTGAAGCAACCAATTCTTGGTCCATGAACTCCTCCCCACCCTGTTCATGGACTGGACTTGTGTCAAGGTCAGGACCCCAACACCAAGCCCCCGCACAGCACGAACTCTACGAGGAGTACGCATACGAAACATGGCTATAAAACGGTCGGCTGCTCAGAACGAAGTAACAGAACGCACTGAAGAACAGCAAGGCCTGTGAAGAGCGACCTGAAAACCAGTAACGAACGAACAAGAATACAGTGACTAAAGTCACGCGGAACTTGCTTGCACGCACTGAAGAGCAGATACAAACCCACAAGCACAAACTGAACGGCAGAAAACGATCTGAAAGCCACGAGTCTGAAAAAGCGCGAATCGTCTCTCACCAAACTTTTACTAACACGAGATTAGCAAAAGGAACCCAAAGGGTGCTGCGCTTGGTTCTGAACCGGCCTTTTCTAGTCTCGTCGTACGTGCTTGACGTCACCGCGTTCTTGGCGATCGGAAATTCCGACAACTTTGTGCGACCGTGTGTAGGCAAAACAAGTTTGAGCCAACATCCGTAGGAAAAAATCCGAGGATTTTGTTGTCGGAATGTCCGATCAATGTCCGACCGTGTGTACGGGGCATACCTCTGCCTTAAAACACTGTAGAATGAAAGGGCAAATGATTGGTAAAATGTGTCCATTTTCCACCTTCCTGGCTTTCAGAAATGTAACTACCTAGCTGAGAGGTAGGTTATATTGACTTGTCTGTAACAAATAATTATCTCAGTTGTTGGTTTTCTTCTTCCAAGTGCTTATTCCAGTTTTCCATTTACCAGCTGTCAGTCTTGGTCTGGTGCTTTGACAGCGGCTGGCGGCCTGTCAGAATCCCCAAAAAAATAAATATTCAGCTTTCCACCTCCACACACCCCACGCACACACACACACCACCCACATACACACACCCCCACACACCCCCCTCAGACACCGCTAACCTCCTTCTGCACAATTCATTTGATGGCAGCTGAATGTAAACAGCAGGTAGTGGGGGAGCCATAACCAGACTGCCATTGACTGTTTCAAATTGTAGACAGGCTTACTATTGCGCCCCCTTCCCACTGTCAATTAGCAGAGGAAGACCTGAAGAAGAATGTGCTCCTTCAAATCCTCTCCTTTGCTGATTGATAACAGACAGTGGGCGGGTGCAATAGCCCACTTGCTATTGGCTACTGCAATTTAAAATAGTCAATAGCAACCTGGCTATTGATTACTCCTGCTATCTGCTCTTTTTCCCAGTGGCTGTCAGAATACAAAAAAAAAGGCTAGGGGTCAAATGACATCAGGCTACTTCTGGAGCAGCTGGATGTAAACAGAATATCAGTACCTCATATTGTTATCGGCCTGAAAGGTGGCACATAAGTGGTATCTGTACCGAAAAATCTATATCTGTTGACACCTAGTAGCAGGGCAGATAATAATATGGACAAGGAGAGGGAGACATAAAAAATTGGTAGCACTGTGCACTGAGATTATGCTGCATTGTGACTGGATGCCATACATATTATATGCAGCAATGTGCACTGCACAGTTACTGGATACAGGCAGTCCCCGAGTTACGAACGCGTTAGGGACTGCCTGTTTGTTCTTAAGTCGGATTTGTTTGTAAGTCGGAAGCACATGTGCAGAACGGCAGAGATGTCGTTTTCCACTGTTTTCCGATGTTTTCTGATGGTTTCCGCCGTCGTTTTCCAATGTGCCCGCCGACGTTGCATACCTGTTCGTAAGTAGGAGTTGTTCACAAGTCGGAGGTTCGTAACTCGGGGACCTCCTGTATAACATGGAAGCCATACATATTATATGCAGCAGAGTGACATACTATGGAAGAGGAGCTATACAATATTAATATTACTGTGCACATGCTGTATGGTAACTGGGAAGGTGAATGAATACAGAATGAAAACTATTCAGCAGGGTATAGACAAACAAAACTTAACTCATGCATCATACGTTCACAATTCTAATATTATTTGATAGGAGGCACTTACCTTTGATCCAGAAGAATACAGAGAGCCCTCTCCACCATGCTTTCCATCCAGAGGTCTTAACAGGAACAGGAAGTGAGAGGTGAAAGTTCACCCCTCTAGTTCCCACTGCCCACTTCCTCCCACAGACTTGCTGTACTCTGATTGCAGTCTCTCTGCTACTCATCTTGTTTGAAGAGTTTTCCCCCCAAGCATGGATTTACACTTTAGGAGATTGTAGGAACAGAAATCAGACCCCCACCCCAATAAAAAGAATGAGAAAAAATAAATAGGAAAAATATTTATACATGTAAGTGATGGGAGATGCATTCTAGAGATATATACTGTATCTTCATTCTGGTATATGTGTGTGTGTATGTGTGTGTATATATATATATATATATATATATATATATATATATATATATATATATATGAGTCCATATTGAAGTGTGTATGCCAAGATGCAATGGAAACAACAAAGAAAGTTCAAACTAAATAATAATCTTCATATTAGCCACTATTTCTTCAATGAGTGCAGCAATAAAGACCCCTGTAGTAGCAGTGTATATCGGGTTAATAGTTGTATAGTTGTGCTAGACCCTATTGTGGAGGGGGATACACACCAGGCCCAGAGAGATGGGGTGTACTGGGAGCAGCAAGATTGCCGCCGACTACCGAGGGTGGGCCGAAGCCGTGGACTTTCCTAGGACTGGCGGCTGACCCAACAAACACTGTTGTGCAAAGGCCTCAAGTTCCTCCAACCGGATCAGGGAACGGAACCCCACCACTGCACAGTCACCTTCAGGGGATCACTTAAGTGGTCAGCACACCCGCTACTCACTGCGTCAGAGAGATGCGAGATGTGAAGGGCCGGAGCAGCAGGCCGCAAGATGGCGTCAGGCCGCGGAAGCCAGAGCTCAGATCAAGGTATCCCCGGGATTTAATCCTCCTCCAGGCGGCCTCCCGACGCTCTCTAATGTAGCAGCAGCTAATATATCGGCTGTAGGTCAGTGGTTCCCGGACCCACGGGAGAGGAGAGCAGAGGGATCCGAGCGATCCGCCGATTCCAAGATGGCGATAGGTATCTGCAGTGTGGGCCTAGCTACAGGCCTAAAAAAAAAACTGGTGGAGCCGGTCAGGCTCTGCAAACAGTCGTCCAAAACAACAGTTGGGGGTGCCTGGAGGATAATCCTAGTGAAATGAGGTATCTCCAGGCTAGATTAGGCAAGGATGGCTGTGGATTTTCAGCTGGTTGTGTGGAGCTCAGCACCCACACGTCTTCCCTGCTGGATGTCCGGAAACGCCCCCCATATATCTCAGATATCCTGTGTGTGCATACACACACACACACCGATCAGCCATAACATTATGACCACCCACCCAAGAGGCCTGAGGAAGGAGCGTAGCTCCGCAAACGCGTCGCCTATGCCCATCAGTCTGCCAATCAAGTTTTTCCCTGCACGGACCCGGAAGTGACTCCGTTCCCCGGATCGAAAACAGTGCGTTCCAGCGGCAGGACAGAGCGAACATCTTGCAGCGCAGCCTGTCAGAACGCCACCGCATGATATGACTGGACAACTCTTTTGGGACACCAGGCACTATCTTATTCTACACGCTCATTTACATGTACCTTTGTGAGTACCAGATTTTAAAGATATATTAAAATCGCTTTTAATACTGCACTTAGAGTGGCGCCACTGTTGTTCTTTTTTCTCTTATGACCACCCACCTAATATTGAATATGGCCCCCTTTTGCTAAAAGAGCCCTGACCCATTGAGGCATGGACACCAAATTAACATCCACATGAATGACAGGACACAAGGTTTCCCAGCAGAACATTACCCAAAGCGTCACCCTGCCTCAGCCGGCTTGCCTTCTTATAATGCATTCTGGTGCCATCTCTTCCCCAGGTAAGCGACGCACACCCATCTGGCCATCCACATGATGTAAAAGAAAACGTGATTCATCAGACCAGACCACCTTCTTCCATTGCTCCGTAGTCCAGTTCTGATGTTCATGTGACCGTTGTAGAAGCTTTTGGCTGTGGGCACTGGTCACCATGGGCTTCACAGCCCCATACACAATAAACTGTGATGCCCATTTTTTTTGCTTTCACATCAACTTCATGGACAACATGTTCACTTGCTGCCTAATATATCCCACCAATTTTCAGATGCCATTGTAACAAGAGATTCCCTTTACCTGTCAGTGGTCATAATGTTATGGCTGATCAGTGTGTGTGTGTGTGTGTGTGTGTGTGTGTGTATATATATATATATATATATATATATATATATATATATATATATATATACACACACACACATAGTATACAGCAGGGGTCTCAAACTGGCGGCCCTCCAGCTGTTGTGAAACTACAAGTCCCATGGGGCATTGCAAGGCTGACAAGCATGACTCCCACAGGCAGAGGCATGATGGGACTTGTAGTTCCGCAACAGCTGGAGGGCCGCCAGTTTGAGACCACTGGTATACAGTATATATACATATATACACACACACAAGAATGCAGCTCTCATCACTTACATATTTATCTTCCAGCTCAGCCTATTATTGACACATGGCAGCAGTGCAGCTTGGGCAGGGATATGACACTTAAAGCAGAGTTCCACCCAAAAGTGGAAGCTCCAGTTATCTGCCTCCCCCCCCCCCCCCTCCATTGCCACATTTGGCACCTTTCAGGGGAGGGGAGCAGGTTCCTGTTTTTGACAGGTACCTGTCCCCACTTCCGAGAGACCTCACTGCGGCGGATGCATTCCCGATGCTTTTCTGCATGCGTGTTTTTGATGCATTCCAGGGCGTCTTCGGTGTGTTTTTGATGCATTCCAGTGCATTTTTCCCCCTCTTTTCTTCTTAACCTTAAATAAGGACATGTGTGTTCCAGTGCGTTCAGGTGCATTCCAGTGCGTTTTTGATGGGTTTTACAATGTTCCAGTACAGTCCAGTGCAGGAAAAATGCAGCATGTTCTACTTTTTTTATCTGGAATGCACTGGTGTGAACTATGCCATTGAAAACCATATAATCTACTTTACATGCAGACAAAAAAAAACACTGGACTGCATGTGGTGTGAATTGGCCCTCATAGTCAATGACGGCGGCGGCAGCACCCGAGAGCCGATGGAAACATTGCCTGTTGTGCCAACATCGCTGGATTCCAGGACAGGTAAGTGTCCTAGTATTAAAAGTCAGCAGCTACAGTATGTGTAGCTGCTGACTTTTAATTTTGTTCCGGGGGGGAACTTTAATATCCCAATTCCTTTTAATTGGCTGCTGGAATTACCCTTCGGCAGGTACAAAGTCCAAACAATGGACTGAACTTAGTATAAAAAGAATATACAGTATATATACTATATTGCCAAAAGTATTGGGACGCCTGCCTTTACACGCACATAAACTTTAATGGCATCCCAGTCTATAACAGCTTCAACTCCTCTGGGAAGGTTGTCCACAAAGTTTAGGAGTGTGTCTATGGGAATGTTTGACCAATCTTCCAGAAGAGCATTTGTGAGGTCAGGCACTGATGTTGGATGAGAAGGCCTGGCTCGCAGTCCCCACACAAATTCATCCCAAAGGTGTTCTATTGGGTTGAGGTCAGGACTTTGTGCAGGCCAGTCAAGTTCCTTCACCCCAAACTCGCTCATCCATGTCTTTATGGACCTTGCTTTGCACTAGTCTAAATCATTTGGCGGAGGGGGGATTATGGTATGGGGCTGTTTTTCAGGGGTTGGGCTTGCCCCCCTAGTTCCAGTGGAGGGAACACTTAAGGTGTCAGCATACCAAGACATTTTGGACAATTTAATGCTCCCAACTTTGTGGGAACAGTTTGGGGATGGCCTTTTCCTGTTCCAACATGACTGCGCACCACTGCACAAAGCAAAGCCCATAAAGACACGGATGAGCAAGTTTGGTAATAATAGTGTAACTACTGATTCATGGATTAAACAGAACATTGAAGAACATCAATGGATTAAACAGAACATTGAAGCGTCCAGTGTCCAGAACAGTCCAGAGTGCGGAGTTTCTCTGGTACCCTGTAAGCAGACAAGATCCTTGGACTGTGGAGTTGGATGTCTGTGAAGGTTCTCATTCATTCAGGTCAATCAATAAATCAATGTAACTAGACTTGTATTTTTCTTGAAGACGTTTTGCTGGTCAGCCGACGAGCTTTCTCAATTCAGAATGACTTGTACAAAAATTCTTTAGGAAGGGAAGGTGGATGGCAAGAGGTTTATCTGCTTTGTATTAAATGGATTATGTGCTTGAAATCTTATAAAAAAATTAAATATTTTATTTGAATCTTTTGGTTTTGATTTTTTTTTTAATTTTAAAAGAGTAAAACAAACATGTATTCAGAATGTTATCTATGTTATAGTTTTTTTTAATTTTTTCAAGTCAATATTACAAAAATATCAGAAAAGATATATGTTGAAATGTCTTTATTAGACGTTAAACATTTTCAGAAAAACATGTTTAAAAAATATATTTTCTAATATATATCTTTGGAAAATACATTTAAATTATATTTTTGGAATACATTTACAATATGTAAAAATATATGTTGAAATTACTTTTTTATATGTTAAAAAAAAACTGAAAAATATATTTTAAAATATATTTTCCAATATATGTCTTTGGAAAATACATTTAAATTATATTTTTGGAATGCATTTAGAAGTATATTTAACAATATATGTTTAAATGCATTTTTTTAGCTGTTCAAAAATATCTGGAAAATATATTCAAAAATATATTTTCAAATATATGCCTTAGGAAAATATATTTTAATTTACATTTTTGGACTACTTGTAAAAATATATTAGCATAAGCCAATATATTGTAAATATATTTAAAAATATAATTTTTTTAATACATAATAACATATTTTTCTTCCATATGGGAGTGCCCAGCAATGTAGCCTCACCAATGCCCAGCAATGCAGCCTGACCAGTGCCTAGCAATGCAGCCTGACCAGTGCCCATCTATGCAGTTCTCCAGTGCCCAGCAATGCAACCTCTCCAGTGCCCACTGCCCAGTAATGCAGGCTCTCCAGTCCACAGCAATGCAGCCTGACCAGTGCCCAGCAATGCAGCCTGACCAGTGCCCAGCAATGCAGCCTCTCCAGTCCCCAGCAATGCAGCCTCTCCAGTGCCCAGCAATGCAGTCTCTCTAGTCCCCAGCAATGCATCCTGACCAGCCCTCAGCAATTCAGCTTGACCAATGCCCAGCAATGCAGCCTGACCAGTGCCCAGCAATGCAGCCTCTCCAGTGCCCAGCAATGCAGCCTCTCCAGTGCCCAGCAGTGCAGCCTCTCCAGTGCCCAGCAATGCAACCTGACCAGTACCCAGCAGTGCAGTCTGACCAGTGCCCAGCAATGCAGCCTGACCAGTGCCCAGAAATGTAGCCAGCCTCTCCAGTGCCCAGCAATGCAGCCAGCCTCACCAGTGCCCAGCAATTTAGCCAGCCTTACCAGTGCCCAGCAATGCAGCCTCTCCAGTCCCCAGCAATGCAACCTCTCCAGTGCCCACCAATGCAGACTCTCCAGTCCCCAGCAGTGTAGCCTCTCCGGTGCCCAGCAATGTAGCCTGATCAGTGCCCATCTATGCAGCCTCTCCAGTCCCCAGAAATGCAGCCTGACCAGTGCCCAGCAAAGCAGTCTCACCAGTGCCCACTGCCCAGTAATGCAGCCTCTCCAGTCCCCAGCAATGCAGCCTGACCAGTGCCCAGCAATGCAGCCTCTCCACTGCCCAGCAATGTAGCTTTATCAGTGCACAGCAATGCAGCCTGACCAGTGCCCAGCAATGCAGCCTCTCCAGCCCCCAGCAATGCAGCCTGACCAGTGCCCAGCAATGCAGCCTCTCCAGTCCCCAGCAATGCAGCCTGACCAGTGCCCAGCAATGCACCCTCTCCAGTGCCCAGCAATGTAGCTTGATCAGTGCCAATCTATGCAGCCTCTCCAGTCCCCAGCAATGCAGCCTGACCAGCCCTCAGCAATTCAGCCTGACCAGTGCCCAGTAATGCAGCCTCTCCAGTGCCCAGCAATGCAGCCTGACCAGTGCCCAGGCATGCTGCCTCTCCAGTCCCCAGCAATGCAGCCTGACCAGTACCCAGCAATGCAGTCTAACCAGTGCCCAGCAATGCAGCCTGACCAATGCCCAACAATGCAGCCTCTCCAGTGCCCAGTAATGCAGCCTCTCCAGTGCGCAGCAATGCAGCCTGACCAGTGCTCAGCAATTCAGCCTCTCCAGTCCCCAACAATGCAGCCTGACCAGTACCCAGCAATGCAGCCTCTCCAGTGCCCAGCAATGTAGCTTGATCAGTGCCAATCTATGCAGCCTCTCCAGTCCCCAGCAATGCAGCCCGACCAGTGCCCAGCAATGCAGTCTCTCTAGTCCCCAGCAATGCATCCTGACCAGCCCTCAGCAATTCAGCCTGACCAGTGCCCAGCAATGCACCCTCTCCAGTTCCCAGCAATGCAGCCTCTCCAGTGCCCAGCAATGCAGCCTGACCAGTGTCCAGGAATGCTGCCTCTCCAGTGCCCAGCAATGCAGCCTGACCAGTGCCCAGCAATGCAGCCTGACCAATGCCCAGCAATGCAGCCTGACCAATGCCCAGCAATGCAGCCTCTCCAGTGCCCAGCAATGTAGCCTTATCAGTGCGCAGCAATGCAGCCTGACCAGTGCCCAGAAATGCAGCCTCTCCAGTCCCCAGCAATGCAGCCTGACCAGTCCCCAGCAATGCAGCCTCTCCAGTCCCCAGCAATGTAGCCTGACCAGTGCCCAGCAATGCAGCCTCTCCAGTGCCCAGCAATGTAGCTTGATCAGTGCCAATCTATGCAGCCTCTCCAGTCCCCAGCAATGCAGCCCAACCAGTGCCCAGCAATGCAGTCTCTCTAGTCCCAAGCAATGCAGTCTGACCAGTGCCCAGCAATGCAGCCTGACCAATGCCCAGCAATGCATCCTCTCCAGTGCACAGCAATACAGCCTCTCCAGTGCCCAGCAATGTAGCCTGACCAGTGCCCAGCAATGCTGCCTCTCCAGTCCCCAGCAATGCAGCCTGACCAGTGCCCAGCAATGCAGCCTGACCAGTGCCCAGCAATGCAGCCTGATCAGTGCCCAGCTATGCAGCAGAGTCAGTCGGAGCTCAACAGAGGGATGATTGCAACACACGAGAGCCCAGGCCAGGAGATTGCGGCGGCCTGTGAGTATGCAGCCAGCATATCAACACCGCAAGTGGGAGGTGACAGAGGCCGGTATTGGGTATACAGCAGGGGATGGATGGAGGGAGGCAGGCTATACAATGGAGACTCATCGGTAATCAGAAGCACGGATCGTGCAGAAGGATGGCCGGAGCTCCTGTTACTGTCCGCCGCGGCTCACATCCGAACACACTGCCCCCCCCCCCCCGCGGGCCGAGTGAATGGCCTTGGCGGGATGTATGCGGCCCATAGGCCGCATACATCCCGCTTCAAAAGGAATCAGCTTCAAAAGGAATACCCCTATAAACTCTAGTAAAAGGAAATAAAAACACTGTAGAGCAACTGGTGAAAAACTCTAATGTAGCAGGTAAAAAATGTGTTGTATATATACATATAGTTGAGATGGAATAAAGCTAGTGAAATCTACTTGTATTCATGCTGTTTATTATGTTACAGTTTGAACATTCACTTGAAACCATGATAATACCATTCTGAGGTTATGGCTCTTGGTTTTCCTTAGCACGTCGTTTTAAGGGAGTAGCAAATTTTCTTCTGTCTATTGAGTTTATGAAGTTGCTTGATCGATCAAACTCTGAGAGAAGTGAAAGGTATAATTTTTTAGATGCTCGTGTGTAGCATAGTACAGATGGCAGACAGAATTGATCTCCAGCTTTTTACATGGGTTTACAAAGGCATCTAAGGGGGTAGTTTGGAATTGTGAGACCATTTCTTATAATTGTGTGCAGGAGCACAAACAATTACATAGTAATAAAAATACTATATTATTATTATTATTTTATTGCCACTGCAACTCTTGTATTTTTTTTACTAGTCAGCCACCACTTGCAGCACTTGCTGTGATAATGGAACCACTGGAAGGTTTCAGAAATAACATTGTGGCTGAAGTCAGATATGCTGGAAAACACTTATGAGGTACTGAGGGCAGACTAATTAGCATCTTTCCTTGACTCTCTCTACCCCCAGCCCTGGCCCATTGTAATGTACTAACTATGCTGTTACCTCTCTTGCTACCTATCCTTCATTAAAACATACCTCATGCTTAGATCTATAACATCAAAAACATACCAACTTCAATACAGGGCATTTTCACCCCCTTCCTGCCCAGGCCAATTTTCAGCTTTCAGCGCTGTCACACTTTAAATGACAATTGCACAGTCATGCAACACTGTACCTATAGAAAATTAGGAAAACCGCGCTAATAAACCAAAGTAATCTATAATGTGAAAAGCTGCAATCCCCACAACAAACATCAATTGTGAATAAATATGGAAAAAATATAAGGGGTTGCGCTAAGACCTGTGTTCCTCAATACAGTGTCTATAGTGAAAATAATTAAGTCTTAACTGTGAATAAACCAGAAAATATTGTACAAACATAACATGTAAAAAATATTCATCAAGTGAGACCATCAAAAATGATATCTTAGTGAGTCCAAAACACCAACAAAACCCAACAAAAGTCCAAGTGATGATTATAATTAATCTGTGACAGCAGGGAAGGGTCCACCACCAGAAAATAGAAGGGGTAGCTCCTTACCAGATGGCCATGACCCCCCACTACAGAGGATCACAGCAAGCAGAAATCTTTACAGGCCAGAGTTAGAAACTGCCCACAATATCCACTAGAGGTCCTCTCAACATTAGTCACAGCAACGAAACCATGGCAAGGATCCATAAGGACCAGGATATGTCTTGATATTGGACCCTATAACGCCATGCACAGCAACACTCAGACTAGAAGGCTTCTAGTTTCTTTGTAATCCTCACCTTTGCGACTCCATACAGTTTTAAAGCCATCAGTTCCCAAAACATTGATCTTGGTCTCATCACTCCAGAGTACAGAGTCCCAGTAGTCTTCTTTTTCAGCATGGGCCCTGGCAAATTCTAGGCGGGCTTTTGGAGAGGCTTCCTTCATGGACGACACCCATGCATGCCATTCCTTTGCAGTGTATGCCTTATTGTGTCACGGGAAACAATCACCCCAGTTTGGCTTTCTACTTCTTTATCTAACTGCAGTGACCTTGCATGCTGATTTTCTTCAACCCTTCTCATCAGGCGTCTGTGTGAGATGGTTGCAGTTCCATCTTTGTATCACTTTTGCTACAGTATTCTGACTGATAAGTAACGCTTTGTTGATCTTCTTGTAGCCTTCACCTTTCTTGTGTAAATAAATTGTTTTCTTCATCAGGCCTTGTGACATTTCTCTTCCATATGGTGCCATTGCTGACAGCATGGAATGGGAAGGGGTTTTCTTTGTTAACCACTTCAGCCCCGGAAGGATTTGCCTCCTTAATGACCAGGCCATTTTTTGCAATACGGCACTGCGTCGAACTGACAATTGCGTGGTCGTGCAACGCTGTAACCAAACAAAATTGAGGTCCTTTTTTTTTCCCACAAATAGAGTTTTCCTTTGGGGATATTTAAACACCTCTGCGCTTTTTATTTTTTGTGCTATAAACAAAAAAAGGCCAACAATTAAAAAAATATATATTTTTTTACTTTCTGCTATAATACATATCCCAAAAAAATATAAAAAAACAAAGTTATTCATCAGTTTAGGTCGATATATATTCTTCTACATATTTTTGGTAAAAAAAAATGCAATATGCGTATATTAATTGGTTTGCGCAAAAGTCATCGCATCTACAAACTATGGAATAGATTTAGGGACTTTTATTTATTTTTTATTGTTTTTACTGATAATGGCGGCGATCTGTGATTTTTAGCGGGACTGCGACATTGCGGCGGACAAATCTGACCCCAAATTACACTTTTTGGGGACCAGTGACATTATTACATTGATCAGTGCTATAAAAATGCACTGATCAATGTAAAAAAGACACTGGCAGGGAAGGGGATTAACACTAAGAGGTGATCAAGGGGTTAAGTGTGTTCCCTCAGCGTGTTCTAACTGTAGGGGGATGGGCTTACTGGAACATGACAGAGATCACTGTTCCCGATCACTGGGAACAGTAGAGCTCTGTCATGTTATCTGGCAGAATGGGGAATCGCCTTGTTAACATAGGCAGCTCCCTGTTCTGCCTCTCCTCATCGCGATCATGGTCAGCGGCAGACATCGCTGATATCCTCTTTGCACGGACTGACGTACAGATATGTTGGTTCACACAGGAGAGCCTACCTGCGGCAGTATGTTTGCGTGAGCAGGTCGGCAAGTGGTTAAAGTCCACTCTTGTTGAAAAAACAATTCTCCTCTGGGTGATCTATGTACATTGCAAGGATTATAACAAACTTTATTGCAGATTCCTACCTTTTGTTATTCTGAAGAAATCCATGTGTGTTTGTCTCTGCCTCTGTTCTGAGTGGGTCTAATGGGAGTGGTTTCATTAACTGTCAGGTGTGGCAGCAGCAGGGCACTAATGAGGAAATCTGCTGGGCCTTCATCCCTTTAGATGGGTTCCTATTGAAAGTATCTCTCCAAAAATGACATTTTTGTTGCAGGGGATGCCTGAAATCTGACTTGTATCTTAAACAGATTTCTGGGAAAATTGGCGAGCCAATCACACAAGTAGAGATGAGCTCGATGTTTGGGTTGAACATAAGTGGAACGCTCCATAATGCACTGCAAGATCGCAGACTGAAGATTGCTGTATGATGATTAGCCAAAGCATGCACCTGACCTGCATGCTTTGGCCAACCACAGCGCGCTCTGCTGGGAGTGCCATAATTGGTCAAAGGCAGGGTGCCTTTGGCCAATCATGGCTCAGGGGGATAATATATATATATATATATATATATATATATATATATATATATATATATACACAGTATATATACTCTGCATTCAGTTTAGTGTCTATATACAGGATATTCGGTAGTGTATACTTTCTAATACACTTTAGGCGGTGTACACAGTATCTAATACAGTGTGTACAGTATCTACTACTTTACTTTTCTGGTGGTGTACACAGTATACAATACAGTGCAGCCGTTGTACAGTTTCTAATACAGTGCAGGCGGTCTACACAGTATCTAATACAGTGTGTACAGTTTCTAATACATACATATACATACTATGCATTCAGTGTACCCCATATATACACTTCAGGCGGTGGTGTATAGTTTCAAATACACTTCAGGCGGTGTACAGAGTATATAATACAGTGTAGTGTGGTGTTGCAAAACAAAACATACATCATGTTCGGAAGGCCACCAAGGAGATGCAGACGCTCACAGGCCACTAAAAGAGGGCAAGCAGCCTCTGTGTTTTCAGTCAACAGTTGTGGTCGTGGACATGGTGCATCCTCTGCAGGTGGCCGTGGGGCACGCTTGTCCTTTTTTCTGCTGCTGACCGTGTTATTGAGCCACAACATGCAGAAGAGTTGGTGGAGTGGATAACAAAGCCGTCCTCATCCTCCTCATCCTCTGTCACCCAGGCCCAGAGTAGTTTGCCTTCCAAAGCAGCTGCCAAAGCGTCCTATTCCACTGGCTCCTTGTCCACGGTCACTCCTTCTGTGGCCCTACCATCATGCACGGAAGAGTCCCCAGAATTATTCAACCACAGTGTCGGGTACATGCTGCTGGAGGATGTGCAGTGATTTGAAGGCTCCGATGTTGGTTCCCAGGTTGAGGAAGGGAGTAACATAAGCCTAGAGAGAGGGGGTGCCACAGAAGGACAAGAAACTGGCAGTCATGTTTCCCCCAGCTGCAGCATACTGCCAAGTTTTCTCCAGTGACGAGGAGAGAGGGGATGATGAGGTCACTGACTGTACTTGGGTGCCTGAGAGAAGAGAGGTGGAAAGTAAGGAGGAGGCACAACTCCAACGAGGCAGGATGTCCTTTAGGGAGCAGCTTAAGGGCAGCCACCCTATTGTATCACACCTCAGTGCTCCGCAGGTGAAGGGCACTGCTGACTCCCCACTGACTTTTAAAAGTTCCTTGGTGTGGGCCTTTTTCAACACATGTGCACCAGATTGTGCCATTGCTGTTTGCAACCTATGTCTGAAGCGGACCAAGCCGCTTAGGCACCACATGCTTGACCAAACATATGACGACCTGCCACGCAGTCCATTGGCAACAGCACTTGAAAGACCCACATCAAAGAAAAAGGCGGACTTCTCCTTGCTCCTCATCTGGGGTCTCCAACCCTACTATACCTCCAGTCCTCTCAAAAACCTGCACTGAGAGGAATGAAGGTATAGCAATAGGTTTCCCAAGTACTTGCAGCCAATCTGCTAGCAGTACACCACCAATTGATTTTAGCAGGCAAATTTCCCTACCCCAGTTGCTGAACCGTAAAAAGAAATTCAGTCCCAGCCATCCACATGCTCAGCATCTAAATGCTAGCTTGGCCAAATTGCTAGCACTATGGAATGTGCTGTACCTCAGTGGCAGGTTCCAAAACGCCATTTCTTTTCAAGAAAAGCCATTCCGGCTCTCTACCGGCATGTGGAAGGCAATATTTTGGCCTTGTTGGACAGGGCGGTCAGCAGTAAGGTTCATATTACCGTTGACTCATGGTCCGTCAAGCATGGGCAGGGACGTTACCTTTCCTTCACGGCACACTGGGTAACACTGCTGGCAGCTGGGAAGGATACAGGACAGGGTTTAGTATTGTTGGAGCTTGTTCCGCCACCACGCCTCCAAAATGCTAGTGACAGTTCTCTACTCCACCCCCTCCTCTTCTTCTTCCTCTATGGCCTCTTTTGCAGATTTGTCCTCCGAACCAGCGGTGCTCCGTAAGCATTCAAGGGGCTACGCAAGCAGTCAGGCTAAAAGATGCCATGCGGTGCTTGAGTTGGTCTGCCTAGGGGACAGGAGCCACACTGGGGCAGAGATTCTTTCAGCTCTGCAAGGGCGGGCTCAGAGGTGGTTGACGCCATGCCAGATTCATCCAGGAATGGTTGTATGCGACAATGGCGCCAACCTTCTCTACGCCCTCTGACAGGGACACTTGACCCATGTTTGGCGCACGTCCTGAATTTAGTGGTGCAGCAGTTCTTGAGCAGGTACCCAGGCTTACAAGATCTCCTGAGGCAGGCCTGAAAAGTCTGTGATCATTTCCGCCGGTCATACAATGCCAGTGCTCGCCTGGCTGACATTCAAAGGGAATGCAACCTGCCCACCAACCTACTCATTTGTGACATGCCCACCTGGTGTAACTCAACGTTGGCAATGCTGCAGCAGCTGCACACACAGCAGAGAGCCATCAATGAGTACCTGTATCATTGTATGGCACCAGGACAGGGTCAGGAGAGCCTTTGTCACCATATGATGAGGCCACAAGGATGGTGAACAGTGACAATGCATGCATCAGTGACATTATCCTTCTAGTTTTCCTGCTGGAGCACACACTTCATGGAATCATGGACAGGGCACTTGAGGCAGAACAGCGGGAGGAAAAGGAGGACTTCCTTTCCTCTCAAGCCCCACTTTATCCAGATAACATTCCTGTGGGCCCACCAAACACACAGGAAGAAGAGGAGGAGCATTGTGTCAGCAAGGATGTAGAGGATAACACTCAGCAGCAGTCTTCAAGGGATGGTTTTCAGTCCCCAGAAACCCAAAGAGATGTACATGGCTGGGAGGAGGTAGTTACAGATAATGTGATCCTCAGTGACCCAGAGGACTCAGAAACGAATGCCTCTGTAAACTTAAATTGCATGGCCTCCCTGATTCTGCAAAGCCTGCAAAAGGACCCTAGGATTTGTGGTATCTAGGAGAGGGATCATTAATGGCTGGCAACCCTTCTTGATCCACAATACAAGGGTAAAGTTTCAGAACTCATCCTAACTTCGCAGAGGGAACAGAGGATGAAACATCTTTAGGAGGCCTTGAAGAAAGGTTTGTGTAATGCATTTCCAGATCCTGGGAGGTTACCATTTCCTGGTACTGGACAGTGTTGCTGAGGCTTTGTTCAGTCAGAGGAAGAGTGGTGGAGAAGGTGGCCGACTGACCGATGCCTTTAAACTATTTTTCAGTACTCAACGCCAAGGTCTGATCCATTAAAGCAACCATCGCCAGCATCTACATTATATGGTGCAGGAATATCGGGGGGCAAGAAGAGGCTTGGAGACCTTTCCAACAGAGCATCCACTGAGTCTTGTGGATGGACCACTGGCCAGAGCTTGTTCAATATGCAATCACAGTACTGTAAATTATAAACAAATATATACCGCGCTGTCTCAAAAAAAAAAAACTAAAGCAGCCAGCACAGCAGTGGATAAAGTTGCAAAAATGACAAATTGAGTGAAATGTGCAGCGCTTATGTGATCATATAAACCATAACAAATAATATGAGTACAGAAAACGTGAATAATAAATGATGTGCTCAAAAATACTCCAAGCAGTCCTCTATTATGACATGTGATGTCTATAAACAGAGGAACTTGGACGTGTGATGTCCAAAAAAGAAAAAAGTCAGTGACAAGCTTCAGTCATGTGTGATGATAATCCTCAACCACATGTGGATATAATATAGTGACAGTTTTTAACTTCAAATATGTATGATGTAATAACAGTTAATAGTAGGTCCACCACCAAAGACACCAGAAGCTGCTTACCAGAGGGATTGAACTCAAATAGGTGTACACCTAGTGAGTCAATCAACCCCAGATGATGACTTCTAAGTCGAAACGCGTCGGAAGGATATACTGAGACCACTGTCTTCTTTTATACAAGCGCTTGATTTTACTGCTAAACACGTGAGTGTATTTCCTTTGCTTTTTATGTATTAAAATTTCCATACGGAGTTACACTATATGCCTTCCTCTTTCTTTTAATGATGGGGCTGACTGCCTATATCTACTGAGTCCATCCATACCTTACACTTGTTCGAAGTCCATCTGGAGGTCATATCTGGATAGAGCATCTGATCCCCTTGGTATATTATACCACAAAGCTTGATTGACTCACTAGGTGTACACCTATTTGAGTTCAATCCCTCTGGTAAGCAGCTTCTGGTGTCTTTGGTGGTGGACCTACTATTAACTGTTATTACATCATACATATTTGAAGTTAAAAACTGTCACTATATTATATCCACATGTGGTTGAGGATTATCATCACACATGACTGAAGCTTGTCACTGACTTTTTTCTTTTTTGGACATCACACGTCCAAGTTCCTCTGTTTATAGACATCACATGTCATAATAGAGGACTGCTTGGAGTATTTTTGAGCACATCATTTATTATTCACGTTTTCTGTACTCATATTATTTGTTATGGTTTATATGATCACATAAGCGCTGCACATTTCACCCAATATGCAATCAAGCTACTGGCCTGTCCTGCATCCAGCGTGCTTTCTGAACGCGAATTCAGTGCTGATGGAGGGTTTGTAACGGATCAAAGTGTGTGCCTTTCCACAGACTCCGTTGATAGGCTCACTTTCATAAAAATGAATCAGTATTGGATCAGCAGCTATCAAGCACCTGATGCTGATGTAACTGATTGAATTTGATATGGATCTGGGATCCCTTGAAGACTGCCTATGCTGACTATCCTATTCCTCCTTAACTGCTTGCCGCCCGCCCACCATCAAATGATGGCGGGGCAGTGTGGCTCTCGTTCTGGGACAACATCATCTCCACACAGGGGGACATCTAGGGATGTATTCAGGGCACTGATCATCAGTGCCCTGATTACAGTATAGCAATACAGTGTCACCATACAGTGCCCACCATTGCCCACCAATGCCAGAAATCAGTGCCCAGCAGTGGCAGCAATCAGTGCCCACAGGTGCCACCAATCAGTGCCCATCAGTGCCACCTATTAGTGCTCATTAGTGCCACATATCAGTGCCACCTATCAGTGCCTCCTCATCAGTGCCACCTCATCAGTTCCCATAAGTGCCGCCTCATCAGTGCCCATAAGTGCCGCCTCATCAGTGCCCATAAGTGCCACCTCATCAATGCCCACCAGCTCAGCCTATCAGTGCCCATCAGTGCCGCCTCATCAGTGTACATCAGTGAAGGCGAAAAATTACTTAGTTACAAAATTTACTGACAGAAAAAAGTAAAAAACATTTTTTTTCAAAAATTTTGGTCTTTTTTTTTGTTGCAGTGATTAAATACCACCAAAAGAAATCTCTATTTGTGGTTATGTCACAGACCACGTGACTTTCTCAAGGATCCTTGAGAAAGTCACGTGGTCTGTGACGTAACGTGTTGGAGGAGCTAGTGATGAGGACTACCGTTGCGAATCACCAGCACGGTAGCAGCCGTATTGAGGAGTCACGCTCATAACGGCTGACTGTTTCCATTGTGTGCCTGATTAACAACTAGGTTTATGTGAGTGCATTACCTTTGATCATTTACCTCTTTTGACCATTGCACACTGATGTGTATTATCTTATTTACATGAATCATCTGCATGCTGAAAGTGATACAAAACACAAGCCACTCTCTACGAATGATCTGAGATGCAAAACATACTTGTTACTGGACAATATTGAGTCTATTTTGGGGCATAGCTTGCTGCATGCTGAAAACAAAACACAAGCCATCTCCAATGAATGATTGAAGATGTTAAATGCACTTGTCACTGGCTAATACTGATTTTGTTTTGGGGCATAGTTTGTTGGATTATATTATCATATAAGCCTCTTGCATGAGTCTTGATGTTTTTACACTTTGTATATCCAGGTAATAATATAGCTCATGGGTTTTGGATGGGAATCTATATATATGTAGATTATTTATTTTATTTGCTTGGACCTACACTTGAACGCGGTTTTATCACATGTACATTTGGAATCCGCATCCACATATGGTATTTGTTCACTTATGAAGTATATTGTAGTTTTTTTATTTTTATTTACAACTAGCAACACCATTTGTATATATTTAGAAGAGCTGTGCACTGATTGTAAAGTTAATTGGAGCGCATCATTATCTATTATACCACTATTAATGTTATAATATAGATAGCCCCGACCCATTTCTTTAAAATAAAAATAAAAATAGAAATATATAATAGATTTTATATATAGTGACGTAAATAATAATAATTATAAATATGTGAATGTATATTGAATATTAAGAATATTAAGGATCAAATGTGAAATAAATAGATTGGATTAGTAATAGATATGTGTAAGATAGATACACCAATTCATACATACGTGTATCAATATATATATGAACAAATATTAATTATATACTAAATAAATCATGAGTATACCTAAAAATGTAAAAGTGTGTAGATTACATACATGAATCATGAATATATACAAATGCATAGATAGTGTAAATTATATGTGTGAAAAGTGAAAAACTAATATAAATATTGTTATAAATGTGCCATAAAAACATAAACTATTAAATAATATAGCCAAAGGCCATTAGTAGATTGTTTTGTGTCTATACCAAAATTGGTATCCATTCAAAGATGTATATTATTCCCTAATTTCATTAAGTTGGAAAAAAATCGACATAAAATTGAAATGTAAAGGTTTTCTTTGAAAGATTAATAGTGTAGAAAAGTGTGAGAAGAAGGAAAGGGCCCTTACCTATGTCCCATACCAGTGTCTCAGAGCAGGTTCACAGATGTACACAACATTATCAAAATGGAAAGCACATAAGCTCCCTATGAATTATCGATAAAGTCGTTCACATCAGTATCAATGTTTAACCCATAAGGTGCATAAGTTTTAAATTTGTGGATCCAGGTCATCTCTAATTTAGATATTTCTCTCACTAGTGAACTCCCCCTCCAATGGGGGCTGAACTTATCAATCCCCCAAAAAATTGTTTTGGAGGGGTCCTTATCATGTACATGTAAGTAATGCTTAGATACTGAGTGGTTCTTGAATCCAATCTTAATGTTGGTGATATGTTCGTTGAGGCAAACTTGAAGGGGCCGCTTAGTCTGGCGCCCACATATTGCAGGCGACAAGGGCACTGCAACATGTACTCCCCTCAGTAGCACAAGTGATAAATGGTTTTATCACATGTGATTCCTGTGTACTTGTGGAGGTAAAAGTTGTAGTCCGTCTGTGGGAACAGGCACTAAAAGAACGAACTCTACAACGTCTGCACTGATAAAACCTAGCTAGTTGACTGAAAAAGCTGGGTTTAGGGGTTGGTTGATTCAAAATATTTGGAGCTATACGATTCCTCAAGGAAGGTGCCCCTTTGAAGACAACCCAAGGCTTCTCCGTTAACACTCTATTGAGCACCGCATCACTCTTGACCGCATGCCAGTGTTTATAAAACAAACTTTTGATACTGTTGTGCTGCACAGAATAGGCAGTCACAAAAGGGACCCCAAGGGAAAGAGTCTCATTCGCACGTGGTCCCCTTTCAATAAGTAAATCTTCTCTGTGAACCTGTTTAATAGTGTCCAAAGTTCTGCACAGGAAATCCCTCGAGTACCCCTTTTCTACAAATCTGCCAGTAAGGACCTCTGCCTGTGCTAAAAAAATCAGTCTGATTGGAGCAGTTCCTTTTAAGCCATAATTATTGGCTTTTTGGGACAGATTCCAACCAGGGACGATGATGACAACTGTCCACAGATATAAAGGAATTTCTGTCCGTGTCCTTAAAGAAGGTGGACGTGACCACCTTATCTCCACTAACCGAAATCCTTAGGTCTAAAAAGTTAAATTCAGTTTGGCATATCTCATAGTTCAGGCTTATACCTCTCTGGTTGGTATTGAGGGAGGACAAGAAATCCTGTAAGGCAAGATGCTCTCCATCCCATAGGATGAGGATGTAATCTATGTACCTGGCCCATACAACCCCCTGGGGTGTGTCTTGGGCATAGATGACATCCTCCTCCCATTTGGCCATAAAAAAGGTTCACCAGACTGGGGTCATATTTGGCCCCCATAGCAACCCCCATGTCTTGTCTGTAAAAATTATTGTCGAACCAAAAGTAATTGTGGGTACTCCAATAATTCCATCAAAAACAAAACCTGGTTCAGTAAAAGCCCAGAGTCTCTGTCTAAAAAGCCCTTAACTGCCCCCAAGCCAAAGTTGTGTGGGATTATGGTATATAAAGACATCACATCTGCAGTGACTAACCACATCCCAGCTTTGAAATGGACTTCAGAGAGTAATTGTATAACATGCCTAGAGTCCTTGATGTACAAAGACATTCTTTGAACGAGCGGCTGTAAATAGAAATCTATATATCTGCCCACCCGGGATGTCAGTGAATCTATGCCACTAACAATAGGACGTACCGGGGGCAGAGAGGGTTCTTGTGGATTTTTGGCAAGTAGTAAATAGTGGACGTGCGTGGGGTTCTGGGCACTAAATACAGACTCCCTTTTTTGTTAAGGATACACACCTGGCAACCCCTATTCACCTCTAATTCTTTCAAATATTTATTCTTGGGGTCTGAGGGGAGCAATGTATAGGCATCGCGATCATTTAAGATCCTATACATCTCAGTCATGTAGTCTTGTCGATCAAGAACCACAATGCCCCCCCCCTGTCCACTGGCCTAATAACTAGATCCCTATTTTAATAAAGGGAATCAAGACCTTCCTGCAAAGTCTTGTTCAATCTGGCTTTTTTATTTTCCAAAAGGTCCAGGTCTCTAAGCATAACATCCCTAAAGACCCGCAATGCAGGTGCCAGTGTACCTGGGGGTTAAATAGTGAAGCATTAGATAACCCTGAATGGACAAATTCACCTTCGCCCACCGTGTTAATTCTTATTGGATTGTTAATCATATATCTTTTTATACTAAGTTTCCTGACGAATTTATAGATGTTCATGTCTGAAACTTATCAAGCTTGATGGGTGGGACGAATTTAAGACCTTTATCAAAGATAGCCTTTTTGGAGTCTGTTAACACTTTGGAGCTAAGATTAAAGACCCCCGTACCTACTACATTTTTGGCCTTTTGAGTTGCTCATACCCACCTTCCCCCTCTGACTCCTCTCCTCTTTCGCCTTGCCTTTTGATCCCTTGGCTGGGTTTGTGAAAACCCCAACTAGTCTGATCAATAGGAGCAGATGCTCCTCGAGGGGGAGTGTGTCCATTCAAAGCCAGATAGGACGGAGTGGTGGTGGTCACTCCATTGGGATGATAAGGTTGGGGGTTAATTAAGGTAAAAATTACCCTCAGGGCCATCCCTGTCTGTGACTGGAAAAAAGCTATTAGATGTAGGGATAGTAGCTTCCCATTCAGATTCAGCACCTGAATATCCCAATCCTGGTGCCTGGTGATCAAAATAACCATAAGGTCTATGTTTCCATGGCTCATGATGGTCCAAATTGTAACCTCTATCTCTTTGATTATATTGGGGTCCCCAACCCCTACCCCTAGGAGGGGGTGCCCTGACATTGGGTGTTGGGCGTGGCTGGTAAGATCTAGAATCATAACCGGGGGCTTGTGTGGATCTGGGGGGGACCAGTCAGTCGTGGTTGTCCTCGAAAAGAGGGACCTCCCCTAGTACCCCCATTGCCTCTATGGGGTGACTGGTAGGGGTAGTCAGTCCCTCCATTCCTATGTGGTTTAACATAGGGCATACCTCGCTTATTAGGGTCAGGTACAACAAAAGGTGCAATGGGCAAACCTCCACTATTGATAGCAGGTCCCGCCGAAGCGGAAATTTCCACCTCATTGTTGTTTTGTTTGGCCAACACTTCCAGGAGTTTCTTTTGCCAATCAAAAACAACATTACCTTGATAATCCAATAAATCCCTATTAGACTTTTTCTTTTTCTTAATCCTTTGATCTTTATCTTCCTTCTCTAAGATTTTAAGGAGATTTTGGGATTTATCCCTATATTCTTCACTTTCTTTGTTCGGATAAAGTTTATCTTTAATAATTTTGATCTCTTCATCCAATTTGGCTAATAACTTGCACATAAGCCTTTAAAATGAGGACTTTTGATTTTCCACGTTCGCGTCCCATAGACTTTAACATTGTTCGCACAAATTTTTTTCCTCTTCGCATGTTCTGCTGCGAACCGAACCAGGGGTTGTTCGGCTCACCCCTACACACAAGCAGGGAATTATGCTTCTGGGGAGTGGTCAGTACACACTGTGTGTACAGAACAGCTCCAGGTAGCCATATTACAATGTATTCCCAGAAAATTACATTGACTGCAGATTGAAAAGGAAAGATAGTTTTAAATAACATTCGAATTACAATATGATTAGTGTCGCAATTATATGCACTAAATAATTTTTTCTTTATTTGCTATTTTTTTCCCCCACGAAAGTGGAGTTACCCTTTAAGTAACGCCCTTTTATAATCGACTGTCTGCTGGACACCTGTTTAATGAATAGACACACCTGTAGTTTAATTATTGTTAATTAGTATTTCGTTATCCAAAATTTAGCTTTGCTCCTAATGCAGCGTACACACGAGCGGACTTTTCGACCGGACTGGTTTGGCAGACTTTCTGGCGGACTTTCGACGGACTTTTGATGGACTTCCGACGGACTTTTTAACAAACGGACTTGCCTACACATGATCACACCAAAGTCCGATGGATGTTAAACAGGGGCAGAAAAATTGGGCCTTAGGCAGTGGTGGTGGTGTCCTGAACCGAAAATATTCCTAGAAGCTATCATGAAGATTGAGGAGGAATAGGATAGTCACTCAGCATTATAGGATAGTCACTCAGCATATGCAGTCTTCAAGGGATCCCACATCCATAGAAAAATCAATTGGTTACATCAGCATCAGGTGCTTGGTAACTGGTGATCCAAGACTGATTCATTTTTATGAATGTGAGCCGATCAACAGAGTCTGTGGACAGGCGCACTCTGATCAGTTACAAAGCCTCCAGCAGCACTTAATGTGCATTCAGAAAGAACGCTGGATGCAGGACAGCCCAGTAGCTCAATTGCATATTGAGCAAGCTCTGGCCAGTGGTCCATCCTCAAGACCCAGTAACCCAGTGGATATTCTGCTGGAAAGGTCTCCAAGTCTGATCTTGCCTGTAGATATTCCGGCACCATGTAATTCAGACGCTGGCGATGGTTGCTGGAACCAATCAGACCTGGGCGCTGAGGACTGAAGAATTGTATGAAGGCATCGGTCAGCTGGCCACCTTCTCCACCGCTCTTTCTTTGACTGAACAAAGCCTCAGCAACATGTTGTCCAGTACCAGGAAATTATAACCTCCCAGGCTCTGGAAATGCATTGCACAAACCTTTCTGCAAGGCCTCCCGAAGATGTTTTATCCTCTGCTCCCTCTGCGAAGGCTGGATAAGTTCTGCAACCTTACCCTTGTAACGTGGATCAAGAAGGGTTGCCAGCCAGTAATGATCCCTCTCCTTGATACCACAAATCCTAGGGTCCTTTCACAGGCTTTGCAGGATCAGGGAGGCCATGCAGTGTAAGTTTGCAGAGGCATTCAATCCTGAGTCCTCTGGGTCACTAAGGATCACATGATCCTCAACCACCTCCTCCCAGCCACGTACAACTCCATGGGTTTCTAGGAACTGCAAACGATCCCTTGAAGACTGTTGCTGATGCTGAGTGTTATCCTCCACCTCCATGCTGACACAATCCTCCTCCTCCTCTTCTTCTTCCTGTGTGATCGGCGGGCCTGCAGGAATACGAGTATCTGGAGTGTGCTCCAACAGGAAGACAATAGGGACAGAATCACTGATGCATGCACTGTCACTGCTCACCATCTTCGTGGCCTCCTCAAATGGTGACAGGACAGTGCATGCATTCTTGATCAGTAGCCACTGGCATGGCGAAAAGAAGCCAAGCTCCCCTGACCCTGTTGTGGTGCCATTCTCACACAGGTACTCATTGATGGCCCTCTGCTGCGTGTGCAGCCGCTGCAGCATTGTCAACGTTGAGTTCCACCTGGTGGGCATGTCACAAATTAGGCGATTGGTGGGCAGATTGCATTCCCTTTGAATGTCAGCCAGCCGAGCACTGGCATTGTATGACCGCCTATGGCGCACCGCTGGTTCAGAGGACAAATCTGCAGAGGAGAAGGCCATAGAGGAAGAAGAAGAAGAGGGGTGGAGGAGAGACATGTGGCAGAATCACCACTAGCATTTTGGAGGTGGGAAGGCAGAACAAGCTCCAACAATACTGAACCCTGTCCTGCATCCTTCCCAGCTGCCAGCAGTTACCCAGTGCACCGTGAAAGAAAGGTAACGTCCCTGTCCATGCCTGCTGGACCATGAGTCAGCAGTAATATGCACCTTACTGCTGACTGCCCTGTCCAGCGAGGCCAAGACATTGCCTTCCACATGCTGGTAGAGAGCCGGAATGGCCTTCCAAGAAAAGAAATGGCGTCTGAGAACCTGCCACTAAGGTACCGCACATTCCACAAATTCACGAAAAGGGGCGGGCAGAGTCTACCAGCTGAAAAGGCAGCAGTTGCAGTGCTAGCAATTTGGCCAAGCTAGCATTCAGACGCTGAGCATGTGGCTGGCTGGGACTGAATTTCTTTTGACGGTTTAGCAACTAGGATAGGGAAATTCATTTGCCTGCTAAAATCCGATGTTGGTGTACCGCTAGCAGATTGGCCGCAAGTGCTTGGGACACCTATTTCTACACCTTTGTTCCTGTCAGTGCAGGTTTCTGAGAGGACGGGAGGTATAGTGGGGTTGGAGATCCCAGCTGATGAGGAGCAAGGAGAGGTCCGCCGTGTTCTTTGATGTGTGGGTCTTTTAAGTGCTGTTGCCAATGGACTGCATGTGAGGTCATCATATGTCTGGTCAAGCATGTGGTGCCCAAGCGGCTGCTGTTTTGGCCACGCTTGATACGCTTTAGACATATGTTGCAAACAGCAATGGTGCGATCTGCTGCACACGTGTCAAAAAAGGCCCACACCAAAGAACTTTTCAAAATGTGTGGGGAGTCAGCAGCGCCCTGCACCTGCTTAGCTCTGCGGTGTGATGCAATAGGGTGGCTGCCCTTAAGCTGCCCCCTAGAGGGCATCCTGCCTCATTGGAGATGTGCCTCCTCCTCTCTTCTATCAAGCGCCCAAGTAGAGTCAGTGACCTCATCATCCCCTCCCTCCTGGTCACTGGAGCAAACTTGGCCGTATGCTGCAGCTTGGGAAACATGACTGCCAGTTTCTTGGGCACCCCCTCTCTCTAGGCTCACGTTACTCCCTTCCTCAACCTGGGTACCATCATCAGAGCCTTCAAATTGCTGCGTATCCTCCTGCAGCATGTACCCGACACTGTGGTCAAATAGTTCGGGGGACTCCTCCGTGCATGATGGTGGGGCTAGGGAGTGACTGTTGACATGGAGCCAATGGAATAGGCTGCTTTGGCAGGCAAACTACTCTAAGCCTGGGTGACAGAGGATGAAGAGGATGAGGAGAGCTTTGTTATCCATTCCACCAACTCTTCTGCATGTTGTGGCTCAATAACACGGCCAGCTGCAGAAAAAAAGGACAAGCGTGCCCCATGGCCACGTGCTGAGGATGCACCGTGTCCATGACCAGCACTGTCGACTGTAGACACAGAGCCTGCTTGCCCTCTTTTAGTGGCCTGAGAGCCTCTCCTTGGTGGCCTTCCGGACATGCTGTAAATTTTGTTTAGCAAAACCACACTACACTGTATTGTGTACTGTGTACACCACCAGGAAAGTAGTAGCAACTGCACTAGCGGTGCACGGTACAGTGTACACTAACAGAAGTGTAATAACAACTATGGGTGTACTGTATTGTGTACACCACCAGAAAAGTAGTAGCAACTGCACTAGGAGTGAACAGTATCGTGTACACCACCAGAGGTCTAATAGCAACTATGGGTGCACTGTATGTATTGTGTACTGTGTACACCACCAGGAAAGTAGTAGCACTAGCAACTGCACTACGGGTGCACGGTACTGTGTACACCAACAGAAGTGTAATAACAACTATGGGTGTACTGTATGTATTGTGTAATGTGTACACCACCAGAAAAGTAGTAGCAACTGCACTAGGGGTGCACAGTACTGTGTACACCAACAGAAGTGTAATAACAACTATGGGTGTACTGTATTGTAAACGCCACCAGAAAAGTAGTAGCAACTGCACTAGGGGTGCACGGTACAGTGTACACTAACAGAAGTGTAATAACAACTATGGGTGTACTGTATTGTGTACACCACCAGAAAAGTAGTAGCAACTGCACTAGGGGTGAACGGTATTGTGTACACCACTAGAAGTCTAATAGCAACTATGGGTGCACTGTATGTATTGTGTACTGTGTACACCACCAGAAAAGTAGTAGCAACTGCACTAGAGGTGCACGGTACTGTGTACACCAACAGAAGTGTAATAACAACTATGGGTGCACTGTATGCATTGTGTACTGTGTACACCACCAAAAAAGTAGTAGCAACTGCACTAGGGGTGCACGGTACTGCGTACACCAACAGAAGTTTAATAACAACTATGGGTGCACTGTATGTATTGTGCACACCAATGGGGAGATCATCCTTGGGCGGTGGGGCCGCGCGCCTGGGACCTGTTGGGACCTGGGTAAGCAGACTCTCTCCTTTTTCCCCCCACAACTTTGCATTACCCTTTGTGAATGTTGATGCTAGATTATAATTATATTTATTATGTATTTTGGTAATTTCATTGTATATTTTTTATTTGTTAGGTTCAGACTGTTTAGTCCAAATAATCATCTCCAGATTCCCTCCTGACGAAGCGATTTATTTCCGCGAAACTAGTCGAGGAATATGATATCTGAGATTTTGTGTTGTACTGTATACCAATGATCCCACTGGTGATATACTTGTACTTTTATTATGTTTTATTTTATTACCATTGTTGTGTCTTCTGCATCAATAAAAACAATTCTAATTTTTATTACCGTCTTTATATACTTCATATTATTATCTCTGTTTATTGTACCAGAATAGTCCGATATGCCCCTATTTTTGGTCGCCTGACTGGGGATCTAGCTTCCAACCCCTTTGATTATTGATTTCTGGATGATGGTACATTTATACAATTTTTGCTACCTCAACTACCCATCATAGAGGCCACTCTACTAATATTGTGCACACCACCAGGAAAGTAGTAGCAACTGCACTAAGGGTGCACGGTACTGTGTGCACCAACATAAGTTTAATAACAACTATGGGTGAACTGTATGTATTGTGTACGGTGTAAACCACCAGAAAAGTAGTAGCACTAGCAACTGCACTATGGGTGCACGGTACTGTGTACACCAAACAACTATGGGTGTACTGTATGTATTGTGTACTGTGTACACCACCAGAAAAGTAGTAGTAACTGCACTAGGGGTGCACAGTACTGTGTACACCAACAAAAGTGTAATAACAACTATGGGTGTACTGTATTGTAAACGCCACCAGAAAAGTAGTAGCAATTGCACTAGGGGTGCACGGTACAGTGTACACTAACAGAAGTGTAATAACAACTATGGGTGTACTGTATTGTGTACACCACCAGAAAAGTAGTAGCAACTGCACTAGGGGTGAACGGTATTGTGTACACCACCAGAAGTCTAATAGCAACTATGGGTGCACTGTATGTATTATGTACTGTGTACACCACCAGAAAAGTAGTAGCAACTGCACTAGAGGTGCACGGTACTGTGTACACCAACAGAAGTGTAATAACAACTATGGGTGCACTGTATGCATTGTGTACTGTGTACACCACCAAAAAAGTAGTAGCAACTGCACTAGGGGTGCACGGTACTGTGTACCGTGCACCAACAGAAGTGTAATAACAACTATGGGTGTACTGTATTGTGTACACCACCAGAAAAGTAGTAGCAACTGCACTAGCAGTGCACGGTACTGTGTGCACCAACAGAAGTGTAACAACAACTATAGGTGTACTGTGTACACCACCAGAAAAGTAGTAGCAACTGCACTATGGGTGCACAGTACTGTGTACTGTGTACACCGCCTGAAGTGTATTAGAAAAAGTACACCAGGAACGGCCTGCAATCAGATATAGCTAAACTGGATACAGTGGATATATATATATATATATATATATATATATATATATATATATATATATACACATATATAGGAGACTGTCTGTATATATATATTAAATACACTGCAGCTAACTGAATAACCTGCCTGCCTGCTCAATCTAAATTACACTCTCTCTCCATCCACGCAACACACTACACGGGGCCAACGTACAGGCAGCCTTATATAGTGTGGGGCGTGGACTTAGTCCCCCTGAGCCATGATTGGCCAAAGGCACCCTGCCTTTGGCCAATTATGGCTCTTAGCTGAGGACGCTGGTATTGACCAAAGCATGCAGGTCATGGTGCATGCTTTGGCCAATCATCATACAGCAATGCACTGCGCTTCTGTAGTGCATTATGGGTCATTATGCGCTGCACGAATTTGGCGCGAATGGCCCATAATGTTCGGTTTTCACCGAACAGCCAATGTTCGAGTGGAACTTATGTTCGACCCGAACAGAAAGCTCATCCCTACTAGTGCGTTTGAATCAGATCTGATGCTGATGTTATGGTATCTGTTTTGATGTACAGTCTGCAAGAAGGCTTATTTATTGGAAAAGAAGAAAACTTGAGCAAAATATTTTAACCTAAAAATGTGGTTCATAAAAAGATGACAGGCCAAAATGGTGGTGGAAGATACCGTATAATTTTTAAGGTTTGCTAATGTTGTTTTACATTCAAAGTTTCTATTTTCAAATAAATCATTATTTTATCTTGTGAAGTGTATTTTATCACTGCCTCAAATAGCTCTTTTGAAACTCCCAGTTAACACCACCCTGAAGCTGTTGTTATTCTTTAAGAGGTGATGACCTTTGTAGTAACTGTTGTGAACTGCAACAACAATGCTTCGATGCAATTACACTACTGCAAGGCATATGAACTTGAAATGTTGGGTATGTAGTTATATTCCTGCAACTGCCCTGGGGAACTTCCATTGATGGTGATTCTCTTCTTAATAGCTCTGAGAAGGTGGACTCCCTCTCTGGGGATACTTTGTGTAATAAGAATACTCCACAACCCTACAAAAAAATGGGCCACTAGTCTTATGCTAGCATATATTTTCATTTACTCCCTGTTAGACGATTACATTTGTGAAGGTTTAGGAAAAATATATATATGTTTTTTTAACTAGTATTTCTAATAGTACATATTGGAGCAACAGTATCTTATTTTACAAGTTACAGAAACAATTTTAATAAGAGGCACAGTAGACAATTAAAACCATATGTAATTTTTTACTTTTTTTTTTTTTTTTTTGAATGTATTCTTGTACTGTGGATGAATTTCCTCTGTGGCAGTTGCTCAGACTGCTTTAGCACGACTATAGGTAGGTAAGAAGATATGTGTATAAAAGAGGGCAACCAGAACTAGACCCTTGTTAGTTGTGGAGCCAGGAAAAACCTTTTAAGGGTAACTCCACTTTCGCAGGGGAAAAAAATAGAAAATAAAGAAAAAATATTATAGTGTATACAATTGCGACACAAGTCATATTGTAATTGAACGTTATTAAAAATTACCTTTCCTTTTCAATCTGCAACCGCTGTAATTTTCTGAAAATGCAATGCAATATGGCTACCTGGAGTTGTTCTGTACACAGAATATGCACAGAACGTCCCCCAGAAACCTAATTTCCTGCTTGTGTGATTGGCTCACCAATTTTCCCAAAAGTCTGCCTAAGATACAAGTCAGATTTCAGGCATCCCCTGCAACAAAAATGTGATTTTTGGCAGGATACTTCCAATAGGAACATGTCTAAAGGGATGCAGGCCCAGCAGATTTCCTCGTTAGTGCCCTGCAGGTGCACAGCTGATTGATAATTATGAAACCACTCCCATTAAACCCACTCGGCACAGAGGAACAAACAGGGATTTCTTCAGAATAACAAAATGTAGGAATCTGCAACAAAGGTTGTTATAATCCGTGCAATGTACATTGAACACCCAGAGGGGAATGTTTTTTTCTCAACAAAAGTGGAGTTACACTTTAAGGTAACATGCCCACAGTTAAACTCAGGAAAAGCATGACTGATGTGTGAATTGATATCTAGTGTTTGCTAACACAATCAAAAGGGGAATCACAAAAACTGAACCTAAATTTTGAATAAAGATCTATATTTAAAATATAAAATAGGTTTGGAGCCAATCAAGGTTCATTCCTTTGTCAGAAATCTTCCATGTAATCTTGTGGTAATTACAAAGGAATGCATAAATATATATATTTTTTTAACAGAAGCGTTTTTATTTATCTCCTATGACAGCATATTTCAAGGCGTAGAAGTAAAGCAGTGCATTACAAACAGTACAACACATAGAATGCTAGGAACCAGTCATCTATGTGAAAAATGTCTAGGTCTATAAGAGGCTCTTATATACTCAATTGCGCATATGAGATAACTTATGTGGTTGGACGTGGAGGATTAATACCAGCTTAACTCCCCTGGGGGGGGGTGAGTCGTGCGAGTAGGGGGAGGCCCCAGACAGTGTACTATGGTAGCTAGGCTTGGGGCTAGATTCGGGGGGGGGGGACCTGTATGACATCAGCTCCATGCACAGTCCTTGGCTTAATGGGACTTCTTCTCAAAGTGGGGTAGCTTTTAGCTTTTGACCCGAGCGCCCCATATTTTCTCAAATATTTTTAGACATTTACGACTCATGAACGTAAGTTTGTAGAGAGGGAGGGTGAAATCAATCAGAGCTCTCCATTGCGCAACTGTGGGAGGTCCCGGCTGTTTCCATTCAGTTAGGATAGCTTTTCTGGCATAGAACGAGGCATAAAAAATGAACAATCTTTTGTGTGTGTTAGGCGTAACAGTGTCACAGATACCCAAAAGGAGGATCAGACGGTCAACTCTTATGTTTAGTCCTCTTACAGAGTTAATGTTGTGAACCACATCTTTCCAGAACTGCTGGATAAGGGGGCAGGACCACACTACATGCAAGAATGCACCCAGTTCAGTGGTGCATTTTGGGCATCTATCGGATTGAGCTGGGTATATTCTTGATAACCTTTGGGGGGTGTAGTATGCCCTGTGGAGGAACTTTAGCTGGATGTATCTATCCCTAGCTGAGATCATCAGAGGGATATATTGTTGGATCCCTCCTCCCAGTCATTATCTGCAAGGGTGGGTAGATCCTCCTTCCATTTATAGAAGAGTTTAGCCCCTCTGCCATTGTCCTAACAGGATATTTGAAGATACAGTGAGGAGAGGATGCGATTGGCATTACTGGAAATCAGAAAACACTCCACCACATGTGACTGTAGTTGTATTTCAGCAGGGAATTGGGCTTGTACCGCATGCCGCAATCGCAAGTATCAGAAAAACATCTTCAGTGGGAGTTGGAAGGTGTGTTTCAAGTCATCATAACAGAGAATTCTACCCTCTGGCATAATCTGTTGTAGTGTCTTAATGTCATATTCAGCCCAGACCACTGGGTCCGGGATAGACTGGAGATGGTGTAGCCTAGGATTGCCCCAGAGTGAAGTGTATGGGGAGAGTGTTTTAGTCATGTTGAGTCTAGCAGACATTTGTTCCCATACCCGGGTTGTCGTGCGCATTGCAGTTGTCAAAACTGGTTACTCAGTGCTGAGTGCTCAGTGCTGTCTAGGACCCCAGGATGGCTGCCTCTAAGTTGGGTAGTACGTAACAGATGGGTTAGTACTTGATTGGGTGAACCACCATCTTACTGCATGGAAGCGCTAGTCCACCATGGGACTAGGTAATCCTAGCAAGGTAGTTTTGGCCACCCTGGGGGCCAAGCCAGCGCAAATAAAGGTGTTCACCACCTGGTCTTACTTTTGAAAAAAGGAAGCGGGAATAGGGACCGGAGTGTTTCTAAATAAATAAAGAAATTTGGGGAGAAACGTCATTTTGAGGAGGTTAATCCTCCCCACTGGTGTCAGGGGCAGGGATTTCCAAGGCAAGCATCTACACGTGAGTTGTTGGAGAATCGAGTACATGTTGTCTTTCAGGTATGAAGAGAAATCTTTATGTATTTCAATACCTAAATATCTGAATTTAGTAACAGACGTAAGGGGTATTTGAGCCGACGGGGGGAAGTGAGTGGGATAGTGGTAAAAGTATGGATTTGGCCCAGTTAATGCGTACCCCAGAGAAGGAACCATACAGGTTGATAACCCGTAGGGCTGCCTCAAGGGAAGCCAAGGCGTCCATGAGATAGAGGAGAGCATCATCCGTGTACAAGGAGAGCTTCTCTGTCAGCGGCCCCACCGCTATCTCCCGTTGCATCAGAAGATCTAATTAGTAGAGCCAGTGGTTCCATGGACAGGGCAAATAGTCCTGGGGACAGCGGGCTGCCCTGCCTAGTATCTCTATGTAGATAGAAGAGAGGTGAAAGGATACCATTTGTTTTGACTCTAGCTGAGGGTTTTTGTACATTAGTTGTATCCAGGAAATAAATTTAGGACCAAAGTTAAACTTCTGAAGGACCCGCCAGAGAAACTCCCACTCAACCGAGTCGAAAGCCTTCTCGGCATCCAGAGAGGCCACGACACCCTGGGACCCTGTAGTTGCATGGGATATATTTGTGTATAAACAACGCAGATTGATGTCTGTACCCTTGCCTGGCATGAAGCCCGTTTGTCACCGTGAACCAGGGAGAGGATGACTGAGTCGGTTCACTGGTCTTGGTAATTATTTCGGCATCCACGTTGAGAAGCGAGATTGAGCAGTAGAAAGCACAGAGCTCGGGGTCTTTATTAGGCTTAGTGATCACCACTATCACTGCCTCTGAACTAGATGGTGAGAGGCACTCCTCCTTCAGCGTAGTCAAGAGTAATTCATGAAACTGGGGGATGATGAGTTTACTATTAGCCTTATAAAATTCCACCGGTAATCTGTCAGGGCCCAGGCTTTTAGCAGGTTGGCGTAAAGCAACTGCTGTCTGTACCTCTTTGATAGTTATTGAGTCATCTAATCTAGTGCGTGCAGCGTCCGAGAGGGTAGGGAATTCTATTTGGGCCAGGAATGCCTGCAGGGTAGCTGGTGTAAAGTCTACTCAGGACGTGTAAAGTTATTCGTAGTATTGTGCAAATCTAGCGTTGATCATCGGCAGATCAGACTGTAGGTCTCCCTGGTCATCTCTAAGGTTAGCAATGTGAGCTGTGGTGGAGTGTTCCCTAGCCAGCCATGCCAATAGGCTGCCTGATCTCTCCCCTTGTTTGAATATCCTCTGTGACAACAGGAACTTCCTAGTTGAGGTAGCTCTTAGTACCGAGATGTCTTTGTACAGTGATTGCATAGCTGCATAAGTCCTTGCATTTCTGTTAATCACATAACTGGATTCTAAGGCCTGAGCCTGTCTTTCTGCCACCTCCAATGCAAGCCCGGCGGTTTTCCTAACCTTATTGATAATCATGCGATATTGCCCACATGTGTAGGCCTTATAGGCATCCCACAACATCGGCGGGGGAGCCATCCCTCTGTTGTGTGTCCAGTAGGTGCCCATCTCTCCCACAATCTGAGGGGCAACATGTTCATCCGCTACCCAGAAACCAGAGAGCCGCCATAGGCCTTGGCCAACTGGTGAGTCTGTTGCAAGTTTCAGCAGTAGGGGAGCATGATCTGAAATACCACGGGGCAAGATTTTAACCTCCTGGGTGCGGGAGAGCAGAGGGTCACTGGCATAGAACAAGTCTATCCTGGAGAAGGGGGCATAAGTGGCAGAGTGGCAAGTACCGTATTTATCGGCGTATAACACGCACTTTTTTCCCCTTAAAATCAGGGGAAAACTGTGGGTGCTTGTTATTCGCCAATCCCCGCTGTCTGTGAGGGCAAGAGGAGCGCCGCCGACATAGACCGTGCTGAGCCAAGTGTACTGTGTACTCGGCTAGGCTCCGCTCACAGTCACACCCAGTCCCGCCTCCTAGACTTTATGCCCCGCCATTGGACCTGTGTTGTGTCCATCAAAGGAGCTGGGCCAAGGAGCGTGACGAGGCATGACTGCGAGTGGAGCAGAGTAGCCGAGTACACAGTACACTTGGCTCGGCTCGGTCTATGTCGGCGGCTCTCCTCTTGCCTTCAGAGAAAGCGGGGAGGAGCCGAGAGGAGCCGACAGGAGCCGAATACACACGACATCTGTGTATCTCAGCTGCGCTAAATTTAAAAACCCATCATGCTGCAATTTTGAGCAAGGCTGCAGATGGACACTAGGGAAGGCTGCAGATGGACACTAGGGAAGGCTGCAGATGGACAGTGTTCAAGGCTGCAGATAGACACTGGGGAAGGCTGCAGATGGACGCTGTGCAAGTTTTTTCCTTAAACTTCCCACATAAAAGTTATTTTCCTTAAACTTCCCTCCTAAACTTGGGGTGCGTGTTATACGTCGGCGCGTGTTATATGCCGATAAATACGGTATATTGCTTTTCTCTAGGGTATCGCCACCTCCACACATCACTGAGGCCATACACGTCTGCCCAAATCCCCACAAGGAGAAACTCAAGCCTATCACACATTGCATGGAGAGCAACATATCTCCCCTCTGGATCTAAATGAAGATCTAGGAGAATAATGGGAAGACATTTATGGACCAGGATACTAACCTCTCTAGAGTAGGAGGAAAATGTTGCGTGGTAATAGGAGCCCACCCAGGCTTTTTTAAGAGCCAGTATCCTGCTCCCTGTTAGATGCGTCTCCTGCAATATATATATGTGAGGGCTGTATTTCTTAAGGTAGTTAAATACTAGGGATCTTTTGAGCTTGGAGTTCAAGCCACAAACATTCCAAGACAAGACGTTAAGGCGAGCCATCAGCTTATTGTAGGGGAAACCTGGGATCACCGGATCAGCTTCAGTAACATATATACAGACACCATCATTTCAGCAGGCATTGCAAAAGTCTCTCGCATATAAGCATGGTTATATAGACCACCCACTTCCTCAAGTGGAGGGAAATTACTACACACCCTAAAATCATAGAAAAAAGGAACGTAAAAACATGAAGTATGAACACATACTCCGGTAGTGTCCCCAACCCCCCCACCCAGCATCAGGAAAAAAAGGAACGAAAAAATAACATGAAGTATAAACACATACTCCAGTAGTGTCCCCAATCCCCCCATCTAGTATCACCCTCCAAACTTAGGGATGCCTTCCTCCCAGAAAGATTCATGGCAACTGCCCATGAACAGTGGAACACCAGAGCATCTCAGTTCATACTTAGAGAGTCCAGCTGTAAGAAAAAAATCAGGATGAATGATCCCTGCAGGTCTATGGTTCACCCAGAGTACTCCGGGGGCATAACACTTATACTTGTTACCAAAGTTTAACTGCACCCCCATCTGCCACTAACATATTCAGGAGCGGGGAGACATGGTGCTGCATGTAGGTCCACAATCAGTTCTGCTGCATGATCACAGTAAAAGTTCCCGTGTAAAGTTCAGGCCAGTCAGTGTTCAAAGCCGGGCAGATAAGGGAGCTGGTGGAAGACTTTGCAAACTGTGCAAAAAAGAAACGGGACAAGTAGGATCACAGCAAGAGGGGGCATTTTACCGTCAGGGTCATCCTCTCTGTAGTGTCTCCAGCCAGCGGGACGCGCCTTCAGGGGAGGTAAAGAAACGTACCATCTCCCCATACTGGATCCTTAGTCGAGCGGGGAACAATATGCTGTATTTGATCTTCATGTTGCGGAGGTTGAGCTTCACATGGTCAAAGGATCTCCGCAGCTTTTGCGTGTTGACCCAGTAGCCGGGAAAGATCATGAGTTTTGCTCCCTCGTTGTGCAGTATGTCGATCTTCCTTGCTTCCCTCAGGACCAGGTCACGATCCTTGAAATTCAGGAGCCTAAGGATAAAAGGTGGAGGAGCTCCGGGGGGCCCCCGGGTAGCAGGAATTCTGTATCCCCTCTCCACGACAAAGTAAGCAGGTGTTATGTGAATGCTGTAGGATCGGCACCTTTCACTCCCTCCGGTAGCCCCACGATGCGGAGGTTATTCCTGCGATTACGGTTTTCGGCATCCTCTGCACGTGCCTCCAGGGTCTTCATCTTGATCTGCAGCGTGCGGAGTGAGGCACCATGTTCCCACAACGTGTCCTCTGTGTCCCCCACGCAACGCTCAGCTTCTGTCAGTCTGGTTTGGAAGCAGTTCATATCTTTCTGGATCAGGATGATATCAAGCTACATAGTTTCAATTTTGCCCGTGAGAGTAGTCTGGCAAGTGGTAATGGCCTGCATTAGGTCATCGAAGTTAGTCTGCTCCGGCAGCTCTGGATCTGTGTTCTCCGTCTGAGACGCCATGTTGACTGCCTTGGCGGGAGAATGCTGCGCCTTGGGAGTTGTTTTAGCGGTGTTATGGACCTTGCGGGAAGCCGAAGCCCCCCTCCCCTTGGTCATTCCGGTCCCGTCCGAAGTCACCCCCGTTTAGGTCAGGATGTGGATGGCAATCTGCAGGGAAACGGGTGATATTCAGAAAAAGGGCTCAGAGTTCTTAAGGCACGTCTGCTCCGGTGGACATCTTGGACACGCCCCCCCCCCCCCCCCGAATGCATAAATATTTTATGGTCATAAACATCTGATAACATATGTCAAGAGTTTTTCTGTACCTGGCTTATTGCTAGGTATGGTGTCACTTCCTGTCTTTCGCTAGCTATTCTGTCAAGTTTTCTTAATACCTGTAAATACTGTTGACTAATTATATGTTTGTTTTATTGTATAAATACCCCTTCACAGAACATGTGTGTCAAAAAAATCCTTGTTATTCCACCATTTCCTGTCCAGGAGATGCAATACAAAGTGAGAGGAAATCTCATCCAATTGAGGGACATTTTGACAGTTGTTAGCATAACAAGTGCCCTTTTTTTGGAAGATTTACCCTCACCACTTGTTTTCATGACAACTGTAAAATTTGGGATTTTCCATCACTTTCTCTCTGTGACAATAGTCACCCATACAAATAGAGAGGTACATAGCAATAAAAATCTGACAAGGGTTTCACTACTTCTGTAATCTACCGAAAAATTAAAAATAGAAAGAGAGTTTGCCACAGCTAGCTGGCTATGCGGACCACATCCCTATTATGTATAGTAAAAAACAAGTTCCTCAAGTTGGGATTTTAAACGGACCACAAACAGTAATCGTAAAAAAATATATTACATTTATTAAAATATATGTCAGTAAGCAATATTCAAAAGACAAAAAAAAAAAGATATGGAAACAACTGAGAGAGAAGCTTAAAAATAAGTTTTGGCTATACATACATTTTACCTTTCCCACCTTTACTAAAAATAAAAAGAAGGGTTTTCATTGAGATCTCTGCCTCCATTCAAAAACATTCCCATCACTTCCTGTTCCTCTGACCCCTGTCACTAAGACAGGCAATTAGTGTAATCGCCAAACTGGCATACAATCAGTGAATAAAACCTGAGTGAGGGTATCCCTTTTTCCCATTCTATCCAGAATGAAAAAGGTGTAGAGTTTGGCTTCATCTTATGGAGTCCATTGAATACTAGAGGCACCAGGGAATTTCAAGGCTACCACAAGGACAGTTTTACACCTGTATCTCTACTTATCCTCATTTATTAGACTGCTAGCACAGTTGTAGTTGCAACATAATCAGGGTTGCAACAAATCACTGGCTACCTAGAGTTCTTGAGAAGGACATGTTTGCTGTCTTTCAAGGCCAGATGTATAAAGCGTAAGGCCCCTTTCACACATGTGGACCATTAATTTCATCAGTTCAGTAACGTCAAAACAGATGAAGTATTCATCAACTTTTTTTATCAGTTTTTCATCCGTTTTTCATCCCTTTTTCATCAGCTGCTCATCAGCTGCTCATCAGTTTTTCATCAGCTTTTTTTACATCCACTACCAATGCAAAAAAACATGAAAAACTGACCATTTGTTTTTTCATCCGATCCATTTTTTTAACGGAAAAAAAACTAAAGCTTTGATCAGTTTCAAAAAATGAATGATGACAGATGCGGATAATCATCCATTTACATCAATTTTTCCATAGAGATGCATTGATGTCCGTTTTTCATCCGTCAACGGACAGCATGTTCAAAAAGGGGCCTTATGCTAAATGTGGCATTTTAGGCAACATTTTCTCATGTAAAAGCACAGGATTTGCAAAGTGATAAAAGTTTCAGGTGATATCCGCCAGAAAAAAAAAGTTTTTTACATTATTATGGAAATAGGTTTCTTATGCCTTATGTGACTCTGTCTTCACAATAAACACGTGAAACACATTTATTTAGAGTGCTGGTGACTTTTTCATCTTTGCATTTAGTTCTGGAACTGCACCATCTATGAAAGGGTGGATTATTTTTCTCTAGGGATACTTTGTGTAATAAGAACACTTCACCTGAAGAAAATTTGCCACTAGTTTTATGCTAATCCAGCATATTTACATTGAACAGTTGAGAGATTAGAGGATTACACCTGTTTGAGCACCCATCATTATAAGGTTGAGTACTGTGAGGAGTGCAGCTTCTATTTGGATTTTATACAATATTACGGCATGAAACTTTCCCCATGGCAGCAATCTTTATTCTGCACAGAAACACTGCTGAGGTAAATAAATAATAGTTCATTATTACACAGTCTAGCAGTAATTATGTCAATGTACAGAAGCCGTGCTGGACTAAAAAGTAATACTAGATTAAGTAAAACCATAAAAAAAGAATACGAATAAAGATTTTTTTAGCGCAATTAGGTCTTACTAAGCATGGAAGAAATTCAATTCAATATGGGGTCCTGGGATAAGAACACAAGAGCATAGGAACAAAAATCTCCACACTCCCTCCAGTGCAATTGCCATAAATGTTATTATTATAAGTCTGATGTTTTTTTCCCTTTATTGTCTCAAGTCAGATGTGCTTAACCAAACAGGACTGTTTTATCAGTCATTCTATACCTGTGTCTCATGTGTTCTCTATTTGTGAATATTTAGAGGCAGAGCCATTTCCAGTTAGTGCAGGTACATTCATCTAAGTTAGAGTACACTGTCCTGTTATTCTGACTTGAATGGTTATAGACTCATTTCTTCCTGTTTGATGTGCCTGGCACTCTGTATGTACCTGCCTCTCTGTTTGTCAGTCTGTCTCTAAAGCCTCGTACGCACAGTGCGATTGTTGGCAGGGGATTGTCTGTAGACAAACTGTTGTCCTAAAATCTTACCGTTAGTGCGCTTCTTTTGACAATTGTTTTTCAACTTTTGGCCAACAAATGTTGGATGGCAGACTAGTAAATTTTCGGCAGACAACGGTTTGACCTCAGATTTTTATATGGTCAGTACACAAATCCATCACACAAAAGTCCAAAGTACAAACACACATGCTCAGAATGAATGCTCACCAACACAAAATTAGCAGAAGGGGCCCAAAGGGTGGTGCTCAAGAGCTGAAATTCCTCGTAGTACGTCACTACGTTCGTGTTTGTTGCACGACAATTGTGTACCGTTAGTGTGCAAGACAAGATCCTGGCACACGCCCTTTTGAAAAAAATCAGATGCTCAGTTGGCCAACAATCGTACCGTGTGTACGAGGCTTTTCTCTCTTTGCAGTTGCCAACCAAGACAACCCTGTGGGTCACAAACTGGACAATGTATTGCTGCACACTCTGGCAAAGATTATGAGTTCCTAGTCCATGCACCCCAATAAAAGTCAATTTCTATCAGCTAGGAACAAAGTATTCTCCTGTTTTTCTAAACTTGTATTGTTCTCATGTGTGTCACTGTCTGCTCTGTGCTCAGATTTTCATTCTTGCATTCCTGCACTTCCCTGGATTTATACTATGCTCCGGTCATCAACTTCTTTCTCTCCAAAAGTTCTTAAATCCCCCAGGGCCGGATCCAGAGTCTAGTTTCGGAAGGGACATTGCCAGAAAATAAGGTGTTGCTTACAGAACTGGGGGGTTGGGGGGGAGTCAGGAGGGCACACACCAGGGAGGTCAGGAGGGCACACACCGGGGAGGTCAGGATGGCACACACTAGGGAGGTCAGGAGAGCACAAACCAGGGAGGTCAGCAGAGCACAAACCAGGGAGGTCAGGAGAGCACACACCAGGGAGGTCAGGAGAGCACACACCAGGGAGGTCAGGAGAGCACACACCAGGGAGGTCAGGAGGGCATAGTACAGGGTCAGGAGGGCACACATTGTGGAGGTCAGAAGAGCACACACCGGGGAGGTCAGGATGGCACACACTAGGGAGGTCAGGAGAGCACAAACCAGGGAGGTCAGCAGAGCACAAACCAGGGAGGTCAGGAGAGCACACACCAGGGAGGTCAGGAGAGCACACACCAGGGAGGTCAGGAGAGCACACACCAGGGAGGTCAGGAGGGCATAGTACAGGGTCAGGAGGGCACACACTGTGGAGGTCAGAAGAGCACACACCAGGGAGGTCAGGAGGGCACAGTACGGGGTCAGGAGGGTACACATCGGGGAAGTCAGGAGAGCACACACCAGGGAGGTCAAGAGAGCACAAAACGAGGTTAGGAGGGCACACACCAGGGGGGTCAGGAGGGCACACACCAGGGGGGTCAGGAGGGCATACATCAGGGAGGTCAGGAGGGCACAGTACGGGGTCTGGAGGGCACACACCAGGGAGGTCAGAAGGGCACACACCAGGGGCACACACAGGGGGCAGAGGGGGCAGAGAGTCCAATCCCGATGTGTCTGAGCAGTAATTCCTAATGCTGAGAATGGCTGTGAGTTGTCCCGACCGTGGCCCTGAATTCCTGGGGCGTGCTCAGCCTCAGAGTCAGTAATATTTTCTCGGGGGGAGCAATTGCCCCGTTGCCCCCCTGGATCTGTCCCTGAAACATGCGAACAGACAAAAAATTTGTGCAAACACACGAACACCGTTAAAGTCTATGGGACTTAACGCGAAAAATCAAAAGTGCTAATTTTAAAGGCTTCTATGCAAGTTATTGCCATAAAAAGTGTTTGGGGACCTGGGTCCTGCCCCAGGGAACATGCATCAATGGCCACGCTTGATCTGCTTCATACATAGGTTGCAAACAGCAATGGTGCGATCTGCTGCACACATGTCGAAAAAGGCCCACACCAAGGAACTTTTAGAAGTCAGTGGGGAGTAAACAGCTGCACCTGCGGAACTCTGCGGTATTTACTTGGAAGTATGCTGCAGCTGGGGGAACATGACTGCCAGTTTCTTGTCCTTCTGTGGCACCCCCTCTCTCTAGGCTCACGTTACTCCCTTTCTCAACCTGGGAACCAACATCGAAGCCTTCAAATCGCTGTGTATCTTCCAGCAGCATTTACCAGACACTATGGTCAAATAATTCTGGGGACTCCTCCGTGCATGATGGTGGGGCTACGGAAGGAGTGACTGTGGACAAGGAGCCGTGTAATAGGCCGCTTTGGCAGCTGCATTGGAAGGCAAACTACTCTAATGCCCCGTACGCACGGTCGGATTTTCCGATGGAAAATGTCCGATCGGAGCGTGTTGTCGGAAATTCCGACCGTGTGTGGGCTCCATCGGACATTTTCCATCGGATTTTCCGACACACAAAGTTGGACAGCAGGAGATAAAATTTTCCGACAACAAACTCCGATCGCGTCAATTCCGACCGTGTGTGGCCTGTTCCGACGCACAAAGTGCCACGCATGCTCAGAAGAAATTCCGACACGGGACAGCTCGTTCTGGTAAACTTAGCGTTCGCAATGGATACAGCACTTTCGTCACGCTGCAATGTAAAAAATGGTTTAATACAGCGCACTCTCTTCTTCTTTATAATGTGACAAGAATGAAGTAGTTTTGCTGCTCATATTCACACACACTTCTCACAAAGTTTTATTTGTGTTTTTTTAGTGGGATTCCCTCAATATATTGTTATTAGTTGTCACATCTGACAGTTTTATATTTTTTATGTTTTTTTTTTTTTTGTTTTTAAGCCTTTTTTTTTCTTTAATGTTTGGATTTTTTCCAAGGCTGATCTTTGTTCAATGTTATTTTTATTTTTACTCCAGAATATTTTTGTGTGTGTTTTGTGTGGCAAGTTACCCCCAACACCATTGATATCTTTTATTATTTAATCTCCATGAGATTTTTTGTTTTTGGTGTTCCTTGTTCATTTCACATTTTATATTAGAAATGTACCTGAATCCTCACAAACAAACCATCATTTTTGAAGTAAAACACATAGGAGAGTATAATTCAAAACAAAAATCCTTTATTAAGGGATCAGAACCAAACAAAGAGGAAGGCAACACTGGATCAACAGGAGAAATTAGTGAAGCCTGGGACCCCCACAGCAGACATCAATTCTTAAACCTCAAAATTGGTGGCCTGAGGAGTACATATGTAAGGGAGGGCAGTCTGGTCCGGGATTCACAGAGATCTGGATAGCAGCAGATGACATCAGTGTCCCCAGGCTGTGGTACCACAAGAGGCTGCATCTTTTGGCCGACCAGACTGGATCCAGGGTCCTCACTGTCTGGTCTTCCTTTCACACTTCCTTCCGAGCTGTGGCTGTGCAGTTGGAGATGTGGCAGGAGGAGGAGTAGGACCTGGAGGAGGAGTAGGACCTGCAGGAGGAGAAGGAGGACCTTCCCAAAGCTGTGTGTGAGGTGTAATTTGGCCCCTCACACCTTTCGCCAGAGCCTCTGATATGAGGGCCTCACACATGGCTTTTTGGCCCTCCTCCATCCTCTGCATTTTATAAGCTATGAATGCAGCAAGGTTCTCCTGCCTGGTGTGGGGTGCTCCCAGGACCTCTGTAGCCCTACAAAAAAATCTGATAGCAGCCTCCTCTAGGGTACTCCTCCTACTGCCACTTTCTGTTTCCAGGGGGGGTGGAGGGACCTGCAGATCAGCCAGCCGGCTCGGCCTGTCCACCTCCTGGCTGAGACTTCCCTGTGTATGAAAAAGGGACATGGTTTTAGTTTTTGCATCATCAATCACAATCATAAATTAGTACTCCCAACTAACATCTAGTTAACATCATTGATTGGACAAGCAGAAATATTTAGAGGAATGCTATACCTGGCTCAATCTGGGCTCCTCCACATATGGCCTGGAAGGCCCAGGTTGGGCGTCAGAAGCCTCAGCCAGGGGGGAAGGAAGCGTGGAAGGAAGACTGGAGAGGGATGGCCTGGGTTCAGTCTGGCCTGCCAGAAAGTGCAGCCTGTCGTAGTACAACATCCTGGGGACATAGATGTCATCTGCTGCTCCGGATCTCTGTGAATCCAGGACTTTATTGCGCTCCCTCAGATATGTGCTCCTCAGGCCACCAATGAAGATCTTTAAAAAAGTGATGTCTTCCGTGGGGATCACCTGCTTCACAATTTCACACAATTGCTCCAGTGCTGCCTTCCTCTTTGCTTGGTTCTTGTAATGGGGGTGTTTAATCTCCCACAGACAGGGCAGCTCCCTTAGCATCTCTATGAAGACTGAAATGAAGTCCTGATCTTCCAGTACCATATCCATGTTCACTGCAAGACACAACACAAGACAAAGCCTAATGTCACACCAAACTCTCCTAATCTTGTTACAATATAGGCCTCAATCTATAGAAGCAGTATAGGCCCAAGTTTGTCTCTTACCTTCGTTCTTACGATCGCCGCGTTCAATGCTCCTTCCTCCGCTCACAGATCAAACGTAATACGCACGCGTGTTACGCTTTATATACACTGCGCATGCGTGTAACTCCGCCCGCCCCTGACGTTCTTTCTAGTGTATTCCCCGCCCCTTTTCATTCGGCGCAGTGGGGGAAGAGCATGATGGCGGACATACAGCAGGTGCGGGCTAATTGTAGCAACGAGGAGGAGGAGGAGGAGGAGGAGGAAAGGGCGGATCCAGACACGTCCCGATCCAGAAGGAGACGTTTTAAGGCCACAAATATGTCGTTTGGGGAGATGTTGGAGATGGTCGACATCATGAGGAAGTCCGACTATGACGGAAAATATGGGCCTTACCCCCACCCCAACATCCGAAAGGCCAAAATCATGGCGAAAGTGGTCAGGAGTCTCGAGCGGAATTTCGGGGTACGAAGGTCTAAAGATCAGCTCAGGAAGCGGTGGTCGGACCTGAAGTTGAGAGAGCCAGAGCAGTACCGAAAGATCCGGAGAGTGCTGCAAAAAAGTAAGTAGTTGTGCTGTGTTTCTATTCTTTCTGTCTTTATTACGTTCGTTCTGCTCCATATGCTTTGATTAGTTGTAACGTTTCCAAAGGTCAACTTTAATGTTCATGGGCACATTATTCGTTCGTATCAAACATTTTTCTTTCGGCCTCTAGAACACCATTGTTTAGGCCATATGCATTTTCACACATTTTTGGGGGCCTACTTGGATGCCAAATATTTGTTTGTGTGGATGGGTTTGTTACTAGAATGAAATGCAAACTAGATTGTGTGTAAGGAGAGGACACTGAGCAGCTGTTTTCACATCTGGACACTGGAGCACTAGTGTGGGACACAAGAACACCATTTTTATTAGGGGGCCACACAGGTGCTCCAGTGTATACTATAGGGGGGTCTCCATCTGTGAAGCTTGTACCAAACAGGTAAAGTATTGCAGCTTGACAAAGGGCAATAAAAAATATACATCTTGGAACTCGGCTAAAATAGACAATTGTACCCCACTTCCAAGCAATGTTTCCTATTTCTATAGTTCTGCCATCAAATATCTGTGTGCTAAGTATACCATTTTTGTTTTACATAGGGGAGAAAAGACTCGGACACCCCTCATCCCAGGAGACCAGAGACCCCCCCTCTCTGGAAGAAGGGGAAATACCAACCCAAGAAGCTGAGCAGGAGGAAGAAGAAGACGTGGTGGAGATTGGCACCACAACAGGTGAGTGTCTACGACCACAGACTCAGGTAAAAGAGATGGCTGGTGGCAGATTTTTGAGACCTTTTTTTTGTTCTTTATCTCTTTTTAGGTGATCGTGATGTGAGGGATCCAGAACGCTTTACATCTGAAAGTGCCCAGATACTGATAGAGGAGATCATGGGGTGTAATCTCCAATTGCAAAACATCCAGCAACAAATCAGTGATGTTATTAAAAAAAATAATAACATCATTCATGTTTTGGGGCGAATTTAAACCCCACAAAATCACCTGTTTTATCGTACCAAACTTTTTTCAATGTTTAGAAAAGCCAAATTTTGAGGATGCACACAGTGTGCCAACATGTGCTATCTGCCATCACGGGAGATCAATGGACGCGTTTTGGGGGGGCAACCCCTTCCTCAATTATAAAGTAGCGTTGAGGAAGGGCTTGCTCCCCCCAAACACGTCCCTTGATCCCCCATGATGGCAGATAGCACATGTGGACATTTGTAAATTGGTGTGCATCTTCCAAATTTGGCTTTTCCAGGGGTGATTTCCCCCCATCTGAACGCTATATCAAACCCAGTTCCTAAATACTGATGTCTGATATAGCCTTCAGGTTTTACCTAATGTGAACTTTGTAAGTTCAAGTTTTTTGGCTTTCTTGTTGGTTTTACACAGGCCTGTTTTATCTGAAATGGATATTTTGATTTTTCATAATGCTACTGCAAACATTGTTATACAACAAACATGTTGGTTTGTTTTAAAAACCTTTGGTAAATGCGCATGTGATTGTGCAGGTATAAAAAAGTGCCTTACTCAAGAATGTGTGGATTATTGTCTCAACACTACAACACTTTTGGGGTGATGTAATTATTGTTTTATGCACAAATGGGGGTTATTTCCTAAGGGCAAATCCTCTTTGCACTACAAGTGCAGGTTCAGTGCAGTTGCAAGTGCACTTGTAGTGAAATGTGTTTTTGCATTTAGGAAGTACCAGCCAACACTGTTTTTTATAAGGTTACCCAATCACGACATTTTCTGCACTCAGCACATTTCTGTCAGGGTCAGCTAAAAAAAACACAAGCAGTAAATGTCCACCAAGAATTTCTTTTGGTTGTTTTTTATTTGAAAAAGGTGTCACATATTGTCTGGCATATTGATAGCCCCCCTACCCGCAAAGAACTCCAGGTATCGTAACCGGACATCACGGGCATTCAGGGAGGGCAAGCCAGGACGGCCGCTTTCAAGTGCCGTCATTGTTGAAGTATTTGGGATTCCGGCCTCAGGCCCAACTGAGCCAGCATAGTTGGCTGAATGTTTACGTAGAAAATTATGGAGAACACAGCAGGCAAGTATTATATGGTTCAGTTTATACTCCGCCATATGGATGGGTGTCATAAATAATCGGAACCGGCTGGCCAGGATTCCAAATGTGTTCTCCACCACTCTTCGGGCTCTGGCCAGCCAGTAATTAAAAACCCTCTGTTCCGGGGTGAGGGTCCTCATCGGGAATGGCCGCATCAGGTGGTCCCCCAGCGCAAATGCTTCATCAGCAGCGAACACAAATGGGAGACCTTCAACATTGTCCTCTGGAGGTGGCAAGTCCAAGCTGCCATTCTGGAGACGCCTGTAGAACTCCGTCTGGGCGATCACTCCACCATCGGACATCCGGCCATTCTTCCCCACGTCCACATACAAGAAGTCGTAATTAGCCGACACCACCGCCAACATCACTATACTATTAAACCCCTTGTAATTATAATAGTACGACCCCGAGTTGGGTGGTGGGAGGATGTGGACGTGTTTCCCATCAATTGCCCCTCCGCAGTTAGGAAAGTTCCACCGTTGGGCAAAGTGGGAGGCCACAGTCTGCCATTCCTGTGGCGTGGAAGGAAACTGTTGAGGAAAAAACAATAAACATTACTATTTTTTCACAGAAACCTGGCAAGCAGATTAGACACAAACATTATGGGTCAACCTCCAGATAGCATTTATTAAGGGGAATTTAACAACAACAAAGTATAAGGTACACCTATCATATTCCCCCCCCCTCTCATGGGCCATTTCTAACATTATAGGGGGGGGGGAACTCTTGGACAGGTAACCCTCTTCACTTCATTGAGAGATGAATGCCTAAATACAGGGTATTACTTGGAACAACCCCTCCTTAGTTACACTATTGGCAGCCCACTGGACAGGTAAGAAGTGTCATAATACAAAGATATAAATACACACTGTACACATTTGAGCACATTTGGACAGTCTGCTATTACCTATCAAGATCATAATAGGATACAAGAACTTTAAACAGTACCATTGGAAAGTATACAGGCAGGCCCTTGCACTACATGCTTTGGGGAATTCATCCATAAATCTGAGCACTAAAGAGGTGGGTATAGTGTGTATGGGTTTGGCAAAGTCAGCAGATAGATGATTGAGGATAGAGAATTGGGATCAGCTGACTTAGCAGTTGGGGGAGGGAGGGTTACAAAAAATTTGGGGACACCACAAAAAAAAGCCTCTGGCCCTCTGCCTGAATTTAAATCAAAAATAACATTTCAAAACATTTGATGGGGTGTTTGGGGTAAAGCACTACTATGGAGCTGATAAAATACATTGTTAAGTAACTACATGAGGTGAATATAGGGCAGGAGACACCATGCTGGGGAGGTTATTGAAGGGCAAATATGTATGAAGGACCTAAAATAATAATTACATAAAAATCCAGCATGCATGAGGACAAAGGGGACATTCACAGCATAATACAATCATGGTAATTAGGGAATGAGGAAAGAAATACAATATATTATCAAACATTCAATACAATAAAATGTGATATAAAAGGATAAAAATCTTACCTTCATATACTCCTTCTGTAGGACCTGGATGATGGCAGAACAGGTCTCTGGGATAATGATCCCCAGAGCCTGGGGGGAGATGCCTGTCGAGAACTTGAGGTCCTGCAGGCTTCTCCCTGTGGCCAAATACCGCAAGGTAGCGACCAACCTCTGCTCCGGAGTGATGGCTTGCCTCATGCAGGTATCCTGCCTGCTGATATAGGGGGTCAGCGAAGCCAACAAACGGTGAAATACGGGGTCCGTCATCCTGAGAAAGTTCCTGAAATCATCAGGATTATTCTCACGGATCTCACGGAGCAAAGGCATATGACAGAACTGGTCACGCTGAAGCAACCAATTCTTGGTCCATGAACTCCTCCCCACCCTGTTAATGGACTGGACTTGTGTCAAGGTCAGGACCCCAACACCAAGCCCCCGCACAGCACGAACTCTACGAGGAGTACGCATACGCAACATGGCTAGAAAACGGTCAGCTGCTCAGAACGAAGTAACAGAACGCACTGAAGAACAGCAAGGCCTGTGAAGAGCGACCTGAAAAACAGCAACGAGCGGACAAGATCGCACAGAAAACTCCAATACGAACTGACTGCACGCACTGAAGAGCAGATACAAACCCACAAGCACAAACTGAACGGCAGAAAACGATCTGAAAGCCACGAGTCTGAAAAAGCACGAATCGTCTCTCACCAAACTTCTACTAACACGAGATTAGCAAAAGGAGCCCAAAGGGTGCCTTGCTTGGTTCTGAACTGGCCTTTTCTAGTCTCGTCGTACGTGCTTGACGTCACCGCGTTCTTGGCGATCGGAAATTCCGACAACTTTGTGCGACCGTGTGTAGGCAAAACAAGTTTGAGCCAACATCCGTCGGAAAAAATCCGAGGATTTTGTTGTCGGAATGTCCGAACAAAGTCCGACCGTGTATACGGGGCATAAACCTGGGTGGAATAGGCTGCTTTGGCAGCTGCGTTGGAAGGCAAACTACTCTGAGCCTGGGTGACAGAGGATGAGGAGGATGAGGACGGCTTTGTTATCCACTCCACCAACTCTTCTGCATGTTCTGGCTCAATAACACAGCCAGCAGCAGAAAAAAAAAGGACAAGCGTGCCCCACAGCCACCTGCAGAGAATGCACCATGTCCACGACCACCACTGTTAACTGTAGACACAGAGGCTGCTTGTCCTCTTTCAGTGGCCTGTGAGAGCCTGCCTCTCCTTAGTGGCCTTCCGGACATGATGTATTTTTTGTTTTTCAACAGCACACTGCACTGTATTATATACTCTGTACACCACCTGAAGTGTATTTGAAACTATACACCACCGCCTGAAGTGTATATATGGGGTACACTGAATGCAGAGTATATATATGTATGTATTAGAAACACCACACTACACTGTATTAGATAGTGTGTACACCGCTTGAAGTGTATTAATAACTGTACACACTGCATTAGATACTGTGTACACCACCAGAAAAGTAGTTGAAACTGTACACACTGTATTAGATACTGTGTACATCGCCTGCACTGTATTAGAAACTGTACTATGGCTGCACTGTATTGTATACTGTGTACACCACCAGAGGTATAGTAGAAACTGTACACACTGTATTAGATACCGTGTACACTGCCTGCACTGTATTAGAAACTGTACAATGGCTGCACTGTATTGTATACTGTGTACACCACCTGAAGTGTATTTGAAACTGTACACACTGTAATAGATACTGTGTACACCACCAAAAAAGTAGTGGAAACTGTACACACTGTATTAGCTACTGTGTACACTGCCTGAAGTGTATTAGAAACTGCACACACCACCTACACTGTATTAGAAACTGTACAACAGCTGCACTGTGTTGTATACTGTGTACACAACCAGAAGTGTAGTAAAAAATGTACACACTGTATTTGAAACATTGCACACTGTATTAGATAATGTGTACACAACCAGAAAAGTAGTAGAAACTGTACACACTGTATTAGATATTGTGTACACTGCCTGCACTGTATTAGAAACTGTAATACGGCTGCAGTGTATTGTATACTGTGTACACCACCAGAAGTGTAGTTAAAACTGTACACACTGTATTAGATATTACACTGTATTAGTGTACAACGCCTGAAGTGTATTAGACACAGTAGACCACCAAATGCACTGTAGATATAGGCTTCAAAGAATGCAGAGTATATATATATAAAGTATCTCACAAAAGTGAGTACACCCCTCACATTTTTGTAAATATTTTATTATATGTATTTATTAGACAACACTGAAGAAATGACACTTTGCTACAATGTAAAGTAGTGAGTGTACAGCTTGTGTAACAGTGTAAATTTGCTGTCTCCTCAAAATAACTCAACACACAGCCATTAATGTCTAAACCGCTGGCAACAAAAGTGAATACACCACTAAGTGAAAATGTCCAACTTGGGCCCGGTTAGCCATTTTCCCTCCCAGTGTCATGCGACTCATTAGTGTTACGAGGTCTCAGTTGTAAATGGGGAGCAGGTGTGTTAAATTTGGTGATGGCAAAGAACTCTCTGAGGATCTGAAAAAAAGAATTGTTGCGCTACATAAAGATGGCCTAGGCTATAAGAAAATTGCCAAGACCCTGAAACTGAGCTGCAGCATGGTGGCCAAGACCATACAGCAGTTTAACAGGACAGGTTCCACTCAGAACAGGCCTCGCTATGGTCAACCAAGGAGGTTGAGTGCATGTGCTCAACGTCATATCCAGAGGTTGTCTTTAGGAAATAGACATATGAGTGCTGACAGCATTGCTGCATAGGTTGAAGGGGTGGGGGGTTTGCTTATCAGTGCTCAGACCATACGCCGCATTCTGCATCAAATTGGTCTGCATGGCTGTCATCCCAGAAGGAAACCTCTTCTAAAGATGATGCACAAGAAAGGCGGCAAACAGTTTGCTGAAAACAAGCAGACTAAGGACATGGATTACTGGAACATGTCCTATGGTCTGATTAGACCAAGAAAAACTTATTTGGTTCAGATGGTGTCAAGCATGTGTGGTGGCAACCAGGTGAGAAGTACAAATACTAAGGCCATCTTTAAGGCAGGGCAAAAGGGGCAGCTGCCCTGGGCCCCATCATTGTTGTGAGGCCCAAAGCAGCTGCCTCATACTTGCCAACTATCCCAGCTTAAATTCCCTTGTCCCTTGAAGTTTTAGTCTCGTGCTGTGTCCCAATATCTCAGTGTGAAATTCTGTTACTAATGCTGCCCAGCTCTGCCCTATTGACTCACCTGCAGACACTGTGTTTACATGGAAATAATCTGCATTGATATGTAAATATCGACGGTATTAATGTGTAAATAGCCGCAGACTGGCGCCATTGATATGTAAATAGAGGTGACATTTATATGTATATCATGCCCCCTGAGGTCCTATCCACCATCATTTCTGCTGAATGCTGCCCACTGGGGAGGTAAAGGGACGTGCTTGAAAGTCCTGCCTGCAGGCAGCACATTTCTGTGTTGTCAGGAAAGCGATTTTGCATGCGTTCCTAACACACACAAATGTGAACGCAGGCTAAAAGTCTCAGTTACATTGGTGGTCAGTGTAACTCTTCTCATTGCATTGGGGCTTGGTGTCCTTTCATTAACACTAATGGCCAGTGTGAAGGTCCCCCTTACATTGGTTGTCAGTGTAAATTCTTCATTACATTGGTGATCAGTGTACATTTCCCTTTACATTGGTGGTGAATGCAGAATTGCCCTTACACTGGTGGTCAGTGTAAATCCTCCTTAACATTGGTGATCAGTGTAAATCCCCCCTAACATTGGGGGTCGGTGTAGAAGTGTCACCTTACATTGGTGGTCAGTACAAATCTCCTCGACAATGGTTGTCAGTGTAAATTCCCCTTACATAGAGGTCATTGTATATTCCCCATTACACTGGTGGTTGGTGTAAATGCTCCTATTACGTTGCTGTCAGTGTAGAAATCCCTCTTGAGATAGGTGGGTGGTGTAAAATCCACTGTTCCAAGGTGGTTAGTGCAAATTCCCCCTCACAATGGATGGTGATCATTGTATATCCCCCCTCACATTGGTGGTCAGTGTAGAATCCCCACTATATACTTGCCAAAGATTTCCAGCTTTGCTCTACATGATTCATAATTTGCCACAGTGTACTGCCTCCTAACTAATCCCATCCCCCACCACTGCCATTGATCCCATCAACCTCCCAGCATTCCCACTGATCACCCCCCCAGCATTGGTCCAAGGTGTGCAGGCAGTGAGGAGATGATGTGCTGTAACCTTTAGCAACCAATCAGTGAGCAGTAATGATGTGCACTAACCTCTTGCAACCATTCATTGAGTGGTAAGGATATGCAGCAAACTCTAGCAACCAATCAATGAGGAGTAATAATGTGCAGTACCTCTAGCAACCAATTAGTGAGTGGTAAAGATGTCCAGTAACCTCTAGCAAATATTCAGTGAGCAGTATTGATGTACAGTAATCTTTAGCAACCAATCAACAAGCAGAAGTCATGTGTTGTAACCTCTAGCAAATAATCAGTGAGCCTTCATGTGTGCTGTAACCTTTAGCAGCCAGTCAGTGAGTGGTAATGATACAGTGTAACCTCTGGCAACCAATCACAATCGCTGCCTGATCTGATTCAGTAAACTAATTTTGAGTCTAGCTGCTATTTATTGTATGTCTCAGAGCAGGTGGAGAGTGAAATTACATGGGGGGAGCCCGGGGTCCAATGCGATCTCGCAGTGCATTATGGGGCATTCCACAGCGCTCTAATTTCTTGCCAACGCCCCATAATGTTCGCTGTTCTGCGAATGGGCGAACACCCGATGTTCGAGTTGAACTTATGTTCGGCCCGAACATCGAACTCATGCCTACCTGCTACACGTGCCATACATCTTTAAAACACATTGCATCGGATCTTTCTCAATCCACACCCAGAGATTGGGGTATCAGAATGCTCCTGTAAGTCTATCCCAGTCAGGGGTTGTGATCTCAATCACGATTAAAGCAGTACTAAAGTAACCTTGGTCCTTTTTACCTACAGGTAAGCCTATAATATGGCCTACCTGTAGGTAAAATTAATATCTCCTAAACATGTAACGTTTAGGAGATGTTTTCCCTGCATGCAGCCAGTGACATCACTGGTGCATGTGCTATACAGGTTCAGCATACCCTTGTGCCGGAACCGAAAGCTCCCACGCGCATGTGCGGGAGTGACATCGCAGCTCTGGCCAATCACATAGCCGGAGCGTGCGAACCCTGAAGAAAGACCGGGAGAACATTTCAGCTGTCTCAGCCGCGACAGCACAGTGCTAAAGGGCTGCATTCCAAGGTGAGTATGTATACTATATAATAAGTGTAGCGATCAAATCTATAATCAAAAATAATAATAATAATGCAACATTCGGAGCACAAATAGATAACAATCACATATCTGAAACGAAAGCCATTTGGCTAAGGGAAAGTAGTCCAAAACAGAGATTCCTTTAGAACAGCATAAGTCATCAATCCAGTGAGAAAGATGTGAAACAATCTAATCCAATCGAGTCAACCTCCACCAACAGAAAGTTTGCAAACTCACCGGATTAAATGGCTGCCATTACAGCACCATGGAAGCCTCAAACACAATAGGAGATTCCCCCTGGGAACATCATTGGATCACTGCCATCAACGATACCGGATCCAGCTGGAAACAAATAAGCTCACCCAGAGCCCAGAAGGAGTCTCATAGTGTAGTAAGTTTATTCCAAGGTTCAAAACACGCAGCAAGTACATAAAAATTATAAAAATTTACACAAGGCAGCTGCTGGCAACCTGAAATCACTCAGCAGCAAGACATCAATGCCAGTATCCTGCCCGACGCGATTCATCCAAAGGGACGTTATTAAGGGGTCCTGACACAATGTGATACGATGCATACTAGCACATTATGCCATTGCCTTGCGGGTCTCTTTTTTTTACAACACCCACGATTTTTAACCTTTTTAATGTTTAATAGAAAATAGTAAACAGGAGGCTAATGTCCATCATTAGCTGTAGTGCAATTTAAATACTGCTAATGAAGTCAAATATGAGATTGAAGTGTGAGCAAAGCGTAGCACTGAAGAACATCCAGCACATGTCAGAGTTAAGTATGTAGGTCAAGCATATCTAACTTACAATGCATTTGAATAGAGGATAGGGCATACCTCCCAACTGTCCCTCATTTGGAGGGACTGTCCCTTTTTTGGAACCAATTCCCTCAGTTTCTCCTTCCTCCACAGTCGTTGTCCTGTTTTTGAAAGATATTTAGACCCCTATAATAAATGCAATACTTAACTTTCACTACACTACAGTAAGCCATTATTGTTATCGGATTATTGAGAGGGAGGAGCCGGATGTGGGCATCGTGTTGGAGCCTAAACTGAGCCTGGGATGCCTGGTGTCTCCCCTCCTGTGATGCTTGCTAGGGCCTAGACACAGGTCGTCCCTCGGCCCCCCCACGGACCCCCCGGACCGATGCCTTCACCCCCCCTTGACATCCCCCGGACACCTCCATCCTGGATGTACGCTGCAGTGCACGTTGTTGTAAGCATGAGCGGTGTGCGCGGTGTGTCCTACGCCTCTGTGTAGGAGAGACAAACGGAGCTCACAGCATCTGGACTGTTGTGGGCACAAGCGGTGTGAGCGGAGTGTCCTGCACTCCAGTGCATGAGAGATACACGGAGCCCACGGCGGCCGGCGTCTGGGAACTCGACCTACAAGCTATCACAAGTTGCTCTATGCTTTCAGCTGTTCGTGAATGCCCAACGATTGTGGAAGCAGAGGATCGGTGTCAAGGTGAAGGTAAAAGGCTCAAAGACCCAGAGGATGAGAGTTGGGTAAGCCAGTGAATCACTCAGACCCACCTGACGGGGTAAGTGAATTACAGAGACTCTAACAAAGTAAATGTTACAGCAACCTGGTACAGTGGATATACGGAGATTGGCAAGTAGTCCTATTGTTCAGACTTGAATTTAACTCTGTGCACCTATATTTCAAGTGATTTCTCCTTCAAGGTATCAAGTATAAATCTAGAGGTCAAACCAATAAGCCAAACTATATATATGTATATTCCAGATGGGTATATGCAATATGAGATCAGTGGATTGCATGATCTAATCCTGAATACTATCTCACTCCAAGCCACCCAATCCCTGAGGTAAAAGGTTAAGATTCAATATACATCTCTCCTTTTAGGAACCTACCAAAACGTCTACATATTAATCAAAAGGGGGGAAGAGAAAAGAAAAAAAGGAAAACATATATACATTGCAAACCTATAGCGCATGTGAAATCATATGGACATGTGGACTTGGGCTACTCCACACTAAAATAGGAAAAATAGGAAAAGACAAGGGAGGTACACATATATAGGAGCTGACGTTTTTTTATTTTTTTTATATGTCACCAACTTTTATATATTCAGGACACTATAGCAGGTTGCAGATCTTGGTGCCCGTTGGACTGTCTCCTGTTTAACCTGCGCTGAGTGTATGATCGCCGTCTGATCTCGTGCATAGCTTGAACTTCCTCCCCAGCTGATCTGGGCTACCTCCTGGTGGCCTACTGCCATATTACACCTATCCTACACCCAGAATTCTCCTCCTGGGTGCAGGGATTCTCAGGGAGTGTTCGTCCGTGATTGTTGCTAAAGGAGATTGGGTAGAACAGAGAGAAAGGGGGTGGGGGATGGACAGGAGGAGAAAGGGTACCCATACTAAAGGTCTTAAATAGGAGGGGAGAGAGGAAAAAAAAAGAAAGAAAAGAAAATAATGAGGAGTAAATCAACGAAGGGGGCGCCAGCTAATCCACCTAGGACAAGTGTAAGTCCAGGAACCATTAGAAAATACATGGTTCAAGACACCGGTAGAGAAAGCCTGGGAAAATCTTCAGGGGCCAAAAGTAAAACCCCAGAGTGCCTTTCTAAAATCGGACAAGAAGACAGCTGGCAGATATAGATACTCACACCGCACGTAGTGAGACAATGGAAGAAGTAATAATGGAACCTCAACAAAAAAAAACAGCTTCCTACCAAGGATGAAATGGCAGAAATGTTTGCTAAGCTTGAAACATCGATAAAAGGAGAAATAGAAACACTGCGCGAGAATATGAACCACATCCTAAAAAGAGTAGAAGATGTAGAAATAACGGTGGACAGGTTAGGGGCTAAGATAAAAGACCTCAAGCACCAGATGGAAGAGATACAGAAAGATCAGAGAAATATATTGTACAGACTGGAAGACCAAGAGAACCAAAATAGATGGAAAAATTTCTGGATTAGAGGTCTACCAGAGATACCAGGTGAAAAAGAGAACTTACAAGAAAAAATGGATGCTATCTTTGGAGGCCTGATTAACCCACTTGAAACGAGTAGCAAAATCAAACTTGAAAGAGTGCACAGGATCAGAAAGCCGGCAGAATTAAGTGGGGATGTCCGAAGTGACGTTATTGCTCGATTTCATAACTACCAGGACAAGGAACAAATCAAAGCCAACATGAAAAAGAACCAACCAGTGAAGTTCGGTGAAACAAATTTGCAAATCTTCCCGGACCTGGCAGCAGAGACTCTATCTAGAACAGTGGTTCTCAACCTAGGGGTCGGGACCCCCTCGGGGGTCAAATGATGATTTGCCAGGGGTCACCAAATCCTTGGCTGTTCCTGAAGCCCGCACCGCTCTGCCAGCCTGCAGCTGCCCTCTCAGTCTCTTTGCAGCCGCCCATTTAGTTCACGGCATGACTGGGGGGCAGAGACTATAAGTCAGCTGACTGGTGAGGAATGTTAAGTGGGAGGGGCTGGAGGAGACCCTATCTCCTGATTTCAGCATAGGTGTCACTGCTACGAGACACCACAAAGTTGGAGACACATTGAGTAACACTACCTGGGATTATAGTTGCCATTAAACTACAGTTCAAACCACTACAGTTCTCAGATCAGCAGTTAACCTTGATCAAGAGCACCTTAGTTGGCTGATCAGAACTCCCCGCCAACACCGCCAATTATCCCATTCCCCCACCCCCCCACCAAGAAGAGAAGGAGTAAAAATAGAGAATACATGGAAGGGAGAGGAAAAGAGGGGGAGGAACAAAGAAAAAGGGAGAGAAAGAATAAGAGAAAGAACAAGAAAGATGGCTAGAAAGAGGGATGGGGGAAAAAAAACAAGAAATTAGGATAGAGAGAGATAAAAGGGAAAGAAAGGAGAACAAAGAGAAAGAGTGGTACATCCTAAAATGTACCATCAGGGTTTTAATACTGTATGAGTGTTGCCCTGGGTGCTATTCAATATTCCTATCGCACATGTTCCTGGTAAAATGGCACATAAATAGTGGGTGCTGCAGCAATTCCAGTTGGGTCCTGGAAGCATCAGACAAACGTACATCTTCGCCAGCACGCCATGGATCAGCAAAAAGTTGTCCAAGAAGGTTTTTAATGAAATGAAGTCACATCACAAAGAAGGTGCAACGTTTCAGGGCCACGCAGGACCCCTTCGTCAGACGTTGCACCTTCTTTGAACCTTCTTTGTGATGTGACTTCTTTTCATTAAAAACCTTCTTGGACAACTTTTTGCTGATCCATGGTGTGCTGGCGAAGATGTACATTTGCTTTGGGTGCTGACAACCCACGCTATGAAAATAATTTTACCGTTGGGGGTCTCCACAACTTGGGAATTTTTTGAAGGGGTCACGGCACTAGAGGGGTTGAGAACCACTGATCTAGAAGAAGAATACTGAAACCATTATTGGCCCTACTTAAAACCCATGATGTCCAATATTCCTGGAATTTTCCAACCTGCCTAATTGGACGCAAAGAAGGTTGTTCGGCTACATTGAGATTCCCAGAAGACACGCCAAAATTTTGCCAAAGTTTAGACGTACCATTAGTAGAAATCCCGGATTGGTGGGAAAAAGTTGCAAATCAACAGTCTACAGAGGATTTGCTAGCCTGGAAACCAGTCCTTAATATGAAACGATTAGCAATAAGGAAAAATTAGATTTTTACGTATTTGCATGCGTACATGTGGGACGGAGGGGTTTGGGGGGGCGGGGGATGGTAGGGGGGCGGACGGGCACAGGAATTTCCTAATCCCAGGGGGGAGTGTCGGAACCAGAGATGTCCACTCTGAGCCCATTCTCTAGGTGGACAACCGAGAGGCCGGGTGGTGTTAGTGGGGCCACGTTACCCTCAAGCAAGTGGGGGAGGGGTGGGGGGTAGGGAGGGGGGGTTGGGGGCAAGTATTCACCTCATCGTCCTCCACTCCTCTTGTCTGTTAGGATAGGTATATCTTCCTCTACGATATACAAAAAGGGATGTCTAGGGTAAACATAATTTCATACAATGTAAGAGGTCTAAACTCCCCCATAAAATGTGCAAACATAATGGGTGAATTGAAATTTCTGAAATCAGACTTTGCTCTGTTACAGGAGACGCATCTCTTTCTGGGTAAGAGCCAGAGTATTCTCTCCAGGGATTATCCAATGTGGTTCTATGGAGATTCCCCGACTAGGGGCGCAAAAGGAGTGGCAATTGGGTTTGCCAAGAAAGTTACGGTTAAGCTAGAGGAGAGAATGACTGACCCAGATGGGCACTTTCTGTTCCTAAGAGGCAAACTAAATGGTTCAGACTGCTCACTAGAGAACGTATATGGCCCGAACAAAAACGCTTGCAGATATTTATCGAGAATCCTTGCAAAGTTTGAGGAGTTTAGGAAAGGGAGGGCCATAATTGCAGAAGACTTCAATCTTTGTTTGGAGCCAGGCAAGGATAGTACGTCGCGTGCACAGGGGGTGGGGGGGGGGGTTTGGTTGAGCAAACTAAAAAAGAAGTTACACCAATGTCAACTGTTGGATGTATGGAGGATGAAACACTACAATTTAAGAGACTACACATTCTACTCTCCTGTCCACGCGACATACTCTAGATTGGATTTCTTTCTCGTGGAGCACTATCTTCTCGAGGAGGTTGTGGGCACAGATATTGGCACAATGACCTTTTTATATCATGCGCCTGTAAGCCTAAAACTGAAATTAGGTAAGCGCAACAACTGGTGTAATAGTTGAAGATTAAATGAGGACCTCCTCCATGATAGTGTAATCGATAAATGAATTAAAGAGGAAATGGAACTCTATTTTAAAATAAATGTGCCTGGCGAGACGTCAGAAGCTATTGTGTGGGAGGCCCACAAAGCATACATCAGAGGTATCCTAATGATGGTGGGCTCTGAGGAAAAGCGAAGAAAGGAGAAAGACAAACTTGCCCTGAAAAAAGAAATCCATGACCTTGAACAACAACACAAGATAACGGGGGATAGTGAGGTCTTGGCGGGCCTATTTAGGAGGAGAGAGGTTATGCGGGACCTAATTGAACAAGAAACCCGAAAGTTACTCAGCTTAGTGAAAAAAGAAAGATATACAGGGGGTAATAGACCTGGTAGATTCCTGGCAAAGGCCCTGAGAAAAAAGAAAAATACCAACTACATCAACAAAATTAAAACTAGGACAGGTGACATCAGATACAAAGATATTGACATTGCGACAACTTTTCAAGAGTACTATGGGGGGCTGTATGCTATTAATAAAAAAGACACCCAGGAGGGGAGGGATCAATAAAGAGAGAAAATTAAAAGCTATTTAAAAGACAGCGGACTGGTTAAAATTACGGAAACTGAGCAAAGTATCCTAGAGGCTCCCATAACAGAGGAAGAAGTAAGAAAGGCACTTAAAGATACGCCAGTAGATAAAAGACCCCGGCCCTGGTGGGTTGACAGTCCTGTATTATAAAAAATATCAGGATTGTCTAATCCCTAAAATCTGTTCGTACATGAATGAAATTGGGGGTAAAGGGGAAATGAGGAGAGAAGCATTGGAAGCCAACATAGCCAATATCCTAAAAGAGGATAAAGATAGTACACTGTGTTCCAGCTATAGACCCATCTCACTATTAAATGTGGACACAAAACTATATGCTAAAGTTCTTGCGGAAAGACTGAAATAAATAATTAATAAGATCATACACCCAGACCAGGTTGGGTTTATACCAGGGAGAGAGGATCGAGATAATTGTAAAAAAAGTGGAGCCCCAGGTCTACTTTTGGCAATCGACGCTGAAAAAGTGTTTGACAGAGTAGACTGGGGCTTCATGATGGGCACATTGGAGGAGATTGGACTCAAGGACAGAATCCTCAGATGGATAATGGCATTGTACTCGCGACCTACAGCGAGAGTGAGGGTAAATGGTCTACTTTCGGAGCCATTCGAAATGTTTAATGGCATGAGACAGGGGTGTCCACTGTCCCCTTTGCATTTTGTGTTGGCCCTCGAACCCCTTCTCTCTAGGATTAGGCATAACCCGGACATCAGCGGGTTAAAAATTGGCAAAGACGAATATAAACTGTCTGCCTACGCGGATGATATTCTGTTCTATGTTACGCACCCGAGGATTTCTCTCCCGAACATAATTTCTACGGTAATAGAATTTGGGAAGTTCTCCAATTTTAAGATTAACCCGACTAAATCGGAAACGTTAGATATTTATAAAAGTAAGCTTAGAGATTACTCATATCAAAAACACTTCCCATTTATTTGGGGGAATAAAGAACTTAATTATCTAGGAGTTAAAATAACTACTTCAAAACAGACTCTGTTCCAGGCGAATTTTATTCCCCTCCTCAATGAAATAAAGCAAGAACTTAATAGAATTTCACATGGACAGCTATCCTGGGCAGGTAGAATCAACATCTATAAAATGGTAATACTATCTAAAATCACATATAAAATGCAGACGCTCCCAGTTTCACTTCCACAAGCATACCTCAAAAGTCTACACACGATGCATTTAAGATTCATTTGGAGAGGAAAAAAACATGTTTAAATTTTATACAGTTAACTAAAGAGAAGGGTAAGGGAGGGTGGGGGGCACCAGATATTCGTAAGTATTATGAGGCAATTGCCTTGGCACGAGTTATAGATTGGGTTAAAAACAATAAAGAAAAACAATGGGTAAAAATGAAAAATAAAATTAGTAAAACCACGTTGAATAAGATAATTTGGATCCCAATTGCACGAGGGACTAGACAGGGCTGCCCCTTATCCCCCCTGCTCTTCGCACTCACTATCGAACCCCTGGCAGCCCTGATTAGATCTAATCCAGACATTCGAGGCTTAGAAGTAGCATCCACCTCCCATAAAGTATGCCTCTTTGCCGACGACGCACTTATGTTTATTACTTCACCCCATACCACATTACCAAACCTCATGAACACTTTAGATAAATTCTCCAGCATATCTGGACTGGAGGTCAACCAGTCCAAATCGAGGGCCCTCGATGTGTCCCTGCCACAAGTTGATCTTGAAACATTACGAAGCAACTATCCCTTCCACTGGTCTTCCTCTTCGATACCATATTTAGGGATCAGGTTAACTAAGGACCCCTCCAACCTGTTCCAATCTAACTACCTCCCAATGCTCTCACAAATATCTTCCTTACTTAATACCTGGTTACCACTGTGCGTTTCCTGGTTAGGACGTATAGCAGCCGTGAAAATGTCCCTATTACCAAAACTGTTATACTTATACAGAGTGCTCCCTATCACAGACCCTCCTTACTACCATAGGATTATACAAAATAAAGTTTTCAAATATATATGGGGTCCAACTAGACCCAGAGTGGCGAGACCTATTCTGCTCCGTAACAAGCTTTACGGCGGCCTGGGCATTCCCAACTTCTCACACTACTATCACGCAGCCCGCCTAGCTCAGTCCATCTTATACCACGCCAAAACAGAGACCCCACTTTGGGTTGCCCTCGAAGCCATTGATCTACACCCGATAAATATAGGCAACTTACTATGGCTCCCTACATCAACAAGAGGACCCTTAGCTAATCCAATTACACTTCACACACTTAAACTTTGGGATAGACTAAAAACTCCCTTTAAACTAATCTCCCCACACTCCCCACTTCTATCCTATTTAGGTCACCCTCAATTCCCCCCAGCCTACACAGAACCAGCTTCATTCCACGCCTGGGCCCAGGCGGGTCTGACTCGCATCTGTGATCTTGTTAGTGGAGACTCTGTGAAACCCTTCCCTACTATCCAAGAGCAAACGCAACTCCCTCACAGAGAATGTTTCCGCTACCTCCAAATTAAACACTTCGTGCAAACAACTATAAAATCTAACTCTGGACTGGACACTCTAACCGAATTTGAGCATATGTGCGAGTCGGATCCGCATGCCCCAGGTATTATCTCCCGTCTATACTCCCATCTTACATTACCACCCCCAGATCTACCCACATATGCACAGAGATGGTTGAGAGACCTCGATATTACCCTCGAACCAGAAGACTGGTCGACCATATGGTCCAATACAAAAAACTCATCCCAGAATGTTGTTGCCTCAGAAGCGAACTATAAAGTGCTAATGCGCTGGTATCTAGTCCCAGCTAGAATCGTTAAATTTCTACCTGAATCCTCCCCGAACTGTTTCAGAGGCTGTGGAGACAAGGGCACGCACCTACATATATGGTGGACATGCCCTCAAGCACAGCGCTTCTGGGCAATAATATTTCAGATGGCAACCACCCTCCACCAAATTACCTTATCCCCTAGCCCCACAATAGCCCTCCTCAACCTTTTCCCACAAGACTACACCAGATCACAACTCCGACTTCTCCTACATTTATTCACCGCAGCCAAACAGACGATAGCTAAGGCTTGGAAAACACCCACTCTTAACATAGTTGAAACGAAGAATAGGGTTACTCAAGCAATGATACACAGCAAAATAGAGGCAAAAATTCTTGATAAAGCCACCCAACACAACAGAGTATGGCGACCCTGGGTTGAACACTTTCTACCAACGGACATAGCTGAAGACCTAATATCGTTTTAAGTGGGCATGGGCACCACCCTTAGACTCTAATATGATTCCTATACCCGCGCGGGCCGGCCGGCATCCCTCCCCCCCCTTCTTCTCCTACCCACAACTCTCTCGCCTACACCCCCTCTTTTCTACCCCTTCTCTTTATTTCACCCCTTGATTCCACTTTACCCTCCAAATTTAAAAATAGGTAATATACTCTGTTACATGTATTACTTTTGGGGGCCCCCCCATCACTGTTGATGGGGAATGGCCCAAATCTATAGTGTTAAAAATGGGGTCGTAGTCCCCTTTAATCTTTCATACATTTACGTGTTTAGTTCCAGCAAGCCGCATGATTTAGAAATATACATGCTATCTAAATACTCAGTTTTTCTTAAACCAATGTTCTCCGACATTATTTCTATGTACACTGTCATCTATTTGTAAGAAACTATGTATGGAACTTAATGTAACGGTTGTATGTGAAATTGCCAATAAAATATTTGAAAAGAAGATTATTTGGATCCCACCACATTTAAGAAAATGCAGCACTGAAACACAGGAGATTACTAGACACGCACTTAAAGTTTGGGATACACTGCACAAAAGGGAGCACTGGGGGTTTAATTCGCCACTAATTCCACTTAAGAATTCAGAATATTTCGCACCGGGGAAGGAGGATCTGTTTGGCAAGTGGATTCTGGAGGAAGATGCCCAACTAAAGGACGTAATGCGTCAGGATAAAATATGTACATTTGAGGAACTTAAAGATAGGGGAAACCTGTTACTCATCGACCCATGGAGGCACAACCAACTAAGCCACTTCATCAACTCACTCCTGCAGCCAATTAGATCGGCAGACAATCTACTCCCATTGGAGAAAATATGTTTGGAAAAAAAAGGAAAGGGGGTTTCCAAAATTTATAAAGTATTAATGGAGTTAGGGAACATGGACGCCCTTCCATATATTAGGAAGTGGGAGAAGGAATTGGGTAGCAAGCTTAATGACTCGGAAGTGTGGCAGATACTGAAGAGGGTTAATGCCACCTCGGTCAACGGCAAAATATTGGAGTTGAACTATAAGTGCCTGGCGAGAATGTACATGACTCCTGACCGAATACACAAATGCCAGAAAGAAACCTTGCAACTATGCTGGAGGGGTTGCAATGAAATAGGGTCAATGGCGCACATCTGGTGGCACTGCCTGGAAATACAAAAATTCTAGGGGGAGGTAAGGGGATTAACTAAAGAGATTACCAATCTTGCTATCCCGGATGACCCTTGGAAATGTTTATTCCACAAGAGCGAAATGCCCACCAAGACATACCTAAAAACGCTGTTACCACAGCTCATGGATGCGGCCAAAAGCCTCATACCTAGGTATTGGCAAAAGAAAGGAAGACCTACGATGAGAGACTGGTTTAACAAAATCAACGAAATCCAAAGCCTAGTATATCTCAGGTTTAGTGAAGGGACGAAAATGGAGGTCTTTGTGACGAAGTGGAGGGAAGGGGTAGTGTTCAAAGATTCATTAAGAGCCGCCGAGGTTTGGGGCATTTAGCTTAAGGAGCTAGTTTGTGTTAGAGGTTGATAAACGGGTCAGGGTGTGAAGAGAGGATATAGGGGGAGAAAAGGGGGAGAAAAGAGGAGATCAGATTAGGAGTGGGAGAGGGGGGTGAAACAAGGGGGGGTTGGGGGGGTAGGAGGGGGGTGAACCTCAGGACATGCTATAAGAGGGCATTTTAGTGTAAAACAGGGCATCTCTGTGATATATTTGTTCTGTAAAAATGCAGATAAAAACAGCCACTATGATGTGATGAAGTGAAGGGACCAGTTTGAATTTTAATAACTGAAACATGACTCCCGGAAAAATGTCTCGCTGATGTGGCAAAAAAAAAAAAAAATTGTTATCAGATTATTATTTTTGAAGTCAAGTTACATTTTTGCTTATTAAATCTTCATGGTCCATGTAACTGGAGCATGGCAGTGGCAGGGGAAGGGGATTGTCCTTTGCCTACACACATTGTGGTAAAGGATGTCCCTCTTTCCCATCCAAGAAAGTTGGGAGCTATGGGATAGGGAACTATCTGCCCATATTCTATGTCTGTTCACATTTTAAGGCTAGACTAGGCTAGGTTGTTTCTGCTGATCAGCCGCACTGAAATAGCTGCAAATAGCAGACCTGATACAGAAACAGGACTTCGGCTGTCAACAGCTAAATGTGTGGGCATGGGATCTTTAGGAGAATTTGCTAATGGTTTCAACACAAAGAAACATTTATTACCCCACAAACATACCCCTCCGCCCAGCCCAGCCCACCCAAGTGCAGTATCGATCGATCACTGTCACTTACAAAACACTAAACACATAACTGCAGCTTTCGCAGAGTCAGGCCTGATCCCTGTAATCGCTAACAGTTTTTTGGTAGCGTTTTGATACAGTCGCTAACAGTCAGGAGTTTTTTTACCTGTGAGTCTCACTAGTGTACCACTAAATTTAGAGCCCAAAATGGCAAATCGAAGGTACACTAGTGAAGAGGCCTACACATTTCTGAGCATGATAGACAGTGAAGGAAGTGATAGACAGTCACTCATCTGTCAGATTCAGGCTCAGAATACGAACCTGTAGACAGCAGCGGCTCCATGACAGATAGCTCTGACGACAGAGTTGTGGTCCCTGCCAAGGTCAGGTGTACCAGACCCCAATCTTCTTCTTCTGCTGTTGAGGTGCAAGAACTGCAGGGCTCTCGTATGGAGCAGAGAAGTACTAGCACCGCTATTCCTTCTGGTGAACTGGCAAGCACCAGCGGGCCTAGTATACCCTGGTCGTACATCCAGCACTGCAGTAACACTTGGTGACGTGGCGAGTCCCATAAGTGCAGTTTAAGCTGGCGAGGTGGCAAGCACAAGTAGTGTCCCGCTGCAACCAAGAAGACGAACACAGGCCCGTCGTGCCAATAGTGCCCTTCCTGCTGCATTCGCCAATCCTAATTGGGAACCCACCACTTCTGCAGCACCTGTACTTCCCCCATTCACTGGCCAACCCGGCATTCAGGTGGAAACAGTTGATTTTACGTCACTTGATTTTTATTCGCTGTTTTTCACCGAAGATCTCTATAGATCTATTGTGGACCAAAGCAATTTGTACGCTGGTCAACACATTGCCACTATTCCCCAGTCCTCCCTTGCCAGAGATTGGAAACCAATTACGGTTTCCGAATTTAAGATCTTTCTGGGCCTATCCCTCCTCGTGGGCATAACCAAAAAGAGTAAGTTGCAGTCATATTGGTCCACTGACCCAATTCACCATATGCCCGTGTTCTCTGCTTCCATGGCCAGGGCACTGTCACGGAACGTCCCACACTCCGCTTGAATGCTTCCATCAGTATACCACTTCCTCCCAGTCTGGATACATATATCAGATATTCCAACTACTCATAAGCACAAAACAAGGCGACACTTGCTTAGATGCTAACATGGACTATTTTATTTAGAATCAAAATTACAAGACTTTATATGCCGTTGGAACCTCCTCTAACAATACAACTGTAACCTAATTAACTAATCCTTTATACAGCCTAGGTGACTGAGACATGACCTTTTGCCCAGACTTGTGGTCACCGAGCTTCACACAGTAACAGAGTTAATTAACACAAACAACAATGGGTGAAAAGACTCTTAGAGCCACACTAGACTTATTTACAATAAACACATTATAGCAGACAACAGACAGGTAGCTGGAATTGATGACATTAGCATTTAACAGTAGGAGTCCCAACGGTATGAATCAGTCACTATTCTAATATGGCATATAAAGGGTTCCCAGACTCTTGTGTCTTGGGGGGACATGGAGCTGAATCCAAAGTAACACCAACCCCATGGTACTCAGGCATACAGCTCACAGAGAGCACCATTTCCCCCAAAATCGGTGGGCAAGAGGCTTGCGTCCTCTGTCCCAGGTGAGTCTGTCACAGGCACGATACGAGCAGATTTTGCAGTTCATGCACTTCAACTTCAACAGCAATGAACTCTATCGTCCTTGTGGAGACCCTGGATATGATCGGCTCTACAAAATTCGGCCCCTCGTAAACCACTTCAACCAACGTTTTGCAGACTTGTTTACTCCCCATCAAGTTGTCTGCGTTGATGAGTCCCTGATTAAGTTTTCTGTCATTCAAACAGTACCTTCCCAGCAAGCGTGCCAGATACGGGGTCAAGATGTATAAGCTCTGTGACAGGGTCACAGGCTATACATGTAGTTTTATGGTTTACGAGGGAAAAGATAGTCACGTAGAGCCGACAAACTGCCCTGACTACATAGGAAGCGCTGGACAAGATTGTGTGGGACTTGGTGTCACCCTTATTCATGTGCCCCCAAGACACAGGGGTACCACTTGTACGTGGACTATTATTACATGAGCGTGCCACTTTTTAGTCACTTGTTTGATCATCAGATTGGAGCATGTGGCACCGTGTGATCTAATCGCCGGGGCTTTCCCCAGCGGCTTGTAGATTCCCATCTTAGGCTGGGGAGAGAGCCTGCTTGAAGTGTAATAACTTGCTCGCTATGAAGTGGAGGGATAATAAGAATGTTTTTTCGTTCTTACCTCCCTTCAGGCAGACACGACTGTCCAAATTACTACGGCGACTGGTGTTGTGGAGAAACCCCTCTGTGTCCACGAATATAACCAAAATATGGGAGGGGTGGACCTCAACGACCAGTTGTTGGCGCCGTACCTAGTTGCCCGTAAGGCCAGACGCTGGTATAAAAAAGTATCTGTATACTTATTTTAATTGGCTTTGCTGAACGCTCATGTGCTATACAGAGCTTCGGGACGGACTGGATCCTTTCTTAAATTCCACGAAGAGATCGTCAGAGCCCTTCTGTTTCCAGACGGTGCTCCACCTCACCTTCCCCAACCAAATGCAGTAAGCCGGCTGCATGAGAGGCATTTTCCTTATGTCCTCCCGAGTACCCCTACCCATCGAGCCCCCCAAAGAAAATGTGTCTGTAGAAAGCGCGCATATAGACGTGACATCCGCTATTATTGTCCCTCCTGTCCTGACAATTCTGGTCTTTGCATTGGTGAATGTTTTGTGCGTTACCATACACTAGTTGAGTTTTAGCGTAAGGTACAGCATTGCACAGGCTAGGCACACTTTCACAGGGTCTTCCAAGATGCCATCGCATTTTGAGAGACCCGAACCTGGAACCGGTTACAGTTACAAAAGTTACAGTTATAAAAAAAATGTAAAAAAAAAAAATACACAAAAAAAACATAAAATAAAAAAAACAAAAATAGTTGTCGTTTTATTGTTCTCTCTCCCTCTATTCTCTCTCTATTGTTCTGCTCTTTTTTACTGTATTCTATTCTGCAATGTTTTATTGTTATTATGTTTTATCATGTTTGCTTTTCAGGTATGTAATTTGTTTATACTTTACTGTTTACTGTGTTTTATTGTTAACCATTTTGTAGGTTCGCTATTCAGTTGCAGCGCGGATTTATTTATCTTGACAGCAACAGCATTTGCTCCCACCATACATAAAGCCGTGACTCCAGCGCTGTCCACCAACACACTTAAAAAAAAGAGCATATATGCCAAAGCATGGGGGCAGCAGGGGCGGAGGAGCGATTTGCTCCTACCTTTTGCGGGTGGATGCCCCCATGCTTCGGCATATATATATTTTAGGCACAGGTTGCGTTAAAAAATGTTTTATTTTTTACTGTTTTTTTTGTATTTGCTTTGCAGGTATGGTAAGTATTGTAATGTTACTTTGTTTTATTGTTAACCATCATTTGCTTAGCCATTCAGTTGCAGCACGGATTTATCTATCTTGACAGCAACAGCGTTTGCTCCCACGATACATAAAGCCGTGACTCCAGCGCTGTCGGAGGTGATTTCACCACCACAGTTTAAAAAAAAGAGCATATATGCCGAAGCATGGGGGCAGCAGGGGCGGATGAGCGACTTGCTCCTAACTTTTGGGGCGGATGCCCCCATGCTTCGGCATATATAAATGGTGCATGTATGCCCATCATTAGAAGTGGGTGGATGAAGGGAGGTATTTTAATGGTGGGCATACCCACCGATCAATCTCTTTTTTTCGTTCAGCCCACAGTCTGCATGAAAAAAAAGATTACAATATATGCCCAACAAGGACCAGCAACGTACTGGTATGTTGCTGGATTTTGAGTGGTTATACCAGAATGATGCCTGCAGGTCTAGGTATCATCTTGGTATCATTCTTTTCCGCCAGCGGTCGGCTTTTATGTAAAAGCAATCCTAGTGGCTAATTAGCCTCTAGACTGCTTTTACAAGCTGTGGGAGGGAATGACCCCCCCTCCCACTGTCTATCATGTTTTTCTCTGGCTCTCCTGGGAACCCGAAAATGTAGCCGGTGATTCAACCAGCTGACCAAAGAGCTGATCAGAGACCAGAATGGCTCCAATCATCTCTATGGCCTAAGAAACCGGAAGCTACGAGCATTTCATGACTTAGATTTCGCCGGATGTAACCAGCGCCATTGGGAAATTGGGAAAGCATTTTATCATACCAATCTTGGTGTGGCCAGATGCTTTGAGAGCAGAGGAGAGATCTAGGGTCTAATAGACCCCAATTTTTTCAAAAAAGAGTACCTGTCACTACCTATTGCTATCATAGGGGATATTTACATTCCCTGAGATAACAATAACAATGATAAAAAAAGAAAAAAAAAAAAAAAAGGAAAAGCACCCCTGTCCCCCCCTGTTCTCGCGAAAAGGCGAACGCAAGCGTCGGTCTGGCGTCAAATGTAAATAGCAATTGCACCATGCTTGTGAGGTATCACCATGAAGGTCAGATCGAGGGAAGTAATTTTAGCAGTAGATCTCCTTTGTAAATCTAAAGTGGTAACCTGTAAAGGCGTTTAAAGGCTTTTAAAAATGTATGTAGTTTGTCGCCACTGCACGTTTCTGCGCAATTTTAAAGCATGTCGTGTTTGGTATCCATATACTCGGCCTAAGATCATCTTTTTTATTCCATCAAATATTTGGGCAATATAGTGTGTTTTAGTGCATTAAAATTTTAAAAAGTGTGTTTTTTCCCAAAAAAATACGTTTGAAAAATCGCTGCGCAAATACTGTGTGAAAAAAAAATGAAAAACCCACCAAAATATTTTTTTTCATGTAAACAAAAAGTGTCTTCAAGTGGTTAGAAGAGTGGGTGATGTGTGACATAAGCTTCTAATGCCCTGTACACACGGTCGGACATTGATCGGACATTCCGACAACAAAATCCTAGGTTTTTTACGGATGTTGGCTCAAACTTGTTTTGCGTACACGCGGTCGCACAAAGTTGTCGGAATTTCCGATCGCCAACCACGCGGTCACGTACACCACGTACGACGAGACTAGAAAAGGCCAGTTCAGAACCAAGCGCGGCACCCTTTGGGCTCCTTTTGCTAATCTCGTGCAGTTCAGTTTGTGCTTGTGGGTTTGTATCTTCTCTTCAGTGCGTGCAGCGAGTACCCTTGACTTGTCATTGTGTTCTTGTTCGTTCGTTACTGTTTTTCAGGTCGCTCTTCACAGGCCTTGCTGTTCTTCAGTGCGTTCTGTTACTTCGTTCTGAGCAGCCGACCGTTTCTAGGCATGTTGCGTATACGTACTCCTCGTAGAGTTCGTGCTGTGCGGGGGCTTGGTGTTGGGGTCCTGACCTTGACACAAGTCCAGTCCATGAACAGGGTGGGGAGGAGTTCATGGACCAAGAATTGGTTGCTTCAGCGTGACCAGTTCTCTCATATGCCTTTGCTCCGTGAGATCCGTGAGAATAATCCTGATGATTTCAGGAACTTTCTCAGGATGACGGACCCCGCATTTCACCGTTTGTTGGCTTCGCTGACCCCCTATATCAGCAGGCAGGATACCTGCATGAGGCAAGCCATCACTCCGGAGCAGAGCCTCGTCGCTACCCTGCGATACTTGGCGACAGGAAGCCTGCAGGACTTGAAGTTCTCAACAGGCATCTCCTCCCAGGCTCTGGGGATCATTATCTCAGAGACCTGTTCTGCCATCATCCAGGTCCTGCAGAAGGAGTATATGAAGGTAAGATTTTTATCCTTTAATATCACATTTTATTGTATTTAATGTTTGCTAATATATTGTATTTCTTTCCTAATTCCCTAATTCCCATGATTGTAATATGCTGTGAATGTCCCCTTTGTTCTCATGCATGCTGGATTTTTATGTAATTATTTTTTTTGTCCTTCATACATATTTGCCTTCACTTACCTCCCCAGCATGCTCTCCTGGCCCTATATTCACCTCATGTAGTCACTTAACAATGTATTTTATCAGCTCCATAGTAGTGCCTTACCCCAAACACCCCCTAAAATGTTTAGAAATGTGATTTGTGCTTTAAATTCAGGCAGAGTGCCAGAGGCTTTTTTTTGTAGTGTCCCCAAATCATTTTTATTAACCCTCCCCCCAACTGCTAAGTCAGCTGATACCAATTCTCTATCTATGCTCAATGATCTATCTGCTGACTTTGCCAAAGCCATACACACTATACCCATCTCTTTTGTGGTCAGATTTATGGATGAATTACCCAAAGCATGTAGTGCAAGGGCCTGCCTGTATACTTCAAATGGTACTGTTTAAAGTTTTTGTATCCTATTATTATCTTGATAGGTAATAGCAGAATGTCCAAATGTGCTCAAATGTGTACAGTGTGTATTTATATCTTTGTATTATGACACTTCTTACCTGTCCAGTGGGCTGCCAATAGTGTAACTAAGGAGGGGCTGTTCCAAGTAATACCCTGTATTTAGGCATTCATCTCTCAATGAAGTGAAGAGGGTTACCTGTCCAAGATCCCCCCCCCCTATAATGTTAGAAATGACCCATGAGAGGGGGGAGGGGGAATATGATAGGTGTACCTTATACTTTGGTGTTGTAAAATTCCCCTTAAGAAATGTTATCTGGATTTTGGCCAAGAATGTTTTTGTCTAATCTGCTTTCCATGTTTATGTGCAAAAATACAGTTTTTTTTGTTTTCCTCAACAGTTTTCTTCCACGCCACAGAAATGGCAGACTGTGGCCTCCCACTTTGCCCAGCGGTGGGACTCATCACCCAGACGGAGTTTTACTGGCGTCTCCAGAATGGCAGCTTGGACTTGCCACCTCCAGAAGAGAATGTGAAAGGACTCCCATTTGTCTTCGTTGCGGATGAAGCATTTGCGCTGGGGGACCATCTTATGCAGCCATTCCCGATGAGGACCCTCACCCCGGAACAGAGGGTTTTTAATTACCGGCTGGCCAGAGCCAGAAGAGTGGTGGAGAACACATTTGGAATCCTGGCCAGCCGGTTCCGCCTATTTCTGACACCCATCCATATGGCGGAGTATAAACTTAATCATATAATCCTGGCGTGCTGTGTTCTACATAACTTTTTAAGCCAACATTCTGCCAACTATGCTGGCTCAGTTGGGCCTGAGGCCGGAATTCTAAATGAAACAACCCTGCTGCGCTTGAAAGTGGCCGTCCTGGCTTGCCCTCCCTGAGTGCCCATGATGTCCGGTTAAGATACCTTGAGTTCTTTGCAGGTAGGGGGGCCATCAATATGCCAGCAAATTTGTGAAGCCTTTATCAAATAAAAACAAAAAAAAGCAAATCTTTGTTGACATTTACTGCTTGTGTTTGTTTTATCTGACCCTGACAGAAATGTGGGGAGTCCTGAAAATGGCGTGATTGTGTAACCTTATACAAAGCACTGTTGGGTGTTATTTACTAAAGGCAAAGACACTTTGCACTACAAGTGCACTTGAAACTGCACTGAAACTGCACTTGTAGTGCAAAGAGGATTTGCCCTTAAGAAATAACCCCCATTTTCACAGAAAGCAGCAATTACATCACCACAAAAGTGTTGTAGCGTTGAGACAATAGTCCACACATTCTTGATTAACAATCTTTTTAATACCTGCACAATCACATGTGCATTTAGAAAAGGTTTTTAAAACAAACCAACATGTTTGTTGTATAACAATTTTTGGGGGGGCATTATAAAAAATATAAATGTCCATTTAAGATAAAACAGGCATGTGTAAAACCAACAAGAAAGACACAAATCTTGAACTTACAAAGTTCACATTTGGTAGAACTTGAAGGCAATATCAGACATGAGTATTTAGGAACTGTGTTTGATATTGCGTTCAGATGGGGTGAAGTCACCCCAGGAAAAGCATAATTTGGAAGATGCACACAAATTTCCCAATGTCAACATGTGCTAGCTGCCAGCACGGGGGATCAAGGGACGTGTTTTGGGGGAGAAACCCCTTCCTCTCAGCTACTTTATTATTGAGGAAGGGGTTGCACCCCCCAAAACGCGTCCATTGATCTCCCGTGATGGCAGGTAGCACATGTTGGCACACTGTGTGCATCCTCCAAATTTGGCTTTTCTAAAAATCGCTAAAACATTTTTAACATTGTAGCACACAAAAAACAAAGGGATTTGGAGGGGTTTTAAACTCGCCCCAAAACATCAATGATGTTTTTATTTTTTTGAATAACATCATTGATGTTTTTCTTGAGGTTTTCCAATTGTAAATTACACCCCATGATCTCCCCGATCAGGATCTGGGCACTTTCTGATGTGAAAGGATCTGGATCCACAACATCACAATCACCTAAAAAGAGAGAAACCAAACAAAAACAGGTATAAAAAATATGCCGGCATCCATCTCTTACCTGAGCCTGTGGTCGCAGACACTCACCTGTTGTGGTGACAATTTCCACGTCTTCTTCCTCCTGCTCTTCTTGGGTTGGGGGGATTTCCCCTTCTTCCAGAGGTGGGGGGTCTGTGGTCTCCTCGGATAAGGGGTGTCCTCCGAGTCTTTTCTCCCCTATGTAAAACAAAAATGCAATACTTAACACACAGATATTTGATGGCAGAACTATAAATAGGAAACATTGCTTGGAAGTGGGGTACAATTGTCTATTTTGTCAGAGTTCCAAAATGTAGCATTTTCAGTGTCCTTTGTCAAGCTGCAATACTTTACCTGTTTGGTACAAGCTTCACAGATGCAGTCACCCCTATAGTATACACTGGAGCACCTGTGTGGCCCCCCTAATAAAAATGGTGTTCTGGGGTCCCACACTAGTGCTCCAGTGTCCAGATGTGAAAACAGCTGCTTAGTGTCTTCTCCTTACACAGAATCTAGTTTGCATTTCATTCTAGTAACAAAGCCATCTACACAACCAAATTAGTTTCATACAAGTAGGGCGTAAAAAATATGGCCAAATGCATATGGCCAAAACAATGGTGTTTTTTAGGCCGAAAGAAAAATGTTTGATGTCCAACCTGGGACTTCCAGCCAGGAAGAAGTGGAGGAGCCCAGCTGGAGTAAGGTATAGCATTGTTCTACTGATTTCTGGTCAATAAATAAATGATGTTTACTAGATGTTATTATTGATCACTAATTGCTGATTGAAAAAAGTGTTTTACATATCAATAGACAGTAGTGGGCACCCAAAATTGGGACAAGAATAAAAAATGCTGGGCTCAGAATGATCATCTGTTATATTTGTTAACATTCAATTTGCAACAGTCAGGAGGTGACAATTGTGTGTGATTGATGAATAAAAAACTAAAACTATGTCCCTTTTTCATACACAGAAAGACCTCAGCCAGGAGGAGGCTGTGGAATGTGGCAGCCAGGAGGAGGCAGGGCTAAGTTGCAGCCAGTAGGAGGCAGGGCTAAGTGTCAGCCAGGAGAAGCCTGGGACAAGTCGCAGCCTGATAGAATCGCAGGTTCCTCACCTCCGCCTTCCATACAAAAGAGCGAGGAAGGGGAGTCACGTTCAGGATTCTGCACTCAGGCTTATTCAGGAGGCTTCTGCGTCCCTCCGAGCCTTACCCACTCCTGAAGAGGCCTTTGCCTGCATGGCTGCCACAAAACTGCAGGGCATGCAGGAGGGTCAACGCCTCATGTGTGAGCAACTTATTTATAAAGTCCTAACTAAGGGGGTGAGTGGCGAAATCACACTCAAGACCGACGTGATTGAGTTGGACCATCCTCCTCCTTCTCCTCCTGCTGCCACAACTCCACCACCACAGCCACAGCATGGAAGGAAACGTGGAAAGAAGACAAGAGAGTGATGACCCTGGGTTCAGTCTGGTCTGACAAAAGCTGCAGTCTCTTGTATGACCACAGCCTGGGGACACAGATGTCATCTGCTGCTTTCCGGATCTCTGGGACTTCTGGACCAGACTGCACTCCCTTAGATATGGACTCCTCAGGCCACTTTTGCCTGGAAATAATTGATGTGTGCCCTGGGGGCCAAAGGCTTCGCCCATTTCTGCTGTTTCTCCAGCATTGCCTCCCTCTTTGTTTAATTGTGAGCCCTTAATAAATGATTTTTTTTGGAAAATTATACTCTCCTATGTGTGTTTTCATCCAAAAAGGACAGTTTGTTGGTGACGATTAAGGTACATTTCTAAAGTACAATGTGAAATTAACAAGAGACAACAACACCAAACAATCTCCTACAGATTAAATAATACAAGATATCAATGGTGTTGTGGTAACTTGACACACAAAACACACACAAAAATATTCTGGAGTAAAAATAAAAATACAATAAAACAAAGATCAGCCTTGAAAAAAAGACAAACCAAAAAAAAAGAATCTGCCTTAAAACCTAAAAAAAAAATTCCAACACAAAAAAAATTTTGTCAGATGTGACAAATCTAAATAAATTAAGGGAATCCCGCTAAATAATAAAGAAATAAGTTTGTGAGAAGTCTGTGTGAATATGAGCAGCAAAACTACTTAATTCTTCTCACATTATAAAGAAGAAGAGAGTGCGCTGTATTAAACCATTTTTAACATTGCACTGTGACGAAAGTGTTGTATCCATTGCGAACGCTAAGTTTACCAGACCGAGCTGTTCTGTCTCGGAATTTCTTCTGAGCATGCGTGGCACTTTGTGCGTCGGAACAGGCCACACACGGTCGGAATTGACGCGATCGGATTTTGTTGTCGGAAAATTTTATAGCCTACTCTCAAACTTTGTGTGTCGGAAAATCCGGTGGAAAATGTCCGATGGAGCCCACACACGGTCGGAATGTCCGTCAACACGCTCCGATCGGACATTTTCCATCGGAAAATCTGACCGTGTGTACGGGGCATAAATGTTGTGCATAAAATGCCAGGACAGTTCAACCCCCCCCCAAATGACCCCATTTTGGAAAGTAGACACCCCAAGCTATTTGCTGAGAGGCATGTCGAGTCCAAGGAATATTTTTTATTGTGACGCAAGTTGCCGGAAAAAGACAATTTTTTTTTTTTCACAAAGTTGTCACTAAATGATATATTGCTCATGTGTGAAATTACACCCCAAAATACTTTCTGTTGCTTCTCCTGAGTACAGGTATACAACATGTGTGAGACTTTTTGGGAGCCTAGCTGGGTACGGGACCCCGAAAACCAAGCACCACCTTCAGGGTTTCTAAGGGTATAAATTTTTGATTTCACTCCTCACTGCCTATCACAGTTTCGGAGGCCATGGAATGCCTACATGGCACAACCCCCCCCCCCCCAAATGACCCTATTTTGGAAAGTAGACACCCCAAGCTATTTGATGAGAGGTATGGTGAGTAATTTGCAGACCTCACTTTTTGTCACAAAGTTTTGAAAATTTAAAAAAGAAAAAAAAAACATTTTTGTTTACTTTCCTTATTTTCAAAAACAAATGAGATCTGCAAAATACTCACCATGCTTCTCAGCAAATAGCTTGAGGTGTCTACTTTCCAAAATGGGGTCATTTGGGGGGTTTTGTGCCATCTTGGCATTTTATGGCCTTCGAAACTGTGATAGGTAGTGAGGAGTGAAATAAAAAATGCACGCCCTTAGAAATCCTGAAGGTGGTGATTGGTTTTCGGGGCCCTGTATGCAGCCAGGCTCCCAAAAAGTCTCACACATGTGGTATCCCCATACTCAGGTGAAGCAGCAGAATGTATTTTGGGGTGTAATTCCACATATGCCCATGGCATGTTTTAGCAATATATCATTTAGTGACAACTTTGTGCAACAAAAAAAAAAAAGTTTATCATTTTCCCGCAACTTGTGGCAAAATATAAAATATTCCATGGACTCAACATTCCTTTCAGCAAATAGCTTGGGGTGTCTACTTGTGGCCTTCAAAACTGTGATAGGTAGTGAGGAGTGAAATAAAAAATGTATGCCCTTAGAAATCCTGAAGGGGGTGATTGGTTTTAGGGGGCCCTGTACGCGGCTAGGCTCCCAAAAAGTCCCACACATGTAGTATCCCCGTACTCAGGAGAAACAGTAAAATGTATTTTGGAGTGTAAACCTGCATATAACCATGGCATGTGTGAGCAATATATCATTTAGTGACAACTTTTTGTAAAATATTTTTTTTTTTTGTCATTATTCAATCACTTGGGAGAAAAAAATAAAATATTCAATGGGCTCAACATGCCTCTCAGCAATTTCCTTGGGGTTTCTACTTTCCAAAATGGGGTCATTTAGGGGGGGTGTACTGCCCTGCCATTTTAGCACCTCAAGAAATGAGATAGGCAGTCATAAACTAAAAGCTGTGTAAATTCCAGAAAATGTACCCTAGTTTGTAGACGCTATAACTTTTGCGCAAACTGATAAATATACGCTTATTGACTTTTTTTTACCAAAGACATGTGGCTGAATAATAATTGGCCTAAATGTATGACTAAAATTGAGTTTATTGGATTTTTTTTATAACAAAAATAAAAAAATTTTTCAAAATTTTCGGTCTTTTTCTGTTTATAGCGCAAAAAATAAAAACCGCAGAGGTGATCAAATACCATCAAAAGAAAGCTCTATTTGTGGGAGAAAAGGACGCAAATTTTGTTTGGGTACAACATTGCATGACCTCGCAATTAGCAGTTAAAGCGACGCAGTGCCAAATTGTAAAAAGTGCTCTGGTCAGGAAGGGGGTAAAACCTTCCGGGGCTGAAGTGGTTAATAGGTAAGGTTTGGAATAGGTATGAATACTTTGGAAGAATGTCCATCTTAATGGAGTTAATACGGCCAAACCATGATAAGGAAAGCTTCGTCCACGATAGCGTTCGGCTTGTGTTCGAAGTAGAAGTGGAAGAAAGTTTAAATCATAATCCAGAGTAAGATCTGTTGGGATTTTAACTCAGAGGGGAAAATGCAGATCTTGTGTTTCTGCTAAGCAGGGACACGGATCTGTTTTCCTTTAGTCAAAGCACATCCCCCACAGTTAGAAAGCAGGGGCACATTCAACCCTTTGATTGCCCCTGATGTTAACCCCTTCCCTGCCATTGTCATTAGTACAGTGACAGGGCGTTTTTTTATCACTGATCACTCTATTGGTGTCACTGGTCCCCAAAAGGTGTCACTTAGTGTCAGATTTTTCCACCGCAATGTCGCATTCCCGCTTAAAAACACTGATCGCTGCCATTACTACAAAAAAAAAAAAGTCCCTAAATCCATCTCATAGTTTGTAGATGCTATAACTTTTGCACAAACCAATCAATATATGCTTATTGGGATTTTTTTTTTACATATTGGCCTAAATTGATGAAGAAAATAGATTTTTTACATTTTTTTTATTGGATATGTTTTATAGCAGAAAGTAAAAAATATTGTTTTTTTTTTTTTCAAAATTGTCAGTTTCTTTTTGTTTATAGTGCAAAAAATAAAAACTACAGAGGTGATCAAATGCCACCAAAAGAAAGCTCTATTTGTGGGGAAAAAAGGACATCAATTATATTTGGGTAAAGCGCCGTACGACCGCTCAATTGTCGGTTAAAGTAACGCAGTGCCTTATCATGAAAAATGGCTTGGTCAGGAAGGGGTTACAACCTTCCGGAGCTAAAGTGATTAAGTAACCTTTGTATTATATTTTATTTGCTCATCTAATTTTACCCAAATGGCTAAACTTCCATGCACTGTCCACTTTTGGATTAGTTATACTTATCATTTTAGTACCAGTAGAGAAGGAAAAGGGATATTTTATATAAACGTTAAAAAAACTAAATTTGGATCTCCCATAAATAAACAAATGTTTCTAGTTTTAACATCATTACTTCAGCCAGTAAGTCACAGGCAGCCTAATTTGTCTACTAACTAAGGACTGTTTTATGTCTCCCAACATCCACCAGTCATACTCAATCCTCTCTGGTAAATGACAATTAGAGGACAGATTTTGAAACTGATCATTTGATGTGTGTTCCTATTTACCCAAATAATGAATTAGACTATTTGTTATCTCTAAAAAGAAGTGAGTGCAGTGAGTTGCATATAAAAGTTCCTGTAACTAGAAAAATGTTTCATGGGTTTTATCAGAATGTAATTAGGATTAGGATGTTATTGCTTTTACAGTGGAACTAAACTCATAAATTCAACTATTTCTCAAAACAATTACAGTCAAGACATGTCATGAATGATAACTGTCGCATTTGCTTGTGCTGTTAACCAAACTGTCAAACTATCAAATAGCTTGTGGTATAACTGATCACATGTGCAACGCCATGGCAACTGCAGATCAAACAGAGACTAGGATGGTAGCTTCCTTGCCTGTAAAGGGAAGGAGGCTTTAGTTCCACATTAACCACTTGCCGACCGCCTCACGCCTATATACGTGAGCAGGTCGGCACGGGCAGGCAAAATCACGTACCTAGTACGTGATGCCTTCCCGCGGGCGGGGGGTCCGATCGGACCCCCCCCCCGGTGCCCTGAGCGGTCGGCTCTTGTTCGCGGGCGATTGGGGGTCAGGGGGAGGCTATCCATTGATGGCCACCCCCTCCCGATCGCTCCCACGAATCAAATGCTTCCTCTCCCTCTGTAATGTAAACAGAGGGAGAGGAAGTGATGTCATCTCGACTGGAGCCGGTCTTTTTGATCCGACGCCGAGGAGAGAAGACATCCAAGTAAGTGCACCAACACCACACGCTCAGTAGAACACGCCAGGCACACTTTTCACCCCCCTGTCACCCCCCGATCACCCCCCTGTACCCACTGTCACTCTGACACCAATAGCAGTGTTTTTTTTTTTTTGCATTGGTGTCAGTTTGTCAGTTATAAGTGTTAGGGCAGTTAGGTTAGCCCCCTTTAGGTCTAGGGTACCCCCCCTTAGGTCCAGGGTACCCCCTAACGCCCCCTAATCAAAGGTAACCCCTTGATTACCCCCCGTCACCAGTGTCGCTAAGCGATCGTTTTTCTGATCGCTGTATTAGTGACACAGGTGACGCTAGTTTAGGGAGGTAAGTATATAGGTTCGCTGTCAGTGTTTTATAGCGACAGGGACCCCCATATACTACCTGCTAAAGGTTTTAACCCCCTGATTGCCCCCTAGTTAACCCTTTCACCAGCGATCACCGTATAAGTGTTACGGGTGACGCTGGTTAGATAGTTTGTTTTTTGTAGTTTATTATAGTTTATTACAGTTTATTATAGTTTTAGGGCACCCGCCGTTTATTACCTTATAAAGGTTTAACCCCCTAATTGCCCGGCGGTGATAGAAGTTAAGTTTTTAGGATCAGATAAGGTCTGCGTCGCCCCAGGCAGCGTCAGGTTAGCGCCAGTACGGCTAAAACCCACGCACGCAGTATACACCTCCCTTAGTGCTATAGTATCTGAACAGATCGATATCTGATCCGATCAGATCTATACTCCCCAGCAGTTTAGGGTTCCCTGAAATGCAGTGTTAGCGGGATCAGCCCAGATACCTGCTAGCACCTGCGTTTTGCTCCTCGGCCCGGCCCAGCCCAGCCCACCCAAGTGCAGTATCGATCGATTACTGACACTTACAAAACACTAAGCACACATAACTGCAGCGGTCGCAGAGTCAGGCCTGATCCCTGCGATCGCTAACAGTTTTTTGGTAGCGTTTTGAATCAGTCGCTGACAGTCGGGAGCTTTTTTGCCTGTGAGTCTCACTAGTGTACCCCTAAATTTAGAGGCCAAAATGGCAAATCGAAGGTACACTAGTGAAGAGGCCTACAGGATTCTGAGCATGACAGATAGTGAAGAGGAAGTCACTCATCTGTCAGATTCAGGCTCAGAATACGATCCTGTAGAGGACAGCGGCTCCATGACAGATAGCTCTGACGACGGAGTTGTGGTCCCTGCTAAGGTCAGGCGTACCAGACCCCGAACTTATGCTGTCCTTGAAGTGCAAGAACCGCAGGGCTCTCGTATGGAGCAGAGAAGTACTAGTGCCGCTACTCCTTCTGGTGAACTGGCAAGCACCAGCGGCCTAGTACACCCTGGTCGTACATCCAGCACTGCAGTATCACGTGGTGACGTGGCGAGTCCCATAAGTGCAGTTCAAGCTGGCGAGGTGGCAAGCACTAGTAGTGTCCCGCTGCCACCAAGAAGATGAACACAGGCCCGTCGTGCCCATAGTGCCCTTCCTGCTGCATTGGCCAATCCGAATTGGGTACCCACCACTTCTGCAGCACCCGTACTTCCCCCTTTCACTGGCCAACCCGGAATTCAGGTGGAAACAGTTGACTTTACGCCACTGGATTTTTATTCTCTGTTTTTCACCGAAGATCTCTATAGATCTATTGTGGACCAAAGCAATTTATACGCTGGTCAATACATCGCCACTATGCCCCAGTCCACCCTTGCCAGAGATTGGAGACCAATTACGGTCTCCGAATTTAAGATCTTTCTGGGCCTTTCCCTCCTCATGGGGTTGAATAAAAAGAGTGAGTTGCGGTCATATTGGTCCACTGACCCAATTTACCATTCACCCTTGTTCTCTGCTTCCATGGCCAGGGCACGATACGAGCAGATTTTGCGGTTCATGCACTTCAACGACAATGAACTCTGTCGTCCTCGTGGAGACCCTGAATACGATCGGCTCTACAAAATTCGGCCCCTCGTAAACCACTTCAACCAACGTTTTGCAGACTTGTTTACCCCCCATCAAGTTGTCTGCGTTGATGAGTCCCTGGTTAAATTTTCTGGCCGCATGTCATTCAAACAGTACCTTCCCAGTAGGGATGAGCTTCGTGTTCGAGTCGAACCCATGTTCGACTCGAACATCGGCTGTTCGACCGTCCGTCGAATTGCGAACGATATGGGCCGTTCGCGCCAAATTCGTGTGGCGCGTCACGGCCCATAATTCACTGCGGCATCGCAGTGCATTGCTGGCTGATGATTGGCCGAGCATGCACTATGACCCGCATGCTTGGCCAATCACAGCGCCGTCAGTAGAGAGAGCTGTAATTGGCCAAAGCCAGGGTGGCTTTGGCCAATTATGGCTCAGGGGATTTAGTACACGCCCCACAGTATATAAGGCCGCCTGCACGGCGGCCCTGTGTAGTGTGTGTTCCGGTGTGCTGAGAGATAGAGAGAGAGAGAGACAGTGTCATTTGATTTGAGTTAGATAGATTAGGCAGAACAGTCAGTCAGTTAGCTGCACTTACAGTGTATTGTGTATATATATGCATCCCAGGTGTTGCATATATATATATACACTGTATTCAGTTTAGCTAGATCCGTTCCTGTTATCTTCTATCTAGACTATTTACATTTAGTGCAGTGCGTCCTGCTCACAGTGTTCAGCTAGATCTGTTCCTGTTATTTACATTTAGTGCAGTGCGTCCTGCTCACAGTGTTCAGCTAGATCCGTTCCTGCTATTTACATTTAGTGCAGTGCGTCCTGCTCACAATGTTCAGCTAGATCCGTTCCTGCTATTTACATTTAGTGCAGTGCGTCCTGCTCACAGTGTTCAGCTAGATCCGTTCCTGCTATTTACATTTAGTGCAGTGCGTCCTGCTCACAGTGTTCAGCTAGATCCGTTCCTGCTATTTACATTTAGTGCAGTGCGTCCTGCTCACAGTGTTCAGCTAGATCCGTTCCTGCTATTTACATTTAGTGCAGTGCGTCCTGCTCACAGTGTTCAGCTAGATCCGTTCCTGCTATTTACATTTAGTGCAGTGCGTCCTGCTCACAGTGTTCAGCTAGATCCGTTCCTGTTATCTTCTAGACTATTTACATTTAGTGCAGTGCGTCCTGCTCACAGTGTTCAGCTAGATCCGTTCCTGCTATTTACATTTAGTGCAGTGCGTCCTGCTCACAGTGTTCAGCTAGATCCGTTCCTGCTATTTACATTTAGTGCAGTGCGTCCTGCTCACAGTGTTCAGCTAGATCCGTTCCTGCTATTTACATTTAGTGCAGTGCGTCCTGCTCACAGTGTTTAGCTAGATCCGTTCCTCCTATTTACATTTAGTGCAGTGCGTCCTGCTCACAGTGTTCAGCTAGATCCGTTCCTGCTATTTACATTTAGTGCAGTGCGTCCTGCTCACAGTGTTCAGCTAGATCCGTTCCTGTTATCTTCTAGACTATTTACATTTAGTGCAGTGCGTCCTGCTCACAGTGTTCAGCTAGATCCGTTCCTGTTATTTACATTTAGTGCAGTGCGTCCTGCTCACAGTGTTCAGCTAGATCCGTTCCTGCTATTTACATTTAGTGCAGTGCGTCCTGCTCACAGTGTTCAGCTAGATCCGTTCCTGCTATTTACATTTAGTGCAGTGCGTCCTGCTCACAGTGTTCAGCTAGATCCGTTCCTGCTATTTACATTTAGTGCAGTGCGTCCTGCTCACAGTGTTCAGCTAGATCCGTTACTGTTATCTTCTAGACTATTTACATTTAGTGCAGTGTGTCCTGCTCACAGTGTTCAGCTAGATCCGTTCCTGTTATCTTCCTACTGACAGGCAGGCTTGTCTGGTTACAGTATATAAAGCTACCTGAAGAAAATTACAGGTGTTCTATTTGATCCTATTAGTACCACGGTCAGGCAGCTAGACTATTTACATTTAGTACAGTGCGTCCTGCTCACAGTGTTCAGCTAGATCCGTTCCTGTTATCTTCCTACTGACAGGCAGGCTTGTCTGGTTACAGTATATAAAGCTACCTGAAGAAAATTACAGGTGTTCTATTTGATCCTATTAGTACCACGGTCAGGCAGCTAGACTATTTACATTTAGTACAGTGCGTCCTGCTCACAGTGTTCAGCTAGATCCGTTCCTGTTATCTTCCTACTGACAGGCAGGCTTGTCTGGTTACAGTATATAAAGCTACCTGAAGAAAATTACAGGTGTTCTATTTGATCCTATTAGTACCACGGTCAGGCAGCTAGACTATTTACATTTAGTACAGTGCGTCCTGCTCACAGTGTTCAGCTAGATCCGTTCCTGTTATCTTCCTACTGACAGGCAGGCTTGTCTGGTTACAGTATATAAAGCTACCTGAAGAAAATTACAGGTGTTCTATTTGATCCTATTAGTACCACGGTCAGGCAGCTAGACTATTTACATTTAGTACAGTGCGTCCTGCTCACAGTGTTCAGCTAGATCCGTTCCTGTTATCTTCCTACTGACAGGCAGGCTTGTCTGGTTACAGTATATAAAGCTACCTGAAGAAAATTACAGGTGTTCTATTTGATCCTATTAGTACCACGGTCAGGCAGCTAGACTATTTACATTTAGTACAGTGCGTCCTGCTCACAGTGTTCAGCTAGATCCGTTCCTGTTATCTTCCTACTGACAGGCAGGCTTGTCTGGTTACAGTATATAAAGCTACCTGAAGAAAATTACAGGTGTTCTATTTGATCCTATTAGTACCACGGTCAGGCAGCTAGACTATTTACATTTAGTACAGTGCGTCCTGCTCACAGTGTTCAGCTAGATCCGTTCCTGTTATCTTCCTACTGACAGGCAGGCTTGTCTGGTTACAGTATATAAAGCTACCTGAAGAAAATTACAGGTGTTCTATTTGATCCTATTAGTACCACGGTCAGGCAGCTAGACTATTTACATTTAGTACAGTGCGTCCTGCTCACAGTGTTCAGCTAGATCCGTTCCTGTTATCTTCCTACTGACAGGCAGGCTTGTCTGGTTACAGTATATAAAGCTACCTGAAGAAAATTAAAGGTGTTCTATTTGATCCTATTAGTACCACGGTCAGGCAGCTAGACTATTTACATTTAGTACAGTGCGTCCTGCTCACAGTGTTCAGCTAGATCCGTTCCTGTTATCTTCCTACTGACAGGCAGGCTTGTCTGGTTACAGTATATAAAGCTACCTGAAGAAAATTACAGGTGTTCTATTTGATCCTATTAGTACCACGGTCAGGCAGCTAGACTATTTACATTTAGTACAGTGCGTCCTGCTCACAGTGTTCAGCTAGATCCGTTCCTGTTATCTTCCTACTGACAGGCAGGCTTGTCTGGTTACAGTATATAAAGCTACCTGAAGAAAATTACAGGTGTTCTATTTGATCCTATTAGTACCACGGTCAGGCAGCTAGACTATTTACATTTAGTACAGTGCGTCCTGCTCACAGTGTTCAGCTAGATCCGTTCCTGTTATCTTCCTACTGACAGGCAGGCTTGTCTGGTTACAGTATATAAAGCTACCTGAAGAAAATTACAGGTGTTCTATTTGATCCTATTAGTACCACGGTCAGGCAGCTAGACTATTTACATTTAGTACAGTGCGTCCTGCTCACAGTGTTCAGCTAGATCCGTTCCTGTTATCTTCCTACTGACAGGCAGGCTTGTCTGGTTACAGTATATAAAGCTACCTGAAGAAAATTACAGGTGTTCTATCCCAGCTTAGTGCAGCTACAGGCCATTAGTATGTCTGGAAGGCCAAGAAGGAGAGGCAGACAGTCACAAGCCAATAAGAGAGGGCAAGCAGGCTCTGTGTCTAGTGTTGGTCGTGGAGACGGTGCATCCTCATCAGCACGTGGCCATGGGACACGCTTGGCCTTTTTTTCGGCAGCTGGCCATGTTGAGCTGCAACATGCGGAAGACTTGGTCGAGTAGATGACCAAGCCGTCCTCATCCTCCTCATCCTCTCTCACCCATGCCCAGGGTGCTTTGTCTGGCAAAGCAGCGGCCTCTTCCCTCAGCTCAATGTCATCAGTGACTCCTTCCCTAGCTCCACCATGTCCTCCTGAGGATTCCCTCGAACTGTTTGACCACAGTGTTGGGTACATGCTCCAGGAGGATGCCCAGCGTTTGGAAGGCTCTGATGATGATACTGAGCTCGATGAAGGCAGTAACATGAGCACGGACAGAGGGGGTGCCCAAGAAGGACAGCAATCTGGCAGTCATGCTCCCCCTGCTGCAGCATACTGCCAGGTTTGCTCCAGTGATGAGGAGGGAGGGGATGATGAGGTCACTGACTCAACGTGGGTGCCTGATAGGAGAGAGGAGGAGGAGGAGGAGGAGGAGGCGGCACCGCTGCTATTTGCAACATATGTCTCAAGCATATCTCGCGTGGCCAAAACATCTCCCGCTTGGGTACCACATGCTTGACCAGACATATGTTGACCTGCCATGCAGTTCGTTGGCAAGCGTATCTAAAAGACCCACACCAAAGAACAAAGAGGATCTCTCCTTGCTCCTCATCAGCTGAGATTTCCAACCCCACTAGACCTTCAGTCCTCTCTGAGACCTGCAGTGAGAGGAATGAAGGTGTAGAATTAGGTGTCACAGCCAAGTACTTGTGGGCAATCTGCTTTTGGTACACCGACGTCAGATTGTACCAGGCAAATTTCCCTGCCCCAGCTGCTGCACCGCCGAAAGAAGTTTGCTCCCAGCCATCCACATGCCCAGCGGTTGAATGCTAGCTTGGCAAAATTGCTAGCACTTCAACTGCTGCCTTTTCAGTTGGTAGACTCTGCCCCCTTCCGTGAGTTTGTGGAATGTGCGGTTCCTCAGTGGCAGGTACCCAAACGCCACTTTTTCTCACGGAAGGCGATTCCGGCTCTCTACCGGCATGTGGAAGGCAATGTCCATGCCTCGCTGGACAGGGCGGTCAGCGGTAAGGTGCATATTACCGCTGACTCATGGTCCAGCAGGCATGGACAGGGACGTTACCTAAGTTTCACGGCGCATTGGGTGACTCTGCTGGCAGCTGGGAAGGATGCAGGACAAGGTGCAGTAGTGTTGGAGGTTGTTCCTCCACCACGCCTCCAAAATGCTGATTGTGACACACCTCTCTCCTCCACCCCCTCCTCTTCTTCTTCCTCCATGGCCTCTTCCTCGGAACCAGCGGTGCTCCGTAGGCGTTCAAGGGGCTACGCAAGTACGCAGGCCAAAAGATGCCATGCGGTGCTTGAGCTGGTGTGCTTGGGGGACAGGAGCCACACTGGGGCAGAGGTTCTGTCAGCTCTGCAGGGGCAGGTTCAGAGGTGGTTGACGCCACGCCAACTTAAGGCAGGAATGGTGGTTTGCGACAATGGCACCAACCTCCTCTCTGCCCTCCGACAGGGACAAATGACCCATGTGCCCTGTTTGGCTCACGTCCTTAACTTGGTGGTGCAGCGGTTCTTGGGCAGGTACCCGGGCTTACAGGATGTCCTGAGGCAGGCCAGGAAAGTCTGTGTGCATTTCCGCCGGTCATATAATGCCAGTGCTCGGCTGACGGACCTCCAAAAGGAGTTTAACCTGCCCAAGAACTGCCTAATCTGTGACATGCCCACCAGGTGGAACTCAACGTTGGCCATGCTGCAGCGGCTGCACATGCAGCAGAGGGCCATCAATGAGTACCTGTGCGACTATGGCACCAGGACAGGGTCAGGGGAGCTTGTTTTTTTTTCCCCACGCCAGTGGGCCATGATCAGGGATGCATGCACTGTCCTGTCACCATTCGAGGAGGCCACGAGGATGGTGAGCACTGACAGTGCATGCATCAGTGACACTGTCCCCCTTGTCCACCTGTTGGAGCACACGCTGCGTGGAATAATGGACAGGGCACTTGAGGCAGAACAGAGGCAGGAAGAGGAGGACTTCCTTAGCTCTCAAGGCCCCCTTTATCCAGACAGTGTTCCTGCGTGCCCGCCAATCACACAGGAAGAGGACGAGGAGGAGGAGGAGGAGGAGGAAGATTGTGTCAGTATGGAGGTGGAGCCTGGCACTCAGCATCAGCAGCAGTCTTTAAGGGATCAGTCCCAAGGAACACATGGACTTGTACATGACTGGGAGGAGGTGGCTGCGGACGTTGTTGTCCTTAGTGACCCAGAGGACTCCGGACCGAATGCCTCAGCAAACCTACGCTGCATGGCCTCCCTGATCCTGCAAAGCCTGCGTAAGGATCCTCGTATTCGTGGTATCAAGGAGAAGGACCAATACTGGCTGGCAACCCTCCTTGATCCACGTTACAAGGGTAAGGTTGCGGACCTTATCTTGCCATCGCAGAGGGAGCAGAGGATGAAACATCTTCGGGAGGCCTTGCAGAAAGGTCTGTGCAACGCGTTCCCAGAGACTGGGAGGTTACAAACTCCTGTTTCTGGACAACGTGTTGCTGAGGCTTCGGTCAGTCAAAGAAGGAGCGGTGGAGAAGGTGGCCGTCTGACCGATGCATTCAGACAATTTTTTGGTCCGCAGCCCCAAGGTATGATCGGTTCCTGCAACCATCGCCAGCGTCTGTTTTACATGGTGCAGGAATACCTAGGGGCAAGATCAGACTTGGACACCTTTCCCACCGAAAATCCTCTGGGTTACTGGGTCTTGAGGATGGATCACTGGCCAGAGCTTGCACAGTATGCAATTGAGCTACTGGCCTGTCCTGCATCCAGCGTTCTTTCGGAACGCACATTCAGTGCTGCTGGAGGCATGGTAACCGATCACACGGTGCGTCTGTCCACCGACTCGGTCGATCGGCTGACCTTCATAAAAATGAATCAGTCTTGGATCACCACCAGCTACCAAGCACCTGATGCTGATGTAACCGAATAATTTTTTTTGAAATCTCAGATCCCTTCAAAGACTGCCTATGCTGATGCTGAGTGACTATCCCTGAGTAATTATCCTCTTCCTCCTCAATCATCACGCTGATAGCTTGTAAGAACATTTTTGGTTCTGGGCGCCACCACCAGTGCCTAAGGCACAATTTTTCAGCCCCTGTTTAACAGGGGCATGTAATCACAATTTTTGATGTAATACTTTGCAGCAGGGCTCGTTCCTGCATTCCAACTAGAGTGTCTGTGAGGGGTTGCAGTGTTGTGGCACCAGCACCAGTGCCTAAGGCCCAATTTTTCTGCCCCTGTCTAACAGGGGCGTGTAATTACAATTTTTGATGCAATACTTTGCAGCAGGGCTCGTTCCTGTGTTCCAACTAGAGTGTCTGTGAGGGGTTGCAGTGTTGTGGCACCAGCACCAGTGCCTAAGGCCTAATTTTTCAGCTCCTGTTCAACAGGGGCATGTAATTACAATTCTTGATCTAATATTTCACAGCAGGGCCCTGTGAGGGCTTACAGTGTTGTGGCCACAGCAACACCTAAGGCCCAAATTTCTGCTGAGTATATAGGGCAGGACCCTACTTTCAAACATCTAACTTACAAACGACTCCTACTTGCAAACGGAAGGAGACAACAGGAAGTGAGATGAAATCTACCCCTAGGAAGGGAAATTCTCTCCTGTAAGAGTTAATATGGGAAAACAATTTCTCCTTTCCACTGATGCTTTCCGATCCTTGTTCCACAAAAAAACCCAAATTTTCAAAAAACATTTTTCATTGGGACAAAAAAGTGAGGTGAAATCTTCTGAAGAGGAGGAAAGACAGCAAAACAAATGTCACAGGGGTGATAACCCTTCCCTATGTTTTCCAAAAAGCTTAGAAAAGATTTTTTGGCTGGAGCTAAACACGTAAAAAATGTTCAAAATTACAAAGAGATTCTACTTAACAACAAACCTACAGTCCCTGTCTTGTTTGCACCGCCTGTATACTGCTGTTCAGAGTATATAGGGCCTGGTGGCCCCACACCTTTCCTTATTTTAATTTGGGTGCGGGGTTCCCCTTAATATCCATACAAGACCCAAAGGGCCTGGTAATGGACTGGGGGGTACCCATGCCGTTTGTCTCACTGATTTTCATCCATATTGCCATGACCCGACATGACATTAAACCCGCAAGCAGTTTTAAATTTGATTTTTTCCTTTAAAAATGACATTTGGTGCAGGGACTGTTCTAAACATGGGAAACACGCGTCACTTTACAGGCATCCTATAGACACCCCCCAGGTACGATATTTAACCACTTCCCGCCCGGTCAATAGCATATTGACGTCCGGGAAGTGGTTGCGTTATCCTGACTGGGCGTCATATGACGTCCAGCAGGATAACATGCCGGCGCGTGCCCGCGGGAGCGCGCAGCGCGGCGATCGGCGGCGGCGTGTATCCCTCGGACACAGCGCTTCCCCGATCTAGGTAAACAGCCAATTCTATTGGCTGTTTACCCCGTGATCGGCTGTGTCAAAGTCACAGCCGATCACCTGTCACAATAAACTCGGCGGCGCGCTCCCTGCGCGCCGCCGAAAGCATCCAGTGTAGTGATCGAGGAAGGCGAGTGTCCCTTGGACACAGCGCTTCCCCGATCGGTAAACAGCCAATGAAATTGGCTGTTTACCAGGTGACAGGCTGTGTCCAATCACAGCCTGTCACAAATGTAAACAAAAACTAGCTGTTACTATCTGATCCCTGCTCTCTCCTCACACACCGATCGTGAGAGGAGAGAGCAGGGATCAGTGAGTTATTCAGTGTCTGTCAGTTGTCAGACTGTTTGTACTGTACTGTGCACAACACGGCCCCCCCCAATAAAGAGGACCTGTCACACAGCCCAGCCAATCAGCCCATCTGTTAATCAGCCCATCTGTCAATCAGCCCATCTGTCAATCAGCCCATCTGTCAGTCAGCCCATCTGTCAGTCAGCCCATCTGTCAGTCAGCCCATCTGTCAATCAGCCCATCTGTCAATCAGCCCATCTGTCAACCAGCCCATCTGTCACAGGCCCACCGCCATCGGTACCGCCACACAGGCTACCAGTACCGCCATCGGTACCGCCACACAGGCTACCAGTACCGCCATCGGTACCACCACCAGTAACGCCACTAGTACCTCCATCAGGCCCACCATCTATACTGCCACACAGGCCGCTACCAGTATCGCCACTAGTGCCGCCATCGGTACCACCACCAACCGTACCACCGTCAGTACCGCCATCGGTGCCACCACCACCCATACAGCCACCTGTACCGCCATCACCACCTGTACCGCTACTACCACCCGTACTGCCATTGGTACCACCACCACCTGTACCGCCACCGGTACCGCCACCAACACCTGTACCGCCACCACCACCTGTACCGCCACCACCACCTGTACCGCCATCGGTACCACCACCACCCGTACCGCCACCGGTACTGCCACCACCACCTGTACAGGTACCACAATCACCACCTGTACCACCACCACCACCTGTACCGCCATCGATACCACCACCACCCGTACCGCCATCGATACCACCACCACCCGTACCTCCATCGGTACCACCACCCATACCACCATCTGTACCACCACACAGGCCTGCCAATAAGAATTGCCATAATGTCACAAAGGTTTTACACACCTGAGGAGGCATATGAGATTCTTGCAATGTCGGATGATGGGAGCAGCGGGGAGCTCACATCATCTGGTTCGGAATACGAGCCAGTGGAGGATAGTGGATCAGAGTCCGAGTCCGCGGAGGAAACCGTCCCTCCCAAAAGATTGAGATCAGGACCGAGATCAGGACCAAGATCAGGAGATCTGCCCACCACCAGCAGCACCAGACCCCAGGAAGAGGAAGAGGAGCCCAATACAAGCACTGGAATTACCACCAGCAGCGCCAGACCCCAGGAAGAGGAAGAGGAGCCCAGTACAAGCACTGGAATTACCCGCCCAACCCGAAGAACCCCGCCCCAGTCCTACCTTCCCGATGCCCTGGCAAACCCCTTATGGTTGCCTGCCAACTCAAGACCTGCTATCATCCCCCCTTTCACCGCACAGCCAGGTGTGCAGCCCGACACTACGAATTTTTCTGAATTCGATTATTTTTCTTTATTTTTCCCCCAAGATTTTCTACAGGATATGGTGGATCAAACTAATTTATATGCATCCCAATTTATTGCTGCCAACCCCAATTCTTCCTACGCCCGCATGTTCCAGTGGCGATGTGTCACACTGGATGAATTTAAAAAGTTTTTGGGCCTAACATTCAATATGTGGCTTACAAAAAAGAATGAAGCCCATGCATATTGGTCCACCCACCCCATCCAACACATGCCCATATATTCCGCTGTCATGTCCAGGACAAGATACGACATGATTATGCGTTTTCTCCACTTCTGTGACAATTCCCAGTGCCCTCCCCGAGATCATCCCAACCATGACAAATTGTTCAAGATACGCCCCCTAATCAATTCCTTTTCCCAGCGATTCAAAGAAGTTTTCATCCCAGACCAAAAAATTTGTGTGGACGAGTCCCTCATACATTTCACTGGCCGACTGCACTTCAAGCAGTATATACCAAGCAAGAGATCCAGGTATGGGGTGAAGTTAAATAAATTGTGCGATCGAGCCACTGGATATGTCTTCACATTCCGGATCTACGAAGGCAAAGATTCCCAGCTCCAGCCCCATGATTGCCCCACATATATTGGAACCAGTGGAAAAATTGTCTGGGAGCTGGCATACCCCCTATTCGACAAAGGATACCATTTATATGTCGACAACTACTATACCAGCCTGCCTCTTTTTCGTCACCTTTACAATAAAAAAACCCCGGCCTGTGGTACCTTCAAAAAAAACCGTAAGGGATTCCCAAAAAATCTGCTAGCAAAAAAATTAAGAAAGGGAGAATCGGCATTCATGAGGAACGAGGAGGTGTTGGCCATGAAGTGGAGGGACAAGAAAGATGTCCACATGCTCTCTACCATCCACGATGACACCGTGGTGGAGATCCAAAGAAGACGCGGCCCCACTGTAAAGCCCGAATGTGTCCACGACTACAATATGTATATGGGGGGGGTGGATTTAAACGATCAAATACTACAGCCCTACTTATCAAACAGAAAGTCCCGTTACTGGTACAAGAAAGTTGCCTTTCACATTTTTCACATGGCCCTTTATAATTCGTTTGTCTGCTACCAAAAAGCAACTCAAAACCAAGTCACCTACCTCAAGTATTTTGAATCGATCGTCACTGCCCTCATTTACCCACAAGGTCCCGCCCCAGGAAGCATTCGCTCGGATGCTGTGAGTAGACTTCACGAGCAACACCTTCCCTATAGCATTCCCCCCACAGAATCTGGAAGAAGACGCCAAAAAAAATGCCGTGTATGCAGCAGAGGAGGAGTAAGAAGAGATTCCAGCTATTATTGTCCCGATTGTCCCTCCCAACCTGGCCTGTGCATCGGAGATTGCTTCAGAAAGTATCATGCATTCATCCAATATTAGTTCCCTGTATTATTACCAGACTGCCATTTCCCCATTTGCCTGCTACCATGTTAATTAACTGACCCTGGCCTGTTTACCGACGATGTCTTTGCTTGCCGTTTCTGCACGTTTCTGACTTGCATGTGTACCAACCTCAGCCTGTTTACCGACGATGCCTCTGCCTGCCGATTTAAACCACGTTTCTGACTTGCACGTGTACCAACCTTAGCCTGTTTACCGACGATGCCTCTGCCTGCCGATTTAAACCACGTTTCTGACTTCCACGTGTACCGACCTTGGCCTGTTAAATCGACCATGTTTTTGCCTGCCACTTGGACTGATCTTTCGGCCATCTACTTTAGTACACAGGGGTCTCACATATGTGAGGGGCTTCAGAATAGCGTTCTGAGTAGAGAAAACCAGTTTTTCGTTTTCTGTGCTCCAAGAACAGGGTCTGGTTGCCCGGAGGCTTCAAAGCGATTTGGGTGGGAGAAGCCTCTACCCCTGTCCCCCTGGCCCTAAGCTTGATGGTCCTTTCTGCTGCCCGGACCAATACTTTGGCTGTGCTGACCATATTGCTGCCTGTAAAGACCCATGACATTATGGACCATGTTTCTTCCTGCTGTTTGGACCAATACTTTGGCTGTGTTGACCATATATCTGCCTGCTGCCTCTACTGACTTTGGACAGTATTTCTGCTGGGACACCTCTGCCTGCTACCTGGACCTGTGCTCTGGCTGTGCTCTGGCTGTGCTCTGGCTGTGCTGACAGTATCTCTGCCTGTATGAACTATGGACAGTATTCCTGCCTGCTGCCTGGATGATTGCTTTTGCTGTCGCTGACCTCATTCCTGCCTGCTGCCTGGACCGATGCTCTCCTTTGTGGACCACTGCACTTCTAAAACCACAGGTAATCTTTTGTTATTTGGTATGTACCTGCTATGTGTTAGAAATATGAAGGGCCTGCAAAAATGTGATCGGTAGTCAGAAAATGATATGTGTAATTAATGCTGCTAGAATGCCTGGAGGTGCTACTTGGATTTTGGGCCTCTGTATGTGGCCAGGCTGTGAAAAAGTCTCAAACATGTGGTATCGCCATACTCAGGAGGAGTAGCAGAATGTATTTTGGGGTGTCATTTTTGCTATGTACATGCTATGCGTTATAGATATCTTATAAATGGACAACTTTGTGTAAACAAAATGCATTTTCATTTTTTTCCACATTTTCCAAAAACTTCTGGAAAAAAATGAACCCTTCAAAAGACTCATTATGCCTCATAGATTATACGTTGGGGTGTGTGCTTTCCAAAATGGGGTCATTTTGTGGATAATTCCATTGTTCTGGTGCTCCAGGGCCTTCAAAACTGTAATAGGTGGTTGAGAAAGGATATGTGCAATTTATGCTTGTAAAACGCACGAAAGTGCTACTTCAATCTTGGGCCTTTGTATGTGGCCAGGCTGTGTAAAAGCCTCACACATGTGGTATCGCCATACTCAGGAGGAGTAGAGGAATGCATTTTGGGGTGTCATTTTTGCTATATACATGCTATGTGTTAGAAATATGTTATAAATGGAAAACTTTGTGTAAAAAAAATGCATTTTCATTTTTTTTTCACTTTTTTCAAAACCTTCTGGAAAAAAATGAACCCTTCAAAAGACTCATTATGCCTCACAGATTATATGTTGGGGTGTGTGCTTTCCAAAATGGGGTCATTTTGTGGATAATTCCATTGTTCTGGTGCTCCAGCGCCTTCAAAAGTGTAATAGGTGGTTGAGAAAGAATATGTGCAATTTATGCTTGTAGAACGCCTGAAAGTGCTACTTCAGTGTTGGCCCTTTGTATGTGGCCAGGCTGTGTAAAAGTCTCACACATGTGGTATCGCTATACTCAGGAGGAGTAGAGGAATGCATTTTGGGGTGTCATTTTTGCTATGTACATGCTATGTGTTAGAAATATCTTATAAATGGACAACTTTGTGTAAAAAAAATGCATTTTCATTTTTTTTTCACTTTTTTCAAAACCTTCTGGAAAAAAATGAACCCTTCAAAAGACTCATTATGCCTCACAGATTATACGTTGGGGTATGTGCTTTCCAAAATGGGGTCATTTTGTGGATAATTCCATTGTTCTGGTGCTCCAGGGCCTTCAAAACTGTAATAGGTGGTTGAGAAAGGATATGTGCAATTTATGCTTGTAAAACGCATGAAAGTGCTACTTCAATGTTGGGCCTTTGTATGTGGCCAGGCTGTGTAAAAGTCTCACACATGTGGTATCGCTATACTCAGGAGGAGTGGCAGAATGTATTTTGGGGTGTAGTTGCAATTATGCATATGCTGTGTGAGAGAAATAACCTGTTAATATGACCAGTTTGTGTAAAAAAAAAAAAAAAAAAAAAAAAATCTTAATTTTCCCAAGAATTGTGGGAAAAAATTACAGCTTCAAAAAACTCACCATGCCTCTTAGTAAATACATTGGACTGTCTACTTTCCAAAAAGGGGTCATTTGGGGGGTATTTGTACTTTCCTGGCTTGTTAGTGTCTCAAGAAATGAGATAGGCCTTCAGGTGAGATAGTACATCAGTTGTGATCAATTTTCAGTGATTGGCACCATAGTTTGTAGACTCTATAACTTTCACAAAGACCAAATAATATACATTAATTTGGGTTATTTTTACCAAAGATATGTAGCAGTATACATTTTGGCACAAATTTATGAAGAAAAATGACTTGTTTGCAAAATTTTACAATAGAAACTAAAAAAAAGTAAGTTTTTTTCAAAATTTTCGCAGTTTTTTTGCTTATATCGCAAAAAATGAAAAACCCAGTGGTGATTAAATACCACCAAAAGAAAGCTCTATTTGTGAGAAGAAAATGATAAACATTTTGTTTGGATACAGTGTAGCATGACTGAGTAATTGTCATTCAAAGTGTGAGAGCGCTGAAAGCTGAAAATTGGTCTGGGCGGGAAGGTGCATAAGTGCCTGGTATTGAAGTGGTTAAAGGAATATTTCACTTTTTTTTTTTTTACTTTAAGCATCATTAAAAACACTGCTCCCGAAAAAACGGCCGTTTTTAAAAGTTTTTTTTGCATTGATACATGTCCCCTGGGGTAGGACCCGGGTCCCCAAACCCTTTTTAGGACAATACCATGCAAATTAGCCTTTAAAATGAGCACTTTTGATTTCGAACGTTCGAGTCCCATAGACGTCAATGGGGTTCTAACGTTCGTGCGAACTTTCGGTCCGTTCGCGGGTTCTGGTGCGAACCGAACCGGGGGGTGTTCGGCTCATCCCTACTTCCCAGCAAACGTGCCAGATACGGGGTCAAGATGTATAAGCTCTGTGACAGGGCCACAGGCTATACATGTAGATTTATGGTTTACGAGGGAAAAGATAGTCACGTAGAGCCGACAAACTGCCCTGACTACATAGGAAGCGCTGGCAAGATAGTGTGGGACTTGGTGTCACCCTTATTCGGAAAGGGGTACCACTTGTACGTGGACAATTATTATACGAGCGTGCCACTTTTTAGCCACCTTTTTGATCATCAGATTGGAGCATGTGGCACCGTGCGACCTAATCGCCGGGGCTTTCCCCAGCGGCTTGTAGATTCCCGTCTTAGGCTGGGGGAGAGAGCCTGCTTGAAGTATAATAATTTGCTCGCTATGAAGTGGAGGGATAAGAAGAATGTTTTCGTTCTCACCTCCCTTCATGCAGACACAATGGTCCAAATTCCTACGGCGACTGGTGTTGTGGAGAAACCCCTCTGTGTCCACGAATATAACCTTAATATGGGAGGGGTGGACCTCAACGACCAGTTGTTGGCGCCGTACCTAATTGCCCGTAAGGCTAGACGCTGGTACAAAAAAGTGTCTGTTTATTTATTTCAATTGGCTTTTCTGAATGCTTATGTGCTATACAGAGCTTCAGGACGGACTGGATCCTTCCTTAAATTCCAGGAAGAGATCGTCAGAGCCCTTCTGTATCCAGACGGTGCTCCATCTCACCATCCCCAACCAAATGCAGTAAGCCGGCTGCATGAGAGGCATTTTCTTTATGCCCTCCCGAGTACCCCTACCCAACGAACCCCCCAAAAAAGATGTCGTGTCTGCAGCAAGCGCGGATTTAGGCGTGACACCCGGTATTGTTGTCCCCTCTGTCCTGGCAATCCTGGTCTTTGCATTGGTGAATGTTTTGAACGCTACCACACACTAGTGGAGTATTAGCGTAGGGTACAGCACTGCACAGACTAGGCACACTTCCACAGGGTCTCCCAAGATGCTGTCGCATTTTGAGAGACCCAAACCTGGTACTAGTTAAAAAAGTTAAAGTTACAAAAAAAAGTGTAAAAAAAACAAAAAAAAATAAAAAAAAGAAAAAAACACAAAAAAAATATAAAATAAAAAAAACAAAAATAGTTGTTGTTTTATTGTTCTCTCTCTATTCTCTCTCTATTGTTCTGCATTCTATACTGCAATGTTTTATTGTTATGTTTTTATCATGTTTGCTTTATAGGTATGCAATTTTTTTATACTTTGTTTTTTTTATTGTTAACCACCTTTGTGTTTTCAGGTACGCCATTCAGCTGCAGAGCGGATTTATTTATCTTGACAGCAACAGCGTTTGCTCCCACGATACATAAAGCCGTGACTCCAGCGCTTCGGCATATATATTTTTTAGGTAGGCACAGGTTGCGTTAAATGTTTTATTTTTTACTATGTTTTTTTTGTATTTTGCTTTGCAGGTATGGTAAGTATTACTGTTATACTGTAATGTTACTTTGTTTTTTTGTTAACCATCATTTGCTTAGCAGGTACGCCATTCAGTTGCAGCACGGATTTATTTATCTTGACAGCAACAGCGTTTGCTCCCACGATACATAAAGCCGTGACTCCAGCGCTGTCGGAGGTGATTTCACCACTACAGTTACATACTTCAGCATATATGCCGAAGCGTGGGGGCAGCAGTGGGTGGAGGAGCGATTTGCTCCTGCCTTTTGCGGGAGGATGCCCCCATGCTTCGGCATATATATATTCTTAGGTAGGCACAGGTTGCGTTAAATGTTTTATTTTTTACTATGTTTTTTTTGTATTTTGCTTTGCAGGTATGGTAAGTAATACTGTTATACTGTAATGTTACTTTGTTTTTTTGTTAACCATCATTTGCTTAGCAGGTACGCCATTCAGTTGCAGCACGGATTTATTTATCTTGACAGCAACAGCGTTTGCTCCCACGAGACATAAAGCCGTGACTCCAGCGCTGTCGGAGGTGATTTCACCACCACAGTTACATACTTCAGCATATATGCCGAAGCGTGGGGGCAGTGGGTGGAGGAGCAATTTGCTCCTGCCTTTTGCGGGAGGATGCCCCCATGCTTCGGCATATATATACGGTGCATGTATGCCCATCATTAGAAGTGGGTGGATGAAGGGAGGTATTCTAATGGTGGGCATACCCACCGATCAATATCTTTTTTTCGTTCAGCCCACAGGCTGCATGAAAAAAAAGTTTACAATGTATGCCCAACAAGGACCAGCAACGTACTGGTATGTTGCTGGACTTTGAGTGGTTATACCAGAATGATGCCTGCAGGTTTAGGTATCATCTTGGTATCATTCTTTTCAGCCAGTGGTTGGCTTTCTTGTAAAAGCAATCCTAGCGGCTAATTAGCCTCTAGACTGCTTTTACAAGCAGTGGGAGGGAATGCCCCCCCCCACACCGTCGTCCATGTTTTTCTCTGGCTCTCCTGTCCCAACAGGGAACTTGAGAATGCAGCCGGTGATTCAGCCAGCTGACCATAGAGCTGATCAGAGACCAGAATGGCTCCAAACATCTCTATGGCCTAAGAAACTGGAAGCTACAAGCATTTCATGACTTAGATTTCGCCGGATGTAAACAGCGCCATTGGGAAATTGGGAAAGCATTTTATCACACCGATCTTGGTGTGGTCAGATGCTTTGAGGGCAGAGGAGAGATCTAGGGTCTAATAGACCCCAATTTTTTCTAAAAAGAGTACCTGTCACTACCTATTGCTATCATGGGGGATATTTACATTCCCTGAGATAACAATAAAAATGATTAAAAAAAATAAAAATGAAAGGAACAGTTTATAAATAAGATAAAAAAGCAAAAAAAATAATAAAAAAAAAAAAAAGCACCCCTGCCCCCCCCCCCCCTGCTCTCGCACAAAGGTGAACGCAAGCGTCGGTCTGGCGTCAAATGTAAACAGCAATTGCACCATGCATGTGAGGTATCACCGGGAAGGTCAGATCGAGGGCAATAATTTTAGCAGTAGACCTCCTCTGTAAATCTAAAGTGGTAACCTGTAAAGGCTTTTAAAGGCTTTTAAAAATGTATTTAGTTTGTCGCCACTGCACGTTTGTGCGCAATTTTAAAGCATGTCATGTTTGGTATCCATGTACTCGGCCTAAGATCATCTTTTTTATTTCATCAAACATTTTGACAAAATAGTGTGTTTTAGTGTATTAAAATTTTAAAAAGTGTGTTTTTTCCCCAAAAAATGCGTTTGAAAAATCGCTGCGCAAATACTGTGTGAAAAAAAAAATTAAACACCCACCATTTTAATCTGTAGGGCATTTGCTTTAAAAAAATATATAATGTTTGGGGGTTCAAAGTAATTTTTTTGCAAAAAAAATAATTTTTTCATGTAAACAATAAGTGTCAGAAAGGGCTTTGTCTTCAAGTGGTTAGAAGAGTGGTCGATGTGTGACATAAGCTTCTAAATGTTGTGCATAAAATGCCAGGACAGTTCAAAACCCCCCCAAATGACCCCATTTTGGAAAGTAGACACCCCAAGCTATTTGCTGAGAGGCATGTCGAGTCCATTGAATATTTTATATTGTGACACAAGTTGCGGGAAAAAGACAAATTTTTTTTTTTTTTTTGCACAAAGTTGTCACTAAATGATATATTGCTCAAACATGCCATGGGAATATGTGAAATTACACCCCAAAATACATTCTGTTGCTTCTCCTGAGTACGGGGATACCACATGTGTGAGACTTTTTGGGAGCCTAGCCGCGTACGGGACCCCGAAAACCAAGCCCCGCCTTCAGGCTTTCTAAGGGCGTAAATTTTTGATTTCACTCTTCACTGCCTATCACAGTTTCGGAGGCCATGGAATGCCCAGATGGCACTACCCCCCCCCCCCCCCAAATGACCCCATTTTCGAAAATAGACACCCAAAACTATTTGCTGAGAGGTATAGTGAGTATTTTGCAGACCTCACTTTTTGTCACAAAGTTTTGAAAATTGAAAAAAGAAAAAAAAATATGTTTTTCTTGCCTTTCTTCATTTTCAAAAACAAATGAGAGCTGCAAAATACTCACCATGCCTCTCAGCAAATAGCTTGGGGTGTCTACTTTCCAAAATGGGGTCATTTGGGGGGGTTTTGTGCCATCTTGGCATTTTATGGCCTTCAAAAGTGTGATAGGTAGTGAGGAGTAAAATCAAAAATGTATGCCCTTAGAAATCCTGAAGGCGGTGCTTGGTTTTCGGGGCCCCGTACGCGGCTAGGCTCCCAAAAAGTCCCACACATGTGGTATCCCCGTACTCACGAGAAGCAGCAGAATATATTTTGGGGTGTAATTCCACATATGCCCATGGCATGTTTGAACAATATATCATTTAGTGACAACTTTGTGCAAAAAAAAAAAAAAATTGTCACTTTCCCGCAACTTGTGTCAAAATATAAAATATTCCATGGACTCAACATGCCTCTCAGCAAATAGCTTGGGGTGTCTACTTTCCAAAATGGGGTCAATTGGGGGGGGGGGTTGTGCCATCTGGGCATTTTATGGCCTTCAAAAATGTGATAGGTAGTGGGGAGTGAAATTACAACTTTACGCCCTTAGAAATCCTGAAGGCGGTGCTGGGTTTTCGGGGCCCCGTACGCAGCTAGGCTCCCAAAAAGTCCCACACATGTGGTATCCCCGTACTCAGGAGAATCAGCAGAATGTATTTTGGGGTGCAATTCCACATATGCCCATGGCCTGTGTGAGCAATATATCATTTAGTGACAACTTTGTGCAAAAAAAAAAAAATTCTCACATTCCCGCAACTTGTGTCAAAAAATAAAATATTCCATGGACTCAACATGCCTCTCAGCAAATAGCTTGGGGTGTCTACTTTCCAAAATGGGGTCATTTGGGGGGGTTTTGTGCCATCTTGGCATTTTATGGCCTTCAAAACTGTGATAGGTAGTGAGAAGTGAAATCAAAAATTTATGCCCTTAGAAATCCTGAAGGCGGTGCTTGGTTTTCGGGGCCCCGTACGCGGCTAGGCTCCCAAAAAGTCCCACACATGTGGTATCCCCGTACTCAGGAGAAGCAGCAGAATATATTTTGGGGTGCAATTCCACATATGCCCATGGCATGTTTGAGCAATATATCATTTAGTGACAACTTTGTGCAAAAAAAAAAAAAAAAATTGTCACTTTCCAGCAACTTGTGTCAAAATATAAAATATTCCATGGACTCAACATGCCTCTCAGCAAATAGCTTGGGGTGTCTACTTTCCAAAATGGGGTCATTTGGGGGGGTTTTGTGCCATCTTGGCATTTTATGGCCTTCAAAACTCTGATAGGTAGTGAGGAGTGAAATGAAAAATGTATGCCCTTAGAAATCCTAAAGGCGGTGATTGGTTTTCGGGGCCCCGTACGCGGCTAGGCTCCCAAAAAGTCCCACACATGTGGTATCCCCATACTCAGGAGAAGCAGCTAAATGTATTTTGGGGTACAATTCCACATATGCCCATGGCCTGTGTGAGCAATATATCATTTAGTGACAACTTTGTGCAAAAAAAAAAAAAAATTGTCACATTCCCACAACTTGTGTCAAAAAATAAAATATTCCATGGACTCAACATGCCTCTCAGCAAATAGCTTGGGGTGTCTACTTTCCAAAATGGGGTCATTTGGGGGGGTTTTGTGCCATCTTGGCATTTTATGGCCTTCAAAACTGTGATAGGTAGTGAGAAGTGAAATCAAAAATTTATGCCCTTAGAAATCCTGAAGGCGGTGCTTGGTTTTCGGGGCCCCGTACGCGGCTAGGCTCCCAAAAAGTCCCACACATGTGGTATCCCCGTACTCAGGAGAAGCAGCTTAATGTATTTTGGGGTGCAATTCCACATATGCCCATGGCCTGTGTGAGCAATATATCATTTAGTGACAACTTTTTGTAAATTTTTTTTTTTTTTGTCATTATTCAATCACCTGGGACAAAAAAAATAAATATTCAATGGGTTCAACATGCCTCTCAGCAATTTCCTTGGGGTGTCTACTTTCCAAAATGGGGTCATTTGGGGGGGGTTTTGTACTGCCCTGCCATTTTAGCACCTCAAGAAATGACATAGGCAGTCATAAACTAAAAGCTGTGTAAATTCCAGAAAATGTACCCTAGTTTGTAGGCGCTATAACTTTTGCGCAAACCAATAAATATACGCTTATTGACTTTTTTTTTACCAAAGACATGTGGCCGAATACATTTTGGCCTAAATGTATGACTAAAATTGAGTTTATTGGATTTTTTTTATAACAAAAAGTAGAAAATATCATTTTTTTTCAAAATTTTCGGTCTTTTTCCGTTTATAGCGCAAAAAATAAAAATGGCAGAGGTGATCAAATACCATCAAAAGAAAGCTCTATTTGTGGGAAGAAAAGGACGCAAATTTCGTTTGGGTACACCATTGCATGACCGCGCAATTAGCAGTTAAAGCGACGCAGTGCCAAATTGTAAAAAGTGCTTTGGTCAGGAAGGGGGTAAATCCTTCCGGGGCTGAAGTGGTTAAGGCAACATGTGGCCAAGGCTGTATTTAGCCATGATACTGCTCTAGACAAAATACCAAAGTAATGATCTCCTGTCGTACAAGCTCCCTCCCATGTGTCATGCAATTTCTTTGTGAAAACAAATGCTAGAAGACAATACTGATCATAGTATGATATCTACTTTATATTATACTGTAGGTACGTTTTAAAGCGGAGTTCCACCCAAAAGTGGAACTTCTGCTTTAAGCACTCCTCGCCCCCTTTTTTGTGGGGGGGGGGGTGTAGCTTTTTTTTAGTGGGACTTCCTGTCCCACTTCCTCCTTCCTGGCCGCCTAGGCGACTCCTCCACTCGCCTTAGGTGGCCCCTCCCTGCCAGCGATCTTCTGGGACACAACACAGGTCCCAGAAGATTGGCTGGCCAATAGCAGAGTGCAGCCGGCCCTGAAGCCATAAGCTGTCATGGCCAGGTGCTCACAGTTGCTTTGATGGTGCCGAGGAGAGGAGGGGGAGAGGAGCGAGGCTCCGGGCGGCTGCATCGCTGGACAGTGGGACAGGTGAGTGTCTGTTTATTAAAAGTCAGCAGCTATGCTTTTTGTAGCTGCTGACTTTTAATTAACTAAAAAACGGGTGGAACTCTGCTTTAAGTACTTTTTTAAAAACCACAAAACCAGAGAAAGGAAAGATGAGCTCATGTTTTTTGAACTATAGTGGTTATGCTGGTTGAATATCCAGGCAAGCTGGTAAAGCTTAGATACTGTGTTACAGGAAGTAGCTTTTGATCGATTTCACTTTCAGAATAAACAGGTACTTTTATGTAATAAATGGAAATGGAATACATCAATACTGTAATAGTAAGCTTTAGATATTCATGCTATATCAAATAAGCAATTTTAGCTTTTTATCCAGAGATACACTTTAACTGCAGGCAGGTTTCAGTCCCAGTACAGCTTGGCATTATTACTGATCAGCAAATTCTCCAGCTCAGTTTCACAAAGCAGATACAAGGAGTGCAATCCCTCACTATGACATACAGTTCATGTTTCAGAAACCATTTGTCTAATTCCAATGAGATACTTCTTTACATGTAACGAACCACAATGTCTCATCCATATTAAATTATTTCCACTGTTCCAGAGTTAAAAAATGAAAGATTCCTTGCCAAAAGTGGAAACTAATTTAATTGTACTTACTAAATCATTTATATTTGATCAATTATTCAAAAACCATCTTAATATTAGCAAGGTCATAAATGTATAAGATGTTTAGATTTTTTGCTTTGCTTTTTTATTTTAATTATTTTTCATACAGTCGGAACTAGGTCAAAAGAATGATTTCAAAGATTTTGGTATCAACCTCACAATGAACAAAACAATTTCTGACTTCATCATTTAGTTCTGTAAGAAAGAGACTGAATATTGGTGGAAAGATTGTTGTCTAACACTCGGTTTAAAATGCCAAAAAAATGCCTAAAATCACTAATGTAGTACCCTCCTGGATAGGTGCTAGGTTGGGTAAATGTAGTTCTTGATTCACTGTAATCAGTGAGCTGTGTGTGATTATTTTTCAAGACCATGCAGACAGCATCTATATAAAAACGGGGGTCCGGTGGTGAATCTTCCACACTTAGGGCTGCACTCACAAAGAGGAGCAATCTCTAATAGCAAACAAAACAAAGAAAGGCGCCTCTAAGTGCAGAATTAATGTAATGGGAGATGATTTTCCTATATATGTGTAGCGCTGGGGTTTTTGCCACCTAAGTTACTATGTAAATATGTGATGTCCTTTAAATAAGAGTTTGGCTCCCTCTAGTGTCCATTCTATTTAATGTAATTAAGACTGTTCTTTGGTTTCGTTAAGCCATGATACAAAGCATTGTGGGAGATGTAGTGAAGGAGGAAGTGACTCATATGTTAAAACTCAGTCAGCAAACTACCTACCCACAATGCCCACTTACCTACCCAAAAGGCCAAGCCACAGAACAGCCTGCTAGGTAAGGACATATAAGGGACAGGCGTGGCACGTTTCTCTCTTTTGCTGGGACGCCATTAAAGACCTTCCTGCAGGGAGTTGTGGGTGTGCGATTGGAAGACTGCGGCCTGTTGGTGCGGAGTGAAATCGGGTGGCCTCTGAGAATTTCCGGAATGCAGTGTGCTGGATCAGCACGTGGACGGATCGGAGGGCTCAAAATAACTCGAAGGCTGCAGTCACCAGCCATCGGAAGGGACGGTGCAGTGTGACGGCGCAAGCTTGGAGCGGAACTGAGATATAAGAAGCGGAGCAGTACATGCATCTGGGCCCTGTGTGGTGAGCAGGCACTTGCCCAGATTGATATAATACTCTGTTACTGTGCAAATAGGTCCCAGAAGGCTGGCGAGACCTGTAGTCCCACAGAAGCGGTTTCACTCATTCAAAGACTGTGTGCAGTGAAACCTCAAAGTTAATTTTATGTTGCATGTTTCAGTAAGGGAAAAGTTCTACAGATGCTTTATATAACTGAGCACACGGTTATCTACATATCACCTTTACTAAAATTTGCTACTCACTTGTTCCCTGATATTACAAATACGGAAGTTTAATAAGCTAGCGGAAGAGGAAGAAGACAAGGTACTTTACTATTCACCATAAGGTGTTCTTACCTTGTTATACATATTCTGAGAACTGCATTACAACCTAGGGGGAGCCCTTGAGCATATGACATAGACATATATGTACTGTATGACACTGCTGCATTGTATCTGATAGTGCACTGCCTATTTAATGTGCGTATGCTCTGGGGAGGGAGTGGGAATGTATTCAGTATAAGGGATCTACCATATTGAATACAGGTCCCACTTTGTGCCTGTCTGTATATGCTTCTCAAGTGACCATTGAGGTTTGGTTTTCAACTGCATCTTGATTGTTATTATCTTTTTTACTCTTTATATTGGGATTACCGCTGCGTATAATGTGTTGATCAAGTTCTTCCAGTAAACTGTTTATGTGGTTAATTTACAATTGGTGTGAGACTCTATCTATTGCTACAGCTGGTGGAGTGACAGATACATGGGTGACGGTAAATATACAATATATTGTGTTATTATTGTGTTACTCTTTACCATTGGGTCTTACATTAACATTACCACACAGTTGCGCCAAGGGGGTCGAGTTCATTTTCTGGGGTTGAGAGGCAGAGTGCAGGCCCAATCAACTACCAGCAGCTCCTTAGGGGGTCAGTGCTACGTATGTATATGAGAAAATACCTATCTACTAATCCCAATAATTATTTATATATTTTCCCATATACATATATTGGAAAATAATTTCCCATTACATTTTCCACGGATTGGCTACTACTGATTGTTATTTGTTGTGGTCTCATCATCTTTGTTTCTCTAATTATATAATCATATGTTTCCTGTGAATAGGGATATGCACCCCTTACCCTTATGTTTAATGTTTTTATTCTGAGAGAACGCTCCATATCATTCATCATTTTCCATTCCTTTTCTCTTTTCCACCCATGTCTCCGCCCATACCCTACCGAGACAGTATAAGTCATACATGTGTGCACTCGTAGTCATTAGGTTGATAAAGGAACCAATTAGACTTTCCGAAACGCGTCCCTTTCTGATGACTACATCCGGCTTGCGGTCCACACTGGTTTGCTGTCCTTCACCGCTGATGTCACTTCCGGGATCTCTGTCCATCGCAGACTCAGATAGTGCGACTGCTCATCGGCTCGCCGGCAGTTCCAGGGCTTAGGATATCTTTCTGCTGGTGACTTTAGGATCCTCTGCCGCAACATATGTACAGCCCTGAGAACCTTCACACGCTGGGGACCTCCCTATTGCCGGACCACCTGCACCAATAACGACGACATGCTTTTTATTTCTTCAGATCTTGTAAGTGTTTTTAATCCTTTTGGGGATATTAAATAGCTTTTAATTCTGCACTTAGAGGCGCCTTTCTTTTTGTTTAGAAACCAATTGTCTAACAGAGCTTAGTACACTATTTACTGCAAGGCAAAACATTTTGCTCATATCATTGTTGCTAAATCTTCTGCGATAGTGTCAGTTTCTACCTAAAGGTAATTTACCACTAAAGTCTTCCTAAAAAGCTTGGTCCAATATTAACTGCAAGCAAGGACCATTGCTCACCTTACTAAGAGGAAGTTTAATGTCCTCGGGTTCATTACTAAATGTTGCTGGAGTATCCCACAGGTACCCTGAATCTATCCAAGTTCAAGTCCTGCAATAAAGCATCAGAAAAAAATACCCCTAGACTGTTCATTGAGCTGAAGGAGTGACTGTGTACCTGGCTGTGGTGCAATTACTGGGGAAAGAACCCTGGGGATCTAATCAGCAGCCCCTGTAGGGGTGAGCTTTAGTTACCATCGTGTTAGATGGTTAGTTTTACCTGGGAGATAATGTAGATGTGCAAATGTGAGGGGCAGCAGACTATTTCAGAGGAATTTTTAAATATTTAGATACATATATATCAAAATGTTTATTTGTTTGATGGGTGGGTAGCACCTGCTTCTAATTTTACACAATTTAGGGTGGGTTGTGGCTCCTTACTTAAACAGATGACGACGGACAAATCCCCAAGCTCTGACGAAGTTCCATAAATTAAGGAACGGACCATGTAAGCTTTCTATGCTGGGAGAGCACCCGCACTATTCACCTACCCCAGCCAACACTCGTTTGTGGGTTTGAGGACATCGAACTGTTACCTGGTAATACTACTTTGGGAATGACCAGCCTTAATGATTCCCATATGGGTTTCCATGGATAACCATTTACTATCAACAGACACTATGAACATGGACTAAAACCATCCCTTGGATTTCTATCACCTTATGTGAGATGTATTGGGACACCGCTCTGAATTGGAATTCTTACAAACATCACAGATAATCAGCTGGAGATCCATGGTACATACACAGACTGACAAATTGAATCTCACCGCATATTGGAGAGATATCTGAATGACCAGCTGTCAGTAAGTAACCAAAACGGCACTTTCATACAGCCTTTATTGCTATAATTGCCTAGAGGATACAACTGCATGCTGTGGGCACCTCAGCATATGGTTACACTGGATATATATCTGAGAGTTTGTCCCCATCTCCGTGATAGTATACCTGACCAGCTTGGACAGCTTTTGTTTGTTATTTTGTCTATTTTTTGCTGCAGGGGTGAGCTCTACACTAATAATATTATCCAACAAAAATGTATTTTCTGATTTTATTGCAAAGTATGGTCCTTTAACAGCTTTATAATAATAAATACAAGAATTAAAAAAAAAAACTAAAATATTTCTTTTCTTCCTAAGTTAGTCTCTTTGTTGCAGAACAGCATTGTGCTTTGTTTTGTTTTTTTACAGTAATGCAATGCAGCCCAGGAAAATTCACATTTTTGAAAAACCATTGACTATTTTTTGTTTTTCAACAGCCTGCTGTAATATTTATGTTAAACAGACCCCTTCTCTAAACAAAATAAAACAAAAAATCCTTGCAACAGAAAAGATAGCATACTCACCTCCTTAGCGGCCCATGTCTCCCAGTTTTTTTCTGTTCCAGCCCTCCAGCTTCAAAAAGTGTCTTGGCATTCAGCATAAAGTGGGGGACAATCCCAAAAATGATGTCATTTGTTATTCCAACCCAGCTGTAATGTTGGAGTTGGAGAAAGGAATTTTTAAATCATGTGAAGTGCGAAGAATTTTAAGTGAGGTGGATATAACTTCTGTTTTTAACTGTGTGGGCTTTTATGTGAGATTTTAACAACCAGAGGGGTTCCTCTACCCCCTAACAAATTGCAAGAGGCATTGCATGAAATATGAAAGGGCATCAGACGAAGTGAGTTGGGTAGGGGTGTCCCAAAAATGTGTGGCCGTTCACAGAAGAGAAGATAGGTCACCATATAGTTACCCTGATTATATGGTTGAAAAAAACACAGGTACATCCAGTTCAACATATCCTCATCAGGGAACTTAGAACAAACAGTTCATTACAGACATTGGAGTCACTTTTGATATATTTGTACATTGTCATCACATCCCCTCTCAAAACAGTACTAAATTCTGAAAAATACCCACCTCCAACTTCCAGCTCCAGCCACTGTCATATTCTCCCCAGCTTACTTTGGGTTGCTGGTATTTCAGTCTTTTGATGCAGGAGTCAGTCATTACGGCATGGCTAGAGTGTGCCTGGAATGCATGTCCAGATTAACGTGTGTGTCTTTTTGCATCTTATTGCAGAAGAGATATAACATGTCTCTTCTACAATAAAGAGCTGTCTGTTTGAAGTTTTTAAACCTTAAGCACCTCTTCTGCAGAATGAATAACTGTAATTTATCCTTATAGGTGAGGTCCTTCAGCCCCCTTATTATTTTGTTGCCCTTTGCCGAATTTTTTATAATTCAACAAGTCTTGCCTGAGGACTAGTGATCAAAACCAAACTGCATATTCAAGATGAGGTCGAACCACAATTTCCTATTCCCTTTTTAATGCATGACAGTATTTTGCTAGCTTTGTTAGCTGCAGCTTGAGATTATAGATCACATACTTAGCAACAGGGTGCAAACACCCCCAGATCCTTTTCCATCACTTCTTCTCCAAGGGGAGTCCATTCTAATATGTAATCTGCATATGTATTTTTGACTGCCAAGTGCATACGTTTAAATTTCTCAGTAGTGCACGCCATCTGCCCAACTCCCTATTTTATCAAGGTCTTCCTGAAAAATTGCCACAGTCAACAGTAAGTAGATTCAAACATGCTTGGGATAATCACAGAGCTATACAAAAAACAAGTAAAAAATCTCTTGATTTTTATTTTGTCTTTGTTTCTATGGTACTATGCGATATACTGTGCCAAATTTATTTCTCAGCAAGCTTTGGTATCATCAGCAAACACTGAAATTGAGCTCTTGATTACAACCTCTATATCACTATTAAATAAACTGAATGGCATTGGCCCCAAGGCAGAACCATGGGGCACACCAATCGCAACTTTTAATATTGAGAGAATGAGTCATTTATCACTGCTCTCCGGACCAATTTACTGTATGTAACCAGTTTCCTATCTATGCACATACAATTTAATCAACTCAAACAAAACTTATTTATAGATTAAACGTTTATGAGATACAGTATCAAATGCCTTCGAAAAATCTAGATAAGCAACGTTCACTGGACTTTCACCATCCAATTTCTCCCATAGTTCCTCATAGGAATAACAGGTTGGTCTGACAAGAAGAGTCTTTTATACTGTAAATCCATGCTGGTTGTCACATATGATATCTCTACCACAGCTAGAATTTGGTATAGAGTTCCTACAAGGTGTGGGGCACCCTGAATCTGTGAGTTTAAGCTGCCTCTGTACCATGAAGCTTATGGAACACTATATTAGTACGGTGAGAAATAACCTACCTTACTTTCAAAGCAAGGTAAAAAGGGTATTCATAGAACATCTGTTTAGTGGCAACAAGGACACTTTTTGTAGCAGTGTTTTTTTAAAGTAATTTGGTTATAGTTGGATAAAACAGAGGGAGGTTCAAGACAGGATGGCTAGGTTCCTCTGACCCCCTAAAGGCTTAAAATATAAGAGCTATACTGAAAGTAAGGCAAAAGTGGGTATAACTTTTTATTAACTTGCATAGTTCATTCAAATTGCACTTGTTGGTGGAGTAACTCTTACCCTATACAAAGGTACTATTCAATATAGTCCTATCAGGAACCATGAATCAGACCGAGACAGAAGTAAAGTTAAATCACACTTGTTTAATAATAATAAGGTAAACAGAGTAAACAGTCAAAACAAGCCAGAGTTCAGTAACCGGATTGGGTAGCCAGCCAAGCAAATGTCAGAGAGCCAGAGATAAACGTAGTAGTACAGCAAGCAGGATCAGGATCCAGAAGGAACATCAGCCGAGCAAATCTTCAACAGGAACGCAGGAGAAAATCTCTGTGATGTTGACAAAGGCGAAGGCAGAGATCAAGTGAGCTGGATGACATTAATTAGGCAGGACTGACGAGCAGAATCAACAACAGCTGGGTAACTGTGGAGAGAGATGGGAGCTGGCAATTAGCCGACAGCTGAGCGGCCAGCTCAGAAGGAAGGGATGAGCCCAGCCCCGACAAGTCCCCATCACAAGCGCTGCATTTTGTGCCACTGTTGAACCCAACTCTCAAATCCTCTTTAAAAAAAATTCAGGTGTGTAATTTCCTTGCTTTAGCGTGTTAGGTTGTTTTGTTTACTAATGGACTAACGATAATCTTCTTTACACTTTCACCCTTGGTGTGTATGGGATTGTTCTAACATTTTCTGTTTTTAAGCGTACTTGCCTATGTTAAACTAATAAAAATCATTGAACAAGAAAATTCCAGTGTGCACTGTTGTATCCACTTCTTCACAACCACTTTCACCACATCTGTGTCATCAAATCATTGTCCCCGAAGACTGTCCTTCGTTGGACCAAAGAAGTGGAAATCAGGGGGCATTAAATCTGAGCTGTATGGTCGATGGAGGACCAATGATTAGCCAAATTTGCAGATGACCTGATTTGTTGCCAAAGATGTGTATGGTCACATACACCAAAGCAAACTTCCACCCTTTTTCTTCTTCAAATCTGGTGTTAACTGCTGTTGTACCCACTTTCTGTACACTTTTCGATAATCACCAAATTCCCCAACCATCTTCTGTATGGCATTGTGACCACAGTCCAGTTATTAAGCAAACTCATGGTTTGTGACTCAGCTGGAATGGTCATAACTCTGTCAGTTTTTTTCTTCTACTTATGGGCCATTCAAAGAATTTATATTAACTTCTTATCCTGCAGACACAACAGGAAGAGAAAATAATTTAGGTAAATCCACAGATCTCGTGGTGACAAATCATTTGGATTTCCCATCACCTTTTATTCAGGTGACAGTGGCCCCCAGAACAAATAGAGACTGAATCTCGTCAGCGACATACAGTAGGAAGCAATAAAAATGTAACTTTCTAATATTAAATTCAAACTTTCAGCTTGAGATACAGTTTAGACATGCGCAGAATGGAAAAATTAGTTTTGTTTTGTTTTTTTCCGTTCCTTATGTTACTAATTTTGTTTAGTTGATTCCTTTCAGAATTAATTTAGTTTTATTTTGTTTTGTTAAATTCCATTTCCTTTATTAATTTTTTAAGGAATTCCAAATTTTCGGCAATCGACAGATTCAAATTCTGTGTGAAGAATAGCTGGTTGTTAAAGAGTTGGCCGACAAGCCGGCCACTGCATCCTCAACAACTGCTGACTCATCAGCTGTCAGCAAGCTTTCCAGCTGAAATGTAAACAAAAGAATGCCGGCAATAGAAAATTCTGAAAAAAAATAGTGTGGGGTTCCCCCCCAATCCATACCAGGTCCTCCGGGTCTGGTATAGATTTTAAGTGAAACCCCATGGCAAAAAAAAAAAAATTCAACATGCTGAAGTTGACAAGACCCTCTTCTTCACAACCCTGGGCAGTGGTTGTGGACGTCTGTGGGCTTATCAGAATCTGGAAGCCCCGTCTAATAAGGGGGCCCACCCTATGTGAATGAGTATGGGGTACATAGTACCTCATACCCAGGCAAAGTCACTGGGTGGCCCCACCATCTTGTGACGTCATCAACTGAGGCATGCTGGGTAGTTTTTTTAAAATTTTTTTGCGTCAGGCAGTGCAGCGGGAGACGTGATTTACGATGGGGGCATTGTTTTTTATTTTTTACTAAAGGAATTGTCAAAAACTTGTAGTGTCTTTATTGACTTTTTACACTTTGTTGGTGAATTGGTCATACACATTGGGAGGGCAGGATCTGGGGACCCCCCTTGGTAAAGGGGGCTTCCAGATTCCGAGACGCCCCCACCCACAAACCCCCACAACCCCCACCCAAAGTTGCTTTAATCATGAAGGGTCATCACCACATGTGGGTGTTACCCAGAGTGGTCAGAATACAAATGCAGCCTGCCTAAGAATGCACACTCCTCTAATATGACCATCATAGCATTTTAATATTTGCATAACTTCTCCCAGTAGCGACCCACTGAGGGATCTTGAGAGGAGTACTGTGATGTTTTTAGAAAAGTACCCTGCCGGCTCCTCCCAACACCCATGATCTGCCTGTATTGCAAAGAGAAGCACAAAGACCCAGTGATTATATCACTGGGTTTAAAATAAGGTATGTATTGGAAATATTTTGCTTAAACATATATTATTAGTATGTTGATAAGGGGGAGAAGAAATAACCAAGGAAGGCATAATATAAGGACATTAAGCTTCCACTTTAAAGGCACTATCATGGAAGGAAATTTATGCACTTGTCCTACGGAAAAATTTGAAGTACCACTTAGCAAGGCTAACAATTAGACAGATGTCACTTCAGTATATTTAACGAAACACTTTATGGTAATCATTTCTAAATTTAGAATTAACATTGACATCTGTCGCTGGATAACTCACTAAATTCTTTCTGAATTAAAGGGTATTTTATTTAATTTTTTTTTCATCTTTCATAGATGCTAATATTCTTTTTATAGGGTATATTTAAAGTTTGATGACAAATTCACCATAGATGCAAAAAAAAAGCCCAACATTCATCATACAGTATATATAAGGACAATCATTTGTACATTTACCCAGCATGCACTGGGAGCAAATACACGTATTCTGATATTCACTAACATTTGTTTCTTCCATGGGAAAAGGTGCTTCCTGTAACATTTACCCTGTTTATGGAAGTGCAAATCCTTTTATACTCTACCTGCACATTCACTTATTCACTAAACACATATGAAAATAAAATTTGTCCAGGTTGTGAATTTGAGTTTATTAAAAAAAAAAACACTCCACTCCCCTTTCCAAGCATGAAGTCTGCCAAATGTTGCTAACATGTCATTCAGAATTGGGCAGGGTGCTTTGAGAGGGGGTTCCAAAAAAGCAGTACCTATTGCCAAAGCACCTTTATCCAGTGTTAATGGACACAGGACTCTTTAGCACCCCAAATGTTCAAGAGAAAAATCAGCAAGGGAAGTAGCTTGGCCTCTGGTGTCTGGTGTCTCCTGTGTCTTAGTTTTGCTTTGGACCCCTAAAAAGTGTACCATGAGGGTGTGCAATAGTGACCAAAAACCACAGACACAATCAAAAAGAAAGTTACACTTGTTCATTAAATCAATATCTACCTGTCAGGATCAAGTCAGATCTATAAGAGTTCTCTGGGGATATCATTACATCATTGTCCACATTTGTAGTAATACCATTATTGACACCAATGTCACAGACAATCTCCATGAAAGACCACATCAGAGTTTTCTGTGTGCATAAAATTATTGTAGTGTCGGAATTCCCCTATCATAGTAATAATTATGGGAGCTATTTTCCCTCTTTTGGGATTCTGTGCTAAGGGACATTTTAGACATAACTGAAATGTAGAGGGTAAGTATTACTTAAATTAACAACACTGCAATTCTTTATTATTTGCATCTTTGTTTATTATCACTTTTGTTGACCCACATGCACGATGAACCTACTGGTCCAAAGGTCACTTAAAACCAGCTCGCCAGGAAGAAGTTGGGTTACAAATTTAGAAACATAATTTCCATACATTTTTAATTAATAGTATATGATATTCATTTGACACACAAACATTCAAAAGAAGGTCCACCCATAATGTTCAATTTAATTGTCCAGTTCAGTTTGCTTGGTGGTAGCCTGTCAATAGTTAATTAGGGAAACTTGCAAAGAAATACACAGACTTCCATTTGCTGGTCTTTTATAATTTTCTGCCAAGCATATTAACCTTTTGACTTTGGTACATTTTTAAGTAGCTTGCCTTGAACATGTTTGCAGAACAGAAATTCTTACTTTACCCCAACTTTTTCTGCAAATTTTTCCGATTTGGTATGCATTGAAAGACAGGGCAGCCAGACAACTAGCATTTTCAGCAGGAGGTAAGCAATGGTAGCCCAAATATTTTCATATGATAGATGTACCTTAAAATGTACCTATTTCTAAAAACAAAAATGTAATTTATTCCAGTTTGACAGTCTTTAGATGAGGTGGCTGCATAAAGCCTTGTACTGTACACACAATCAGATTTTTGGACGACCGTTCGACTGTTTTTTGTTGCATGCTAGTCTCATGTCGAAAGTGAAGAGGTTACTCACCATTAAGAATGAGCCAAACACCCCCCAGTTTGGTTCGCTGCAGAACATGCGAACGGGCAAAAAAATGTGTTCAAACACACGAACACCGTTAAAGTCTATGGAACGTGAATGTGAAAAATCACAAGTGATAATTTTAAAGGCTTATATACAAGTTATTGCCATAAAAAGGGTTTGGGGGACTGGGTCCTGCCCCAGGGGACATGTATCAACGCAAAAAAAAGTTTTAAAAATAGACGTTTTTTCGGGAGCAGTGATTTTAATAGTGTTTAAAGTGAAACTATAAAAAATAAATATTCCTTTAAATATCGTGCCTGGGCGGTGTCCTTAGTATGCCTGTAAAGTAGCACATCTTTCCCATGTTTATAACAGTGCCACAGCAAAATGACATTTCTAAAGGAAAATGTCATTTAAAACTGCTTGCAGCTGTAATGTATTGTTGGATCCCGGCAATATAGATAAAAATACCAAAAATACCAAAAAAATGGTGTGGAATTACCCCCAAAATACCATTTACCCTTCAGGTCTGGTATGGATACTTGTACAGAGCAAAAACATAGATAAGTAGCGCTGTTGCTGGTTGAGAATAACTACAATACACATGTCCTCTGGGAGGAAAACTTTTGAATGGTAACATAATGTGAAGTAAAAACAATGGACAAAAAACCTTTTTGTATAGGCTAAAACAGTCTGTGGTCCAGGGCAAGCCTTTAGGGGAAGCGTGAAGCAAGCTCCAGTAACATGAAAAATAAACAGAAAAAAGCGCCCCTGGGTCAAGATCAGTTAAAAGACTTTAATATACAAAATTAATATGTCCACTTACATAAATGGAAAGGCAAATGGAGCACAGATAATCCTCAGGTAGTGATGTCCCAGCGTGAGTAGCCTGTGTGAAGATCTGTCCATGGGCGAGAAGAAAAACAGTCCTGTCCAGCAGGAAGTGTAGGCTCTATCCCAGGGATGAAAACAAGGCTAAGCTCGGATGAGCTGTGGAACGCAGGCCTCTGGCGCGGTGACATCACTGACGATGCGACAACATGCGCACTGTGTATTACAGGTGCTCGCCTTCCTCAAGCATAGAGGATGAAGGCTCCTGGGGGCCTATATAGGTACTCGCGATTGGAGCCATCTAGTGGAGGTTGTGTACAACAACACAACCTGAATAGAGGGACTCCAGCAATAAATAAATTAATGCAACAAATGTGAAGGGACTCAAGGAATAAAAACAAATGAAGATCTAATGGGAAGAGTATATTTATTTCTGTGGGATTATTAGATAAAAATGACTGTGTATATATTGTGTTTTAATCAAATAGATTAAATAAGAAAAACAATCAATAGGGGATATGGCGAAATAAAAATGAAAAAACATTTTTTTGGGGGGGAAGAGGGGTCAGTATACAAAAAGAACCCCAAAAGATATATGTATTAGAAAGGATATTTAAAAACTGGACAATATATATTAAAAATAACTGGTTTTATGTATTAGAAAGGATATTTAAAAACTGGACCATAAACATTAAAAATAACTGGTTTTAGGAAATAGAAAAGAAATGGAGATGAAAAAACAAGATGGATATAATCTATCATGGACTGGATTCCCTATATATGTATGTATACATTTAGATGTATTTTATACACTTTATTTTTATTATATATAGATTAATGGTGGTATATCTGATTCACTAAAAAAGGGAAACTCGGGATAGAAGAGGGGAAATAAAAGGGAAAGAGAACAATCATAAATCATTATAAGATCGTAGATAGCTCCACAGTCTCATTAATTCCCCCAGGTGACAGAGTGTCAAGGGAATATATCCAATAGGTTTCCCGTTCACACAGCCTGAAAAACCTTTCTGCTTCAGAAAGATTTTTCGGCATTTGCTCTAGGACCCAAACCTTCAGGCTGTGGGTGGAACCTTTTTGGCATTTTGAAAAATGGCAAGGGACACTATGTTTATCTTTCCCTTCCTCAATCTTCCTGCGATGTTCCCCAAACCTTTGTCTAAGGGGGCGAATAGTACGGCCTACATATAGTAAGTTACAGGGACAATAGAGGCAATAAACTACGAAATCAGATGAGCAATTGTAAAACTCATTGATGTCATAGGTCTTGCCCTTGGTAGAGAAGAAATGTTTCTAGCCATGTTCTACATAGTCGCAAGTTTTGCATAAAGCTTTTTTACACTGAAACATGCCATATAGTGGAAGTAAGCATAAATGTGGACTGGACTGTATGGATAAAGGTTTCAGCTTGCTAGGAGCAATTTTATTTTTGACATTGGATGCTCTTCTATAAGTTACTATGGGGAATTTGGGTAGAAGAGTTTTTAGGTGAGAGTCCTCTAAATGCTTTTTAAGAATACCTTCCATTTTTTTGTGGTCATGATGGAATCTGGTGGTGAATCGAACTGACTGGTCAGTAACTTCTTCTTTGCTCCGTAAGGGAGTATCTGAATGAGTGATTCAGGGTATCTCTTATCTCTCAATTTGGCACTGAGCACACTACTCTCCTTGATGAAATCTAGGTGATTGGTACAGTTACATTTAAGGTGACAGAATTGGCCTCTTGGAATATTGTTCTTCCACTTGTGGTGGTGGCAACTTTTGTAATGTAACAGGGAATTATCCACGGTGGGTTTGGAGTAGTTTCTGGCGTGTATAGTGTCAACAGAAGGAGAAGGAGAACAGAAGGAGAAAGTGTAGAAGGGATCTTGTATAGTATCCATCCTACTATTTTGTCGAATAAAAATTTGGCGATTCTCTCAAACCCCGACCCGGCATTGGTATTCCGGCCTCCACCATGTGTGGAACCTGAAAACATCAGAGCTAGTTCTTCTTCTTCTTCCAAAGATAGTACAGCTATCCCTAGATCTAATATACCTTCCACCCAACACAAGATCCCTTCTACACTTTCTCCTTCTGTCCCCAACAATAGTCTCCTCAGTTTTGGATCTCTATTACCGGCAGATATGGGTCACTACCCTTTGACTAGTGATCCTTCTTTTGTAGTGATGAACCCCTCTCCAGCTCCACAAAAAAGAAAACACGACGGAGAGGCTGTAGAGGGGGAAGAAACAAACAGAGGAGTAAGTCATCACAAACTTTGGAAACTATAAAGATTTTTAATCTTTCTAAACATGTTCTTTCCCCTGCTGAAATAACATTACTCAGTAGGGGCCTTAATTTTGCTCCTACCTCCAAGCCAGACCCATATGTGTTATTCAAACACCTCAATAAATACATCAGACATCTCACACTCAAAAGATTCTTTGATATCCAAAGGACCAAACAACCTGAGGCCACTAACACTTCCTCATACCGATGTATCTACCTCACTACAGGCTACATCTGTTGAGTTCAGTTTTGATACAGACATGATGGAACAACTCGAGGAACTTAATCTAGATAGCACCATTTCTAACTTGGATCTTTACACACAACATTTATCTACGTCACCACCAGTGCAACATTCCTTTTTAAAACCCAAATCCATCTTTTACCCATATCCGTCCAAAGGTCCACAAATAACAACAGTTTACAATATGGTATTTGCTGACATGAAAAAATTATGCTCCCATCCATCTCCATGTAATTCAAATTTAGGGCATCTCACTCCCCCGGAATATCAAGCCCTAAATTCCATGGCTGACAATGAGAATCTAATTGTCAAGACTGCAGACAAGGGAGGAGGGGTTGTCATTATGGACCGAGATGACTACATCAAAGAAGCGTATCGTCTTCTAGCGGATACCTCCACATACAGGAAATTAACTAAGGATCCCCTTCCCGAGTATAAATTTGAAATAAACCTTCTAATAGAAAGGGCAACAAAATCCCACATTTTGGAAAAATCTGAAGCCTCATTCCTAATTAAAGATTTTTACTGTACTCCTTATTTCTATCACATCCCCAAGGTCCAAAAAGTCTGGCCAATCCCCCTGGTAGGCCCATAATAGCAGCCATGGATAGCATAACTTCAGGGCTTTCCAAATACATAGACCATTACCTCCAGCCACTGGCTCAGGGCCTCCAGTCCTATATCAGGGATAGTACCCACCTTCTGGAGGTACTTGAACCATGCTCCTGGAATTTTGAGTACATCTGGTTGTCATTGGATGTCAGCTCCTTATACACATCCATCCCACATACTTTTGGACTTGCAGCCCTCCGTCATTTTCTGTTCCAAGACCAGTATATGAATGATAGACAAGCTGCATTCATTTTGGACTGTACCAAATTTTGTCTTGAACATAATTATTTTGCCTTTGATGATCAATTTGATGTACAAGTTCAAGGCACTGCGATGGGCGCTAATTTTGCTCCCCCGTATGCCAATCTGGCAATGGGTCTTTGGGAACACGAGTACGTATGGAACAACAATCTCTACTCTAGGCATCTTGTATACTATGGTAGATACATAGATGATATTTGTATCATCTGGAGTGGTTCCCCTCAAGATATATCAGATTTTGTCAACCACTGCAACCACAATCCCCATGGCCTAGGATTTACTTATGTTTCCGATGCAGATAAATTGGCGTTCTTGGATTTAGAGTTATATCATGTTGGTGACACTATACACGCCAGAAACTACTCCAAGCCCACCGCGGGTAATTCCCTGTTACATTACAAAAGTTGCCACCACCACAAGTGGAAGAACAATATTCCAAGGGACCAATTCTGTCGCCTTAAACGTAACTGTACCAATCACCTAGATTTCATCAAGGAGAGTAGTGTGTTCAGTGCCAAATTGAGAGATAAGGGATACCCTGAATCACTCATTCAAATGCATATATGCATTCTCTATCAGATACTCCCTTACGGAGCAAAGAAGAAGTTACTGACCAGTCAGTTCGATTCACCACCAGATTCCACCATGACCACAAAAAAATGGAAGGTATTCTTAAAAAGCATTGGCCAATACTTTTAGAGGACCCTCACCTAAAAACTCTTCTACCCAAATTCCCCATAGTAACTTATAGAAGAGCATCCAATGTCAAAAATAAAATTGCTCCTAGCAAGCTGAAACCTTTATCCATACAGTCCAGTCCACGTTTATGCTTACTTCCACTATATGGCATTTTTCAGTGTAGAAAAGCTTTATGCAAAACTTGTGACTATGTAGAACATGGCCAGAAACATTTCTCTACCAAGGGCAAGACCTATGACATCAATGAGTTTTACAATTGCTCATCTGATTTCGTAGTTTATTGCCTCTATTGTTCCTGTAACTTACTATATGTAGGCTGTACTATTTGCCCCCTTAGACAAAGGTTTGGGGAACATCGCAGGAAGATTGAGGAAGGGAAAGATAAACATAGTGTCCCTCGCCATTTTTCAAAATACCAAAAAGGTTCCACCCATGGCCTGAAGGTTTGGGTCCTAGAGCAAATGCCGAAAAATCTTTCTGAAGCAGAAAGGTTTTTCAGGCTGTGTGAACGGGAAACCTATTGGATATATTCCCTTGACACTCTGTTCCCTGGGGGAATTAATGAGACTGTGGAGCTATCTACGATCTTATAATGATTTATGATTGTTCTCTTTCCCTTTTATTTCCCCTCTTCTATCCCGAGTTTCCCTTTTTTAGTGAATCAGATATACCACCATTATACTATATGCAATAAAAATAAAGTGTATAAAATACATCTAAATGTATACATACATATATAGGGAATCCAGTCCATGATAGATTATATCCATCTTGTTTTTTCATCTCCATTTCTTTTCTATTTCCTAAAACCAGTTATTTTTAATGTTTATGGTCCAGTTTTTAAATATTCTTTCTAATACATAAAACCAGTTATTTTTAATGTATATCGTCCAGTTTTTAAATATCCTTTCTAATACATATATCTTTTGGGGTTCTTTTTGTATACTGACCCCTCTGCCGCCCCAAAAAAATGTTTTTTCATTTTTATTTCGCCATATCCCCTATTAGTTGTTTTTCTTATTTAATCTATTTGATTAAAACACAATATATACACAGTCATTTTTATCTAATAATCCCACAGACATAAATATACTCTTCCCATTAGATCTTCATTTGTTTTTATTTCTTGAGTCCCTTCACATTTGTTGCATTAATTTATTTATTGCTGGAGTCCCTCTATTCAGGTTGTGTTGTTGTACACAACCTGCACTAGATGGCTCCAATCGTGAGCACCTATATAGGCCCCAGGAGCCTTCATCCTCTATGCTTGAGGAAGGCGCGTGCCTTTAATACACAGTGCGCATGCGCCAAAACTTTGTCACATCGTCAGTGACGTCACTGCGCCAGAGGCCTGCGTTCCACAGCTCATCCGAGCTTAGCCTCGTTTTCATCCCTGGGACAGAGCCTACACTTCCTGCTGGACAGGACTGTTTTTCTTCTCGCCCATGGACAGATCTTCACGCTGGGACATCACTACCTGAGGATTATCTGTGCTCCATTTGCCTTTCCATTTATGTAAGTGGACATATTAATTTTGTATATTAAAGTCTTTTAACTGATCTTGACCCGGAGGCGCTTTTTTCTGTTTATTTTTCTGGTATGGATACTATACGGCCTGCCCTATATACTCTGCAGAAAATTGGGCCTTAGGTGTTGGTGGTACAAGAACACTGTAAGCCCTCACAGTTACTCTTGTTGGGCGCAGGAATGGGCCCTGCTGTGAAATATTATATCAAAAACAGAAATTACATGCCCCTGTTAAACAGAGGCAGAAAAATTGGGCCTTGGGCAGTGGTGGTGCCACAACACTGTAACCCCTCACAGATACTCTTGTTGGGCACAGGAACGGGTCCTGCTGTGAAATATTAGATCACAAATTGTAATTACATGCCCCTGTTAAACAGGGGCAGAAAAATTGGGCCTTTGGTGGTGGTGATGCAACAACACTGTAAGCCCTCACAGTTACTCTTGTTGGGCGCAGGAACAGGCCCTGCTGTGAAATATTAGATAAAAAAATTGTAATTGCATGCCCCTAATAAACAGAGGCAGAAAAATTGGGCCTTGAGTGGTGGCGGTGCCCTAAAAATATTGTTGGAAGCTAGCATCATCAAGATTGAGGAGCATAGTCAGGATTAGGGATGAGCTTCGAGTTCGAGTCGAACTCATGTTCTACTCGAACATTGGCTGTTCGCAAGTTCGCCGAACAGCGAACAATTTGGGGTGTTCGCGGCAAATTCGAATGCCGCGGAACACCCTTTAAAAGTCTATGGGAGAAATCAAAAGTGCTAATTTTAAAGGCTTATATGCAAGTTATTGTCATAAAAAGTGTTTGGGGACCCGGGTCCTGCCCCAGGGGACATGGATCAATGCAAAAAAAAGTTTTAAAAACGGACGTTTTTTCAGGAGCAGTGATTTTATTAATGCTTAAAGTCAAACAATAAAAGTGTAATATCCCTTTAAATTTCGTACCTGGGGGGTGTCTATAGTATGCCTGTAAAGGGGCGCATGTTTCCTGTGTTTAGAACAGTCTGACAGCAAAATGACATTTGGAAGGAAAAAACTCATTTAAAACTAGCCGCGGCTATTGCATTGCCGACAATACACATAGAAGTTCATTGATAAAAACGGCATGGGAATTCCCCACAGGGGAACCCCGAACCAAAAAAAAAAAAAAAAAATGATGTGGGGGTCCCCCTAAATTCCATACAAGGCCCTTCAGGTCTGGTATGGATATTAAGGGGAACCCCAGCCAAAATTGAAAAAAAAAATTGACGTGGGGTTCCCCCTAAATTCCATACCAGACCCTTCAGGTCTGGTATGGATTTTAAGGGGAACCCCGCGCCAAAAAAAAAAAAAAAAAACGGCGTGGGGTCCCCCTAAAAATCCATACCAGACCCTTATCCGAGCACGCAACCTGGCAGGCCGCAGGAAAAGAGGGGGGGACGAGAGTGCGGCCCCCCCCCCCTCCTGAACCGTACCAGGCCACATGCCCTCAACATTGGGAGGGTGCTTTGGGGTAGCCC